>JBBDGP010000945.1:0-600000 GCA_037952835.1 Lithobates septentrionalis | reverse complement strand
TCTTCACCCGCAATATGTGTGAAATTTTATTATCTATGATATCTGTTACAGATACCGTAATCATCCTTTTTGCTTGTGATGATTTTCATCCATGAGAATATACATCCCTCCCTACGGGTGATCAGGCATCCATCTGGACTACACAGGGGGGAGTCACTTCTGGGGGCACCCCTCCTCCCCTCTTCTCTCAGTTGACGCCTCGTATCCTGCGACTTCCCCAGAACTCTATTACAGAGGTATGGAGTTGACGCGGTGGTTGTGTTGGGTGGGAGTATTAGGGGAGGGTTGGGTGTGAGCCTGTGTAATGGGGTTTTTTTGGGGTTTTTTTTTGTTTTTTTTTTTGTAGGGGGGGGGGAGTGGGATGGGGGGGGTGGGATGTTTTTTGTTCCTGTTTTTGTTTTTGGAGGGTGGCTTTGGTGGGGTTATGGTTGCACAAGCTAAAGAGCTTTCAAGTTACATAAATGTGAATGTTTTATGTATTTTTTTCTGTGTATTTACCCTTTTTTCTCTTTCTCCTTTGAACATCCAAGGTTGTTTTTATCGTGAATATTGTTGTTGAATAATTGAAAAGCCTCGTCCATTTTCCTGATGAAGCCTTCTGGGCGAAACATGTTGAAATTATGTGGACGTGGTTATGCTTTGAACTCTTGGTGACCACAGTTTTTTTCATTGTCAATATTAGGTTGAGGATGTATACCTTTGACTGAATGTAAAACTGTTCTCACATTTTATCGTATATATTTTTTTGTAAAACTGCTTTAATAAATATTTGAGATATTTTTAGTAGATAATGTCTTTTCCTATATCAGGGGTACCTTTAAAATCCCATTTTCTACATATTTTTTGGTTTACTACTTCAGGGATGATGGTACATATATAAAAAACGTTTATAAACACTGATCTCTACCCATATAGTCTATTACAATACCGGGTGGATAATACACCCATGAAAAACCCATTCTTGGGTAGAAGAGATCAGTAATTAGGCTTATTTTTTCTGGTCGAAATTCATGATTATCTTCTTTTTTGTGAATACATGCAGATGATATTCATAGCATTCTTGCATTCTTTCTATGTGCTTCTTCATTGCAATTTTATCTCATTAGCATAATCTTATACTTTTTTCTCCCCTTTTCGATTTATCTAAAGTGGCAAATAGTGGTTATAGACAGCAGTCTGGCACAGTTGTGGCTCATATTCGTCTGAATCCCAACTTCCGCCTTCACATCTGGGAGATTCACGTGACGTGAGTGAGTGGTCTACAAAATGACGGACTACTGTGGTCAGGCATGGGATGGGTTTGTTTCAGAGGTACAACAGGCCCGATCCAAAGATGTCACTGAAGCTGAGGTAGATATCTATTTCTTGGGGTTACAACGTCTGGTCGAAAGGAAAACTTGTTTATTTTGGCACAAGGAATATTTTGGAAAATATGTGACAAACCAGATCATACCATGGGGTCTGCGTATCCAAATTTTCCCAAATATAAAAAAGGTTGAACCAAATGTGAAAAAAGCATGGGAAGCAAACCTGCAGGCTTGTTCCCTACAAATGATGCAAATACATAGTGACCAATATAAAACGGACATGGGTGTATTAGACAAAGAAATTTTGAAATGGCAGGAGGATCATAGCCACTTGTCTTCTCATAATTGTTTTCTTGGCAAAGACAAGATTTTGAAAGAGCATTTAACAAAATATGCCACAAACTTACGGTAATCAAAACTAAAGAAAACAAATTTATGAGAGATAAAAAAGCGTACGATCAGGATCAAGCATACAAATGGCACCAACAGGGCCATCACTCCCGTCGGAGGACCACATATAATCGGGCTCCTCAGACCCATAATGTGGATCTGATCGAATCCGATAGTTCATCCATGTCCTCAGCATCATATGTCCCGATAGCTACACACTATAGGGATTCTAGTGGAGCTTCTAGAAAGAGAAAAAAAGATAGTGAAACTAGCTCACAGGAACGCCCCAAGTCAACTCATGACAAAAGTAATGACAAGAAAACACGTGTACAACATTCGCGTGGTGGTGTAACTCCCAATACCTCAAGAAATGGTAATATACAAAACCATTCACTTGTGACGTTAACCACCCCAACAGTAAATTTAAATCCGGTCTCAACCCCGGCAGGACCCATGTCCCAACAAATGTTGGAACAACACCCAGCCACAACTGCCTTTCCCACGGATTCTCGAATGGCACCCATTTTTAGTTCCAATACTTTGGACTTTAGGCGCAATTCCCTACCCACACCTACTCCCGTACGAACAATGAGTCAACCGTTAAAGTAGAGGGTCCCGGTTCCATCTTGGATGGGAACCGGGACAAATTTGACATTATCAACTTGTCGTCACATCCCTTGACAGAGGATGAGACCACTTTGTTAGAGCTAGGTCTCACTTTCTGTCTGGATGAGGAGGCAAACAAATTTGAACTGATCAAGGATCTGCACCTCTTTGCCAGACGCCTCATGTACAAAGTCCTATATGACAAAAATCCAAATGACGTTGAGATAACGAACTCAGATAATGCCAATTTAGAAGGTGTTACTTTTGAAGACCTACGAGCCCTTCAGGATTTGATGGATTTGTGGGAGGAGAGCAATCCCGAGGAGGCGGGTTGGATATTCTACCCACCTGGATCAGAGACCTCCCAACCTGTAAATCAGGGGGCTGGTCCATCCAACAACCCCCTTTACCCCTATAATCCTTTTTCCATATCTTCTGTTGGAATAACCTTTGAGACACCAAAGACATATAAACCCAAATCCAAGTCCTTCCCTGTCCTACAGGGAAATTCTAACTTGTGGGCCTTTGTGATCCAGGTCACTAAAGAGATTGAAGCTACAAACTGGCTAACTGGTCCTCCGGGCAATTTATCTAAACACTTAAAAAAGGCATTACAGAATTTGAGGTCTAATAAAAACATCGTAATAAAACCATCCGACAAAGGTGGCAACCTTGTTCTGATGGATACAAAACAATATGAGCAAATGTGTTTTGATATCATACGTAATACTGACTGGTACAGACCAGTACCCAAATCTCACGTTAATTATTACATGAAACTTTATAAGGACATTCTGGCTAAGGCGCACTACAGGGGGGTCATTGACTCTAACACACTAAAATTCTTGGACTCTACCAATCCGGTGACTCCAACATTCTACGCACTGCCTAAAGTGCACAAAAACCTACAGAATCCCCCAGGCCGACCGATTATTTCGGGGTGCGGATCCCTGACAGAAAAGGCCAGCCAACTAGTGGACGAGTATTTCTCCAAGCATCTTCCAGGACAGCCCATGAGACCTTGGGCTCCTCCTACCAGGACAGGAAACACGTCACCCCCACCAGATAAAAGGGCGGTCCTCCAGGCCCATGTCAGTTATTTGTGTTTCCTCCGGACGGGGGGTAACATGTTCATGGAACCTGCTCCCATAGGCCTTATAAGCAGGGGCTTTGTATGGCTTTTTTCTGGGGCATATCACTTACCTCTTCCTCTGCCAGAAGCAGCACACCGCTGGGGAGGTAGGCTGTGCTGCTGTTCCCTGTCCTCAGTGCCTGGAGAGGGCCAGGACCGGTGTGAGGTCGTGCCCCTAAGCGCAGTGCATTGCACTATAGCTCAGCTGAGCTTCGGTTGTCCTTCCCTGCCGACAGCGTGGCTGATCTGAGCAGGGAATGGAGGAAGCCGCAGCGCTCGAGGGGGCGGAGCTATTGCGCTCCAAGCTGGCCCACAGGAAGTGCCTGGAGAGGGTTACTTCCGGGGCATATGACATCATCATCGGGCGCCGGAGACGAGGTTCCAGTCTTCACAAACGGTGCGAACAGAGAACGCTGGCTGCTGGTGTTTCTTGGTGTTAAGCAGCCAGGCTGTGGATGACCAAGAGGGGCAGAATGGATCCTCCTGCAGTACCTACACAGGCAGCGGATGCAGTTCCCAACACCAGCACCTCACAGGTAAGCCTGGGGTGTTCTGTCACCACCTTGCTATCCCTGTGAGTGTTCCCTCCCCCTCCCCCCTCTGTAGTAGTGGGTGTAAGGGGACACATTTCCTCCCTCCTGCACGTGGTGTTACGGAGTGATTGAGTGGCTTTAATTACATTGTGGGTCATTTATTTTGTCTTGCAGACCAAGACTCAGGACAAGGTCCAAGCGCAGCCACTTAAAAGGAAATGTGCGGTTTGCGCAAACAAATTGAGCTCCTCATGGAGCAAAGCAGTTTGTCGCACCTGTATAGAAGGCCTAGTAAAGGATGACCGGGTTGCCTCTTGCCAGAAGATGCTTACTTCTGTTGGGGATGAGCTTGCGTCCACCTTCAGTTCCTTTAGAACGTGTATTTACAAGCTCCAGACTCCAGCAGAGAGTCCGTCTTCACTGAAGGCGTCAGTAAGCACTCCGCAGCAGGCAGAGAGTGAGGACTCTGAGGCTGAGGTCAGATCTACCCGTTCTTCTCTGGAGGAATCGGGGTCAGATACAGAGCCCAGAGATGGAGAATCCACTCGAGGCTCAAGATTTAAGTTATCTGTTGAGGACGTAGATGACTTATTAAAGGCTATCTATACTACTCTTGAATTAAAAGAGGAAGAGGTTCAGTTATCCAAACATGATCTTATGTATAAAGGATTGCATAAGAGAAAATCAAGAGTGTTTCCAGTTCATAGTTCTTTGGTTGATACTATTAAACTGGAATGGGATAATTCTGAGAGAAAACCATTCTTCTCTAGTAACCTAAAAAGGAGGTTTCCTTTTGATGAGGACACTGCGCAGCCAGGGAATGAGAATCCCAAGTTAGACGCACCTCTTTCAAAGGTTTCAAAAAACTCGGACCTGGCGTTCGATGATATGGGTACGCTTAAGGATCCGATGGACAAGAGGGGGGATATCCTTCTCCACAGAGCCTGGGACTCAGCAGTTGGAAACCTGAAACCAGCTCTGGCTTCCACTTGTGTGGCCAGAAATCTGGAGCTTTGGTTGACTCAGATTCAGTCACATCTGTCAGCAGGTACCTCCAGAGAGCAAATTTTAAAGTCTTTTCCTCTCCTATTTCAGGCAGTGGGTTTTTTTGGCAGATTCTTCCGCTGAGTCGGTAAGAATGTCAGCCAGGACTTCGGCTCTAGTGAACTCGGCCAGGAGAAGCCTTTGGCTTAAGACCTGGTTAGGGGACTCGGCCTCCAAGTTGCGCCTTTGTGGCCTTCCTTTAACTGGCGATCATTTATTTGGCCCAGGTCTACAGGAGGCACTGGAACGCACGGCTGATAAGAAAAAGGCGTTTCCAGAGAAAAAGAGAGTTCAGACAGCCAGAAAATTTTTTCGTGGCCAAAGCAGGCAACAGAGTCCTAGAGAAAAGGACAGCAGGCCGAAAAAGCATTGGACTGGGCACAAAGGCAGAGGCAAAGGGGGAGTGCTGTTTAACCCTCCTCAACAGCCCGCCAAGCCGCAGTGACTTGTGTTCCCCGGTGGGATGGAGATTGAGGGCCTTCATCCCACAGTGGGCAGCAGTCACTCTGAGCCCCTTCGTCCTGGACCTAGTGACCAACGGGTACAGGCTGGAGTTTGTTCACCAACCACCAGAAAGTTTGTTGGTCACATTTCCTCCACAAGATCGGGAGAAAGCGAGGGCTCTGGGTCTCCAGATCGGAGACTTATTAGATCAAAAAGTCCTGATTCCTGTTCCTCGATCGGAGCAGGTCAAGGGATTCTATTCCCATGTATTTGTGGTCAGAAAGCCGGCAGGAAAGCTTTGACTTATCCTGAATCTCCGGACCTTAAACAAGTCCATCAGATACAAGCATTTCCATATGGAGACGGTTTTTACAATCAAACGCCTACTATACCCAAACTGCTTTATGGCCACGTTGGACTTAAGGGATGCTTATCTTCACATCCCTATGCATCCAGCCTTCCAGAAGTTTTTGAGATTGACAGTGAAGACGGGTATGGGGGCCCAACATTTTCAATTTCAGGCCCTCCCCTTCGGTCTTTCCTCAGCTTCAGCTTTGCAGACCAACCAGTCGGTCTCTCTGAGACAGGTGTCGAGGGCAGTGGGTCTTATGACCTCATGTTTTCCCGCAGTACCATGGGCGAGACTCCGTCAGCGTCCGTTACAAAGGTTTCTTTTAAGAAACTGGGACGGGGACGTAAGGTCCCTGGAGTCAAGGATCTGGCTTCCCGACAGGATAAAAAGAAGCCTGTGGTGGTGGAGAGCTGGTCAGCATCTAGCAGGAGGTCTCCCATGGTCCTTTCCCATTTCCCGAAGGATTACCACGGATGCGAGTTCCTGGGGATGGGGGGCCCACCTCAGCAATGCAGTAGCACAAGGAGAGTGGTCCCCAGAGGAGGCAAGGGCCTCATCCAATCAAAGAGAGCTGCTTGCAGTCCAGAGAGCCCTCCAGTCTTTTCAGATGGAGATCAGGGGTCACAACCTCCAAATCCTGTCAGACAATATAGCGACAGTCGCGTATATCAACAAGCAGGGAGGCACGAGAAGCCGGAAGCTTCAGTCCATTGCCCAGGAGATCCTTTCATGGGCAGAGGGGAATCTAGCCTCCATTTCTGCTGTACACCTGAAGGGGAAAAGCAATTGCCTGGCAGATTATCTCAGCCGTCACAGGATAGACCAAGACAACTGGTCCCTCATCCCGAAGTCTTTGCAGACCTCACCAAGAGATGGGGTTATCCGGTAGCGGATTTGTTCGCAAACCGAAACAACCGCAAGATGGAGATTCTTTTCCATGAACCCGGCAGACCAAGCCTTGGATCGATGCTCTGGCGAACCCGTGGCCTCCAGGCCTATGTTATGCCTTTCCGCCAATCAGGCTGATTCCAGAAGTCCTCCGGAAGTTTCGGCTGGAAGAGACAGATCTGATTCTAATTGCCCCGTTTTGGCCCAAGAGGCCATGGTTTTCCCTGCTACAGCCTCCGTGGAGTCTTCCAAAAGGGAAGACCTATTATTGCAGGGTCCAGTATCACACCCTCAGGTGGCTTCCTTAAACTTGACAGCCTGGTATCTGAAGAAAAGATACTGAGCGCCCAAGGGTTCTCTGACAAAGTAGTCAGGACTCTCGTTAATTGCAGGAAGCCAGTTACTAGAGCCATATATTCCAAAGTTTGGAAAAGGTTTAACTCATGGTTATCTGAAAATGATAGATTAACTCATGATATTCCGTCTATTTTGGAATTTTTCCAAGAGGGTGTCGACAAAGGTCTTTCTGTTAGTACCTTAAAGGTACAGGCGGCAGCTATTAGTGTGTTCCTCCCAGTTTTCTCTCCTGGAAAATCCCACTATAGCCAGATTTTTCAAATCTATCTCTAGGGCCAGACCAGTAGTAGTGAGAAGTTGTCCAACGTGGGATCTGTCCCTAGTACTTCAAACTCTGGTAGAATTTCCGTTTGAAACCTCTGGAAAGTATGTCAGTTAAGTTACTTACATTAAAAACTGTGTTCCTTATAGCTGTTACCTCAGCTCGTAGGGTAAGTGAGTTGCAGGCCCTATCAGTTAGGGAGCCCTTTCTCACGAATTTTGAGGATCGAGTTGTGTTACGAACCGATCCAGGTTTTTTGCCCAAGGTAGCAAGTACATTCCACCGATCTCAGAACATTGTATTGCCAACCTTTTGTAGTTCGCCACAGGGCGACTTAGAAAGAAAATTTCGTTTTCTAGATGTAAGAAGGATTCTCTTGGTCTATCTTGAGGTCACGAAGACCTTTAGGAAAACTGATGCCTTGTTTGTCCTCTTTTCTGGAGTTCACAAGGGGAATAGTGCATCTAAAGCCACATTTGCTAGATGGATAAAGCAAGCCATCTTGGAAGCTTACAAAATTAGGTAGGTCCCTACACCTTTTGTTACTGCGCACTCAACTAGAGCCTTGTCTACGTCTTGGGCTGAGAGGGCTGGTGCCTCACCGGAACAAAGTTGCAGGGCTGCCACTTGGTCCAGTTACTCGACCTTCATTAAACATTATCGCCTGGATCTCCTATCAGCTCAGGAGCAGGCGTTTGGTCGTAAGGTCCTTCAGGCAGTTGTCCCTCCCTAGACTGGTAAGTTCTGGCTCATCATCTCATGGGCTGTCCTGGAAGACGCTTGGAGAAAAGCTGAGTTAGACTTACCGGTAACTCCTTTTCTGAGAGTCTTCCAGGACAGCCGGATTCCCACCCGGTATTGTCTGAAGTTATGTGTATTATGCATATGTTTTGCAGGGTCCTACGGTTCTTGAGATTACTGACATGGGCCTAGAGGACCGCCCTTTTATCTGGTGGGGGTGACGTGTTTCCTGTCCTGGTAGGAGAAGCCCAAGGTCTCATGGGCTGTCCTGGAAGACTCTCAGAAAAGGAGTTACCGGTAAGTCTAACTCAGCTTTTATACCCCCACGTAAAGGGACTTTTTTCCTTTGTTAAGGATACCATTAAGCTATTGAAAACATTGGATGGATTACAGCTACCTCAGGGATGTTGGCTAGTTGCGATCGATATAGAGGCCTTGTACAACTCCATACCCCATACCAGAGGTGTGGAGGTTGTGCGAGAATTCTTGAATGAACGAGATCTTGACTCGTGGAAGTATAACGAATTTGTGATTGAAATTCTTAATTTTATACTTACACACAATATTTTTGTGTTTAAGGGTTCCCACTACCTCCAGGTACAGGGCATGGCAATGGGGGCAAAATGTGCCCCCTCCTACGCAAACCTGTACCTGGGGGGGGTGGGAACGAGACCTTTTCTTTGATGAATCCAAAGCAGAGTTTATAGGTAAGATTGTATCATGGCATCGATACATAGATGATGTTTTTATGGTGTGGGCAGGATCAAAAGAACAACTATTAGAGTTCCTGGTGGGTCTACAGGTGAACACATACAATCTTAAGTTTACTTACACGTTTGACCAGTCAAAAATTACTTTCTTAGATGTAGAGATCTTTATAAATGAAACAGGAATGCTCTGTTCCACACTATATCGCAAACCGTCAGCAGGCAACAGCTTATTGCATGCCAGCAGTTCACACCCTGAAAAACTAATCAAAAGCATCCCTTTCAGTCAATTCTTGCGCCTGAAACGCAATTGCACATTGGATACAGACTTCCAAAAGGAGGCAAACCTGCTACGCGATCGCATCCTAGCTAGAGGATATAGTAAAATATGTCTGAAAAAAGCATTCAACAGGGTAAAAAACGAGAATAGACAACTGTTGCTATACAAACCCAGACGAGATAAAGTATCAACATCAACAAGAGTGATTACCAAATATAATAGACAACATGCAAAGGTGCGACATATCTATAAAAAGTTCTGGTACCTATTGGCAGCTGATCAAAAAATTTCCAAATTCGTTAGACCCTATCCAGAGATCACCTTCAAACGCTCTCGCTCCTTGAGGGATAGTCTAGTGAGTAGCCACTATCGCAATCAGACTGTACTCAAGTCTAAATCACCAGGCACCTACCCTTGTGGCAGATGCAACTATTGTCCCTTCATTTTAGAAGGGAACAATGTTACCCTTCCCAACAATAACGTCTGGACCCCCAAACATAGAACAAACTGTCAATAGGTTGGTTCAGTATACCTAATGAAATGTCATTGCGGGGCATTTTACGTGGGAAAAACTAAGCGCCCACTTTTTTGTAGAATCAGGGACCATGTGTCCCTTATCTCCAAACATAGGATGGAAACACCTATTAGCCGTCATGTGGGGCTATACCACAATTTCGATTTAAAAGTTATCGGCTTTTTCAGCCTTGAACACATACCAGAACATGAACGAGGAGGTGATATAGATAATAAACTTCTCCAATTGGAGACGAGATGGATCTATTGTTTAAAGGCTACTCGGTCCCCCGGCCTCAATGAGGGGATTAGCTATAAGCCTTTTCTATAAATATCCCCCCCTCTTGTGATCTGGTCACTTCTGTCTCCCTGGGAGCATGTGCCCCATTAAGTGTCCTCCCTTCCCTTGTTTTGTTAACATTTACTGCGTTTGAATATCATGGGATCACCAGACATTTACTATTCCTCTCGCGACTAATTCTGGATTGGTTGTCTAGGCCAGAATTGCCTCTATTAGAAACAATACATCTTTTAGAAAAGGGATACTAACATATATTGAGTCAGCTGCAATGATATGCATATTGATACAGCTTTTCATATGTGGATGTAAATTAGTGGTACAATGTTGTAGACAAATCATTGTAATGTGCAATCATGACCACACCCAAACCTTGGGGAACCCCTCTTTCCCCTTTTTTATTTATTTATTTATTTTTTTACCCCTCCCCAGGCTCTATTTTCCCTCGTTTTTACCCCCCTAGTTCAGTGCCATTTGATCCCCGTATGGACGCCCAAGGGTGTATACTAGGTTGGACACACATCCCCCTTGGGCTTTTCTTTTCCTGGGGGTTGCCAACCCGGTATGCGCCTGCCTTGAGGTCTCCTTATAGTCCTTGGCATACTGGTAAAACCGTATCCCACAGCCATCTTTCCAACTGTCCAAGTTTTCCTTCTTGGCTCAGCACTGTCTCCAAAGGGAGTCTTAGTGCTGTTTTGGGCACACAGGAAGTAGTTTGACTTCCTGTCTGTCGTTTCCGGGTCATTAGTCCTTGGACCAGGAACTTCCCCTTTGCGTCCGCTTGGCTCCAGTGCAGTGTGATGACACGCACAGCATTCTGGGGCCATGGGGAGGGATATTTAAACCCCACACATTCAGATGCTTGCTAGCAGTCAGGGAGCTCATGCTAAACATGGACGCCGGCACCAGGTAAAACTAAACATTGACCGTTAATCGGTTCAACACTCTGTGATATGTCTAATTGTAAACTAAAGCACCACTTTTGGTGCTCTATTTCCTTTTAAACAAATCCTTTTTTTTTTTTTTTTTTTTTTTTTTTTTTTTTCCATAGCAAGTGACTTTTTTGTGGCCCACTACTTTAGGGTGCCCCTTCAGCAGCGCCAATAGAAATGTGACGTAGCTTCTTACATAACGATGTGATATCTTTTCAAGGTGAGCAGGTGCTCTTGAAGATTTAAAACTGCAGCGTACATATGTTCCTCGTCGCATTAAAGTTTAATATAGCTACATGCGTTTTTTTGTTTTTTTTTTTCTATACTTTTTCAGAAACTGTGGAGCAGCTTTGTCTTCACCTACACAGGAGCTTTTTTACAATTGATATTGTGCCATTCAGTCCTCATGAGCTCCCAATACAAATACTCTACGGGGGGTTGGTGAGTGGTGTCCACTGTCTAGTTTGTCTTGTGGTCTACCTCTCTCTTCACCCGCAATATGTGTGAAATTTTATTATCTATGATATCTCTTACAGATACCGTAATCATCCTTTTTGCTTGTGATGATTTTCATCCATGAGAATATACATCCCTCCCTACGGGTGATCAGGCATCCATCTGGACTACACAGGGGGGAGTCACTTCTGGGGGCACCCCTCCTCCCCTCTTCTCTCAGTTGACGCCTCGTATCCTGCGACTTCCCCAGAACTCTATTACAGAGGTATGGAGTTGACGCGGTGGTTGTGTTGGGTGGGAGTATTAGGGGAGGGTTGGGTGTGAGCCTGTGTAATGGGGGTTGTTGGGTTTTTTTTTTTTTTTTTTTGTTTTTCTTTTGTAGGGGGGGGGAGTGGGATGGGGGGGGGTGGGATGTTTTTTGTTTCTCTTTTTGTTTTTGGAGGGTGGCTTTGGTGGGGTTATGGTTGCACAAGCTAAAGAGCTTTCAAGTTACATAAATGTGAATGTTTTATGTATTTTTTTTTTTCTGTGTATTTACCCTTTTTTTCTCTTTCTCTTTTGAACATCCAAGGTTGTTTTTATCGTGAATATTGTTGTTGAATAATTGAAAAGCCTCGTCCATTTTCCTGATGAAGCCTTCTGGGCGAAACATGTTGAAATTATGTGGACGTGGTTATGCTTTGAACTCTTGGTGACCACAGTTTTTTTCATTGTCAATATTAGGTTGAGGATGTATACCTTTGACTGTGAATGTAAAACTGTTCTCACATTTTATCGTATATATTTTTTTGTAAAACTGCTTTAATAAATATTTGAGATATTTTTAGTAGAAAATGTCTTTTCCTATATCAGGGGTACCTTTAAAATCCCATTTTCTACATATTTTTTGGTTTACTACTTCAGGGATGATGGTACATATATAAAAAACGTTTATAAACACTGATCTCTACCCATATAGTCTAGATTTGAAACAAGTTTTAAATCTTTCCGTCGGACTCAGTTTCTGGCAGAAAGTCCGCTCATCTGTGTGCTGGTCCGACGGAAAGCCCGCTCGTGTGTATGCTGGTCCAACGGACCAGATATGACGCAAGGGCAGGGTATTGCATTTTGCGCTCGCTGCAATAGGAAAAACAAATTTTCCTATTGCGGCGAGCGCGGTGCATACCAGGCCCTTAGGTCTGGTATGGATTATAAAGGGAAACCCCTACGCCGAAAAAACGGCGTGGGGTCCCCCCTAAAATCCATACCAGACCCTGATCCGAGCACGCAGCCCGGCTGGTCAGGAATGGGGGTGGGGACGAGCGAGCGCCCCCCCCCCCCTCCTGAACCGTACCAGGCCGCATGCCCTCAACATGGGGGGGTGGGTGCTTTGGGTGAGGGGGCGCCCTGCGGGGCCCCCCCACCCCAAAGCACCTTGTCCCCTATGTTGATGAGGACAAGGGCCTTTTCCCGACAACCCTGGCCGTTGGTTGTCGGGGTCTGCGGGCAGGGGGCTTATCGGGATCCGGGAGCCCCCTTTTTAATAAGAGGGCCCCCAGATCCCGCCCCCCACCCTATGTGAATGAGTATGGGGTACATGGTACCCCTACCCATTCACCTAGGGAAAAAGTGTCAATAATAAAACACACTACACAGGTTTTTAAAATTTATTAAACAGCTCCGGGGGGGATCTTCCTCCGGCTTCGGGGGTCTTCCGGCTTCGGGGGTCCCTCCGGTTCATCTTCTCCCGGTGTCCGGTTGGTTCTTCTCCCGGTGTTCCAGTTCTTCGGCCGGCTCCTCCGCTGTCTTCAGGTAGCTCTCTTGCCAGCGGAGGTCCGGACTTCTGGGCTTCTTGTCTTCTCTTCTCCAGATGTTGACACAACGCTCTCTCCGGCTGGACAGCTCTCTGAGGGCTCCGCTCTGACTTATATAGGTGGAGACCCCCGCCCCCTTATGATGTCACAGTCCCTGGGCATGCTGGGACTGTGACGTTTTAGGGGGCGTGGTCAACATCACCCAGTGACCACTCCCTTCAAAGTAGGGCCAATAGCTCCTGCTGCTATCAAATTCCTCAGGGAGGAGAGAGACAGCATCAAGAGCCTCTGCTCTCGCACATCACTGGATTGGATTGGGCTCAAGTAAGAACAAGGAGGGACTGGATTCTGCAGCACAGAAGGTTTTTCTCCTTAATGCATAGAATACATTAAGGTGAAAAATCTTAAGGCTTTAGAACCACTTTAAGCTGCAAAGGCCGTGGCCGTGTACACATGGCGTGGCCTCAATGCTTTGCTTTGCAGCCATGGCAAGAATTTCACCCCATCACGTTTGCCAGGCAGCACCACCCGCCAAACAGAAGTAAAGTCCACTGGATTTACCTCTTCTCCAGCCACGAGACATCTACAAGCTACCTCATCACCGCAGATATCTTTGAGCAGTCTTCTTCCTCTCTGGCCATTTTGATTGGCCAACCAAGGTTGACAAAATGGGAGCTTATTCATTCCAGCACCCAAGACATGCCAAAATTTTACACTAAGCTGTCGATGCTCGTCTCATTGGGAAAGCAACTTGCTAGCAGGTAGGGAATAAGCATTTATTGCAGAAGAGACATACTGAGTCCCTTTACGGTAAAAACCTTCCTGCCAGTACGTATGTATGTGCTTCTAATGTAAAGTATTATGTTATAGTAAGTGTTTTGTTGCTAAATTAATATGTGTTGGGTAATTTATTTTATTGCACTGTTTTGTTGCCCAGCAGAGATGGTAAGTCCTGAGAAGCCAGGATTAACACTGCTGGCCAGGTTTTCCTGGGCTTATTGTGAAGTACCACCCTCTACAGGGGCAAACATTTAAAAGAGGAACTGCCTCTAGCTCTAGGGCAGGAGTCTTTTTGCTCCATGCATGGGAAGGGAATAGAAGCTGTGCTAGGATGTGATTGTTAGCTTGATTGATACCACCCCTTGCGGGAGCCCATTCAGGGTTTCAGGAACATTGACTTATGGTACTGAATAAAGAACTGGATAAAACCTTTCTCACCTATTTAAGTTATGACTACCTCAGGGGGCAGGGACACCAGGAAAACATTAATGTACACAAATAAGCACTTTGTATTAGGAAGTATGTATATGAATAATTGCCTTAACATTCCATTATACTGCAACAATTTTTAGTAAAGAACATACACAACTTTTCCTGGTCCGAAGTAACTTAAGGACAGTCTTAAAGGAGTGCATACATTCTTGGTGTATCACAGAACAGGGTTCACACCTAGGGACAAGACGAGATATAGAAGATGCAGTACAGATGTCTAATGAACAGTGAAGCTTTTTTTTGTTTTTTATTATTTTCAGCATTTCAGAAAATTCCAAACATTATCTTGAAACATAAACGCGATTTATCTTATCAGTTCCCATCCTCTCCCCTCCAATAGCGAGATAGAGGGGGGGGGGGGTTGCGTTTACCTCTGTCATTCTACTCGAGGTGACGGGCATATAAGAAAATTGTAAAATCCTATCTTTTTGGTTTTTTTGTAAGTTTAATTTGCAAATCTTTTTCCCACTGACCTATATAATCTGGGTATCTAGGGTATTGAAGATTCATACAGTGAAGCTAAATAGAGGAGGCTCTACAGTACTAATGTCAAGTGCATAAGCAACCAGCCAGTCAGGAAGCACTGTGAGTTGGCAAAGGTGACAGAAGGCCCTGGTAGTGAAGGAGCTTGTGTGCTTAGGCTCCTTAGCTAGCATTTGGAACCCCAATATCGGGAGGACATTATTGCAGAGTTTCCCCCCGGAAAATTGCCAGGCCTGGTTGTGGGGTGGTTGAGACTAGACTCGCTAATGCCTGCAAGGGTTGAGTCAGCTCCCCATAAAGGACAACGAGAATGAGATGGATGCTCATGCTTCCTCAATTGAGCAACAAGTACCCTCCGTGGGTCAGGATGATAGTCCTGTTCTAACTGCTACTGAAGAAGAGTTTGTTCCTTTCCCTTAACTGTCCGGTCTCCTCCAGTGCTTAGAGTTAGATCTCCCTAATGAGTTGCCTACTACCTCAGAGACAGGACAGGTAGATTCTACCACTCTTGACATACAGAGTTCTACTGCAGTGCTGCACTGTCAAGGTCCACAGCTGGAAGGTTGGGAAGGTAAATTATTTTCTGTATAAAGTGGCGCAGAGGACCTGTTGTCCTCCCAGTTTCCACTTTCCAATCATTGGATCCCCGACTCATGAGGGAACCACGTCTGGTATGTTCGGTATTACTTAAAGAGCTCCAAATGCTTACTTGCCACCTGGAAATGGGCAGGGCAGCCAGTCGGGAAGTGGTGTGACTTGTGAAGTGGAAGGTAAATGATAAATTGTTCAATTTTTTTTACAAATAAATATCTGATATTTGTATTCAGCCCCCTTTACTCTGATACCCCTACCTAAATCTAGTGGAGAAAAGGAGAAAGGGGTTTGGGACTTTATATGAGGACATTAAAATTGTGCCTCCATCCCCAACATTTGGATAAATGAGCGCAAAGTTTGGGACTTTAGATGAAACATGTAGCCTGGGAGGTAACACAGCACAATGATATCTGGTGGATAAACCATAATTGTGACCATTTATAATGTATAGTAACAAAATACATACAATATAATACAGTCAAACAAGGAAACTTTAATTCCATAACATAATACATGATAGCATATTGCTATCACAATAGTAACATCATAAAAATGCCAGACTCATAGATGCGTGTCTCCACAGTAATAGGTATATTGTGTATTCAAGTTGGTAGAATCCAAAAAAAAAAACCATGTAATAGGTAGTATCAGATAGCTTGACGCGTTTTGTGGCTGAGCTGTGGATCTCTGCAGCTGCTCCAGAGTTACAGTCCTATGGACCTCTTGGCTGCTTCTCTGATTAATGCTCTCCTTGCCTGGCCTGGCAGTTTAGGTGGACCGTCACGTCTTGGTAGGTTTGCAGTTGTGCCATACTCTTTTCATTTTCAGATGGTGGATTGAACAGTGCTCCGTGAGATGTTTAAAACTTGGGATATTTTTTTATAACCTAACCCTACCGTAAACTTCTCCACAAATTTATCCCTGACCTGTCTGGTGTGTTCCTTGGCCTTCATGATGCTGCTTGTTCACTGATGCTCTCTAACAAACCTCTGAGGGCTTTACGGAACAGATGTATTTATACTGAGATTAAATTAAACACAAGTAGACTCTATTTACTAATTCGGTGACTTCTAAAGACAATTGGTTCCACTATATTTTAGGATAAATGAGAGCAATGTTTGGGACTTTATATGAAACATGCAGCCTGGGAGGTAACACAGCACAATGATGTCTGGTGGATAAACTATAATTGTGACCATTTATAATGCATAGTAGCAAAATACATACAATATAATACAGTAAAACAAGGAAACTTTAATTCCATAACATAATAATAATAATAATAATATTGACATAGCAGCATATTAGTATCACAATAGTAACATCATAAAAACGCCAGACTCATAGATGCGTGTCTCCACAGTAATAGGTATATTGTGTATTCAAGTTGTTAGAATCAAAAAACAAAACAAAAAACATAGTACTGTAACTCTGGAGCAGCTGCAGAGATCCACAGCTCAGGTGGGAGAATCTGTCCACAGTACAACTATGACCGTGTTTAGATCAGGGGTCTCAAACTGGTGGCCCTCCAGCTGTTGCGGAACTACAATTCCCATCATGCCTCTGCCTGAGGGAGTCATGCTTGTAACTGTCAGTCTTGCAATGCCTCATGGGGCTTGTAGTTTCGCAACAGCTTGAGGGCCTCCAGTTTGAGACCCCTGGTTTAGATCAAAGCATATTCATGTGTTAGAATGGCCCAGTCAAAGTCCAGACCTAAATCCAATTGAGAATATGTGGCAAGACTTAAAAATTGCTGTTGACAGACGCTCTCCATCCTCCACAGCTTGAGCTATTTTGCAAAGAAGAATAGGCAAAAATGTCACTCTCTAGATGTGCAAAGCTGGTAGAGACATACCCAAAAAGACTTGCAGCTGCAGTGGTGGTTCTACAAAATATTGACTCAGGGGGCTGAATACAAATGCACGCCACACTTTTTACATATTTATTTGTAAAAAAATTTTGAAAACCATTTATCATTTTCCTTCCACTTCACAATTATGTGCCACTTTGTGTTGCTCCATCATATAAAATCCCAATAAAATACATTTACGTTTTTGGTTGTAACATGACAAAATGTGGAAAAATTCAAGGGGTATGAATACTTTTTAAAGGCACTGTAGGTACTTTGGGTTTATGCACTTTAGGGCTCGATTCACATCTATGCATGTTGCTTTTGAGCGTTTCTGGAGTTTTTTTTTGTGATGCTTGTCACGTTTTTGAGCAGCGTTTTTGCAGCATTTTTACAGTGTTTTTGCATTTGCATTTTTTTTTTTACAGTTTTTTTTAGACTGTATACAGTCAAAAAAAAAACAACGCCAAAAACGCTGTAAAAACGCTGCTAAAACGCTGCACTTGCGTTTTTGATGCTGGTCCATTGAATTCTATTACATGCAAAACACTGCATTTTGCATGAAAAAAAGTCCTTTGCAACAGGGACAGAAACTGTGCCCTCACTGGTTATAGCTGTGGTAGTAGATTGTGGCATTAATGGAAGACAGCAGGAGTTATGTATGAGGATGTGGCTTACATTTTCCTTTCAAGTTGAAAGAAACCACTCTGAAAAACCTTCAGGCTTATGTAGAATAAGGTAATCTGTTAGCAGATTAGCTCTAGAGTAGAGGTGATGTATTTGGCTAAAGGGTAAAGACTAAAGTGAAAATGCTAGCCTGTTTTGCACCTCTCAGCCATAATAGGCTCTAGAGAAAAGGACAGGGAGGGCCAAGGCATTTTAATGGTTGGATTGTATTACTGCCTCTCGTGGTTGGGCAGAGTAACAAATCAGCACAGCACCAGAACAATAAAAACAAGACAGCAGTCAGATTTAAAGTGACTCTGTCATAAGAGAAGTATGTTGAAGTATAGGGACTGCCATTAAAACCCCCCTTCTGAATATAACTAGATTCCTGGCCTTCACTAGGTTTCAGTCAAAGATACCAAACAAGCATGCTGTAAATGAATGTCAAAAAATATTACAACTACTTGTTACTGTATACTTGTTTCTGGTAAGTAACAGAATAACAGCCAGGTAACTAGCATTTTCAAAATCAGAGCCACTGAAACCATTCCTGTTTTTAGCATCTGTAAGATGGGGATAATTCTCATGGACCACAAGCATAAGCAGCATTCTTATCTTTGACCATCCTGCTAATCTACAGTCAGTTGTAGATTAAAGCGGGTGTCCACCTATCTATCGTTTTTTTTTTTTTTTTTGGAGTTGATTCACAAACTTTTCTTCTCATGATTATCTACTCACATGTTCTGTGTCCGATTTCGTTGTAAAGAATAACTTCTAAAATACACTGAAGGCGGTTTCCATCTTCATTGCGGGCATTTGAAGCCCACAAGCATGTATTTCCTGGATGCGGTGAATGCTGTGCTCCCAGCATTCACCGCTCGTTCCCGCGCATGCCCAGTGTCATCGCCGTAAGATTCTGGGTTGCCATCACAACAGTTTCCGAGATCTCTCGAGATGTTGTGATGACGCTGTTGCACAATGCATGCTGGGAAGCCTGAGAGCTCCCAGGGGACTGTGGGAGGTCTGGGAGAGGCTAGAAACACGCCTACTCCCATGGGAGGAAAACCAGGAAGTGCTAAGAAGATTAGAAAAAAAAGGTAATTACGGCGATTTAATTTTTTTTACACAGCATGTCAGCATCTAGGCAAGGAAGAGAATGCATAGAGATAATGTTCAAAATTTGGGTGGAACCCCGCTTTAAGTCATTTTTAGCATTAGTCCCCCTGAGACCGAGACATTATTTTAAGGGTTCTTTCACATTAATAGGGTTGAGAAAAGCTGGTCTAGAGTCTAATAGTATTTTTTTGCACACCAGAACTTGTATGTATACTGGATCAGGGCATATACGTAAGTGGGGGTTCATCAGATACAAATATAGGTGTAATTTTTAGACGATATTGTTCCTACTTTCTATTTCTTTTCTTTGTATACGGTGCCTTTTAATAGACTGTATTTCTACCATACTGCTGTAATAAATTACAAATTTGTTTGTCTAAAGTGTTGTTTTCATATTTTCATTATTTCAGGTGTTAAGCTTAAATGTGAAAGGAATCTGACAATAGGATGATAGAGTGTTGCACTGATACTACATGGAACGAACAAAAATAACAGTTCCATATGAAATCAAGATGTGCATATTTAAAGTTACTTTCGCATTTTGGACTCTCTTCCATGCTCTTGGTAAGCTTTAACCTAAAATCTGTTTCATGCAAATTTATAAAAAAAGTAGGTAGTAAAATGTGTGAATAGCATACAAATACAGAGCTAACCAAGAAATTAAACACAAACTCTCACCACAAAATAATGTCCTACACAATTCTCACATTTTTGAATATTTTGTTTATAGTGAAAGGTTTATGTATAGTATTTTGATTCTTGGTAAGCTCAGAATTTGTGTGCTATCTGTGTTATTATCTAATAAGGATATTTATACAGCTGCTATTGGGTAGGGGGGATTACAAAAAGTGGGTGCAAGATATTTAAGTTTTTATTAAAATGTGTGATTGATGTATTTTTGTACCAAAAGGACCCATCTACTCTGTTTTGTAGAATGTAAAGTACAATCAAAATCAAGAAAATTTCTTTTTTCATTAGTGCTTGTCAGTGATACATTCAGACTTTTGTAGGTTGGATGAAAGGTTTTAGGGCCATTCAGACCAGTGATCTGTTCTGATCACTAGGCCGCTGCTGTGTGCTGGGAGAAACAATGCCCATGTGTTGGTCCCACCAATCACATAACTTTATTGAAATGTCATGTGACATAAATCAGTGAAAAACAACATACCAAAATGAGGGACATCTGAGGAAGAAAGGAGGACAACGGGAATTGGTTCCATATGAAGGACAGTTGGAAGCTACTGTTTGTGTATTCTATACTCGTAGGGAAAATTTGTGGCAAAACTTTGTAGAAAAAAAAAAATGATCCATTTTTTTTCTCTTTTTTTTTATTGGGTGCCTTTTTGTTTTCTGGTATGAGTGTTCTTTTTTTGGCAAAAGAACGGATCCAGGATAGTTGAAAGGAGCTTCTGAAACCCACAGGAGCTATTTAAGGAACCAGGAGCTATTTTGAGAACCACGTTAAACTACCTTAATTTCGCCTCCCCTATTGATCCCAATGCATTTCCCCAAAAATTTCTCAATTTTGATGAAATTTCACTATTTTTTGTTCTTGTTTAAAATTATTCTTTAAATTTATCCACACATACAGTATACAATGTTGTGTGGGATGCACATTGAGTAGACAAAACAACATACAAGACATGCAATAACAGAGTGGATGTAGGTAGAATAACATTTGAAATCTCACATTTTTTTACAAACTTTCATAAAACTTTTTTTGGCTGTCTGAGTTTACATAATAAAAATGTGTACTGTTTTTTTTGCAGAAGCAACTGTTCGTCTTGTTGGGCCAAATCCATGTGAGGGACGTTTAGAGATTTTCTATGGCAATGCTTGGGGTACAGTTTGCTCAGGAATGTGGGATTTAAGTGATGCACAAGTAGTGTGCAGGCAACTTGGCTGTGGCATAGCAATTGAAGCATCCGGCAATGGCAAATATGGGCAAGGCCCTCCCTTTGGTGGACTGACTTACTTCCAATGTATTGGAACTGAAAGTGACCTACTGAGCTGTCCTTATACCATTCTGCCACATTCGCATATATACTTGTCTGACTCTGGAGCCAAGTGTTCAGGTAAGGAACTCCTGGGTACAAATGTAATATTCATTTTTACTGCTGTTAGCAAGTGCCCCCTAGAGGCCACAGTATTGCAAGCCATAGTAATTTACCTTAGACTCAGCTTCAGTGTGGGTTGATGACACCTTCAGGCTGGAGGCCACACTACACTATAGAACCCCACACACCCGTAGAAGGACTGTGGCCTCTCCTTAGCCGGTGACATGGTCTATTCCTACCTGTCCTGACACACAATTACTGACTCAGTTAACTCCACCAGCTTGTATCCTCACACTGTAAATTCTAACTACTGTATATTGTGTCCTTAGACACAGAGAAAAGGCACTGTACTTCACTTTGTAAGGCCTTGCACACTGTGGTTCCCAGGCCTGGTCTCTATGAGAATTCTGTACCACAGTGGGCTCCAACATGGAGACCTTGCCACTATGTGGTAAGGTCTCCACCTTACCACATAAGCTGCTCCTCACTACCAGAACCCTGTGTCACCAGCCACTGCCACAGCTTTCTCTGTCAGCTGGCAGCTTCTGTTACTTGTTACACTCATCACATACCAATACTGTAACTTGTTGCACACTCTTTACTTCTTCTTAACCATAAAGGTTAACTGTAATGTTCTCTCTTTGTTCATAACCCAGAAGGTTAGCTATGACTTTAAGTCACTGTTTCTTTAGACTACACATTACTGTAATATTCTCCCCACCTCAAGTAATCGACAAAAGACAACTTCTTCTTCAGACAAGTACTCAGTTTACTGAATCAATTAAAAAATGTAATTAAGGTAGTACATTTCCCAGAATAGTTCCTTTACATAAATAAATACACTGTACATTACATTTGATGTGCAGTGATTTGGCTGTACCCTTTCCCTAGTGGTGTTGCTCATACCTGAAAAATAGGAAAGTCCGTACATACAAAGTCCATTTATGTGAATGCCCAAATCAGGTC
Source organism: Lithobates septentrionalis (assembly GCA_037952835.1). Taxonomy (NCBI): domain Eukaryota; kingdom Metazoa; phylum Chordata; class Amphibia; order Anura; family Ranidae; genus Lithobates; species Lithobates septentrionalis. Next base: position 577,962 of record JBBDGP010000945.1, on the reverse strand, counting down.
CCAATTAAGGGGAATGCTGGTGAAAGAATGATTTACATTTAGTACCCAGGTCCACACTGTACTGTTTCCACACTGGACTGTACCACAAGGCTGTCTTTCAAATATTGTTTAGCTACATTTTACTATGTTCTTCACAATGGCCATTCGCTAAGTAAGAGAAGTAGGTAAAAGAGTAAAAGATGATTCTAGAAAACATGTTTCACAAAACGGGTCCCTTTGCTTTTTCTCAAAGGGGCGGTTCACATCTATGTGGTGATATTTTGGCGCATTGTATTTTAGGCGTGTTTTACATGTGTCTTAGGTGTGCTACCATTGAACCCATAGAACAAGTGTTTTGGTGAAAGCACATCAAAGATGCAGCATACTGGACATTTTGAACGCACCACACCTAAAACATTAATAAAAAGCTCCTTATCTGTTTTTTGCTGACAACTAAGATCATGTTCTTCATATTCAAGGGTCACGGAAAATTTTGCAGATTCAAATTCATGTGTCTTCAAACTATTCTTTGGATGGCATAAATAACGCTGTAGAGGAAAAAGCGGTAAGTGGCTGAAACAAAATCTTTGTAAGGTCATGAAGAAGTATAGTAAAGCAGGGGGGTTGTAAATATGTGTGATGGGGCCCCATAGCAAAACCAATAATCCTCTACAGAGGCATTGCTGGATCCTGGCACCCAGGGCACATACCCCATGTATTCTACTGAGGGACCTGGGTCTCCTTTTAGCGGACACAGTTCATATGCATTACACAGTTTGGAACATTGTTTAATATATCTAATTTTCATTCCATCTATTATTTATATTGCCGGCACCATAATGTGACATTACGGGATTACAGTTTTTGGACCAGTTCCTTTTTTGTTCAGTTAAAAAGATTAAAGTGCCATCATGGTATCCTGACAGCCACTCAACATTATAATCTATGTTGCCAGAGGTGCCCCTGGTTTATAAGGATCCTAGAAATGCCCCTGTCCTCCTGCCTCTCTAATTCCCCTTTTAAGAGGCAAAAAATAAAGCCAAACTCCAGCTACCACTTAATAAAGTGGAATCCCAACATTTTAAAAACTGTGAGCATGAAGTTCTTTTTTGCTTTAGAGTCATTTGCATGAGCTGCACATGCCCAAATGACTCACTCTCATGTACATGCATGAGAAGATGTAATCCCAAGTTAGCCAATTAAGAGGCCAAATACCAGGCACCCAGAAGTAGAAAATAACAGCGGCTGCCAGGGTATATAACATTGCATCGCTGGAATTCGTTGTATTTTGCAGAGCTCGGTACTGCTTTAAGCAGTTGAAGCAATATTTTTTTTCCTTTTAGGATAAAGGTTTTACATAAATGAATAAAAGCTGATCATTGTTAGTACCCCTGTCAGTGTTAAATGGTTTGTCTCAACCCTATAACTGTCACTTTTGCAGGACAGCTTGGTCTGCTACAGAAAGTTAAAAACACCAGACTTACTGGCAGGATCAGCAGATAATAAACTGTTACAGGGGGGGGGGGCTCAGAAAAACAAAGACTGCTATGTTAATGCTACTGTCAGAGTGTGTCATGTATGTCATTTTTCATTTTGGCCATAGGTAAATTTTACCTGTATCCCAGTGTATCCACTAAACCCTGTTGCTACTTGTAGCCACATAGTGCTGGGACCCCTGCTCTCACAGGCTCTATATGAATCACATAGTTTGCAATTGGACTTTGTTTTTTAAGAGTTACTAGACCCACAACAGTAAAATCAGTCTGTATATGCAGTACAGCATGCTTGTTATACTCACTGTGAAACCTAAAGAGTTAATTTTCTGCATTGTGTAAAAATGCTGTTTGATCCTATCTTCTCTGATTATCTCCTTCTTCTACTGTCCCAATCTATCTCTGAATGTGATCAGCACAGGGCCAATCAGCACTGTCCAGACAGAGGGACAGGGGTCCTGCAGCCTCATAGGACAATCAGGGGAGAATGAAAACTCCTCCTACAAGCTTTAACCAGGCAGTAATAGCAGTCCCAAGACTGCTATATACTGCTGATGAGAAAATGTGTTTAGCAGTTTATATTTACTAAAATAATTGCATTTCCATGTTCTGTGTACTATGAGAGACCAGATATAGTGAATGCAAGGTCCTGGGTTTAGTAACACTTTAAGGTTTAGCAAACAATTATTTATCTAAACTTTGCTCACTGATTTCTGAAAACCTCTGGACTCTTGCTCAGATCAATTTCCGCTCCAGACTTCTCCTGGCGTCAGTCAGAAAATGTTCCTACGATAATCTATGGAGAAAAACTTCTGGCAAAAAGGAAAATGGTTATTACGTAACCTGCAGATCTTGGAACCAAATGTCAAGAACATACACATAGGAGTGTATTGATAGAAAAAAAATCACATTGTAATTAGACCAAGGGAAAGTGCATGTACATTGATTCTGTGTGAATGGAGCAAATATATATATATATATATATATATATATATATATATATATCAATGCTATTACTTCCTGCACTGGACGAATGCCTATCGCTGTATATATATATCAATGCTATTACTTCCTGCACTGGACGAATGCCTATCGCTGATTTAATACTGAAAATACCGCATTTGGCCATTTGATGGCGCTTCATACCATAGGAAATTCCTATGATACTTAGTGCCACCTAGCGGCCAAATGTATTATTTTCCATTTTAAATAAATGGAGAAACATGCATTGAGTGCACTTTCACTGAAACAAATGCTATTCAAATTGGCCTATTACATACCTCATAAAGTCTTAATTTAATCCTTTCCACCCAAAACTCTTAAATAGAATTTGTTGTTATATTTTCAGAACCCACAATGAAAATAAATAGTTTTTGCAAAATGGGTATTTTTCATTTTAGACATAAAAATCTTTCATAAAAACAGCTTTAACTGTTTCATCCTTTTATCTTGTCATTTTTCCTAGTTGCTTTCAACTCTCTCCAGTCTGGGAGGGCAGAATATACTTGACCTTAAAATCAGAAGGAAGGTGAAATTGTAAGCAGTCATTCATCTGTGACCAAGACAAACCGTGAAAGTGAATCAAACTAACAGCTTATTAGTATATATTTCATTTTAATATGTATGTGTTCAATAAAGATATGTATGTATTCTGTTTTTTTTACCTGGAAATAAAGGGGGTAATTTACTATAGCGCCGCAATGCTAATTAGCGCTAATATGGTATTCACTATAGCGCTGGTAAAAAAATACTCCCAAAATCAAATTTACTATAGTTCCCTGAAACCAAATAGCGCCCAAACCCTTATGCCGCGTACACACGGTCCTACTTTTCGTCTACAAAAGTCCAACGGACGCTGATGGACTAAAGCTGGCTGGTAATCCGATCGTGTGTGGGCTTCTCCGGACTTTCAACCGACTTTTTTAGCCTCAAATACGACGTACTTTAGATTTGAAACATGCTTCAAAACTTTTACTTCGTACCTACGACGGACCCCGAAATCCGCTCGTCTGTGTGCTAGTCCGACGGACAAAAAGCCACGCTAGGGCACCTATTGGCTACTGGCTATGAACTTCCTTATTTTAGTCCGGTGTACGTCATCACGTACGAATCCGACCGACTTTTGTGTGGTCGTGTGTAGGCAAGTCCGGTCGTTAGAAAGTAGGCCGCAAGTCCGCGGCAAGTCCACCGAAAGTCTGCCGGAAGTCTGTCCGACAGGCTGTCCGACTTTTGTAGACGAAAAGTACGACCGTGTGTACGCGGCATTACTCTGCTAAAACCTGGAGTAGTGCACATGGAAATATTGTTTAGAGCATGATATAATTGCCTAAACGGTACTGAAATATGCAGTATATTATTTAAAGATAATCTGCTTTTAAACTGTGTGAAAAAGTTATTTCTACACTGAAATATCTTTAAAAGTCTGAGAAGAGATAAATTCCCTGTTTTTGTACAACTAGGTGCCAACACAACTGAGCATGCTCAGACCTGCAAATAGCTCTATTTTAGCTCAAGTGTCTTTTTTACAAGGCGCTATAGTAAATACGAAAATGAGCGCTGTGTTAAAGAGCATTTTTTGGAAGTGAAAATCAGCGCTATTATAGTCCAATGCAAGTTTTAGCCATTGATTCTAATGGTACAATTATAACTTTCCCAAATAAATCCTTTTAATGTTGAGATGAAATGTATTTTTATCTGAAATAAATTTTCCTTTGCAAAATTGTTGCTTCTACTTCAAGTATTTTGTTTTTAAGAATGTTAAAATGTGGAATGTTTTGGTGTTTTGGTAAAATATATTTTTCTCTGTCACTTTCACTTGTTACTCTCCATCTCACACCAATCTTTACCCAAACTGACACAGGTGTCTTTACAATCCACAAACAATACCATTGCTGATGAAAATTTAAAATGAGTCACAATTTTTTGTGCTTTTTTATTATTTCCAAATCATAATTTGAGCCCAAAAAATGTGATGTGTACCAACCTCAGAAATCAAAATGTAATTCCCAAAAATTTGAGGGTAATATCACTATTCTACACTCACCCACACAAAGAACCAGCAAATATCACAGAATAAATCAAGAAGGATAACTCTTGAGTAATGTAATTCCATCACCTGTATGTCCAAAGAAATGCAGTATTTATGAGCATGTATGTGTAGGAGGTTCTCACATGTGTCAGCTCCTTGGCTTAAAGGTTAGAACTTCTGCTTAGCATCTGGGTTTGAATCCCAAACATGCCACTTCACGTAGAGAAGTTGTCTCATCTCCCAGGTCCTAAAACTATGTTGAAATTTATGTGTAGGAGGGTTCCACCACCATTGTAAATTCTGCCAGATACACTATCTAGTCAAAAGTATTGGGACACCTTCCTTTACACACACATGAACTTTAATGGCAGCCCAGTCTTAGTCCGTAGGGTTAAAAATTGATTTGGCCTACCCTTAGCAGCTAGAACAGCTTCTGAGAAGGCTAGGAAAGCTGCCCACAAGGTTTAGTGTGTCTATGAGAATGTTTGACCATTCTTCCAGAAGTGCATTTTTGAGGCCAGGCACTGATGTTGGATGAGAAGGTCTGGCTCGCAGTCTCTGCTCTAATTCAGCCAAAAGGTGTTTTGTCGGGTTGAGGTCAGGACTCTGTGCAGCCAGTCAAGTTCCTCCCCCCAAAACTCGCTCATCCATGTCTTTATGGCCTTTGCTTTGTGAAGTCATGTTGGAACAGGAAGTGGCTATCCCCAAACAGTTCCCAAAAAGTTGGGAGCATGAAATTGTCCACAAAGTCTTGGTATGCTGATGCCTTAAGAGTTCCCTTCACTGGAACTAAGAGGCCAAGCCCCAGCCCTGAAAAAAAAAACTCACATCATAATCTCCCCTCCACCAAATGATTTGGACCAGTGCACAAAGCAAGGTCCATAAAGACATGGATGATTGAGTTTGGGGGGGGAGGAACTTTACTGGCCTGGACAGAGTCCTGGCCTCAACACAACAGAACACCTTGGGGATGAATTTGAGCGGAGACTGTAAGCCAGGCCTTCTCATCCAACATCAGTGCCTGACCTCACAAATGCACTTGAAAGTGCATTAGACACACTCCCATAGACACACTCCTAAACCTTGTGGACAGCTTTCCCAGATGAGTTGAAGCTGTTATAGCTGCAAAGGATGGGCCAAATTAATTTTGAACCCTACGGACTAAGACTGGGATGCCATTACAGTTCATGTGCGTTTAGAGGCAGGCGTCTCAATACTTAGGCCAATATATTGTATATTGCTTGTGCCACTGAGCATGGTTATGGACCTAGGGCTGGTTCACACCACAGAGATGCAGAGAACATGTGTGAGGCTGCCTGCTTTTTAAGTGGGTAGCAATTCTGTCTAGCAGCACTGGGGTTGCTAGTTCAATTCCCCAACATGCTAATGCTTGTGTTGAAGTTTATATGTTCTCCCTGTTTGGGGTTCTCATCACAATCCAAAGACATGCTGGCATTTAATTTGTCTCCTGTCGAAATAGTCTCTAATGTAAGAAAGTTAGTTTTGGACTTTAGATTGGAAGCTCATTGCAGCCAGGGACTGATGTTAATGTTTGTTAGCACTAATCATGCTCAGGAACTTGGACATTTCAAATTGTAGGGTTTACACTGCGCAGGTACATATGCTTAGAAAACTGTTGCTTTGTTTATGTGAATGCAAATGGACTTCGATCTTTGGCCTGTAGTTGGAGATTTGATGCACATAGCCAAGGGCTAACACAGTTGCAAGTAGTATTATGTGTTCCTGCCCATCAGGTGCAATCACTTTAGACATACATGAAGAGACAGATTGAAAGATACTGGTGGGCGTGTACTTCTTTTGAGCGTGTGTCAGTGTGCTAACAATACAACCTCTCTTATATAAAGTGCTGCAGTAGGGGGGGGTTTGTTTGGCCTGAGAAGGCCAGATTTTTTGCTGTGATTTGTGGAGAAGAAGGAATGATATTGTGCATATTGACAAACACCCAACTAGGGCTGTTTGCTGAAATTCTTGTGCATTTTTTCAATCAAAAGTGGGTTTATGCGGCCATGCTGTCAATGTTGTGTGTGTATTGTTCCTGTCTGAGCATGCAAACATGGTTTGGGAGCATGTGCTGACCTTCTACTCTTTGATCTCATTGCTTAATCATGTACACAGAAATGCAGCTTCCAGCAGAACATGGTCACCAATGTATGTATGTATGTATGTATGTATGTATGTGTGTGTATTTGTGGGGTGGTGGTGGGTGTTAGATTTTGAACATGTGTGTCACGAGGGCCACGTACCTGATGTGAGACCAAGGTAGTGGGGTGCCCTCCCTTGCACCTCAGGTCCTTGAAGATGGAGACAGAGACTTGGTGGACACCAAGTGGCATGGGTGCCAGGGGTGCGGAGCACCATGGAAGCCTTAGTCCAAGATCCGACCCGAGGTCAAGTCCAGTTTGGCAACTAAGTATAAAAGGGTTAGGCCCCTTTCACACTTATACGACTTGTCCCACGATTTTGTACTGCAAAATCGTATGACAAGTCATTCTCCATGATTTTCAATGACTACCATTCATATTGGCATGACTTTAAGTCGTGCCGGCTTGAAAGTAGTCCCTGCACTACTTTGGTCCAACTTCTATGCGAGTTGTACTCCATAGACCTCAATGTTAAACCCTCAAGTAGCATGCAAATCGTGCCTGAATAATATAGACACGATTTCAGTACGACTTTGTAAGCACAAGCCTGGCTCGCTGATCGGGAAAGGAAAACCTTTTTTTCCTTTCACTATGAGCGACAGGCAGTGCTGACAGCTGTCTGGTATGAATCCTGAGGGGGAACGCCGCGCCAAGTTTTAAATGAAAAACCTGGCGTGGGTTCCCCCCCAGGGGCATACCAGGCCCTTAGGTCTGGTATGGATCTAAGGGGAACCCCCTACGCCGAAAAATCGGCGTGGGGTCCCCCTGAAAATCCATAGCAGACCCTTATCCGAGCACGCAGCCCAGCTGGTCAGGAATGGGGGTGGGGACAAGCGAGCGCCCGCCCCCCCACCCTCCTGGACCGTACCAGGGCGCATGCCCTCAACATGGGGGTGGGTGCTTTGGGGCATGGGGGCACCCTGCGGGCCCCCCACCCCAAAGCACCTTGTCCCCATGTTGATGAGGACAAGGGCCTCTTCCCGACAACCCTGGCCGTTTGGTTGTCGGGGTCTGCGGGTGGGGGGCTTATCGGAATCCGGGAGCCCCCTTTAATAAGGGGGCCCCCAAATCCCGGCCCCCCACCCTATGTGAATAAGTATGGGGTACATGGTACCCCTACCCATTCACCTAGGGAAAAAAGTGTCAATAAAAAACACAGTACACAGGTTTTAAAGTAATTTATTAGGCAGCTCCGGGGTCTTCTTCCGACTTCGGGGGTCCTCTTCCGACTTCGGGGGTCCTCTTCCGACTTCGAGGGTCTTCTTCCGACTTCGAGGGTCTTCTTCCGACTTCGGGGGTCCTTTTCTGACTTCGGGGGTCCTCTTCTGACTTCGGGGGTCTCTCCGGCATCTCCTCCCGGTGTCCTGATCTTCTGCCGGCTCCTCCGCTATCTTCTGCAGCTCAATTGCTAGCGGTGGCCCAGACTTCTGCCTTCTTCTTTTCTTCCAGAGATGTTGACACGACGCTCTCTCCAGCTGGAATGGTCTCTGTACGCTCGGCAATGGATTTATATAGGCGGTGACCCCGCCCCCTTATGAGGTCACTGTCCCGGGGCATGCTGGGACTGTGCCGTCATAAGGGGGCGTGGTCATCACCTGGTGACCACGCCTCCTAAAACGTCACAGTCCCAGCATGCCCAGGGACTGTGACGGCATAAGGGGGCGGGGTCACCGGCTATATAAGTCCGTTGCGGAGCGTTCAGAGACCATTGCAGCTGGAGAGAGCGTTGTGTCAACATCTCTGGAAGAGAAGAGGGAAGAAGACAATCCAGAAGTCCGGACCACTGCTGGCAAAAGAGCGGCAGAAGACAGCGGTGGAGCTGGCAGAAGATGCGGACGCCGGGAGAAGACGCCGGAGAGACCCCCGAAGTTGGAAGAGGACCCCCGAATTCGGAAGAAGACCCCGGAGCTGCCTAATAAATTACTTTAAAACCTGTGTACTGTGTTTTTTATTGACACTTTTTTCCCTAGGTGAATGAGTTTGGGGTACCATGTACCCCATACTCATTCACATAGGGCGGGGGGCCGGGATCTGGGGGCCCCCTTATTAAAGGGGGCTCCCGGATTCCGATAAGCCCCCCGCCCGCAGACCCCGACAACCAACGGCCAGGGTTGTCGGGAAGAGGCCCTTGTCCTCATCAACATGGGGACAAGGTGCTTTGGGGTGGGGGGGCCGCAGGGCACCCCCCCATGCCCCAAAGCATCCACCCCCCATGTTGAGGGCATGCGGCCTGGTACGGTCCAGGAGGGGGGGGGTTGCTCGTCCCCACACCCATTCCTGACTGGCCGGACTGCGTGCTCGGATAAGGGTCTGGTATGGATTTTGGGGGGACCCCCACGCAGAGTGGCCCGCTCCACCACAATACAGGCATAGATTGTTCAGGCGACAGATTGTTGTCGCTCTTCGGGTGTGAGGGGTGCACGAACTAAGCCGAGTTGCATCGGTTCTGCGTCATGAATTGGGGTTGATACGTGGGTCTCAGGGGTTCTAAGGTGTGGAGCCATGGGTGCTCGTGGGAGCATCCATGTGGGACGGGCCATGCTGGATCGTTCCCTGCAATGTTCTTTGAGTCTGCAATCAAGCTGGATAGCCAACTGAATTGTAGGTTCCAATGTATCAGGGAGCCCCACACTTGCTAATTCGTCTTTGAAGGACTCGGACAGGCCCAAGCAAAACTGATGGCTCAAGGCAGCGTCGTTCCATGCAGTGTCTGCAGCCCACTTGTGGAATTCCATTATGTAGTCCTCAACAGGGCGTTTCCCCTGTTGTAGAGAGGTCAACACTGTTTCAGCCGTGGAGGTTTGTTGTGGGTCATCATAGAGCATTGCCATGGCATCGAAAAAAGAAGACAGTGAGTGCACTATAGAACTCTCCCTTTCCAATAGCTGATGAGCCCATGCTTGAGGTTCTTCTGTAAGTAAGGCTACTACGAACCCGTCCTTTGTATCCTCTGAAGAGGAGGTCCTAGGCTGTAAGGTTAAGTATAGCCAACAGGCATTTCTGAAAGCCCGGAACTTGTGGCAAACCCCTGAAAAGTGTTCCGGCATAGGAACCTGTGGTTCAGGAGCTGGAGTGGCTGTTCCATAGCCATAACAGGTGGTTCCACAGGGCTCAGAATTGAGGTATTGGCCATTGCAGTCAGCTGACCTTTCAGTTGAAAGTACCCCTCTTCTATGGGCGTCAGGGCCTGAGACACAGAGGCCACTTGTTGGCACAGGGCCTCGAAGGCGGAAGCACTCCCCTCAGTCTCAGACATGGCTGGATTATTCTGTCATGAGGGCCACGTACCTGATGTGAGACCAAAGTAGTTGGGAGGCCTCCCTTGCACCTCGGGTCCTTGAAGCCTCTGGAGATGCAGACAGAGACTTTGTGGACACCAAGTGGCACGGGTGCCAGGGGTGCAGAGCACCGTGCAAGCCTTAGTCCAAGATCCAAGCCGAGGTCAAGTCCAGTTTGGCAACGAAGTATAAAAGTGTTAATTAGAAGAAGAATGGTCAAAATCCAAGGCTGGGTCGGTTCCAATCTGGCAGCTGAGTACAAAAGGGGCAAAGAAGTAAAATGGTCAAGGTACAAATCCGAGGTCAATGGCAAGCAGCAATCAAGAGTAGTCAAATAGGTTTCCAGGTCACAACAAGTTGAGACAGATCACACACTAGCACAGGAACAAGGGGGGACAGAAGATAATTTGGCAGTGTCTAGGCTGGGCTTTTATAGGGAAGCTTGAGGTCACTTCTTGTGCGCCTCCTGGGCATTTTCCCACCTTTTTCCATCAGGCTGAGGTCACTTCCTGTGCGCCTACTGGGCATTTTCCTGCCTTTTTCCATCAAGTCTTCTGCGCAGGTGCGGGTTGGCGCACTGAGGCATCTTTGGCGCATGCTCAGTTGGCACGGATTTCCTCAACGCGCCATTGGTTCATGTGTAGTAAGCCGTGGACTCTTAAAATGTGCCTTTTTTAATATTATGCTGGAATGATTTATAAGAATAATGACTGTTAAGTATGTTTCTATAATCTTGTAGTTAAAAATGTGATGCGTTATACACTAAAAATAAAGCTGTGCCACTCTAAGTTTAGACAAATTTTAGATTGTAAGCTCCTATGAGCAGGGCCCCTAAAACACAATTGCTAACTGTTTTGCTAAATGTAGCACCTTATATCCTGTAGAAAATGTTTTAAAGCTAGTAAATTAATGTACATAATTTTGTTTCTGCTGGCAAAATAAAAGTACATTATTGAGCTTGTTTGTTGTGTTTTTTTTTCTTTTCTTCTTTTTAATTAGTTTTGGGGGTGGTGGTTTTGGGGAAGTGCAATATCTTTTCTATCTTATAATTTCTATATGTATTTGTGCACCAAAAAAATGAATCTCTTTAGCACATCTGCAAGTAAATGATAAAGGTGGAATCTTTATATATAAACAGCTGTGGAGAATTGCAGGTATTGAATTCAGCTGGTGGATAGGCAGTGTTGCATGTGTCAGCCCTGGTTCACATTGGTGCGATTTGACATGTCAAATCGGTGGCAATTGCACTGTTCTAACTGGTGCGGCGCCGCAATTTCCAAAAGTAGTTTCTTCGGGTGTGATCTTTATTGACATCAGTGCCGAAACCCGCATAGATGTCTCTGAAATTCCCCCCGCTATCAGGACTGACATGCGGGAATGAAATTGTGTGAGTTCAGCTGAACTCGCACGATTTCCTCCCGCTATCAGTCTGAAACCAGGGCTCAAACTGGGCCTTTGTCTTTGTAATTCACCTGCTGCTATCCCAGAGACACCATTTTTTATCGAACTCACTTAAGTTTACCTTCAAATATTATTATATATAGAAATACAGATTTGCATATCTGCAAATAAACAAAAATAAAAAAATTCTAATCGTGGTTGCGATCAAATATTCACAGCTGCGATCAAAAGAGCGTGGTTTCACCTTCTGACCCAGAAATTAGTCATTGTAATCACCAGGAAATTCCTGTGGTGGTCATGAACTCCATCTAGGTGGATATGGCGCGGTCCCTCTTTAACAAAGAGGAGGTGCTGCTGATTTGCTGGGTAAGTGTAGGATCTGCACTTGTGCTTACTCAATGTGGAGGTGGATGTGGTAGTTAGATTTGGTGTGGGTGGGGTTCATTCATTTGTTTGGCATCACCACACATTTGCTTCTGGCCCATGTGTACACATCACTTTCTGCATTTGTAAATCAGTAAGGACTATGCAAATATAAATGAGAGCTCCTTTCTATTAAAATATATATGACTTGTTTCACAGTTGGGTGACTTTTCCAGCAAATTTGGACCTCCGAGTTGCATGACAAGTTGTACCCCATGATTCTCAATGATAACCATTCATATATGTGCTACTTCAGGTTGCAACAACTTCAAAATAGTCCCTGTATTTTCATGTGACTTGTGGTACATAGGACGCAATATTACACTGGCATTCCCAGAAGTTGGGGCCAAGTTGCAGCAGCAAAGTGGCAGCAAAATAGTGTGACTTTCAGGTCGCAACATTGTGAATGAGATTCATGGATATACCTTTGAATTAGGCACTATTCTCACTTGTGCATCCTGCAAGTAGGTCAGATTCGTCCCTGCACTACTTTTGTTTGACTTTGCTGCACCTTTGCATTTTTTAATGCATTTTGCAGTTTTCAGAAACACTCTACAGTCCATTTAACATGGTTTCCCATGCTACTAATTCACATCTATGTGTTTTGCAGCCAGTGCGTTTTTGGAAATGGTCTAGGACTTTTTTCACACGATTTGCGGGTAATAAATTTCAATGGAACCGCACCAGAAACGCAACTGTAGTGTTTGTGATGTGATTTTTGACGTGTTTTGCGGTTATTATTTTAACACTGTATATAGCTGGTTGCTAACCAGGGGTCTGGGAAGCCAGCTGCCGCGTCCTTAACAACCAATGAATCTTCAGCTCTCAGCGGCTTCCCCACTGAAGGTGAAAAAAAATGCTAGCCAAAAAAAATCTCAAAAAAATTGCACACCAAAATTTAATAAAAATGGTGTGGGGTTCCCCCCCAAAATTCATGCCAGGTCCTTCAGGTCTGGTATGGATATTAAAAGGAACCCTGCGCCAAAATCCATACCAGACCATTATCCACACATGCAACCTGGCAGGCCGCAGGAAAAGAGGAGGTGGGACAAGAGAGTGCCCCCCCCTCCTGAACTGTACCAGGCCACATGCCCTCAACATGGAGAGGATGCTTTGGGGTCCCCCCAAAACACCTTGTCCCCTTGTTGATGGGGACAAGGGCCTTATCCCCACAACCCTTGCCCGGTGGTTGTGGGGGTCTGCGGGCAGGGGGCTTATCGGAATTTGGAAGTCCCCTTTAACAAGAGGGCCCCCAGATCCCGCCCCCCATGTGAATGGGTATCGGGTACATTGTACCCCTACACATTCACCAAAACAAGCAGTGAATTGTGACAAAAGACAATAGCCGGTTTTTGACAATTCCTTTATTAAAAATGTCTATTTATTAAAAATAAATTTATTAAAAATGAGACCCCACCCCCTTGTGACATCACTGACCCATCATGCCCCATGCGGTAAAGTCATAAGGGGCGGGGTCTCAGAGTGACGTCATCCGCCCCATCGCAGCATCGGAGGAGGTTCATTTTTTGAATGTTCAGCGGGAGTGGCGGAGGAGAAAGACTGGGGGAAGATGAAGCCGGAGGAAGATGGAGAAGACCGGAGGAAGAAACGGAGCAAGATGGAGGAAGAAGTGGGGGAAGAAGAAGCTGGAGGAAGATGAAGAAGACTGGAGGAAGAAGCGGGGAAAGAAGATATTTTTAATAAAGGAATTGTCAAAAACCGCCTATTGTCTTTTGTCACATTTCACTGCTTTTTTTGGTGAATGCGTAGGGGTACAATGTACCCGATACCCATTCACATGGGGGGGCGGGATCTGGGGGCCCTCTTGTTAACGGGGGGGGCTTCCAGATTCCGATAAGCCCCCCGCCCACAGACCCCCACAACCACCGGGCAAGGGTTGTGGGGATGAGGCCCTTGTCCCCATCAACATGGGGGCAATGTGTTTTGGGGGGGACCCCAAAGCCCTCCCCATGTTGAGGGCATGTGGCCTGGTTCGGTTCAAGAGGGGGGTGCTCCCTCGTCCCCCCCTCTTTTCCTGCGGCCTGCCAGGTTGCATGCTCGGATATGGGTCTGGTATGGATTTTGGGGGGCCCCCATGCCATTTTTTAAATCAAATTTTGGTGCAGGGTTCCCCTTAATATCCATACCAGACCTGAATGGTCTGGTTTGGATTTTGGGGGGACCTCTACACCATTTTTTTTCAATTTGGCGTGAAGTTCCCCTTAAAATCCAATCTGATCTTGATTTTAACTCTATATTGTCAGGAACCGGCAATTCATTACAGCTGCGAGCAATTTTAAGTGAAATGTTTTCCTTTAGAAATGTCATTTTGCTGCGGTATAGTAATAAGCAAGGAAAAGGTGCGCTACTTTACAGGCATACTATAGACACCATCCAGGCACGATATTTAAAGGAATTTTTCATTTTTATTGTTTCACTTTAAGCATTATTAAAATCACTGCTTCTGAAGAAACGGCCGTTTTAAAAACATTTTTTCCAATTGATACATGTCCCCTGGGGCAGGACCCAGGTCCCCATACACTTTTTACGGCAAAGAACTTGCATATAAGCCTTCAGTGAGAACTTTGGATTTTGCAGGTTTGAGCCCCATTGACTTCCACTATTCCCACATATGTGATCTGACAGGCATTTTTTCCGGCAATAGTGCTGCTTTCCATTTGCATTAGCGCCCAGTTTCTGAGAGTTGAAGTCTTAATTGGCCTTAATTGGGCGCTATTTTCTGGGACTACAGGATAATTTTTTGGCGCTATAGTAAATGACCCCCAAAGTGACTTAGAACAACAATGTATAAATCATTCTGTTATATACCGTATATACTCGAGTATAAGTCGAATTTTCCAGCCCTTTTTTTTGGCCTGAAAGTGTCCCTTCGACTTATACTCGAGTCACCGCCGTCTGTCTGCATGATCAGCGTGTCATGCAGGCAGACGGCGGCCGGCGTGTAATGATACTGTTCGCCGGCTATTGCAGCTTTCAAAAGCCGCGCCTCCTGCTTGTCTGTGATAGGCTGAACAGCTGTCAGTGTACAGCCTATCACGGACATTCTCTCATCCTCGTCCGTGGTATGAGAATGAGAGAACGTCCGTGATAGGCAGTCAGCGGTCAGCCTATCACAGACGAGGAGGAGGCGCGGCTTTTGAACTGTGGAATGGCCGCCGAACACTATCATCACACGCCGGCCGCCGCTTGAGGATGGAGATCGCCACAGAGAGGATGGAGATCACTACAGGGAGGCTGGAGATCGCCGCAGGGAGGCTGGAGATCGCCGCAGGGAGGCTGCACAGGACACAGGTAGGCTTCACATGCACACAGGACACATGCACACAGGACATGTACAGGACACACATGTACAGGACACACATGTACAGGACACACATACATATACAGGACACATGCACAGGGTACAGGTAGGCTGCACAGGACACAGGGAGGCATGCAGCTGCAGATGGGCATTGTTGACCCTCTGCATTTCTCACCCTCGTCTTATACTCGGGTCAATAAGTTTTTCCCAGTTTTTTGTGGTAAATTAGGGGCCTCGACTTATACTCGGGACGACTTATACTCGAGTATATACGGTATGTAGTGTAATTTCTCAAAGAAGTCAGTTCATAATGCGTTTGTAGAGGCTACAATGTGGATGTGTTTATTACAGATATAATGTATTGTATGAATGCACGGATAAATGTATTAAAGCCCAACTCCAGTCAAAGCATCTATTTAGAGCCTCTGTTAGGTTTATATCGCTGTTTATGCACCATACCTGTCTTGACCTTATGTGTAGGGGCAGTAGGAATATTCTGAATATTTGGCCAGCACACCCTAAAGATGGACTGCCCTCTGGAAGCAGTACCCAAAAAAAGGCAAACAGAGGGCAAATGACTAGTCACCAATATTGCTTGTGTTCTCATTGCAGCTGATCTTTTCCCAATTACTGATTTCTAGTGCCCTACTCTGTGCCTTTGTATGGAGGTGACCATCTTGCTAGAGGTAGGGCTTTGCTTCCTTATGTCAGAACCTCCAACAAGGAGAATTGGATACAGCACGGCAGTGATATTAGTAAATCTTACTCTAGACCAGTGGTCTCCAAACTGTGGCCAGATGTGGCCCTTTACTTGCCTTTATCTGGCCCTTGGGGCACTATTCCACCAACTTACACCAATGATGGAGTACCATTCCCACTACTGATCCCATCATTGGGGCACTATTCTTCTCACTGATATCAACAATGGGGCATTATTCCTCCTATTGAAACCAATGATGGGGCATTGATGCCAGGGCATTTTTTACTCCCACTGGCCATAGTCTGGCCCCCTAAAGCCTGAAGGACAGTAAACTGGCCCATTGTTTACAAAGTTTGGAGACCCCTGCTATAGACCTTCTGAGACTAACAGTATGAGGCAGCAGTGCCTTAGATCTGCGCTTCTCAACCCTATCCTCAAGTACCCCCAAGAGGCCATGTTTGGGGAATTTCTCTTATATAACATGTAAATGAAGAATGCGCTGCGCCTGGGGATATATCTGAATAACTAAAATCCTAAGTGTGAATCGAAAATAATAATATAAAGTGCAAATTACAGAGAGTATAAAACTTGCTGTATGGATCTTTTAACCATGTACACCAAAGTGCCGTGTACATTAAATCACAAAGTGCAATGTGCATATAAAGCGTCCTAAATCATGCGATATAACCATGACAATATATATCTAAAACCATCTGTGAATAAATATATGAAATACCAAAAATCCTTGAATAGGTGTGCATATTGAAAAAGTGTTGTACATATAACACATGAAAAGTCCACTGTGATTATAAAAGTGAGGGTGAAAAAATGATAAAAATTAAAATAAGTAAAAAACACATATAAAATAAATAAATCACACGTGTAGTAAATATAACTATAATCGTCCTTATTGTGGTATTGAAATCACAGTCGTGAAAAAATCTTCCAATCCAACAACGTGAGGTAACAAAGTTCCAGCAGAAATCAATATACTAGTGATGTTTCAAAGAAAAAGTTCCAGTACTGAATCAAAAGTGCCCAAAAACATGCCGTGAAGTGCCTTGGTGACCCCCAATGTGATTGCGCTCACCTTGGAGCGTGTGACACAGTGTTTAATTGTGTCAATACACGCTTTTGGAGCCACCCCTGGGCTCAGTGATTGGTACAGCTGATTCCCCAACCAAATTCGTTATGGCTCCACTCAAATCATATCATAGAAAAGAGAAAGGCTAATATAGTATAATACCGTAAGATAATTTTATTAGAATGACATCCAATCCCCACAGTGGGGTACTCACATTTATAAGATGCTCATGTGCACCAAACATGACAAGCGAAAAAACGGCTGTGCGGCGTGCTGCGGGGTGTGAGAGCTCCACAACCCAGCTCTGTGCTGATCGCTCCGTCCTGGCCCCTCCCCTACGCGTCTTCGACACAGGGAGTCACGTGTCTTCATCAGGGGGATAGCCGTTTTTTCGCTTGTCATGTTTGGTGCACATGAGCACCTTATAAATGTGAGTACCCCACTGTGGGGATTGGATGTCATTCTAATAAAATTATCTTACGGTATTATACTATATTAGCCTTTCTCTTTTCTATGATATTATGTGAGTGGAGCCATAACGAATCTGTTTGGGGAATCAGCTGTACCAATCACTGAGCCCAGGGGTGGCTCCAAAAGCGTGTATTGACACAATTAAACACTGTGTCACACGCTCCAAGGTGAGCGCAATCACATTGGAGGTCACCAAGGCACTTCACGGCATGTTTTTGATTCAGTACTGGAACTTTTTCTTTGAAACATCACTAGTATACTGATTTCTGCTGGAACTTTGTCACCTCACGTTGTTGGATTGGAAGATTTTTTCACGACTGTGATTTCAATACCACAATAAGGACGATTACAGTTATATTTACTACACGTGTGATTTATTTATTTTATATGTGTTTTTTACTTATTTTAATTTTTATCATTTTTTCACCCTCACTTTTATAATCACAGTGGACTTTTCATGTGTTATATGTAAAACACTTTTTCAATATGCACACCTATTCAAGGATTTTTGGTATTTCATATATTTATTCACAGATGGTTTTAGATATATATTGTCATGGTTATATCGCATGATTTAGGACGCTTTATATGCACATTGCACTTTGTGATTTAATGTACACGGCACTTTGGTGTACATGGTTAAAAGATCCATACAGCAAGTTTTATACTCTCTGTAATTTGCACTTTATATTATTATTTTCGATTCACACTTAGGATTTTAGTTATTCAGATATATCCCCAGGCGCAGCGCATTCTTCATTTACAGTTTATCGCACGGTCATGAATACGTGATCTGCGTTTGCAGCCGGGTATTTATTCGGTTGGTTCTTTACTGAGGCATTGGATTATTGTGGCTCGCGAGATTTTTTTTCCATATTTCTCTCTTATATAACATATCTGTCCAAAATACCAAGCCATTGACTCTGAATTAAAACATCCGTGCAAGATAAAAGAAAACCTGCAAACATGGCCTGTTGGGGGGACTTGAGGACAGGGTTGAGAACCATTGCCTTAGATCTCACACTGCAGATATACAGCTATAAGGCTGTTTGCTCAGGAGTGCCTAGGTACTCTCAAATGCTAGGAAGTTCTCTTTTTTGGGGGTATTCCAGACACAATGTACATTTTTATGGGTACTGCTTAGGTAAAATATACCATTTCTAGATTTCCCCTATAACATTGTAACTATTCATTTTTTTAATTAGTTCCACTTATAATAATAATCATCATAAATAGTGTCTTTTTATATAGGTATGTAGAATTAACGCAGGAGCCCTTTATGGAGCATCATCTGATAAAGAGATCCTGAGTGACTCTAATTGTCCTGCTGAAATGTTGTGCTTCGCTGCCACCTCCCAGGTCCTGCATTGACATCATTTTCTCTGACGTCATCAAGGTCCAGCTGTCTCTTCCAGGTTCTTGCAGC
This sequence comes from Lithobates septentrionalis, assembly GCA_037952835.1. Classification (NCBI taxonomy): domain Eukaryota; kingdom Metazoa; phylum Chordata; class Amphibia; order Anura; family Ranidae; genus Lithobates; species Lithobates septentrionalis. Next base: position 559,195 of record JBBDGP010000945.1, on the reverse strand, counting down.
CCGCCCCTGATGACTCACAATCCAGGTATTCCTTACCGAACGATTATGTATCCATAATCCTGCAGATTCCTGGGATATGTGCTTGGCTATTTCAGGAGGCTGTGAGAGCAAGTATATCCAAGAAAAGATGGTCTGCTCCAGAACAAATTTTGTGAACCTAGATTACTTTATTGTGTCAAAGTTAATAACAGTACAAAATTCCACAACCCATGTATTAAAAATAGGGCAGAGGTCCTATTGTGTGCAGGTGGCCACCAGAGACAATCCACATACATTCATCACTCACGCACTTGCACCCATATCAATAATGTCAATGGAGACCCGGGTCTGTCTAATTATCACAAAGTCCTCAACAGGATATACTGTGTAAATACCAGGTCTTCAATATTTACTGAATAAAGTGCAGGTGCTTAGGTGATTCATGAGAATCCATTCATGTGTGACTCCGGTCACCGAAGGAAGGACAAATAACCACACTGTAAGCTGGGGATCTCAAGAGTCCCAATAGATCAGTTCAATAACATCAAGTGAGGGGGCAGTTTCGGTGTCTTGTGCAGGGGAGATAACCGGCAAACGGCCGTAGATGAAATGCCTCCCCTGTGCTGGGGTGCATTAAAGCTCACCGTTTGTCGTCTTCAGTGATAGGATGCTGGACCCACGGAAGTTGCCGGTAGCCACGCCAGTGTGGTATGGAGGAGCAGTCACGTAGTGTGTTTGTCCGTCCTCGGCACAGATACTTTCTTCCGGGTCTGTCACGAGAGGATGTACGGGGAGTCACAGGGTTCAGACGTACAGACGCTCCACGCTCAATCTGTCAGCTGGTCCAGGGGAGCGTTCAGTCTCAGTATCTACCAAGGGACTCAACCCGATATCCGGAATCCAATCGAAATATTTCACCAACACTCAAGGGGTTTTCTCAATGATGCGTGGGGGTCTCTGTGCCAGCTGCACATAGGTTAGACGCTTACGTGTTTCGCTTGTTTCCAAGCTTCTTCAGAGCTAAAGTGGTGTCCTTAGCTGGATGTTTAAATAGGGTTACGTTCAGTATTCAATATCCTGTCATTATAACCAGCACCTGGTCATCACAGCCTAACCATAATGAGCATTCACCAAATTGTGCAAACATACTCATGCATACCGCTGGGTTACAAATTCAAACAGATCTTTTTAGTGGTAGCATAAGAATCAATTCAATCAGTTTGTATGTGTAGTCAAATTTAAATATTCCGTCACTATTACATTAATAAGGAATAGTGAGGTGGTTTTTTATGCAGTTGCTTTTGTTACAACACCATAGCCGCAGGGTGCTACAATTTCCATCACATTGGCTAGTGTATGGCCCAATGATAACCACAGAAAATAGAAAAAAAAAAAAAAAAGGGAAAATAGAAAAAAGGGGGGGGGGGGGCAAAAGGGGGGAGGGCAAGAGGGGGGGGGGAAGAGGGAGGGGGGGGAAGGGGGGGGGAGAGGGGGTGGGGAAGGGGAAGGAGGGAAGTGAAGAGGGAAGGGGGGAAACAGGGGACAAACTATTATTTATTAAGATTAGTCAGGAGAAGATGTGGATCCCCAACCATAGTAGTTTTATGTGCAAGCAATATCGGACAAACAGAATTCAATTATTAGAATGAATTATTGTTCCAAAAAAGGAGACAAATTAAACTCATTGTTTAATCCTTGAGGTTGCATACTATTTAAATAGAAGATCCACATCTTCTCCTTCTGGTACAGTATCCGATCGAAATCTCCACGTCTATGGGGCAAATTAAGTTTATATATGCCTTTAACCTTAAGGCCATCTGGTTTACCCTTGTGCTTTTCGAGAAAGTGCAAAGATAGGGGTCGATCGTCATCCTTATTGAGGATGCTCTGGATGTGTTCGCCAATCCTGACTCTCAATTCTCTTTTAGTCTTTCCAACATAGATAAGGCCACACGGGCAGGTCAACATATATATCACCCGTGTGGTCATACAGTTAATAAAACTGTTGATTTTAAACTGTCTTTGATTGTCAGGGCTGGCGAACACATCCGTTCTATCCACATATCTACATACATGACACCTACCGCAGCGGTACATGCCTTTTAATGGTGGGAGGTCAGTAAGCCAATTACGTTTATTGGGACGGTTATACTCCGAGTGTACCAAGCGATCCCTCAAATTTGTTGCTCGGCGAGCAGTAAGCAGAGGTTTTTTGCTGACCAGCTTTCCCAAAATGGGGGCCTCAGATAGGATGTGCCAATGGCGGCCCAGGATCTCCTTAATTTGGTCCCACTGTGTGCCAAACTTAGTGATGATTCTTAAGGGAGGGTGGTTTGAGATTTCACCTTTTTCTTTTTTGGTTTGGTTCATCAGTAGGGTTGATCTGTCTGTTTGCAATGCTCTTTTTTTAGCACGTCTGATACATGTATGTGAGTAACCTCTGTCACGAAACCTCCCATAAAGGTCATGCATTTCCCTACGGAGGTCACCTTCCTCCGTGCAATTTCTTCGCGCACGGAGGAACTGGCCAACCGGAATGCCCTGTTTAAGGGGTGTAGGGTGGTGACTGGATGCCAGCAGTAGTGTATTCGCTGCTGTGTCCTTTCTAAAGGTCTTTGTATGCAATTTGTCATCTTTTACAAATACCGTGAGGTCCAGGAATGACAGTTTGTTAGCATCAAAGGTGTATGTTAATTTAATATTGCGGTCGTTGTCATTGAGCTCCTCAATGAATCGTATCAATGCAGCCGACGAACCGTCCCAGATCATGATTACGTCATCGATGTACCTCAGCCACAGACGACAGTGGCTGAGGTACATCGGCGAGGAATATACGCATTCGGTTTCCCAAAGGCCAAGATGTAAGCAGGCATATGATGGGGCCCATGGGGCACCCATCGACGTGCCTCTGATTTGTTTGTAATATATCCCAAGAAACTGGAAATAGTTGTTTGCTAACATAAATTGCAATAGGTCAATGATGAATTCATTTTGCCCTGCTAATAGTGGGAATTTACTGTCCAAAAAGGATTGTGTCGCTTTTAGCCCCCATCTGTGGGGAATCGATGTATATAGCGACTCTACGTCGATTCCCACAAGTAGCATGCCTTTAGGTAAAGATATATTTTCCAGTCGCCTTAAAACATCCCGTGTGTCCTGGACATACGATGGTAACTCATGTACAAGTTCTTTAATCAAAGAGTCCACATATTTCCCGACCCTCTCAAGGGGACCCCTGACAGCCGAGACTATCGGTCTTCCCGGAGGGTCGGTAATGGACTTATGTAATTTGGGGATGGTATATAGGATAGGAGTATTGAAGTCACTGACACTTAGATATTCACATTCTTTTTTGGTAATTAAGCCTTCTTCTTGGGCTAACGCAAGTTTAAAATTCAAATCTGACACCATTTGGGGAAAGGGGTTCTGATGTAGCCTTAGATACGTGGACTCGTCCCGGAGGAGACGCATTGTTTGTTCCTCATACATGGTATGGGACATGAGGACCGTATTGCCTCCTTTGTCACTTGCTTTAATTACTATGTCCTTTGCATCTTCTAATTCCCGTAAGGCCCTTCTCTCTTCCCGACTGAGATTGTCATGTCCCTTGTATTCCCAGTTAACCCCCGCAAGGTCCCTTTTGACCTGTTCCAAAAAGAATTGGATATGTCTATGTTTGGACAGGGGGGGCATTTTTTGGGATTTAATCGTCAGTTGGGATGGGCGGGGGCAGTTAGATGATGACTGGATGGCTTGCTCTTCCAAATTCCATTCTTGGTTTTCGTCAAGGAGGGCAATCAGTGCCTCAAGGGAATCCCGTTCTTGTTTGTCTAACTGGTCCATATCAGTGCATTGGGTGTTCCTATTTGCATGCCAGTATCTAAATATTAATTTCCTCAAAAACAAATTGATGTCCTTGAAGACCTCAAATTCACTCATCGTTGTGGTGGGGGAGAAAGATAGGCCCTTCTGTAACAGGGAAATATGGTAATGATTAAGAGGGAAGTCTGATAGATTTACAACTTTCAGGTCTGGACATGATTTTTCTGAATGCTGGCTGAGTGAACTCAGTGGGCTGTCTAAAACTTGCGTGATCCTGATCTTAGTTCCCTTTGGCTTTCTCTTCCTTCTCTTCCCTTTCCCCGGTTTCCTCTGTTGGTTTGGGCCTGAGTTTTGGTCATAGATATAGTGGGTTGGGTGCCTATCCTGGGGGCGTCGTCCCCTTCCTGATCTAAAAAAGCCACGGTTTTCTCAGATTGTTCAGGGTCGCTATCTGTGGACATACGTCTGGACCCAGATGTGTCTGATCGAGTTCTCCTACCCCTACGCGATTTACTTCTCCCTCTAAATACTGTGGGGTCAAAGATATCTCCCTTCTCCCAATCAAGAAGATTCTGTTTGAATTTTTCTTGTTTGGTGGACTTAAGAATTTTCTGAGTTTTTTCAACCTCCTTTTTGAGCGAGTCATTGTATTTATTAAAATCCAGGTCATTCTTGTACGGTTCTAGCAGCTGTGCACTGATGTCGATCTCTTTTTTGATCTCATCCAATTGTATCTGTTCCTCAATGATAATCATCTGCAGAACTGCTAGTCCACGTTCAAGACAACTTTGTTTCCATATCTACAGAAAACGTGGTGTATGCAAATGAGCAGCGGGCACCACTTTTTCTCTTAGTCCTCTAGGGATGACTTTATGTTCAATGTGGGACTTTAATGAAGAGATGTCCCATTTTCTATTGAGATATTTTATTGTTAGTTTTTTATGGTTTTTAAATAATTTTTTGAGGGTCTCATCATTTTCAGAAACAACTGGAGATTCGCTAGAAAACGCAGATTGTATTTCTAGGTCGATCTCATCTGCCAATAAGTAGGCCATTCCTCAAAGGGAAGGGAAGGAGAGGGAAGAAGGGAAAAGGAGAGGGGGGGGAGGGGAAGGGGGGGGGGAGAGAAGGAGGAGGGGAAGGCAAGAGGAGGGGGAAGGAGGGGGATGGGGAGGAAAAAGAAAGGGGAGAAAGAAAGAAAGACGAGGGGGGGGGAAAGGGGAGGGAGAGAGACTGTGGATGAACGGGGAGTTACTTGGCAACTGCCAAAAAGGCTAATACAAATACACTAAAACTTGATTGAAGAGAGTACACTTGAGTATGATATTAAAAACACGGAGTGGATAGTGTTACTGTTCTGACATGGAGATTCAGGGTCCAGAAAGGAAGTCAAATCCTAAAGTATTGCATATGAGAAAACAGAGGGAAGGGGGCCCTGGATTCATCCAAACTAGGTTTTAGGGGGATATGGAGGGGGTTCAATGACCAGCCTACACGTACCCACCTAGGTATATTATACCCCCAATATCACAAGTGCCCTTTGTGAGCTGACTCGACAGTGTTTGGTCAGCAGCCAAACAAAAGGTTGTTCAGTAGACCATATAGCATACGTGAGAGAGAGGAGAGGGGAACCAGGAAGGACCCCCAAGAAAAGATGGTCTGCTCCAGAACAAATTTTGTGAACCTAGATTACTTTATTGTGTCAAAGTTAATAACAGTACAAAATTCCACAACCCATGTATTAAAAATAGGGCAGAGGTCCTATTGTGTGCAGGTGGCCACCAGAGACAATCCACATACATTCATCACTCACGCACTTGCACCCATATCAATAATGTCAATGGAGACCCGGGTCTGTCTAATTATCACAAAGTCCTCAACAGGATATACTGTGTAAATACCAGGTCTTCAATATTTACTGAATAAAGTGCAGGTGCTTAGGTGATTCATGAGAATCCATTCATGTGTGACTCCGGTCACCGAAGGAAGGACAAATAACCACACTGTAAGCTGGGGATCTCAAGAGTCCCAATAGATCAGTTCAATAACATCAAGTGAGGGGGCAGTTTCGGTGTCTTGTGCAGGGGAGGTAACTGGCAAACGGCCGTAGATGAAATGCCTCCCCTGTGCTGGGGTGCATTAAAGCTCACCGTTTGTCGTCTTCAGTGATAGGATGCTGGACCCACGGAAGTTGCCGGTAGCCACGCCAGTGTGGTATGGAGGAGCAGTCACGTAGTGTGTTTGTCCGTCCTCGGCACAGATACTTTCTTCCGGGTCTGTCACGAGAGGATGTATGGGGAGTCACAGGGTTCAGACGTACAGACGCTCCACGCTCAATCTGTCAGCTGGTCCAGGGGAGCGTTCAGTCTCAGTATCTACCAAGGGACTCAACCCGATATCCGGAATCCAATCGAAATATTTCACCAACACTCAAGGGGTTTTCTCAATGATGCGTGGGGGTCTCTGTGCCAGCTGCACATAGGTTAGACGCTTACGCGTTTCGCTTGTTTCCAAGCTTCTTCAGAGCTAAAGTGGTGTCCGTAGCTGGATGTTTAAATAGGGTTACGTTCAGTATTCAATATCCTGTCATTATAACCAGCACCTGGTCATCACAGCCTAACCATAATGAGCATTCACCAAATTGTGCAAACATACTCATGCATACCGCTGGGTTACAAATTCAAACAGATCTTTTTAGTGGTAGCATAAGAATCAATTCAATCAGTTTGTATGTGTAGTCAAATTTAAATATTCCGTCACTATTACATTAATAAGGAATAGTGAGGTGGTTTTTTATGCAGTTGCTTTTGTTACAACACCATAGCCGCAGGGTGCTACAATTTCCATCACATTGGCTAGTGTATGGCCCAATGATAACCACAGAAAATAGAAAAAAAAAAAAAAAAAAAGGGAAAATAGAAAAAGGGGGGGGGGGGGCAAAAGGGGGGAGGGCAAGAGGGGGGGGGGGAAGAGGGAGGGGGGGGGAAAGGGGGGGGGAGAGGGGGTGGGGAAGGGGAAGGAGGGAAGTGAAGAGGGAAGGGGGGAAACAGGGGACAAACTATTATTTATTAAGATTAGTCAGGAGAAGATGTGGATCCCCAACCATAGTAGTTTTATGTGCAAGCAATATCGGACAAACAGAATTCAATTATTAGAATGAATTATTGTTCCAAAAAAGGAGACAAATTAAACTCATTGTTTAATCCGTGAGGTTGCATACTATTTAAATAGAAGATCCACATCTTCTCCTTCTGGTACAGTATCCGATCGAAATCTCCAGGTCTATGGGGCAAATTAAGTTTATATATGCCTTTAACCTTAAGGCCATCTGGTTTACCCTTGTGCTTTTCGAGAAAGTGCAAAGATAGGGGTCGATCGTCATCCTTATTGAGGATGCTCTGGATGTGTTCGCCAATCCTGACTCTCAATTCCCTCAATTCCCCTCAATTCCCTAGATAAGGCCACACGGGCAGGTCAACATATATATCACCCGTGTGGTCATACAGTTAATAAAACTGTTGATTTTAAACTGTCTTTGATTGTCAGGGCTGGCGAACACATCCGTTCTATCCACATATATACATACATGACACCTACCGCAGCGGTACATGCCTTTTAATGGTGGGAGGTTTTTTCTATTTTCTGTGGTTATCATTGGGCCATACACTAGCCAATGTGATGGAAATTGTAGCACCCTGCGGCTATGGTGTTGTAACAAAAGCAACTGCATAAAAAACCACCTCACTATTCCTTATTAATGTAATAGTGACGGAATATTTAAATTTGACTACACATACAAACTGATTGAATTGATTCTTATGCTACCACTAAAAAGATCTGTTTGAATTTGTAACCCAGCGGTATGCATGAGTATGTTTGCACAATTTGGTGAATGCTCATTATGGTTAGGCTGTGATGACCAGGTGCTGGTTATAATGACAGGATATTGAATACTGAACGTAACCCTATTTAAACATCCAGCTACGGACACCACTTTAGCTCTGAAGAAGCTTGGAAACAAGCGAAACGCGTAAGCGTCTAACCTATGTGCAGCTGGCGCAGAGACCCCCACGCATCATTGAGAAAACCCCTTGAGTGTTGGTGAAATATTTCGATTGGATTCCGGATATCGGGTTGAGTCCCTTGGTAGATACTGAGACTGAACGCTCCCCTGGACCAGCTGACAGATTGAGCGTGGAGCGTCTGTACGTCTGAACCCTGTGACTCCCCGTACATCCTCTCGTGACAGACCCGGAAGAAAGTATCTGTGCCGAGGACGGACAAACACACTACGTGACTGCTCCTCCATACCACACTGGCGTGGCTACCGGCAACTTCCGTGGGTCCAGCATCCTATCACTGAAGACGACAAACGGTGAGCTTTAATGCACCCCAGCACAGGGGAGGCATTTCATCTACGGCCGTTTGCCGGTTACCTCCCCTGCACAAGACACCGAAACTGCCCCCTCACTTGATGTTATTGAACTGATCTATTGGGACTCTTGAGATCCCCAGCTTACAGTGTGGTTATTTGTCCTTCCTTCGGTGACCGGAGTCACACATGAATGGATTCTCATGAATCACCTAAGCACCTGCACTTTATTCAGTAAATATTGAAGACCTGGTATTTACACAGTATATCCTGTTGAGGACTTTGTGATAATTAGACAGACCCGGGTCTCCATTGACATTATTGATATGGGTGCAAGTGCGTGAGTGATGAATGTATGTGGATTGTCTCTGGTGGCCACCTGCACACAATAGGACCTCTGCCCTATTTTTAATACATGGGTTGTGGAATTTTGTACTGTTATTAACTTTGACACAATAAAGTAATCTAGGTTCACAAAATTTGTTCTGGAGCAGACCATCTTTTCTTGGGGGTCCTTCCTGGTTCCCCTCTCCTCTCTCTCACGTATGCTATATGGTCTACTGAACAACCTTTTGTTTGGCTGCTGACCAAACACTGTCGAGTCAGCTCACAAAGGGCACTTGTGATATTGGGGGTATAATATACCTAGGTGGGTACGTGTAGGCTGGTCATTGAACCCCCTCCATATCCCCCTAAAACCTAGTTTGGATGAATCCAGGGCCCCCTTCCCTCTGTTTTCTCGAGAGCAAGTATATGTCATTTGCCTAGGCGGGGTCAGAGTAAAAACTTAAAATAAATATTTTTACACTACAGACGAGTGTAAGCACAGAGAGAAAAAAAATTATAGATATATAATAGATCTATAGATAGAGAGAGGAAGTCATATAACTTCTGACAGTGTTTTCAGAACAGTCTGTTTCATCCTGTCCTTGGCACAACCATTCCTCTATTTTCTGTATGGGTCTTATGATGGCCACACATCCTTCAATTTTACTACCCATTTAATATGTGATTTGATCAAAACATGTGAATCCACAAATAATCAAATATCCATAACTTCTCTTCTTTTGATAATTTAACTCAGTTTAAATCAGATTCTATGGACCTTGCACATTAGCACCTTTGTACCCGAATGCCACTAAAATGTGTTGACTTGAGCCTTTTTTTTATCCAGTCTACAATTTGGAACCTAACTATCTCACCAGACTTTTTGTTACAAAATCAATGAATATCAAATTGTCACATACACAATCATATGAGCAGCACACCTTTGTTCTTCCAATACACATTAAGGGACCATTCACAAGGCTGATTAGTACACTCTATGAATTCCACTGGCAATAATCTGCGGATTCCTGTGTCTGGAATTACAGGTGTGTGCAAAAAGCTACAGCCACTCAGCCCATACAAAGCATGGATAGGCTGGTGCTGGCAACAGCTATTAATGCCTGTTCACACAGCCAGCGATTACCTGCAGTGATTGTGGCTAAGGTGCAAAAAGACAGCACTCAGCCAGGATCATCTGTCTCTAACCGCAGGTAATTGCTCGCTGTACAAACAACTATTTGTACAGGGAGCTGCTGGAATTCGCAGGGTGTACTAAGCCCCCATGTAAATGGACAATAACATTTCTACTACATCCAGGAACACCAAGTACCTTGCAAAGAGAACCTCTTGATTGTGCCATCCACAGAACTTACTAGTGATTCACTTATTGCCTCAGCTACCATCTGCTGCAGTCTAGAGTTTGATTTTCTGTCCCCGATAAGACAGAAATCTGACAAGTATTTCCACATTTTTACTGCATTTCAATAGTTTCATGGTTAATTGTGCAAATAAATGTTTTTGTTCCAATACAAGGAGTACATTTGTTTCCTTTAGTAAGTCCTTATACTGAATGCCTTGCAGTGTGTTTTTTTAAAGAGGTTGTAAACCCTCATAAAAATAAATAAATAAATAAAAATAAAAAACCTGTAAGACAAAGGCATAATGAGCTAGTATGCATCGCATACTAGCTCATTATGAAATACTTACCTTGGAACGAAGTCCTGCAGCGGTGCCCGCACACCGCTGACATGGCTGACATCTTCCCCGGTGTTTCTTTTGGGTTCGAGGGCTCCAGGGCTATGAGTGGCCAGAGCCGCGATGACGTCACTCTCGTGCATGCACGCGGGAGCCGCCGATGATGGCACTGGCCCTGAAGAAACAGCATGGGCGGCCATTCCTTCAGAGCGCATGTGTCGATGACAGAGCGCATAACCAGTGTATACAGTAAATATCTCCTAAACGGTACAAGTTTAGGAGATATTTACAGTACCTCTAGGTAAGCCTTATTATAGGCTTACGTATAGGTACAAACAAAACAAGTGAACGTAAACCCACTCTCATCATTTATAAAGTACTGCCATAGTGCTGATCTATAAGGATATACATGTCTCCTGCATGTATCTTTATCTTTCAAATATCTCCTCTTTGTCTGTTTGGAGACCCGCAAAATTCCAGATTCAGTGAGCGAATCTGTTGTCCGGCGCTCGGTGGGCGGAGTCGTGATGTCACCAGACTCCCCGCCCACCTCTACACTCCCCTTGGCCAGGTAGCGTCCCGCGGATGAACCCCGCGCCTAGGGAGTGAAATGAGCGCACACAGGAGAGGCAGAGTGCATTCTGGGCAAAAGCAGAACACGCTCACGACCCCCTGTCACTCCTGCACACATGGATGATTGTCCAGTGGCAGTCAGAGATGATCGGTGTGGTGGAGGAACAGCTGTGAGCACCAATTCCCCTGCATGGCTTTTCAGCGGACAGCTCCAACTCCTGTATCATAGAGCTCTCTAGAAGGTTCTGGAAAGAGAGGAGGAGAGGGGAGGTGGAGCTGCCTGGGGTATTCTAAGGAGCCCTGAACAATCCCCAACTTGGAACTGGTAGGGAGCAGGCCTCCTCATATACCCAGGGTCAGCCCAGTTTGGGAGAAGTTGGTGGGTGGAAGAGGTGGAGATGGAGTACTGAGGCTGTTGGGGCCTTGGAGGGAGCTCCCCAGTCTGGGGGGGTGACCTTGGGCCTGGGCTGGGGTGCAGACAGGGCTCTCCAAGAAAACATGGCAGTGTCCTGGAGAGGAGGCACGGGAGGAGCAAGAGCGTACTGCCGGGCAAGTCTCCAGGGAGAGGAACCATTGGTTGCAGCAAAGAGGGCTGGTGAGTGACATGCACAGTCGGGAGGACTGCGGAGGCACACCTGAAAGGACTGGGAGAGTGCAGTCGGAGAAGGGTGCAGAACCAAAGAAGAGGACTGTGGTGTCGTGGGAAGTGGAGTCAGGCAGCTGCAGCCAGGAGGGCTGGCAGGGCCTAAAGAGGGCTGACTGGGATCAGTAGCCACATGTGAGACAGCTGGCACCAGAACTTACTATTTTCTTTTTGCTACACCATAGGGGCCCACGGTCCCTGCCTATGAAGGGCATTTGCTTTAGGCCTGGATGAGCCAGTGTCAGGCCTACAGTGCTAGCTAGTCTGGAAAATGAAAGAGAGGGACAGGAAGAGTATGGAGCCTTACTCAGAAGATAGGAAGCGATGTGCAGGAGTATGGAGCGATACTCAGAGGATAGGAAGCGATGTGCAGAAGGAGTATGGAACGATACTCAGAGGATAGGAAGCGATGTGCAGAAGGAGTATGGAGCAATACTCAGAAGATAGGAATCGATGTGCAGGAGGAGTATCGAGCGATACTCAGAAGATAGGAAGCGATGTACAGGAGGAGTATGGAGTGATACTCAGAAGAAAGGAAGTGATGTGCAGGAGGAGAAATTGAGTGATGTATATCCAGTTCCAATCACCTGGGCATCTTATGAGTCCCCATCCCTATTGAAGTTTAATATCCCCTCAATAAAACAAACAAAAACAAAATGCAAGGACTGCTTTATTGTCTCTAAGGATTGCAAAAGTGTGTACCTGGCTGGGCAGGGTGACAGACGGACAATTATACTCAGCAGCCTCTACGGGGGTACTGCTACACAATTTAAGCCACGTACACATTTTGCAGAGGCTGTATCATGTCTACACACTCTTTGACCAATTTCTGTATCATGTCCGCATACTCTCTGATCAACTCCCGTATCATGTCTGCACACCCTCTGATCAACTCCTGTACCATGTAAGCACACTCTTTGACCAACTCCTGTATCATGTCTGCGCACTCTCTGACCAACTCCTGTATCATGTCCGCACACTCTCTGATCAACACCTGTATCATGTCCGCACAGTCTCTGATCAAATCCTGTAACATGTAAGCACACTCTCTGACCAACTCCTGCATCATGTCTGCACATTCTCTGATCAACTCCTGTATCATGTAAGCACAGTCTCTGACCAACTCTTGTATCATGTGGATGGATGGATATGGGATATAACAGGATGGAGATGTTTGGGTCATGATTAGACAGCTATGATTTAGGTAAAAGGTGGGGATGAGAAGAGACATTGGGGTGCAGGCTGGAGAGGAGGACTTCTTTATTCGGTGTCATGTTTGTACAAGAGAATAGATACTTGGTGGGAGCAGTCAGGTGACCCGTGTAGGGACTTGGTGGGAGCAGTCAGTTCACCCATGTAGGGACTTGTTGGGAGCTGGTAAGTGACCCGGGTAGGGACTTGGTGAGATCAGTCAGGTGACATGGGTAGGGACTTGCTGGGAGCAGTCAGGTGACATGAGTAGGGACTTGGTGGGAGCAGTCAGGTGACACGGGTAGGGACTTGGTGAGATCAGTCAGGTGACATGGGTAGGGACTTGGTGAGATCAGTCAGGTGACATTAGTAGGGACTTGGTGGGAGCAGTCAGGTGACATGGGTAGGGACTTGGTGGGAGCCGTCAGGTGACACGGGTAGGGACTTGGTGAGATCAGTCAGGTGACATGGGTAGGGACTTGGTGAGAGCAGTCAGGTGACATGGTTAGGGACTTGGTGGGAGCAGTCAGATGACTCATGTAGGGACTTGGTGGGAGCAGTCAGGTGACCTGTGTAGGGACTTGGTGGGAGCAGTCAGGTGACATGGGTAGGGACTTGGGGGGAGCAGTCAGGTGATCCGGGCAGGGACTTGGTGAGATCAGTCAGGTGACATGGGTAGGGGCCTGGTGGGAGCAGTCAGGTGACATGGGAAGGAACTTGGTGGGAGCAGTCAGGTGACATGGGTAGGGACTTGGTGGGAGCAGTCAGGTGACATTGGTAGGAACTTGGTGGTAGCAGTCAGGTGACACGGGTAGGGACTTGATGAGATCAATCAGGTGACATGGGTAAGGACTTGGTGGGAGCAGTCAGGTGACATGGGTATGGACTTGGTGGGAGCAGTCAGGTGACACGGGTAGGGACTTGGTGAGATCAATTAGGTGACGTGGGTAGGGACTTGGTGGGAGCAGTCAGGTGACCTGGGTAGGGACTTGGTGGGAGCAGTCAGGTGACCCATGTGGGGACTTGGTGGGAGCAGTCAGGTAATCCAGGTAGGGACTTGGTGGGAGCAGTCAGGTGACATGGGTAGGAACTTGGTGGGAGCAGTCAGGTGACACGGGTAGGGACTTGGTGAGATCAGTCAGGTGACATGGGTAGGGACTTGGTGGGAGCAGTCAGGTGATATGGGTAGGGACTTGGTGGGAGCAGTCAGGTGACCTGGGTAGGGATTTGGTTGGAGCAGGCAGGTGACATGGGTAGGGACTTGGTGGGAGCAGTCAGGTGACTTAGGTAGGGTCTTGGTGGGAGCAGTCAGGTGACAGGGGTAAGGACTTGGTGAGAGCAGTCAGGTGACATGGGTGGGGACTTGGTGGGAGCAGTCATGTGACAAGGGTAGGGACTTGGTGGGAGCAGTCAGGTGACCGTGTAGGGTCTTAGTGAGAGCAGTCAGGTGACCAGGGTAGGGACTTGGTGAGAGCAGTCAGGTGACATGGGTAGGGACTTGGTGGGAGCAGTCAGGTGACACGTGTGGGGACTTGGTGGGAGCAGCCAGGTGACAGAGGTAGGGACTTAGTGGGAGCAGTCAGGTGACCTGGGTAGGCTGTAAGCTTTGAGCCCATTCAGCCTTACTGGGTGAAATCTATGAAAAGTGAGACATCAAACCCACCCCCACATAACACATCCTAGCATAGGCGTGCACACAGGGTGTGCCGGGTGTGCCTGGGCACACCCTAATGCTCAGGCACATCCGGCAGACCACAGGGCTATTTTTCTGGCAGTATGTGCAGGATCTCCATTTTGGCATCTCTGCTATATTACAATGGCAGTGCTGCGAATGGGACTATTTTTCATTTGGCTATGTAACTCCTGTGTGTGCAAGCCATGGGCCGCAGAGTAAGCCGACAGGAGGCCGCATTTTCCGATGCTACCTCTATAGTTCCGGCTCCCTGACAGCTGGATATCACTCCGCCGCCTGCTTACACCACGGCCAGTGGCTTGCACTTACAGGAGTAAGCCGGTTTTACAGCATTGTTTTAATCATCTGAACATGTCCTGCCCTCTGCCACCGCGGGGGGCTGCTGCAGCCCATTGCTGCCCTGTGTACACCGCTGAGAAAATGATTGGTTGCCAGGACCGCTCCAGGCAGAGGAGAAGAGTGTAACTTTCTCCTCCCTGCTCCGCCTCCGAGTGCCCCACCCCCAGCTTCCGCCCTGCAGACAATGGAACCAGCTGTGGTGAGGAGGACCTGCCGGGGACTTGGGAGATGTCACTGGTAAGTGGGGAGTGGGTGCATGGACTCTGGCAGTGTGTGTGCGGCACTGCAGCAGGCAGGGAGAGTGTGTAGTGCAGTCTTTCCCAGTCACATTGTGTGTGGGGAATTAATTAAATATATACACTGCGCTATGAAAGCCTGAAAATAAATGAGGAGCAGCTACATACAAAGTGACAACAACCAAAAAGATACTGTGAAGAAAAATGTAGCGCATAAACTGTGAGAAGAGTCCCCAGTCAGGGAAAAAGTTAAATAATAATAATACTTAATGAATAGTGTCCACATCAACAAAATAGCTCATAAGTCTCTCAACATAGATGTGTAAAATCCAATGAGTGAGTAGCAAAAATATATATAAAGAGTGTCCCACTGGGAAAGGTGAGTGAATGTGTACAACGGCAAATGTTCAAACACAGGTAGATCTTTCAATCTTCCAGGAGAACTGTATCCAACAACTGCATAAATCTTGGTAGAAATAGTGTGTAAGAAACTCTTACCGGATACATTGGACTCCCTTGTCAGCGACAGGGAATCACTCGAGCGGATTGCCTCTCTAGGCCTGGAAGCGGACATTACGGCTCTGGAAACCTTCTAGATCAAGCTCTGCATGGATCTCCCGGGGCCGCCAGGTAGGTCCTCACAAAGGATAGCCAAGGCACGGATCAGAAGAAACGGTGCATCACGCATGAGACTGAAGTGGAAGCTGGATTTTCTCTCAGATGGTATGTGGAGAAAAAATAAACAGGCTCCACATAGTGTAGATAAGCACGGTGGGTTTTTTATTTCTAAAAAGCCTGGTTACAATAAAAAATGTGATCACAAGGTATAAAAACAAAAATAGGCAACAAGGAGGATGCTGAAAGTGTCCGACGCGTTTCGATCAATGGATCATCTACTGGGGCATACAGCATCCCCTCCAAGCTGCCTTATATTTATAGGTAAAAACATTAATGAAAGCAAATGTATGAAGTGGCAATCAAACGTCCCCATTGGATAGATGGGATCACCTGATCTCACCTGGCTGAACCAGGTGAAAATCATCCCTCATTCCCATTGGTAGTGTGTGGTTAACCTGTTTAGTATTGTTTAACAAACATCGCACTGGACCCTGCATCACTGCTGGAGCCATCACATTGATAGGAGCACACCGTACACATGGGTAAACTGAGAACTGAACAATCATGTTCAGTTCTCACATTGCTGACACTTCTCTGTTGGCTTGAGGCTGCGGATAAATCTAAGCCAATCAGAGACGGCGTCTCCGTGGGCGGGCGGAACTGACAGCCAATAGCTGGAGAGACAGGAAGTCTCCGTCCGAGCCGCCCGACATCCACGAGACAAACAAAGGGAAGTGACGTCAGGCTAAGCTGCGCGCCCGACGTCCTTCCCCTGTCACGTGGTATATCTATGGGAGCATCAAGGGGACAAAGAAGCAAGAGAGACGTGCATCGAACTGAACGTTCCCGACGTCTACTCAAACGCTCCTCCCCCATATCCACGATGGTAACATCGAATCAAAGTGATGGTTACATGCTCTCCACAAATGGTGGGAAACAAACAAACACCACTTGCAGATTCAGAAGTTAGTAATACCGCCCAGTCTAGGGCGGGACATGGAAGGGGGCAATGTGACTCGAAAGGGCTGCCTCATGATAGGGCGGCACCCAGCTACATCCTGTCAATCAGAATCTCACAGAGATAGAGAAACAAACCTTATTGAAATAAAGTCTTCATGATAGAGTATAGCTACATTCAGGATTAGGAACCACTTCAGCTCCAATAAATAAACGGAATGGAGTGGCCCTAACATGAAAATAAGTATAGTTATCTCAGAAAAAATGGTAAAATAAAAAATGAGATAATAACTGCTGCAACAACCATGGATATACCATATACACAGCAGACAGCGTGCTGGTGTGTATATCGATCTGGGATCCCCAAAAAGAGGGAAACTCCCCTTGAATCCCCATGTGAGCGCACCCCTAAGAAATGCACTAACATAAGAGAAACCTGTACCAAAAAGTATTAAAAAATATTTAAAAATATGTTTAACAACCCCTAAAACCTGCATCATAAACTTCAATCGATGTGCTCAATGGAAAAAATATAAATAAAAAAACAAAAAATATAAATGGTCAGCATTCAAGACGAATTAATAAACGAGTTGAGGTCCCACTCCACGTTCAACCCAAACGGGAAGAAGGACCTCAACTCGTGGATCCAGTACGTCTCGAGGCGTGAAACGCCTCGCAGATGTGACTCGCCCCTCCAATGCGGTACGAACCTGTCAATAACTTGGAACAAGGTTCCCATAGGGTCCTTGTTGTGGTGTTCCAAGTAAGGACGTGGCACTGTATGCTTGTCTCTACCTTTTTTAATCTCAGCCACGTGTTCGTTGACACGAATAGAAAAAGTTCTGATCGTGCGACCCACATATTGCCTGCGGCAGGGACAGGTTATCAGATAGACAATGTATTGTGAAGAACACGTGGTGAAGTGCTTCATTGGGTAAATACGGGAAGTGACCGTAGACGGGAAAGTAACACTCTTGCGTCTTCCCCCAATGTTATGGAGGCATACTTTGCATTTACGGCAGGGGTAGTAACCCTTGCACTCCTGAAAGAAAAACACCTTCTTAGGGGGGTCTATTATGTTTGGGGCGATTTGTCCCTGAATGGACCGAGCGCCTCTAAACACCACAGAGGCTTGTTTAGGTAGAACAGAGCCGAGTAGTCTATCGTTCTGTAATATTCCCCAGTGTTTTTTAATAATAGATTTGATCTGTTTGGATTGGATGGAATGAGTAGTGAAGAAGGCCAACTTTGCATTGAATTCAATGTTGTCTTTAGGACGTTCCGTAAGGGTGAAATTCCTTTCGGTGAGCAGTGCTCTATTAATTTCACTGTCTAAAAGGTGAGGATCGTAACCCTTATCTATAAATCTACCTCTGAGAACTTGAGACTGTGATATAAAATCAGAAGTTTTGGTACAGTTGCGCCTCAGTTTCAGAAACTGACTGCGGGGCACTGACCTGAGCCATTGTAACCATTCCGATCGGTGGGTTTGAAATAGGTACGAAACTCGAGATGTTGGTGCACAACAGAGATTTCTAAGTCAAGAAAATGTACCTTAGTTGCACTAGCTTCATATCCCCCTATCGTTGACATTAAGAGTATTCATGAAGCACTCGAGGGATGCCAGATCTCCCTCCCAAAGGAGGAGGATGTCGTCTATGTACCTAGCCCAAAGAACCAATTCGGGTCTTCGGGCGGCATAGACGACATCCTCCTCCCACTGAGCCATGAAGAGGTTGGCGAGGCTGGGGGCAAATTTAGCCCCCATAGCCACGCCCCTCTTCTGTAAAAAGAAACGATCCTGGAACCAGAAATAGTTGTGCCTGGTTGCAAATTTTAACAGCTGCATGATGAAATTGCGTTGCAATGTAGGAAGTCTACTATCTCTGGAGAGATGGTTTTCGACCGCCTCAAAACCTAGGTCATGTGGTATGCACGTATATAGCGCTGCCACATCAGCTGTAACTAGGAGCGTGCCCTCTTTAATTAGGACAGGCTCCAACAACTTGATTGTATCCCTGGTATCTTTTAGATACGAGGGGGTAGTTTGGACCAAGGGTTGTAAGTAGAAGTCCACGTATTTACCAATCCTCGCCGTGACCGAATTGATCCCGCTGACGATGGGTCGGCTGGGAAGATTGGTGGGGTTCTTATGGACTTTGGGGAGGTAGTATATGGCAGGGATACGTGGAACTTGAGGAACCAAAAAGCATTTTTCCTTTTTGTTAAGAACTCCCAAAGAAAAACCCTCCTCAATCAATTCCACTAAGGCCTTTTTAAAGGTAACTGTAGGATCCCTAGGGATGCAGTGGTAGGTGTCTGAATCACCAAGAATCCTATTCATCTCCTTAAGGTAGTCTGCCTTGTCAAGAACGACTATGCCTCCGCCCTTATCCGCCGGGTGGATGACAAGGTTCTTGTTTTCACATAGTGATTTCAGACCTGTCTTAATGTCAGGTTTGACATAAAGATGTTTTTTGCGTTTAGCTAATTTATCCAAGTCTTCTAAGACCAAACTCTTGAAGACTTGGATAGAAGGGGCCAGAGTACCAGGGGGATTGAATAGGGATGGGTTAGACAGTCCCGAATGAACAACCCGGGGATGTGAAGACGTTCCCTCTGTGGAGGGAAGAGTTCCATTGTGGAGAGATGACTGTACCTGGGTAGTCGCTGTCACAATGGTCTGTTGAGTAGAGGGAGTAATTTTGGTTGAAAAGTGTCTCTGAATACTAAGCTTTCGGGTAAATTTAAGTACATCGATAAATGTTGCAAAATGGTTAAGAGGTTTAGGTGGTACAAATTTGAGTCCTCTGTCAAGAACTGACTTCTCAGCTTCTGTTAGTACAGCTGAACTCAAATTAAAGATGCCCGTTCCCCTTAAGTTCTTTTTCTTTTGGCGTTGGACCCTCCTCCCCCCTCTGGTCCCTCTTTTCTTTCTGAATGTCCTGGATAGTTTTCTGTGACTCTCTGAAAATCCTGGGGTTGGTTGGGGCCTGGCCTGCTTTGATTATACATATAAGGGGAACGATGATAGTAGTCATCCTCTCTTTCGTAGTGAGAATATGTCTCACCATATCTTTCATAGGGGACATTATCCCTGAGGGGGCTAAATCTGTTATTAACATGAATCGGAGAGTGATAGTTATAATCAAGACTCTGCCGTTGTGGAGTGCGGTAGTTTCGGGGGTCTCCATAATTGGGAGGAGGGACCCGCGGGTTGCTCTTATAATAAGAGTCCATGGGATGTCCTCTAGACCGACCTCTTATCCTTGGGGCACCTCTCCCTGTCCGATTTCCAGGTGGAGGAGGACCCCTAAAGGGTCTAGATGGTCCCTGTTCTACACCTCTCTTAAGAGATGGAGGTTCTTTGGATTCTGGTTTGTGTGGTGGTTGATAGACTAATGTTCGGTCTAAATTGGTTACTGTTGCCTTGGAGGTTTCCATAGGTGGAGGTTCTCCATTAGGCACAGGAATAGTATTGAGCTTCCTCTGCCAATTAAAGACTGAACGTGTGGTATAGTCTGTGTAGTCTCTATTATACTTTTTTTGTTTTTTATTCTTTTGTTCTTTCTCCTCTTTTTCTAAGGTGTTTCTCAAATTGGTGGATAGTGAAGTATATTCTACAGATGTCTTGTGTGGAGTCAGCTTGTCCCTCAACTCCCTGATTTCAATATTAATGAGGGACAGTTTGATCTGTTTTTTGTCCAGTAGGAATCTTAATAATTTTAAGCCTTCCTCATTGAAAAATTTGAACCATGATTCGAGATCTGATTCGTCTTGCTGGGGATGGATATCCCACCTCAGACCTCTAGGGACCATCTGTTCCTTGACATATTGTTCCAGAAAAGCGGTGTCCCACTGGAGGTGAAGTTCGCTAATCATCAGATTTTTGAGTCTGACGAACTATTTCTCAGCTGGACAGCAGCTGAGAAATAGGAGCCCAGCGAGCTATGCTGGGATTTGTAGTCCCATGGAGGGGAGGACGATGCTCACACATACTGGGTGGGGGGGGGGGGGTTGGTGATATAAAGTAAAAGGCTTTGTGCTGTGAGGAGGCTGCTATGGCTGACCCCCTTCTAGAAATACTTATTGGCTGGTATACTAGTTTAAAGGGGAACTCTGCAGGCTCTGGGGTAAAGGGGAAGGTAAAAAACAAATATTGCGCTTACACTAATTGACATAAGCTGCGACTAAAAAGTGGTAAACCATAAATCTTATAAAAATCAAAAAGTCGCGCTAAAAGCTGAGGGTGGCAACAGGCAGATGCCTAGAAAGCCTCATAAAAATATGAGGGTGGGTAGTAATCACTGAGTGAATACATTTTAAAGGGGAACCCTGATGTAAGTGGGATCTCTGTGGTATCCAAAGAGCCCCTCACATCATAGTCCGTATAGATCCCCTTTGTGTCAGAGTCCCCCCTTACAGTGTATATAAAGGAGAACTCTGATGTAAGGGGTCTCTGATCACCTGAGTCCCCCCTTACAGTGTATATAAAGGAGAACTCTGATGTAAGGGGTCTCTGATCACCTGAGTCCCCCCTTACAAGTGAGTCCCCCCTTACATTGTACATAAAGGGGGACTCTGATGTAAGTGGGGAATCTGGGTTCCCTTATATAAGAGGGGATGCTGGGAACTCTGATGTAAGGGGGACTCTGGTGACCAGAGACCCTCTTATATCAAAGTCCCCCTTTACACCAGAGTCCACAGCATTCTTTACATCAGATTTCCCAACGTGAAGGGGAACTCTGGGGACTCTGATGTAAGGGGGCTCTCTGAGAACCTTAATTTAAGGGGAGAACTGTGGTATAAGATGTAACGCTATTGATTCTGTTGTAAGGTTAAATGCTGTGGGACTCTGATGTAAAGGAGGACTCAGATGAGAGGGGGCGCTGTGGAATATTTAGGGGCTCATTCACAATTGCTTTGATTTCTGAAGAGCGATCTGCAAACAGATGGCTCTTCAGAGAGCATTTGAGAAGTGGTGAGGAGGAGTTGTATCACCTCCACACTACCTGCTTTAACCCTTTGAACTCCACACTGCACATGGTTGTGTGTGTCGCTTGCAGAGTAACGCCTTTCACTTGAATGGGTCATGGTCAGTGGGTGCTACACCTGCTGAAAGCAACAGGGTATAATTGCAGGTGCAGCGCGTGAACATGCCCAGTCGCTGCCTCTACAGCTAAAAAGGTGGTAGCGGTTGAGGGGTGGTAAAAGCATGGCTCAACCGCAGAGTTTTACTGCCCCTAACCACTAGTGTGAAAAATTAAATGTTAAAATTTAAAAATGAAGTGTTAAAAAATGTTTTAATACATTTTAAAATGTTTGTTCACATTTATTTATAAGAGTGTGTGTGTATATATACACACACACACACACACGTGTGTTTGAACTTTGGGGTGCACACCCTAATGCAATAGGCTGCGCACACCAGTGCATCCTCGTGATCAAAATTAATGCTAAAAACTGTGAGCAGGTGACCTCAGACACACACTGCACCATAACAATTATCCGTTCACTGTAGCTTCTCCTCTGCCCAGCTCTGACTAGATGAATCTCTCCATAATCAAATCAGTTGTCTGTGTGTCTTTTGCTGGGGTCCTGTGAGATGAATGCACCATGCATTTCCTCCTCTCACACTGATCTTGTGGATCACAACCCATGATGAGAAACATCCAGTCAAAACCCAGGAAAGGCACCACATGACTTCAGCATGCCCAATCATGCTGAGGTGTTTAGAAGCCAATCCTGGGGGAGCTGAATAATAAAGGAGGAGGGAATGTGAAGCTGACATGGTAACTCTCATGCTCATTCATGAGATAAGTAAATGAGCTCTCAGTCACAGTACAGTGGGAAGAAAGCACCTATTTCTCAGTGTGTCATTTTTTATCTTACTGAAAAAAGATAAGAGGATTGCTCAAAGCCGGATTAACTATTAGTGGCAAGACTGGGCACAAATGACATGACATCCTCTACTCTAGGTAGAAGTCTTGATTACATTTTTTTTTTTTCGGGTTTACATTCACTTTAAGTGTTATTTATAAAATATTTGGACTAGCCGAGGTAAGACATTTCTTGTAGTTGGTGACCAGGTTTGCACACATGTCAGGAGGGATTTTGGTCCACTCTTCTTTACAGATTTTCTCTAAATTCTTAAAGTATCTTGGCTGTTTGTAAGGAAAGTTCTTCATTTGCGCACAGGCTAAAACGCGTTCCTTTTCATGCTCGCAAGAATTGGAAACTGGCTAATAAATATGCTCACACGAGCCATCGTGCATTTATAGTGCGTGAAAACGCACACGTGCACCTGTGACAGATGTTGGCGCTAAACAGGCTATTTAAACTCAGCCAGTGCTCAGGATCCGTGCTGCTTTGTCTTTCAGCCTTCCCTGCATCCTGTATTCCTGTTATCCTGTATCCTGATTCCAGTTGCTGACCCGACTTGTCGGACCACTCTCTGAACCCTGTTGCACCAACCCCGGCTTGTCCTTGACCTCTGCTTCTGCCTGCTCCATTGGCTTCTATTGCACTGTTTGGCTCCTGACCTGGCTTGTACCCAGACCACGCTATTGCCTGCTCCTCTGTGCCTGATCTGTCCTGCCAGTGTATGACCCAGCTTGTCTGACCCTGCTTCCTGTCTCATCCTGCTGTACCTCTATGGTCTACCAGCACATGCCTCACCAGCCCGCTGTCGCCAGTACCAGCCTGCTTCCGTCTGCCATCTTCCAGCTGACTACCAGTTGTCTGCTGCACTAAAATCTACTGACGACCTTTCCTGTCTGGTGTGGATACCCGCACTGCTACTGGCAAGACCCACAGGCACTCCTGCCACTCTGCACTCCTGCACCTTCTGTTCACACTACCAGGGGCCCTGAGTCAGACGTGTAAGAGAGGCCTTCCTCATCATTTCAGGCTCTGCTACCAGGTACATGATAGTACAAAGCAGCCATGCCAGAGCCTGAACGAGGAACAAACCTCTCCCATGGATGAGCTGTGTCATTACCTTACAGCACTCACACAAGCAGTCAAGAACCTGCAGGAGGGCTACAACCGGCTTGAGGAGCATGTCCAAGCATTATCTTCACCTACGTCAGCTTCTGCTGCTTCTGCCTCATCTGCACCTGGGGGATCCTCTGCTGTACCTGCTGTTGTGATGCTATCACCAGAACCCCGAGTACTGACTTCAGAAAAATTCTTGGGCAATCGCAGCAAATTCAGGGCCTGCCTGCAAACTGTACTTGCCTTACAGCCCCCAACCTTCTCACTTAAAGCTACCAAGGTGGGGTATGTAATTTCACTTCTACAAAGTGAACCCCAGTCCTGGGCCCACCATTTACTTGAGCATAAGAACTCGTGCCTGTCAAATCTGACTTTATTTTTTGAGGCCATGGCCCAGTTATATGAGGATCCCCAGAGAACTGCAACAGCCGAAGCGGCTCTTGATGCGCTCCAGCAAGGCCGCAGAGCAGATGAGGACTATGTAATTGACTTTTGACGCTGGAGCGCAGACACTGGAATGATGCTGCCCTCCACTGCCAATTCTGGTTGGGCCTATCTGAAACATTAAAGGATGGCCCATGTGGGGGTGCCAAGTTCTCTGGAAGCTCTGATAAACCTGGTGGTCCAGATCGACCGACGTCTGAGAGAACGCAGGTCAGAGAGGTCTGCCAGGCAGTCTCGGCCTGTATGGATGATGCCCCGAGTCTTCAGTCCTCCAGGTACAGCACCTTCAGCCTCAGTCACACCTTCACCTGACACACCAGAACCTATGCAGCTCGGCATGCTTCGTCCTTCCCTCTCACCAGAGGAGCACCAACATTGACGACAGAACAACCTGTGTCTGTACAGCGGGGAGAATAGCCATTATGTGAGGACCTGCCCAGCCAAGAGTCGTAAGTGACTGACCCTTTCTTCTGCCAACCAGTTGTTGCTGTCCCACGACTCTTCTCACCTGCCTATCCTTATCTCATTGCAGCTTCTGGTAGGGGTTATCCAGGCACCCGCTATAATTGACTCTGGAGCCTGTAGCTGCTTCATTGACTTGTCATTCGCTATGCAACACAAGGTTCCCTTGCAGCCAAGATCTCATGGACTTTCAATTCACCTGGCAGATGGGTCACGCATTAAATCCGGATCTGTCAGGCAAGAGACTTTTCCGTTATCTGCTATCATATCCGGGGTTCACAAAGAACTGCTATGGCTGGATGCCATAGCTTCACCCTTATTCCCTGTCATCTTGGGAATGCCATGGCTACAGACACACAAGCTTTGCATTAATTGGGGTATGGGAGGAATCGAGTTCTTATCACCCTATTGTCAGCAGCACTGCCTCTTCAAACTATCAACTCACCCGTCTTCATTGCTGTGCATGGACTCTGATGCTGAAGCATGTTCATCTGTTCCTACGGCTTACCGTGACTTCTTGGATGTGTTTAGTAAGAAAGGGGCAGAAACTCTTCCTCCACACAGACTATACGATTGCCCGATTGAGCTCCTTCCAAGGGCTGAAATACCGTTTGGACGAACCTTTCCCCTTACAGAACTTAAACTTGCAGCCCTAAAACAATATATTGATGACAGCCTGAGGAAAAGTTTTATTCGTCCCTCCACATCCCCAACTGGAATGGGGATTTTCTTTGTAGAAAAAAAAGGATCACTTCCTTCGTCCTTGTGTGGACTACTGTGATCTGAAAAAAGTCACCATCAAGAACCGTTATCCCTTACCCTTGGTGCCAAAGCTATTTCAGAGACTCTGCTCTGCCACTATTTTCACAAAATCGGAATTACATGGGGCATACAATTTGGTGCGCATTCATGAGGGGGGTGAATGGAAGACTGCATTTCACACCTGATTTGGGGACTTTGAGTACCTGCTAATGCCCTTCGGACTTTACAATGCTCCGGCAACATTTCAGCACTTTATCAATTACATTTTTTGAGATTATCTGGACTTATTCGTCATTGAGTACCTAGATGACATCTAGATATTCTCTGCTACCTTGGAGATTCATCAGGGACATGTCAGAAGTGTTTTGGCACAACTCAGACAGCATGGCCTATACGCAAAACCCAAAAAATGTGTATTTGAGTGCCAGAATATTAAGAATATTAAGAATTAAGAATAGAACAGAATAGTTCCTGGGTCTAATCCTTTCCACAGAGGGCATAAAGATGGACCCCCAGAAGGTTTCTGCCATTTTGGACTGGCTGGCTCCCACAGACAAGAAAGGGGTACAACGATTTGTAGGGTTTGCAAACTTTTATCAAAATTCATCAAGGGATTCTCTGCAATAATATCCCCTATTTCTCAACTGACCAAACAACGCAATTGGTTCCATTGGACTTCTGCATTTGAAACCTTGAAAGAACTTTTTACTTCTGCACCTATACTCTGGCACCCAGACCAGGAACTTGTAAGAGTGCATTGAGTTTCTGCCAATATAGTGTCAGATCGCGGCGTTCAATTTACCTCTAAGTTTTGGAAGGCCTTATGTGAAACTTTGAAAATCGAGTTGTCCTTTTCTTCAGCATATCATCCATAAACCAATGGTCAAATGGAAAGGACCAATCAGACATTGGAGCAATACTTACGCTGCTTCTCATCCTGTTTGCAAGATGACTGGGTATCGCTGTTTCCATTAGCCTGAATTTGCATATAATTACTCGGAGCATTCTGCTACTAAACAATCTCTGTTTTTTGCCAATTATGGGTACCATCCTTCTCTTCTGATCACTGCAATTCCTGAATGTCCAGTTCCTGCTGTCCAAAATACAGTAAACTTTTTCATGTCCAAGTTGCTGCAATAAACGATGGCTAAAACACAGGAAGCCAATAAGAATTCCTTTAACCACTTGAGCCCCGGACCATTATGCTGCCTAAGGACCAGAGGTCTTTTTCCAATTTGGCACTGCGTCGCTTTAACTGCTAATTGCGCAGTCATGCAATGCTGTACCCAAACGAAATTTGCGTCCTTTTCTTCCCACAAATAGAGCTTTCTTTTGATGGTATTTGATCACCTCTGCGGTTTTTATTTTTTGCGCTATAAATGGAAAAAGACCGAAAATTTTGAAAAAAAATGATATTTTCTACTCTTTGTTATAAAAAAAATCCAATAAACTCAATTTTAGGCCAAAATGTATTCGGCCACATGTTTTTGGTAAAAAAAATGTCAATAAGCGTATATTTATTGGTTTGCGCAAAAGTTATAGCGTCTACAAACTAGGGTACATTTTCTGTAATTTACACAGCTTTTAGTTTATGACTGCCTATGTCATTTCTTGAGGTGCTAAAATGGCAGGGCAGTACAAAACCCCCCCAAATGACCCCATTGTGGAAAGTAGACACCCCAAGGAAATTGCTGAGAGGCATGTTGAACCCATTGAATATTTATTTTTTTTGTCCCAAGTGATTGAATAATGACAAAAAAAAAAAAAAAAAAAAATATTTACAAAAAGTTGTCACTAAATGATATATTGCTCACACAGGCCATGGGCCTATGTGGAATTGCACCCCAAAATACATTCTGCTGCTTCTCCTGAATATGGGGATACCACATGTGTGGGACTTTTTGGGAGCCTAGCCGCGTACGGGGCCCCGAAAACCAATCACCGCCTTCAGGATTTCTAAGGGCGTAAATTTATGATTTCACTCTTTACTGCCTATCACAGTTTCGGAGGCCATGGAATGCCCAGGTGGCACAAAACCCCCCCAAATGACCCCATTTTGGAAAGTAGACACCCCAAGCTATTTCCAGAGAGGCATATTGAGTCCATGGAATATTTTATATTTTGACACAAGTTGCGGGAAAGTGACACATTTTTTTTTTTTTTTTTGCACAAAGTTGTCACTAAATGATATATTGCTCACACAGGCCATGGGCATATGTGGAATTGCACCCCAAAATACATTTAGCTACTTCTCCTGAGTACGGGGATACCATATGTGTGGGGCTTTTTGGGAGCCTAGCCGTGTACGGGACCCCGAAAACCAATCACCGCCTTCAGGATTTCTAAGGGTGAAAATTTTTGATTTCACTCTTCACTGCCTATCACAGTTTCGGAGGCCATGGAATGCCCAGGTGGCACAAAACCCCCCCAAATGACCCCATTTTGGAAAGTAGACACCCCAAGCTATTTGCTGAGAGGCATGGTGAGTATTTTGCAGCTCTCATTTGTTTTTGAAAATGAAGAAAGACAAGAAAAAACTTTTTTTTTTTTATTTTTTCAATTTTCAAAACTTTGTGACAAAAAGTGAGGTCTGCAAAATACTCACTATACCTCTCATCAAATAGCTTGGGGTGTCTACTTTCCAAAATGGGGTCATTTGGGGGGGGTTTGTGCCACCTGGGCATTCCATGGTCTCCGAAACTGTGATAAGCAGTCAAGAGAGAAATCAAAAATTCACGCCCTTAGAAAGCCTGAAGGCGGTGCTTGGTTTTCGGGGTTCCGTACGCGGCTAGGCTCCCAAAAAGTCTCACACATGTGGTATCCCCGTACTCAGGAGAAGCAGCAGAATGTATTTTGGGGTATAATTTCACATATTCCCATAGCATGTTTGAGCAATATATCATTTAGTGACAATTTTGTGCAAAAAAAAAAAAATTGTCTCTTTCCCGCAACTTGTGTCGCAATATAAAATATTCCATGGACTCGACATGCCTCTCAGCAAATAGCTTGGGGTGTCTACTTTCCAAAATGGGGTCATTTGGGGGGGTTTTGAACTGTCCTGGCATTTTATGCACAACATTTAGAAGCTTATGTCACACATCACCCACTCTTCTAACCACTTGAAGACAAAGCCCTTTCTGACACTTATTGTTTACATGAAAAAGTTTTTTTTTTTTGCAAGAAAATTACTTTGAACCCCCAAACATTATATATTTTTTTAAAGCAAATGCCCTACAGATTAAAATGGTGGGTGTTTCATTTTTTTTTTCACACAGTATTTGCGCAGCGATTTTTCAAACGCATTTTTTGGGGAAAAAACACACTTTTTTAAATTTTAATGCACTAAAACACACTATATTGCCCAAATGTTTGATGAAATAAAAAAGATGATCTTAGGCCGAGTACATGGATACCAAACATGACATGCTTTACAATTGCGCACAAACGTGCAGTGGCAACAAAATAAATACATTTTTAAAAGCCTTTAAAAGCCTTTACAGGTTACCACTTTAGATTTACAGAGGAGGTCTACTGCAAAAATTACTGCCCTTGATCTAACCTTCGCGGTGATACCTCACATGCATGGTGCAATTGCTGTTTACATTTGACGCCAGACCGCCGCTTGCGTTCGCCTTAGTGCGAGAGCAGGGGGCGACAGGGGTGCTTTTTTTTTTTTTTTTTTTTTCTTTATTATTTTTTTGCTTTTTTATCTTATTTTTAAACTGTTCCTTTCATTTTTATTTTTTTTTAATCATTTTTATTGTTATCTCGGGGAATGTAAATATCCCCTATGATAGCAATAGGTAGTGACAGGTACTCTTTTTTGAAAAAATTGGGGTCTATTAGACCCTAGATCTCTCCTCTGCCCTCAAAGCATCTGACCACACCAAGATCGGTGTGATAAAATGCTTCCCCAATTTCCCAATGGCGCTATTTACATCCAGCGAAATCTAAGTCATAAAATGCTCGTAGCTTCCGGTTTCTTAGGCCATAGAGATGTTTGGAGCCACTCTGGTCTCTGATCAGCTCTATGGTCAGCTGGCTGAATCACCGGCTGCATTCTCAGGTTCCCTGTTGAGACAGGAGAGCCAGAGAAAAACACGGAAGACGGTGGGGGGGGGGCATTCCCTCCCACGGCTTGTAAAAGCAGTCTAGAGGCTAATTAGCCGCTAGGATTGCTTTTACATGAAAGCCGACCGCTGGCTGAAAAGAATGATACCAAGATGATACCTAAACCTGCAGGCATCATTCTGGTATAACCACTCAAAGTTGTAAATGGCGTACCTGAAGACAAAAAAATGGTTAACAATAAAGCACAGTAAACGGTAAAGTATAAAAAATTGCATACCTGAAAAGCAAACATGATAAAGCATAATAACAATAAAACATTGCAGAATAGAATACAGTAAAAAAGAGCAGAACAATAGAGAGAATAGAGAGAGAGAGAACAATAAAACGACAACTATTTTTTTTTATTTTATATATATATATATATATATATTTTTTTTTTTTTTTTTACACTTTTTTTGTAACTAACTTTTATAACTGTAACCGGTTCCAGGTTCGGGTCTCTCAAAATGCGATGGCATCTTGGGAGACCCTGTGAAAGTGTGCCTAGTCTGTGCAATGCTGTACCCTACGCTAATACTCAACTAGTGTATGGTAGCGTTCAAAACATTCACCAATGCAAAGACCAGGATTGTCAGGACAGGAGGGACAATAATAGCGGGTGTCACGCCTATATCCGCGCTAGCTGCAGACACAATATCTTTTTTGGGGGCGTTCGCTGGGTAGGGGTACTCGGGAGGACATAAAGAAAATGCCTCTCATGCAGCCGACTGCATTTGGTTGGGGATGTGAATGGGGGAAGTACGGGCGCTGCAGAAGCGGTGGGTTCCCAATTAGGATTGGCGAATGCAGTAGGAAGGGCACTATGGGCACGACGGGCCTGTGTTTGTCTTTCTGGTGGCAGCGGGACACTACTTGTGCTTGCCACCTCACCAGCTTGAACTGCACTTATGGGACTCGCCACGTCACCAAGTGTTACTGCAGTGCTGGTTTGACTACGACCGGGGTGTACTAGGCCGCTGGCGCTTGCCAGTTCACCAAAACGCTACCAAAAAATCTGTTGGCGATCGCAGGGATCAGGCCTGACTCTGCGAACGCTGCAGTTATGCGTTTTAGTCTTTTGTAAGTGACAGTGATCGATCGATACTGCACTTGGGTGGGCTGGGCTGGGCCGGGCGGAGGGGCAAAACGCAGGTGCTAGCAGGTATCTGGGCTGATCCCACTAACACTGCGTTTGTGAGAACCCTAAACTGCTGGGGATGCTAGTATAGATCTGATCGGATCAGATATTGATCCGTTCAGATACTATACCACTAAGGGTGGTGTACAGTGCGTGCGTGGGTGTTAGCGGTACTGGCGCTAACCTGACGCTGCCTGGGGCTGGTGCTTGCCAGTTCACCAAAATACTACCAAAAAAACTGTTAGCGATCGCAGGGATCAGGCCTGACTCTGTGAACGCTGCAGTTATGCATTTAGTGTTTTGTAAGTGTCAGTGATCGATCGATACTGCACTTGGGTGGGCTGGGCCGGGCGGAGGGGCAAAACGCAGGTGCTAGCAGGTATCTGGGCTGATTCCGCTAACACTGTGTTTTTGGGAACCCTAAACTGCTGGCGACACTAGTATAGATCTGATCGGATCAGATATTGATCCGTTCAGATACTATACCACTAAGGGAGGCGTATGCTGCGTGCGTGGGTGTTAGCGGTACTGGCGCTAACCTGACCCTGCCTGGGGCTGGTGCTTGCCAGTTCACCAAAATACTACCAAAAAAACTGTTAGCGATCGCAGGGATCAGGCCTGACTCTGCGAACGCTGCAGTTATGCGTTTAGTCTTTTGTAAGTGACAGTGATCGATCGATACTGCACTTGGGTGGGCTGGGCTGGGCCGGGCGGAGGGGCAAAACGCAGGTGCTAGCAGGTATCTGGGCTGATCCCGCTAACACTGCGTTTTTGGGAACCCTAAACTGCTGGGGACGCTAGTATAGATCTGATCGGATCAGATATTGATGCGTTCAGATACTATACCACTAAGGGAGGTGTATGCTGCGTGCGTCAGTGTTAGCGGTACTGGCGCTAATCTGACGCTGCCTGGGGCGACGCATATCACCGCCGGGCGATCAGGGGGCTAAACCTTTATTCGGTAATAAACGGCGGGTGCCCTGACACTATAAAAAATAAACAAACTAACCAGCGTCACCCGTAACGGTTATACGGTGATCAGTGGTGAAAGGGTTAACTAGGGGGCAATCAAGGGGTTAAAACATTTATTCGGTAGTATATGGGGGTCCCTGACGCTATAAAACGCTGACGGCGAACCTAAATATTTATGTCCCTAACTAGCGTCACCAGCGACACTAATACAGCGATCAGAAAAATTATCGCTTAGTGACACTGGTGACAGGGGGTGATCAAGGGGTTAAAACTTTATTAGGGGGGGTTAGGGGGGTACCCAAGACCTAAAGGGGGGTAATACTCACTGTCCCAACACTAACTGTCACAAACTGACACCAATGCAGTAATCAGAAAAAAAAAAAAAACTGCTGGTGTCAGTTTGTGACAGGGGGGGGGGGGGGTGATTGGGGGGGGATCGGGGGGCGATCGGGGGGGGGATCGGGGTGTTTTGTGTGCCTGGCATGTTCTACTGTGTGTGTGTGTGTTGGTGCACTCACATTGATGTCTTCTCTCCTCGGGCCGGAACGGAAATTACCGACCCGAGGGGAGATGACATCATTTCCTTTGCTGCTGTTTAGCATACAGCAGCAAAGGAATGATTCGATTGGCCGGCGGCGATCGCGAGGGGGGGGCCACGAACGGATGGTCTCCCCCTCACCACCGATCGCCGGGGCACAAAGGACGGCCGCCTCGGGCACCGGGGGGGGTCCGATCGGACCCCCCACCCGCGGAAGGCAAATCACGTACACTGTACGTGATTTTGCCTGTCCGTGCCACTTTGCCGACGTACATCGGCGTGAGGCGGTCGTCAAGTGGTTAATAAGAAAAGAAGGGGAAACGTGATCATGGGACCTGGTATTCAGGTATGGTTGGCCACAACAAATCTAAAATTAACCTGGCCATCAAGGAAATTGGGGCCTAAATCTGTGGGACCATTTCCAGTAAAGAAGATCAATGATGTTGTCTACGAGTTAGTGTTACCAGATTCCTTTAGGATCCACCCTGTTTTTCATGTAACATTGCTGAAACCTGCGCTGCCAGATCTGTTTCCTGAAAGGAATAGTGGTCCTCCTGAGTCAGTAATGATTGATGGAGAAGAGGAATTCGAAGTAGAAGCAATTGTAGATTGCAGGAAAAGAGAAAATCAATTCAGTACTTGATAAAGTGGAAGGGATTCAGACTCGAAGAGAATTCGTGGGAACCACAGAGCAATTTCCATGCTAAGAGACTCATCCGAGCATTCAAGCATAATCATCCAGGAAAACTGACCCAGTTGGGCATCGGACGCTGCCTATTGGGAGGGGGCAATGTAAGGAAAGGTCTTTTTTATTCACAGGCTAAAATGTGTTCCTTTTCATGCTCGCAAGAATTGGGCACTGACTAATAAATATGCACACAAGCCATCGCGCATTCTCGTGAACGAAACACGTGCACCTGTGACAGATGTTGGTGCCAAACAGGCTATTTAAACTCGGCCAGTGTTCAGGATCAGTGCTGCTTTGTCTTTCAGCCTTCCCTGCATCCTGTTATACTGTATCCGAATTCCAGTTGCTGACCCGGCTTGTCTGACCACTCTCTGTACTCTGTTGCAAGGACCCCGGCTTGTCCTTGACCTCTGCTTCTGCCTGCTCCATTGGCTTCTAATTCACCGATTGGCTCCTAACTCGGCTTGTACCCAGACCACGCTATTGCCTGCTCCTCTGTACCTGATCTGTCCTGCCAGTGTATGACTCAGCTTGCCTGACCCTGCTTCCTGTCTCATCCTGCTGTACCTGCGGTTCTACAGTTTGCTACCAGGGCATGCCTCACCAGCCCACTGTCACCAGTACCAGCCTCTTAAGTCTGTCATCCTCCAGCTGCCTACCAGCCGTCTGCACTGAAGTCTATTGATGACCTTTCCTGCCTGGCGTGGATACCCGCTCTGCTACTGACAAGACCCACAGACACTCTGCACTCCTGTGCCTTCTGTTCACAATACCAGGGGCCCCGGTCAGAGGTGTAAGAGAGGACTCCCTCATCACTTCAGGCTCTGCTACCAGGTACGTGATACTGTCTCTTGGCAACTCGAAGTTTCAGCTCCCTCTATAAAGTTTCTATAGGATTAAGGTCTGGACACTGACTAGGTCACTCCATGACCTTAATGTGCTTCTTCTTTTTGAGCCACGCCTTTGTTGCCTTGGTGGTATGTTTTGGGTCATTGTCATGCTGAAAGACCCAACCACAACCCATCTTCAGTGTTCTGGCTGGAGGAAGAAGGTTCTCATCCAAGATTTTACAATACATGGCCCCATCCATTGTCCCTTCAATGCAGCAAAGTCAGTCTGTACCTTTATTAGAGAAACATCCCCAAAGCATAATTTTTCCACCTCCATGGTTGACTGTAGGGGTGGCATTCTTAGGGTTATAGTCAGCATTTTACATCCTTCAAACACGGTGAGTCAAGGTAATGCCAAAGAGCTCAATTTTGGTCTTATCTGACCACAGCACTTCCTCTCAATCCTTCTCTAAATCATTTAGATGTTAATTAGCATGATTGTACATGTGCCTCTTGAGGAGGGGGACTTGCCGTGTTTGGAGGAAGAAAAATGCTGACTATGACCCTAAGAACTCCATCCCTACAGTCAAGCACGGAGGTGGAAAACGTATGCTTTGGGGCTGTTTCGCTGCTAACGGTACAGACAGACTTTGTCGCATTGATGGGCCAATGGACTGGGTCATGTATTGTAAAATTTCAGATGAGAACCTTCTTCCTTCAGCCAGAACACTGAAGATGGGTCATGGATGGGTTTTTCAGGTCTTTCAGCATGATAATGACCCAAAACATACTGCCAAGGCAACAATGGAGTGGCTCAAGAAGAAGCACATTAGGGTTATGGATTGGCCTAGCCAGTCTCCAGACCCTAATTCTATAGAAGATTTATGGAGGGAGCTGAAACTTCGAGTTACTGAGCGACAGTCAAGAAACCTTAAGAATTTAGAGAAGATCTGTAAAAAAGAGTGGACCAAAGTCGCTCCTGAGATGTGTACAAACCTGGTCATCAACTGCACGAAATGTCTTTTTACCTTTGTGTTTGCCAACAAGGGTTTTTCCACCAAGTGCTAAGTCATGTTTTGCTTGGGGATCAAATACTTATTTTACTCACTGAAGTGCAACTTAATTCATAACATTTGTATCACGTGTTTTTTTTTTCTAGATCTTTGGTTGATATCCAGTCTCTATCATTTAACATACATCTATGATAAAAAATATAGATCCTTCATTTTTTTGTAAGTAGGCAAACTTACAAAATATGCAGGGAGTCAAATAATTATTCCCACTGTACATAGTTACCTTGGCCCAGCTTGAAAATGAGTATACCCTAAAATAAATGAAAACTGTTTGCAATGGATCGAGGCTGCCTTAATTAACCATTGAATGAGAGTCTAGATTAGCGCAGGTTCATAATATTCTACAACATCATATATAGTTTTGTGAATAGTTATATGTTTTATTAAAATTGGAGAAAATGGTATACAAAAAAATTAAGTGCAAAAAATTGTGAAAATCAACAATGTATGAATCATAAAAGATCAATATTATGTATGAGAAAAAGCAATGAGTAATAATAGCCTACTATTATTATATATGGATGACAAAATGTGCAAATAAGCATTAACAAGGGCTATAATTGCAATGCAGTCATCAAAGTGCTGAATTAGTACAAATCAGCAAAATGAAAATAAAATCATAACTATATAATGTAACAATATTCAAGCAATTTTAAAAAATCCCAAAAATAGTGAGTGAAATAGTGAACTGTCTCAATAATGTAAAGGCTTGCCAAGCCACCAAACACCCAGTGTTCAAATAGTGAGTCCTACACCAATCTCACCAAAAGGACCTTAACAACTAAGACCGTGAGCCTTCAAAAAAGCTCTGCTGTGCTCTGCTGTGTTCAGTCAATCTGATGTATGTCTCGACATGGAACACATGATGAATGAGGAGAAAAAAGAAAAATGCTTCTCATAGCGTACCACGATTCAGACAGGCATTCATAAAACTAAAATAGGAAATCCACGCACATATTCCAAGTGCCCGCCCGGCACTAAGGATAACACACTCAGCTAAGTCGATAATGGTGCTGCGGTTGTATCACATAACACGGGCACCAACCACTTAAAATTGTGACACCGTCAGTGTCCCTGTCTCACTCTACGTCCGTTTCGTCTGTCGACGTCCTCATGGAGTGGCCTGCCACTCATACATACATCGGACTGATTGAACACAGCAGAGCTTATTGGAAGGCTCACGGTCTCAGTTGTTAAGGTCCTTTTGGTGAGATTGGTAAAGGACTCACTATTTGAACACTGGGTGTACACCATTTTCTCCAATTTTAAGTACCGTGTTTGCACAATAAGACATATAACTAGTTACAAAATTATATATGATGTTGTAGAATATTATGAACCTGCGCTAATTTAGACTCTCATTCAACCATCATTCATTAATATCAATATTGATAAAGCTGCAGTTCGGTTAGTTTAGTTGTTACATATACATCTGTGGCGCTGTTAAAACTTTTTTGCACTAAATTAACCATTGGCCTCAGATCAACCGTAAAGTAAACAAAAGTACAGACATTATAGAAATTTAAAATTCAGCATAACCCTATCAAACTATCATAGCATCAAAACAAAGGGCTGTTTTCTACTGGATTGTTCGCAGGGCAATCACTGCTTGTTGACTGTACACTCACCACAGATGTGTAGTGTAAAATGTATTTACAGCCTATTAATTTAAATAAAGTCTACCTTATATGTACACAGTCCCTACTGCAATGAGAAAAGAAGTTGACATGCTGCAAGGTGAAGCCTCTACA
Source organism: Lithobates septentrionalis (assembly GCA_037952835.1). Taxonomy (NCBI): domain Eukaryota; kingdom Metazoa; phylum Chordata; class Amphibia; order Anura; family Ranidae; genus Lithobates; species Lithobates septentrionalis. The sequence continues at coordinate 522,986 of JBBDGP010000945.1, read as the reverse complement.
AAACTGTCATCTGTATTGAACCAGCCTCCCATGTTTCTCGGTTTTTGTTTTGCATATGCTATGAAAATGTTGTACAAGTGTGTGGGCGGGGCTTAGGCCCCTAGTGGGGGACACTAAAAGCTACACTTGCTAATTGCCTAGGTTCTAGGCAGGAGTTTACCGTCTGGTGAAATCAGCAATAAAGCACAACTCCAGACTTAAAAGCAAGCCACAATGAACACAGTTAACCCTCCAGCAACCCTAGGTTAACTTGCTGTACTAATAACTGTTGAGCACTCCAGAAACTACTACAATTAGAGAACACCAACTCCTGGGTGGTGAATTGGTGCTGCAGAGCCTTCACCAGCATCCACAAACCCAACAATTGAGTCAAAACAAGGTGGTAAACCACGCTAAAAAACACAAAATTAAATAAAAAACAGCAGCGACAAACCATGTGATATAACCATAGCAAACGTTAAAAAAAGTAGTATAGTCATGCTAATCAAGGTGAAAAAAAAAAAGAAAAACTATGGCTTCCAACTTAAGTTAGGGCCTCCATGAGAAAATATCTAACTGTGCAAATTTCAGAGCCTAAAAAGAACCCGTGACATCAGTTAGGGCCCATTCACACTGATGTGTTGCAGTAACACGAGGTACAATACATGTTGTACCACAGGTTACTGCAACACACATTAACGATCTACTTGTGATGTGTTGCAGTGGCATTCATTTGAAACTGCAACCCAACACACTACTACACTAGTAGGCAAAGCACTGCTACTGTAGTGCACCACACGGCCTGGCATGCATTAAAAACATTGAATTATAAAATGGGTCATGGTGCCAGAGATAGATGTTAACACAAAATGACACAATGGATAATGTGAATGGGTCCACTTAAACTTTACAGAGTAAAAGCATGTGTTATATAGAATAGTTTAGCATACTGTATACAACCAGGTACTCTGGAGTATATAATGTATAGCACATTGTATAAATCAAAGTAGTATCCTTTCCACTTTTCCACCATGAAAACAAATGCAGAAATGAGTAAAATGAAAACCACGCTTAAAAAATACATTATGCATGTATTTTGAACAGGAAAATATGAACCAGACCTAAGTGATACTCTCTCTTCCCTCTTGTTTCTTCTCTCCATTCCTCTCTTGTAGGAAAAAATATATATACATTTAGGAAACCTTCCAAGACTATTATTTTATGCTGCTTTTATACTTTAGGATTAGCAATTAGCTAATCCCCCCATTACCCCCTCTCCCGCCATTGAGTTTTATTTGTTTTATATTGTTTTTTACTCAATCAATTGTGATACACTATGCTGGTCTGGCGCTTTCTTCCCTTTCCTCTTTTCATTACAGACTGTGGATCTCCAGCCAACAATTGAAAGCAGCCTTGCCAGCTCCATTATGTTAGCCTATTTCTATTAAAATCTGATGTTCCACAGGATTCGTACACCCACACTTGAAGTCTCACCACTGCGCCAGGAAAACACTAACTTAGAAAAGCTGCCACTTTAAATTGAAACAAATATGTAAACAGCATTTACTATGTGAATGAAAGTAAATAGTAGCGCTAATAATGAAAATCATAAAAACACCCAGTGATAAGTGTTAATGATTACCAAACTGATAATACATAGAGTACTATTGTGAACATAGTCCGTAACTAAACAGTCCATGAATAAGACATAATGTCATGATGATTAGCCTATTTCTATTACTTGACAAATCCCATACCTCCGGGAATAACAATAAATAAAATAATATTATAAAAAAATAATAAAAACTCTACAATAGTTCTTTTTATTTTTTTATTTTTATATTTATGTTTATACTTATTTTTCATTTTATGACTACCTACAATTACATGATGGGCACAGTGTTCGTGCTGTAGTGTTTTATGGTTATGTTTCTATTTTTATTGGGTAATACAGCTGCTCCTGGCCATACTTGTACTTAATAGTTTTAAACCAACTTGCTTTTAATTGATTTATTTCCAACTTGTAACCATTACCTGTCTGTGACTAACGATTGCAGATTATCAGCATATTGTTGAACATTATACACACCATACAATATACTGTATTTGATCCTTAAGTAAGGTACTTAAAATATCAAAGTAAATGAATTAACATTTATTTTTATGTTGAAAATTATAAAAATGTTATGTTAAAATTACAAGCCAACAGAATAATTTTTATCAGTGTGGGTGTGATATACACACACACAAATATAAACATTATCAAAGTACACAGTACATCTATAGTATGCCCTGTCCTTCTGCCCCACTAACACTCCACCCTTTGCATTTGCTGGCAATTTCCTGCTGTCAAAATGACAGCCAGGAGTCATTGTGCAAATACAGCAGCTATATCAGAAGCATGTGTCAAAATGGACCTTCTATTTATAAAGAGACAACAGATAAAGAGATTAAATAAAACAGTATATATTTATCTGTAGATCAAAGGAAAGAACTTTGATTTGCATATGTTGTCAGGACAATTGCACAGTTATGCAACACTCTACCCAAATACAATATTTATATTTTTTTTCCCCACAAATAGAGCTTTCTTTTGGCAGTATTTAATCACTGCTGGATTTTTAAATTGTTGCCAAAAAACCCCCAAAAAAGACAAAATTTTTTAAAAAAATTAATAAAACAATTCTATAGTTTGTTTTAAAATTTTGCAAGCAGGTCATTTTTCTCCTTCATTGATGTACGCTGATGAGGCTGCACTAATAGGCACTGATAGGCTGCACTGATGGGCACTGATAGGCTGCACTGATGGGCACTGATAATTCGGCACTGATGGACACTGATAGGTGGCACTGATGAAGCAGCGCTGGTGGGCACTGATAGGTGGCACTGATGGGCACTAATAGGTGGCACTAAGAGGTGAAACTGATGGGTGGCACTGATGGGCGGCACTAAAGGGCATTGATAGGTGGCACTAAAGGGCACTGATAGGTGGCACTGATAGGTGGCAGTGATGGGTGGCACTGATGGGCACTGGTAGGTGACAATGATAGTCAGCACTGATAGGTGGCACTGATGATGAGGCACTAATGGGCACTGATTGGCAGCACTGATGGGCATTGATAGGTGGAACTGGAGGGCATTGATAGGTGGCACTGGTGGGCACTGGTAGGTGGCACTAGTGGGCATTGATTTGCGGCACTGAAATGCACTGGCTGGCTGGCTGGGCATTAATAGGCAACACTGGTGGGCATTCATAGGTGGCACTGGTGGGCACTGGCAGGCAGCACTGGTGGGCACAGATGAGACGGCGGTGGCTCTCACCAATCAAGACCAATGTCCCTTTGACAGAAGCCAGTGATTGGCTTTTTTTTTCTGTTCACGCTGTCAGCGTGAGCAGAAAAAAAGACAATTACCGATCTTCTGTTTACATCACGTGATCAGCTGTCATTTGCTGACAGGTGATCACATGGTAAGGGGCCGGGACCGGCCCCTTACTCCGATCTGTGATCAGCCGAGTCTCATTGACTCGGTGATCACAGAGCACGCCGCAGCAGGCAGCTCATGCATGGGAGGATGTCTATTGATGCCCTTCTAATTAAGGCCCGCGCTGTAGCCGTCTTGTACTGTATAGCAAACAGTACAACTGGCCCGGATTATCAAGTAAAGAATTCAGGATCTTCCTCAGCAAGGTGAAAAGACAATGGTGTCTGTATACAGTGTCTCTGTATCTGAATGGCCTTGTGTCCTGTGGCACTACAGGTGTCAGCAAGGTGACTAAGAGCAATTATGTCTGTATACAGTGTTTATAAAGCCAGATGGGAAAGTGAAACAACTCTGTCTGTGTGCAGTGCCTTTGTTTCCTGCAAATGGGCAACTGCCCTCTCACCAAATCCTGCGGTCAGGCCCAAACAAACGTCCTGGAAACAGGCAGGCTCTTCTGGTGACCAGACTGGTCACCTCACACTGAAACGCTCCACACCATCGATGCAGGTGCGCCTGGATATGCACCTGGGAATCCCCTTTCACAGGCTGGATGTCCTCAACCGGCTGTGGAGCTTGCAAACGAACTGTGGACTGAACTGTGGACTGACCTAGGAGGCAACACCTCTCCCCTGAGTCCAGTCTCTTCTCCTGCCTCATGGTAACTGATCTCCCTCAGGAATCAAGATGGAGTCTCTAGTTTCCTTGGCCCCAGGGCATGCTGGCTCTTGTAGTTCCTGCCCCCTTACAAGGCCATAGGGCCATTTTTTAGATGAGAACTACATGTCCCATGCCCTTTGCAGCTGCTGTTTGTTAAAGTCCTTCTGACTTGCTTCTGTAATTGGCTCACCTTCTCCTGCCAATAGAGACAAGGGGGAGGGTGTAGAGTAAGCAGCTCTGTGCGTCTGTGTATGTGTCTCCCCACAGAGAGAAGAGGAGAGGGAGGGGGGAAATTCCACCGCAGCTGCTGGCAGGCTCTTTCTCTCTTTGGCAGGAGAGCATTGGCCAGCTTGGCATGGAGCCACTAGCGGATGCAGGGCACCCCCTACAGACTCCCCCCACCAGAGAACCTTTGGTCCCCAAAAGAAGTAGCAGTCCTTGACCTGGTACATGCTTTTAAATACACGTGGAGAAAAACAGGTTAGCATAACAACAACAAACTGTTAACATTACATGACTCAAATGACTAATTTTATGACACAGGTTTTACAGAGAAACCTCTCACCAATTGTCATATGATGGGGGGTTGTCCTGTCTGCAGGCCACCTCTACTGGGCTGGCCTTGCCAGTTGTGCCAAAGGGTGAGTCAGGGTCGCCCTTCACCAAATCTGTGGTGAACAGGTCAGGTATGTCAAGAATCTCTTTGGGGATAATTATGATTTCTTCTGGGCTCTCACTCAACAAATCACAGGTCGATCTTTTGAGATGGCGCATGACTCTCTGCCCCTTCTGTGCCCTTGGCTCAGGCATGGTAGGCTCAATAGCCCCATCTTCCCAATTGACTGATTTGCCTCCTGTAGATCAGTTTCTTTTTCTATGGATCCTTCTACGTCCACTGTGAAGGATGCAGACACTTCTGGCTCTTCCACTGACAGAGAAGGCAAGGGACCATATCTGTGGACAACAGGGACTAACAACCACTTCACCAGATCTGTGTTGGTCCCAACAATCAATGAACTACCTGTGGACCCTGGAAGCCAAGGACACACAATGGCCAGTGTCTCAAAGTTCTGAGGCTTCCCAGTCCTCATTGGATCACACGACAACTTGATCCGCAGATATCCAGATATCCATCACAAGGGTAATCCTCCGTTTAAATAGCCTGAATCTCTATATCTTACAACTTTTGCAGGGGCATATACATCAAATACCTTGTATAAAAATCGCTGGTAACCTGAGCACCCGAATCAAGGATGGCTCTCGTATAAATTCCTTCCACCAAAACAGGCACTGCAGGCAGAGGGCCTACCAACTGGGCAGGAGGCTTGGTGGAAGCATCTGGAACAGCAGGTTTGCATGACTGGATTCGTGCTTCCTTCGGCTTCCTGTGTGGAGAATCCAGTTTCTGGCTGCGTTTTTGAGGCCATAGTCATATATCACTGCGACGGCATAAACTGCAGGTGTCCTCCATTGTTCTCTTGCAGAATCAGTGAAGGTTCTACTTGAAGGCCCAGGCCTTCTCTGGATCCTTGGATCACTTCTCTGCGGTCCATGCCAGTCTTCTGTCCGCCTCGGTGGACTAGGACATTCTCGCTAGTGGTGACTTACACCTCCATGATTTAGGCAGACGTCTGAATTCATTGGCCTCTTGCCAGGCACTGTTAACAAAACCGGAGGCACTGTGGCCCCTTCAGCCAGATAACTCAAGTGAATTTCGCTGCCAGCATGTTGATCATCTCCATGATCTGGGATACCTGCATCTTCAAAGCGGCTATCTCAGACTTGAGATCCGACGATTCTGCTTCTTTGCATAATTTGGAGGTGGAGAGGTTGTCCACTTTGGCGACTTGCCTCTTGGAGCCGGCCATCCTTTCTATCAGCTGTGACACTTGCGTCTTGAGGAGCTCAACCTCTGAGTTACCACCATCCACACTGGCCACTCTGACCCCAACATCTACTTCTGACTTCTTGTTTTCTTCTTCCCGCAGAATCAGATCTTTATACTTCAATATGCCACCATCTTGCCAAGTTCTTAGTAGAATGGTGATGGGGTTCAGTGGCTGGGCACCCCGCAAGACCTGCTGTGCACAGACCGCATCCACTTCACGGGGTCCAAACCCTTCTTCAATAAGAGCTGCTGCAAAATCTTATCCAGACGCTTTATATAATCAAATAATTTCTCCCTTTTGTGCTGGTAAGTATGCTCAAACCCGTACAAGAGATCAGAGGCCTTTTTAGTGCTCCAAAATACATCCTGCAGGATATTCAGGTAGTCTTGAGGGACACAATCCTTCTGGCTGAGCTTCAGATTGCGGATAGCTTCTGATGCTGGACCCCTTAGACTCTCTGTAATTCTCTGCTTCTTATGGGTCTCAGGAACATCCCATTCATCCAGAACTTTGGTTGCTTGGTCCAAAGACTCTTCAAAACTGGCCTCCCCTGTAGGTACTGGTTGTCTGCCAGAGAAGAGCCTGAGTTTCTGGTACTAATTTCCAGAGCACGTTGGAGTGTCCCTTGGCAATTTTGACACAAAGTCTCCCAAAGCAGGGAAAAACTCTGGCCCTATCATGGCCAAAGACAATGTGGAAAAGACCTTTTCCTTTGACCTTAACTCAGCTAGTACTTGCCAGGCGCCTTTCGGGTGTGTGTGACTGGATTAGACGAAACTCAGCCTGGTCACCTGACTGCACACTGCAACCTTCGGAAACGGTCAGGAATCCTCTGCTTCCATTCTAGCAGCACATGGGTGCAGGAGGCCTCTTGATCTGGTCTGAAAGCAATCAACCATGCCTGGAATTCATGTCTTCACCTCCTGGCTGATCTGTTCTTCAGTCCAGACATCCCTAGACTCTAGGTGAGCGTCTTCTTCATCACACCACTGGGCTGCAGCAGCTGGGTCCATCTTGGCACTTGTAGGGGTGCTGTCCTGAGGGGTTGATTGCAAAGTAGCGGTATTATCCCGGACAATCCCCCATGTGTAGCGCTACCCCCCGGAGGAGCCGTTTAAATATGTTTGGTTCCGTACTCTGCCTTTCAACCCAATAACAGTCTCAGCCCCCTCTGGCACACCTGGCAATAGTGTAAGTTCAGGGACCAAACACACACATTGTGATAAAACACAGAAATTGTCTTTACTGCAATATTTCTGTGGAAAAGAGTAACAGACAGTAACAGTATATATTCAAGTAGGGATGGGCCAAACACCCCCCGGTTCAGTTCGCATCCAGAACATACAAACGGACCGAAAGTTTGCGCGAAGGTACGAACACCGTTAAAGTCTATGGGACTCGAACGTAAGAAATCAAAAGTGCTAATTTTAAAGGCTAATATGCAAGGTTTTGTCTTAAAAAGGGTTTGGGGACCTGGGTGCTGCCCCAGGGGACATGTATCAATGGAAAAAAAAGTTTTAAAAAATGTTTTTTTTTTTTCGGGAGCAGTGATTTTAATGATGCATAAAGTGAAAAAATAAAAGTGAACTACTCCTTTAAATATCGTACCTGGGGGGTGTCAATAGTATGCCTGTAAAGTGGCGCATGTTTCCCGTGCTTAGAACAGTCCCTGCACAAGATGACATTTCTAAAGGAATAAAAGTCATTTAAAACTGCTTGAGGCTTTAATGTAATGTCGGGTCCTGGCAATATGGATAAAAATCAGTGAGACAAACGGCATGGGTACCCCCCAGGCCATTACCGGGCCCTTTGGGTCGTGTATGGATATTAAGGGGAACCCCGCACCCAAATTAAAAAAAGAAAAGGCGTTGGGCACCCAGGCCCTATATACTCTGAACAGCAGTATACAGGCGGTGCAAACAAGACATGGACTGTAGGTTTGTTCTTTTGTAGAATCTGTTTGTAATTTGGAGCTTAGGTTTGCTGAGGCATTCGGTCCTGAGTCCTCAGGTCTTAAGGACGACCTGATCCGCAGGCACCTTCTGCCAGCCACGTACAAGTCCATGGGTTTCTGGGGACTGGAAACGATCCTTTGAAGACTGCTGCTGATGCTGAGTGCCAGGCTCCACCTCCATGCTGACACAATCCTCCTCCTCCTCTTCCTGTGTGATAGGTGAGCCTGCAGGAATACTGTCTGTATAAAGGGGGCCTTGAGAGGTAAGGAAGTCCTCCTCTTCCTCCCTCTGTTCTACCTCAAGTGCAGTGTCCAATATTCCACGCAGCGTGTGCTCCAACAGGTAGACAAGAGGGGCAGTATCACTGATGCATGCACCGTCACTGCTCACCATCCTAGTGGCCTCCTCAAATGGTGACAGAACAGTGCATGCATTATTGATCATGAGCCACTGGCATCGCGAAAAAAAGCCAAGCTCCCCTGACCCTGTCCTGGTGCCATACTCGCACAGGTACTCATACATGGCCCTCTGCTGCGTGTGCAGCCGCTGCAGCATTGCCAACATTGAGTTCCACCTGGTGGGCATGTCACAGATGAGGCGGGTCTTGGGCAGGTTGCATTCCTTTTGGAGGTCAGCCAGCCGAGCACTGGCATTATATGACCGGTGTAAATGCCCACAGACTTTCCTGGCCTGCCTCAGGAGATCCTGTAAGCCCAGGTACCTGCACACGAACCGCTGCACCACCAAATTAAGGACATGAGCTAAACAGGGAACATGGGTGAAGTCTCCCTGTCGGAGGGCGGAGAGGAGGTTGGTGCCATTGTTGCAAACCACCATTCCTGGCTGAAGCTGGCATGGTGTCAACCACCTCTGAGCCTGCCCCTGCAGAGCTGACAGAATCTCTGCCCCAGTGTGGCTCCTGTCCCCTAAGCAGACCAACTCAAGCACCGCATGGCATCTTTTTGCCTGAGTGCTTGCGTAGCCCCTAGAACACCTACGGAGCACCGCCGGTTCCCGAGGACAAATCTGCACAGGAAGAGGCCATAGAGGAAGAAGAAGAGGAGGGGGTGGAGGAGAGAGGTGTGGCAGAATCCCCACTACCAGCATTTTGGAGGCGTGGTGGCAGAACAAGCTCCAACAATACTGCACCCTGTCCTGCATCCTTCCCAGCTGCCAGCAGGGTTACTCAGTGCGCCGTGAAAGAAAGGTAACGTCCCTGTCCATGCCTGCTGAACCATGAGTCAGTGGTAATATGCACCTTACCGCTGACCGCCCTGTCCAACGAGGCCAAGACATTGCCTCCCACATGTCGGTAGAGAGCCGGAATGGCCTTCCGAGAAAAAAATTGGCGCTTGGGAACCTGCCACTGAGGTACCACAAATTCTCGAAAGGGGGCAGAGTCTACCAGCTGAAAAGGCAGCAGTTGGAGTGCTAGCAGTTTAGCCAAACTAGCATTCAGCCGCTGAGCATGTGGATGGCTGCGACCGAATTTCTTTTGCCGGTTTAGCAACTGGGGTAGGGAAATTTACCTGCTACAATCGGATGTTGGTGTACCGCTAGCAGATTGCCCGGAAGTGCTTGGGACACCTAATTCTACACCTTCATTCCTCTCAGTGCAGGTCTCTGAGAGGACTGAAGTTATAGTGGGGTTGTAGATCCCAGCTGATGAGGAGCAAGGAGAGCTCCGCCTTGTTCTTTGGTGTGGGTCTTTTAAGTACTGTTGCCAACGGACTGCATGGGAGCTCGACATATGTCTGGTCAAGCGTGTGGTGCCCAAGCGGCTGCTATTTTTGCCACGCTTGATACGCTTCAGACATATGTGCGATCTGCTGCCCACATCTCAAAAAAGGCCCACACCAAAGAACTTTTGGAAAAACGCGCGGAGTCAGCAGCGCCCTGCACATGTGGAGCTCCGCGGTGTGATGCAGTCAGTTGCCTGCCCTTAAGCTGGCCCCTGGAGGGTATCCTGCCTCGTTGGAGATGTCCCTCCTCCTCCTCCTCCTCTCTTCTATCTGGTACCCACGTAGAGTCAGTGACCTCATCACCCCCTCCCTCCTCGCCACTGGAGCAAACCTGGCAGTATGCTGCAGCTGGGGGTACATGACTGCCAGTTTCTTGTCCTTCTTGGGCACCCCCTCTCTTTGGGCTCACGTAACTGCCTTCATCCTCAACCTGGGTACCATCATCAGAGCCTTCAAAATGCTGCGCATCCTCCTGCAGCATGTACTTTACACTGTGGTCGAACAGTTCGGGGGACTCCTCAGGGCATGATGGTGGAGCTAGGGAAGGAATGACTGATGACATTGAGCTGATGGAAGAGGCCGCTTTGGCAGCTGCATTGGCAGACAAAGTACCCTGAGCATGAGTGACAGAGGATGAGGAGGATGAGGATGGCTTGGTCATCCACTCTACCAACTCTTCTGCATGTTGTGACTCAACTCGGCCAGCTGCCGAAAAAAAGGACAAGCGTGCCCCATGGCCACGTGCTGAGGATGCACCATGTCCACGACCAGCACTGTTGGCTGTAGACACAGAGCCTGCTTGCCCTCTTTTAGTGGCCTGTGAACGTCTGCCTCTCCTTGGTGGCCTTCCAGATATACTGTACAATTAGATTAGCAAAACAACGCCTGAAGTTTACTAAAAACAGTACACCAGGAATGGCCTACAGTCAGGTATAGTTTTGGCTAGACTATAGATATACAAGCCTGTGTATATATATGTATTAAATGAACTGCATCTCACTGAGTCGCCTGCCTGAAAGTGTCTTTGAACACACACTCCAGGAATGGCCTACAGTCAGGTATAGCCTTGGCTGGACTACAATGCAGTGGATATATATTTTATGAACTGCAGCTCACTGAGTCGCCTGCCTGCCTGAAAGTGTCTTTGAACACGCACTTTTAAGAATGGCCTACAGTCAGGTATAGGCTTGGCTGGACTACAATGCAGTAGATATATATTTTATGACCTGCAGCTCACTGAGTCACCTGCCTGCCTGAAAGTGTCTTTGAACATGCACTCCAAGAATGGCCTACAGTCAGGTATAGGCTTGGCTAGACTATATATATATATATATATATATATATATATACATACACACAAGCCTGTATATATATATATATTTAATGCACTGCAACTAACTGAATCAACTGCCTGCCTGAAGTATATTAGAAACAGTACAGCAGGAAAGGTCTGCAGTGAGTCTAGCTAAACTGTATACAGTAGATATATATATATATATATATATATATATATATATATATATATATATATATATATATTTCAGTCTGACTGTATATATATATATATATATATATATATATATATATATATATATATATATATATTAAATACACTGCAGCTAACTGTCTGCCTGAAGTATATTAGAAACAGTACAGCAGGAACGGTCTGCAGTGAGATCTAGCTAACTGAATAAACTGCCTGCTCAAAGTAAATGAAATGACACCCTCTCTCTTTCTCTCTATCTCTCTCTCCGCCAGCAACACACTACTACACAAGGCCGACGTGCAGGCGGCCTTATATAGTGTGGGGCGTGGACTTAACCCTCTGAGCCATAATTGGCCAAAGGTACCCTGCCTTTAGCCAATTATGTCTCTCTTCGCTGAAGGCGCTGTGATTGGCCAAAGCATGCGGGTCATAGTGCATGCTTGGCCAATCATCAGCCAGCAATGCACTGCGATGACAAGTTTGGTGCGAACGGCCCATAATGTTCGATCTTCGTCGAACGATCGAACAACCGATGTTCGAGTCAAACTCATGTTCGACTCGAACAGACAGCCCATCCCTATATTCAAGTAATCCAACTGGAGAGCAATAACTGAGATTAAGAGCAATATAGCTCAATCCTATATTCAGGCTGCTTTCAGGGGATTCCAAACCTGAGAATAAACCCAAGAGCAGAGGCAAACACTTCAACAATACCAACTTTAAATCAAATTAGTTACCTTTACATAAATTGTCTCTATGAGTTCAGGCTGGAGAAGATCAGAGGAATGACCCTCTCTTATGTCAGACCTCTCTCTCCTATCCCCTGACACCACAGGCCCAATTACCAACACTGTACCCAAATCAACATTCAATAAATCAGTTCACAAGGTAGACTATCCCGCAGACCCACAACATATACAGGGCCCTTGACGTGTGTGTGCGTGCCCGTATGACACCACTAACTTCAGTCCCTTTGAAGAAGGATGAGGCCTTGGGTCACTCTCTGTGCACTTAAAATCTTGAATAGCGGGGCCAAACAGTACAACTGACCCGGATTATCAAGTAAAGAATGCAGGATCTTCCTCAAAAAGGTGAAAGGACAATGGTGTCTGTATACAGTGTCTCTGTATCTGAATGGCCTAGTGTTCTGTGGCACTACAGGTGTCAGCAAGGTCATTAAGAGCAATGATGTCTGTATACAGTGTTCATAAAGCCGGATGAGCAAAGTGAAACAACTCTGTCTGTTTGCAGTGTCCTTGTTCCCTGCAAATGGGCAACTGCCCTCTCACCAAATCCTGCGGTCAGGCCCAAATTAACATCCTGGAAACAGGCAGGCTCTTCTGGTGACCCGACTGGTCACCTCACACTGAAATGCTTCACACCTTCAAAGCAGGTGGGCCTGGTTTAGCCCCTGGAATCATCCTCTCACAGGTTGGACATCCTCTACCGGCTGTGAAGCTTGCAAACGAACTGTGGATTGACCTGGGAGGCAAAACCCCCCCCCTGGGTCCAGTCTCATCTCCTGCCTCGTGGTAACTGAACTCCCTCAGGAATCAAGATGGAGTCTCTAGTTTCCTTGGCCCCAGAGCATGCTGGCTCTTGTAGTTCCTGCCCCCATACAAGGCTATGGGACCGTTTTTAGATGAGAACTACATATCCCAGGATCCTTGGCAGCTGCTACTTGTTAAAGTCCTTCTGATTTGCTCCTGTAATTTCTCCTGTAATTGGCTCTCCTCCTCCTGCCAATAGAGAAACAGGGGAGGTTGCAGAGTGAGCAGCTCTGTGTGTCTGTGTCTGTGTCTCCCTACAGAGAGAAGAGGAGAGGGAGGGGGAAATCCCACTGCAGCTGCAGGCAGTCTCTTTCTCTTCCTCATAGGAGAGCCTCGGCCAACTTGGCATGGAGCCGCAAGCTGATGCAGGGCACCCGTTACATATACCTTATTGTTCCATACAATTATTGTGTGGTTAATATGGCTGTGAAAGGTTTTGTGCAGGTTACCTGCGCTTTGCTATAGACTTCTATTGCAAGTTCTGCATGCAGGAGTTTTGGTGTGCTTTCAGAAAACGCACTAAAACTGCCCCATGTAATAGAAGTCTATGGCAAAGTGCAGGTAACAAGCACAAAACCTACAGGTACACTGCGCTGCTCTTGCGGTGCAGGCAAAACGCAATGCTTCAGTGTGAAAGTGCTCTAAATTGTCAGCGCTGTATAAATGTCGTCTGTAAAAAAATAGAAAACATTTTTTTGCAAGGCAAGGGGGTTGATTTACTAAAACTGGAGAATGCAGAATCCGTTGCAGCTGTGTATGGTAGCCAATCGGATTCCAACTTTAACTTTTCTAAGCTTGTTCACTTAAGCTTTGACAAAAAAAAACTGGAAGCTGATGGGTTCCAATGCAGAGCTGCACCAGATTTTGCACTCTCCAGTTTTAGTAAATCAACCCCAATATCAACAAAAGAAATCTTTGTTTGACCTAAAATGATACCTATATCATATCATCATGAATCCCATTATGCCAGAACACGAGCTGACAGTGTCTCATAGCTAATATAGCAAACAGACAAGCTCAAAAGAGAATCCTTCCTGATCCAAAATATGTCATTTTATTTCTTTGCAAAAGCTTGCAAAAGCTTGTACGCAGTAGTTACATAGTTACATAGTAGGTGAGGTTGAAAAAAGACACAAGTCCATCAAGTCCAACCTATGTGTGTGATTATATGTCAGTATTCCATTGTATATCCCTGTATGTTGCGGTCATTCAGGTGCTTATCTAATAGTTTTTTGAAACTATCGATGCTCCCCGCTGAGACCACCACCTGTGGAAGGGAATTCCACATCCTTGCCGCTCTTACAGTAAAGAACCCTCTACGTAGTTTAAGGTTAAACCTCTTTTCTTCTAATTTTAATGAGTGGCCATGTGTCTTGTTAAACTCCCTTCTGCAAAAAAGTTTTATGTCTATTGTGGGGGCACAGTACGGTATTTATAAATTGAAATCATATCCCCTCTTAAGCGTCTCAAGCGTCACTTCACCAGAGAGAATAAGTTCAGTGCTCGCAACCTTTCCTCATAACTAATATCCTTGTCATATTATTATTATATTTTTCATGGAACTTTCAAAAGCTTAGGAGTCATCGCCCCAGGAGAGCATTTCCCCCCTCCCAACAGGGAGGGCTGATTATGCCATCCATGGGAGAGTTAAAGTTAAGAGACAAAACCAAAATGTCGAAACCGAGTAAACATGAATCTGATAAAATCAGCTGATTATGGTCAAAAATTGTGTTTTCAGAACCAAGTTACAAAACCTTTAACCACTTAAGGACCGCCTCACGCCGATGTACGTCGGCAAGGCGGCACGGGCAGGCAAAATCACGTACATGTACGTGATTTGCCTCCCGCGGGTGGGGGGTCCGATCGGACCCCCCCGGTGCCCGAGGCGGTCCTGTTTTGTTCCCCGGCGATCGGAGGTGAGGGGGAGGCCATCCGTTCGTGGCCCCCCCCCTCGCGATCGCCGCCGGCCAATGGGAACATTCCTTTGCTGCTGTATGCTAAACAGCAGCAAAGGAAATGATGTCATCTCTCCTCGGCTCGGTATTTTCCGTTCCGGCGCCGAGGAGAGAAGACATCAATGTGAGTGCACAACACTACACACACCGTAGAACATGCCAGGCATACAAAACACCCCGATTCCCCCCCGATCACCCCCCAATCACCCCCCCCTGTCACAAACTGACACCAAGCAGGTTTTTTTTTTTTTCTGATTACTGTATTGGTGTCAGTTTGTGACAGTTACAGTGTTAGCACAGTTAGGGTTAGCCCCCTGTAGGTCTAGGGGTACCCCCCTAACCCCCCCTAATAAAGTTTTAACCCCTTGATCACCCCGTCACCAGTGTCACTAAGCGATCATTTTTCTGATCGCTGTATTAGTGTCGCTGGTGACGCTAGTTAGGGACGTAAATATTTAGGTTCACCGTCAGCGTTTTATAGCGTCAGGGACCCCATATACTATCTAATAAATGTTTTAACCCCTTGATTGCCCCTAGTTAACCCTTTCACCACTGATCACCGTATAACTGTTACGGTTGACGCTGGTTAGTTCGTTTATTTTTTATAGTGTCAGGGCACCCGCCGTTTATTACCGAATAAAGGTTTAGCCCCCTGATCACCCGGCGGTGATATGTGTCGCCCCAGGCAGCGTCAGATTAGCACCAGTACCGCTAACACCCACGCACGCAGCATACACCTCCCTTAGTGGTACAGTATCTGAACGGATCAATATCTGATCCGATCAGATCTATACTAGCGTCCCCAGCAGTTTAGGGTTCCCAAAAACGCAGTGTTAGCGGGATCAGCCCAGATACCTGCTAGCACCTGCATTTTGCCCCTCCGCCTGGCCTAGCTCAGCCCACCCAAATGCAGTATCGATCGATCACTGTCACTTACAAAACACTTAACGCATAACTGCAGCGTTCGCAGAGTCAGGCCTGATCCCTGCGATCACTAACAGTTTTTTTGGTAGCTTTTTATTGAACTGGCAAGCACCAGCGGCCTAGTACACCCCGGTGATAGTCAAACCAGCACTTCAGTAACACTTGGTGACGTGGCGAGTCCCATAAGTGCAGTTCAAGCTGGTGAGGTGGCAAGCACAAGTAGTGTCCCGCTGCCACCAAAAAGACAAACACAGGCCCGTCGTGCCCATAATGCCCTTCCTGCTGCATTCGCCAATCCCAATTGGGAACCCACCACTTCTGCAGTGCCCGTACTTCCCCCATTCACATCCCCAACCAAATGCAGTCGGCTGCATGAGAGGCATTTTTATGTCCTCCCAAGTACCCCTACCCAACGAACCCCCCCAAAAAAGATGTGTCTGCAGCAAGCGCGGATATAGGCGTGACACCCGCTATTATTGTCCCTCCTGTCCTGACAATCCTGGTCTTTGCATTGGTGAATGTTTTGAACGCTACCATTCACTAGTTGAGTATTAGCGTAGGGTACAGCATTGCACAGACTAGGACACACTTTCACAGGGTCTCCCAAGATGCCATCGCATTTTGAGAGACCCGAACCTGGAACCGGTTACAGTTACAAAAGTTAGTTACAAAAAAAGTGTCAAAAAAAATAAATATATAAAATTAAAAAAAATTGTTGTCGTTTCATTGTTCTCTCTCTCTCTCTATTCTCTCTCTATTGTTCTGCTCTTTTTTACTGTATTCTATTCTGCAATGTTTTATTGTTATTATGTTTTATCATGTTTGCTTTTCAGGTATGCATTTTTTTATACTTTACCGTTTACTGTGCTTTATTGTTAACCATTTTTTTGTCTTCAGGTACGCCATTCACGACTTTGAGTGGTTATAACAGAATGATGCCTGCAGGTTTAGGTATCATCTTGGTATCATTCTTTTCAGCCAGCGGTCGGCTTTCATGTAAAGCAATCCTAGCGGCTAATTAGCCTCCAGACTGCTTTTACAAGCCGTGGGAGGGAATGCCCCCCCCCCACCGTCTTCCGTGTTTTTCTCTGGCTCTCCTGTCTCAACAGGGAACCTGAGAATGCAGCCGGTGATTCAGCCAGCTGACCATAGAGCTGATCAGAGACCAGAGTGGCTCCAAACATCTCTATGGCCTAAGAAACCGGAAGCTACGAGCATTTTATGACTTAGATTTCGCCGGATGTAAATAGCGCCATTGGGAAATTGGGAAAGCATTTTATCACACCGATCTTGGTGTGGTCAGATGCTTTGAGGGCAGAGGAGAGATCTTGGGTCTAATAGACCCCAATTTTTTCAAAAAAGAGTACCTGTCACTACCTATTTCTATCATAGGGGATATTTACATTCCCCGAGATAACAATAAAAATGATTAAAAAAAAAAATATGAAAGGAACAGTTTAAAAATAAGATAAAAAAAGCAAAAAAATAATAAAGAAAAAAAAAAAAAAGCACCCCTGTCGCCCCCTGCTCTCGCGCTAAGGCGAACGCAAGCAGCGGTCTGTCGTCAAACGTAAACAACAATTGCACCATGCATGTGAGGTATCATCGCGAAGGTCAGATCGAGGGCAGTAATTTTTGCAGTAGACCTCCTCTGTAAATCTAAAGTGGTAACCTGTAAAGGCTTTTAAAGGCTTTTAAAAATGTATTTATTTTGTTGCCACTGCACGTTTGTGCGCAATTTTAAAGCATGTCATGTTTGGTATCCATGTACTCGGCCTAAGATCATCTTTTTTATTTCATCAAACATTTGGGAAATATAGTGTGTTTTAGTGCATTAAAATTTAAAAAAGTGTGTTTTTCCCCCCAAAAATGCGTTTGAAAAATCGCTGCGCAAATACTGTGTGAAAAAAAAAGTGAAACAGCCACCATTTTAATCTGTAGGGCATTTGCTTTAAAAAAATATATAATGTTTGCGGGTTCAAAGTAATTTTTTTGCAAAAAAAAAAAACTTTTTCATGTAAACAATAAGTGTCAGAAAGGGCTTTGTCTTCAAGTGGTTAGAAGAGTGGGTGATGTGTGACATAAGCTTCTAAATGTTGTGCATAAAATGCCAGGACAGTTAAAAACTCCCCCAAAAGACCCCATTTTGGAAAGTAGACACCCCAAGCTATTTGCTGAGAGGCATGTCGAGTCCATGGAATATTTTATATTGCGACACAAGTTGCGGGAAAGAGACAATTTTTTTTTTTTTTTTTTGCACAAAATTGTCACTAAATGATATATTGCTCAAACATGCCATGGAAATATGTGAAATTACACCCCAAAATACATTCTGCTGCTTCTCCTGAGTACGGGTATACCACATGTGTGAGACTTTTTGGGAGCCTAGCCGCGTACGGGACCCCGAAAACCAAGCACCGCCTTCAGGCTTTCTAAGGGCGTGAATTTTTGATTTCACTCTTCACTGCCTATCACAGTTTCGGAGGCCATGGAATGCCCAGATAGCACAACCCCCCCCCCCCCCCCCAAATGACCCCATTTTGGAAAGTAGACACCCAAAGCTATTTGCTGAGAGGTATAGTGAGTATTTTGCAGACCTCACTTTTTGTCACAAAGTTTTGAAAATTGAAAAAAGAAAAAAAAAAAAGTTTTTTCTTGTCTTTCTTCATTTTCAAAAACAAATGAGAGCTGCAAAATACGCACCATGCCTCTCAGCAAATAGCTTGGGGTGTCTACTTTCCAAAATGGGGTCATTTTCGGGGGTTTTGTGCCACCTGGGCATTCCATGGCCTCCGAAACTGTGATAGGCAGTGAAGAGTGAAATCAAAAATTTTCACCCTTAGAAATCCTGAAGGCGGTGATTGGATTTCGGGGCCCCGTACGCAGCTAGGCTCCCAAAAAGTCCCACACATGTGCTATCCCCATACTCAGGAGAAGCAGCTAAATGTATTTTGGGGTGCAATTCCACATATGCCCATGGCCTGTGTGAGCAATATATCATTTAGTGACAACTTTGTGCAAAAAAAAAAAAAAAAGTGTCACTTTCCCGCAACTTGTGTCAAAATATAAAATATTCCATGGACTCAATATGCCTCTCAGCAAATAGCTTGGGGTGTCTACTTTCCAAAATGGGGTCATTTGGGGGAGTTTTGTGCCACCTGGGCATTCCATGGCCTCCGAAACTGTGATAGGCAGTGAAGAGTGAAATCAAAAATTTATACCCTTAGAAATCCTGAAGGCGGTGATTGGTTTTCGGGGCCCCGTACGCGGCTAGGCTCCCAAAAAGTCCCACACATGTGGTATCCCCATACTCAGGAGAAGCAGCTGAATGTATTTTGGGGTGCAATTCCACATAGGCCCATGGCCTGTGTGAGCAATATATCATTAAGTGACAACTTTTTGTAAATATTTTTTTTTTTTTGTCATTATTCAATCACTTGGGACAAAAAAAATAAATATTCAATGGGTTCAACATACCTCCCAGCAATTTCCTTGGGGTGTCTACTTTCCAAAATGGGGTCATTTGGGGGGGGGTTTGTGCTGCCCTGCCATTTTAGCACCTCAAGAAATGACATAGGCAGTCATAAACTAAAAGCTGTGTAAATTACAGAAAATGTACCCTAGTTTGTAGATGCTATAACTTTTGCGCAAACCAATAAATATACGCTTATTGACATTTTTTTTTACCAAAGACATGTAGCCGAATACATTTTGGCCTAAATGTATGACTAAAATTTAGTTTATTGGATTTTTTTTATAACAAAAAGTAGAAAATATCATTTTTTTTCAAAATTTTCGGTCTTTTCCGTTTATAGCGCAAAAAATAAAAACCGCAGAGGTGATCAAATACCATCAAAAGAAAGCTCTATTTGTGGGAAGAAAAGGACGCAAATTTCGTTTGGGTACAGCATTGCATGACCGCGCAATTAGCAGTTAAAGCGATGCAGTGCCAAATTGGAAAAAGACCTCTGGTCCTTAGGCAGCATAATGGTCCGGGGCTCAAGTGGTTAATTAAAGGAAAAGCTTGGGTAAATAACCCCATTGTTTCAAAGGGTGAAATTGCCTTCCTAGTCAACCCCAATGACTAGACAATGACTGGGATGCAAGGTTAATGTTACACCAAAAGGACAACAGTCCTAAATATATGAACAGACTATAAGGATATTGACTAAAAGTGCCTATAAGGAGAAATTGTTTGTACAGCTAAACCTTTCTCTAAACCCTCTGTTAAGCCTGTCTAAAGTCCATTTCAAATGCTCAAGGAAGACATTCAATTCCTGTATGTATGTGTTTTTTTTTTACTATATGTGATCATAAGTGATGCAAATGCTATATCAGACTCCAGGTCACAGATACGACCATAATTTTAATATCCACTGACCCCATGAGTAATCTGCCATAAGATATAAATATAAATATAAATGTTGATATAGAACAAATGAAGAACTGTGTTTAGATACCAATCATTGTTGTAAAGACATCATAAACTGTGACCACATCTACTTGAAAATACCCATATAACATGTGTTGTCTCAAGACAAATAGGTTTTCATAGGATATGTAGGAGTCATACATTTATCCATATAAACATCCATTTTGTGTGATATTAATTAATCAAATTTATACTGTATTGTATTTTGTACCAATTGCTGGGGTCCCTGAACAATATAGATATATATTCATAAGCCCCAATATATAGATATATGCCAATTATGAAAGAGAATATATTTTCTTTTAACAAATAGTTTAGAATACATTTTCTGTCCTCAGACACGCCTAGTGGCTGAAGATGATATTACCTGAGCTTACCAGGTAAATCATTAAAGTTCTCCAACCAATGGAGAATAAGCCAAACTTTCTGGGCTGAGCTTATGATAATGTTATGAGCTTATTGTCCCAGATGGTATAAAGGATTTGAGGGCCATTATGAGAGGATCACAGACCCATACGCTGGATACACCCCTAGACGATCAAAAAGCCTGATGATATTTGACCACTCCCCTTCTTGCTGGACCTTGTGACTGGAACCACTCGATGAACTTAGATTTTGTTGGATATCTTTCCCTTTTAAACTGTTGGTAAGATACAGACCATACAAATATTAATGATCTTTTTCTCTCATAATTGTAGGAATTGTAGTTTATAGTATATGTGTTGACATTATCATATAAAGTGTGTAGGGTAATTTATCATTATCATTTGCCCATATTGATTGTCTAGGTTGTGTATTGTTGAAGCCGTGTTTGGGGAAATTCAGACACAAACTTGTATAACATCAATTTAAATTTCTGTTATCCCAGGGAGAGTATTTATTGCCCCATTCAATTTAGTAAGTTCTGTTGGATTAATATTTCTTTCAAATTGGCAATAGCCATCTGTTGACTCTGTGAGATATACTTTGGATTCCTTCCGGCCGGAGAAATTCAAAGGACTGTTTCCCCGAGCGTCAAGGGATATTGTGCTCTTGGAAGTAAGGCGCGATTACAGCACATATTTTTCTAACAGAACAATTTGGGCTCCCCTGAGTTAATTATAAAATATTTAGAAATATCATTTCATTGCCATGTTTATGTTTTGAATATGTGTGTGTGAAATATCAATCACCAGAAATTCCAGTTCTGTTTGAAATTGTATAACTATACTTGTTATTTAATAAAGTCAAATTACCAGTATTTACGTATTAATTTTGTTGGGAGATATTTATACATTGGTAAGAAATTCCCATAAATTAACAAACTCAGGAAAGGATTGTGGTATGTACTGATTAAACTAAGTTCACAAATTTACCGTAACGTTGGAGGCACTGAAAAACAAAACACAGAGATCTTAATTAAGATTCCATATCACACTCACAACATCCTCCAGACCCTTTATTAGCTTAGTTGCGCTTGTTTGTACTCGCTCCATTTCCAGTACATCCTTCTTGAGGACTGGTGCCCAGAACTGGACAGCATACTCTAGGTGCGGCCGGACCAGAGTCTTGTAGAGCTGGAGAATTATAGTTGTATCTCTGGAGTTGATCCCCTTTTTAATGCATGCCAATATTCTGTTTGTTTTGTTAGCAGCAGCTTGGCATTGCATGCCATTGCTGAACCTATCATCTATTAGGACCCCCAGGTCCTTTTCCATCCTAGATTCCCCCAGAAGTTCTTCCCCAGTGTATATATTGCATTCATATTTTTGACACCCAAATGCATTATTTTACATTTTTCTACATTAAACCTCATTTGCCATGTAGTTTCCCACCCCATTAATTTGTTCAGATCTTTTTGCAAGGCTTCCACATCCTGCATAGAAGTTATTGCCCTGCTTAGCTTAGTATCATCCGCAAATACAGAGATTGAACTGAACTGAAATACAGAGATTGAACTGTTTACCCCATCCTCCAGGTTGTTTATGAGCAAAATAAATAGGATTGGTCCCAGCACAGAACCCTGGGGGACCCCACTACCCACCTCTGACCATTCTGAGTACTCCCCATTTATCACCACCCTCTGAACTCACCCTTGTAGCCAGTTTTCAATCCATGTACTCACCCTATGGTCCATGCCAACGGACCTTATTTTATACAGTAAATGTTTATGGGGAACTGTGTCAAAATGGAAAAATGGAAAAAAGGATTAGAAAAGAAAAAGAGAGGGTAAAGGGATGGGGGGGGGGAGGGTAAAAAGCGGGGGGGGGGGAGGGGGAAAGGGTCTACTTAGGCACATAATAGGATAACATTCTTAGCATTAACCAGATGATAAATGCAAGGAACAGCAATAGCGGCTGGAATTCACCTACAGGGTCTAAGGCTCTATCCATGTGCGTCAATCTATTGGAACCTGACCTTATCAAATTTTTTAGGGCAGTTTCTACTCTCATATGTGAGCTTATACAGTGGCAAGACAGAATTTATCGTGTTCTTCCACATTTGCTGCGTGGGGGGAGTGGACTGCTTCCACTTAAGGAGTATCTCTCTTCTTGCGTAATATAAGGCATAGAACAGGAATAGCTTTTCATGCCTTAAAACTTCAATATTTTCCATGTTCCCAATTAAGGCCAAGGTCGGGTCCACAGAGAGGAACCAGTCCCCAAAGGCGTCCAAGACTTCTATTATGCTTTCCCAGTATGGACGTAGCACAGGGCACGACCACACCATGTGAAAGAATGTGCCAGGAGACAAACCACATCTAGAGCAGAGAGCATTCGTTCCAGGGTATATGCTGGCTAGTCTCACAGAGGTATAGTAGGCCCTATGCAAAAATTTAATTTGAATAAAGTGAACTCTCACTGATATCATTTTAGTGGTGTACTCAGACTATGTCCTCCCAGCTCTCGTCAGTCAGGTCCGGGATGTCAGCCTTCCATTTGTTAAAAGTTTTTGTCAGGGACGTCATATATGCAATGGAGAGATAAAAATAGAGGGAGGATAGGGGCCTGTCCATGATTTTAGCAATGAGCGGTCTGGAGGGTCAGGGAGTCTGGGAACTGGGCCAGCGTCGCGTGTCTGAGTTGGTAGTATCTAAATATCATAGTGGCTGGGGTGTCATATTTGGTCTTTAATGTTTCGAAGGAAGAGAAGGACCCGTCTACATATATATATGCCTAATTGTGATTATCCCTTTAGCGGCCCACAACTGGGGATCCGGGATCCCATAGAGGTGCGGCAGCATAGGATTACCCCATGAGGTGAAATCACGGAGTCTGATTTATAGATAGCCCTCGCCCTCTGCCACACCTGTATAGTCGTGTGCATTAGAGTTGTTGTTTGGGGGTGGGCTTTGGGCCCTCTGTAGGGTAGGTTGATTAATGCCACATATGTGCCCAAGATGGCCACCTCCAGGGTCACCGCAGGGTTTTGTCTGGGTCGGTCAAACCACCACAGGACCGTTACCAGGACTGCCACCCAATAGTATAGCTAAAAGTGAGGCATTGCCAGTCTCCCCTGGGACAGGGGGAGCTGGAGCGTCCGTCTAGCCAGTCTCAGGGTTTTCCCCGCCCAGACAAAGGTGGAGACAATGGAGTCCAGTTTTTGAAAGAAGGATTTGGGGAGCAGGCATGGAGTGTTCCTAAAGAAATATACAAATTTAGGAAGATATACCATTTTTAACAAGTTTACTTTTCCTACCGGGGATAGCGATAATGTTTTCCACATTTGACATTTCCTTCCAAATTGGGTCAAGAGAGGAGAAAGGTTATCTCCCATGTATGCCTGGGGGAGCTCTTAACTATAACCCCTAAATATTTAAATTCGCCCACCCACTGAAGTGGTGTGTTAGTAGCCACCCTGGGACCAGAATGGTGGAGGGAAAAAAGGACAGATTTGTCCCAGTTGACGCAGACCCCAGAATATTTCCCAAATTGATCTATTATGTCAAGTGCATATTTTAGGGAGGTGTCCGCGTCTTGCAGGTACAGCAAGGTATTGTCAGCATAAAGAGAAATTTTCTCCTGCAGTACTCCAACCTGTATTCCCTTAACCTTCTGGTCTTGGTGTATGAGTATCGCCATGGGCTCAATCGCCAGGGCAAAAAGCCCTGGGGACAGGGGGCATCCCTGCCTGGTACCTCTATGTAGGCTAAAAGGGGGAGGCAATAGGCCATTCACCCTGACCCGGGCAGTTGGGTTCCTGTAAAGAAGTTGAATCCAGGAAATGAACCGGGACCCAAATCCAAAGCGCTCCAGCACCTCCCATAGGTAAAGCCATTCGACCGAGTCGAATGCCTTTTCGGCGTCTAACGCGGCAACTATACCTGCATTCCCCTCCCCCGCCAGATCAATATGGGTAAATAATCTACGGATGTTAATATCTGTTCCCCCGCCTGGCATAAATCCTGATTGATCCGGGTGGACCAACGCCGTGATCACCCCGTTCAATCTAGTAGCCAAAATCTTGGCCAATATTTTGGCATCCACATCGATCAAAGAGATCGGACGATAGGATTTGCAAAGTTCAGGGTCTTTACCCGGTTTAGGAATAACCACTATCACTGAACACTGCAGTTTTGGTTACTGAAGTCCCCCCGATTTCCTTGTGAAGACCGAGGAGAAGAATAAATTCAATATCTTCGCCATCTCCCCATCCTTTGTAACCAGATGTCCTCTCTCATTCTTTATGGGGCATGTGCTCATGTTTAAGAAAGTATCACCCAATACATGAGCACCATTAATGTTAATGACAGGCTGTATGCAGCACTTGGGCTGCCTGGACAGAGGAAATATGTTAGGCTTTACGCTGAATGGGCTCTGGTGGCCCATATGCAAAAGCCCTTAGGGTTTAACGAAACAGCAAAGGAAAGAAAAAGAAAGTGCTTGACTCTTACTGCAGGATTTGCCCCAAATAAATTGGTGCAGCGGCAGCCAATAAAAGCCTGCTGTGTTGTTAAAGTGGTTAAAGTGGTTCTACAGTCAGAAGGTTTTTCTTCTTAAAGCATTCTATGCAATAAGATAAAAAACTTTCTGTGTGCAGCAATCCCCTTAATACTTACCTGAGCCCCATCTTGATCAAGTGATGTTGCACGAGAGTCTCGGCTGTCGGGGACTTCCCCTCCTCTTTGGATGAGGCAGCAGCGGAGTGCCATTGGCTACTGCTGTTGTCAATCAAAGTCAGTAAGCCAATGAGGAGAGAGGGGGCGGGGCCGGGCCATGGCTCCGTGTCTGAATTGACACACATAGGAGGCTAGGGTGCCCCCATAGCAAGCTGATTGCTGTGGGGGCACTCGGCAGTAGGGAGGGGCCAGGAGCGAGGGACTTGAGAAGAGGAGGATCCGGGCTGCTCTGTGCAAAACCACTGCACAGAGCAGGTAAGTATGACATGTTTGGTATTTTTAAACTAAATAAAAGAGACTTTAGTATCACTTTAAGCACCTAGAATGAAGAGAAGAGGAAGGAACAATGGCTGGTGAAGCGATGGTAGTAGCTCCAGAGCCTGTCTGCATGTGTGCTTAATAGGCATGAGCTTTGATGTTTTGCTAACCACAATAACCTGGCACTCAGTTTTATAAAGCCTATTCCTAATTGTTTGAAGCAAAAGCAATGCTAGTAATATAACAAAAATAATATTACAAGACAGTGTGCACATCCATTAATAATAAATCATTTTATTAGAATTATGCTTATTAAAACTAGACTTTTCTCAGAAAAAAATATGATTAGAATTTTTTTTTACATCAATACAATAAAAATGATAGTGAATAAACAAATAATAATATACATATATATCTATTTTACTGATTTAGCAAGTTTTCAACTTAAAGCTGAACTCCAGGTAGATATACAGTATAAAACACAAATTAATGCAGCTCTGTAATCAATAATACATCATTAAAATGTACTTACACTAACAAACAGTTTAAGTATCTGCATTTAATGTGTTATCATCGTCTTGCAGTTAATGTACTGACAAGGAGCATGCTGAAAGGACGAGAGGGAAAAGTGACAGAGAGATGAGCTTATTACTGTCCAGTCACAGGCAGGGGCAGGTCCAGGAGGAAGTGGGATGAATGACTCTGGCCATCAAACTGATGGCAGCTTGTGCACGAAAAGAAGTGCTATAATGGAGAGCTCTCAATTGAAGATGAATATAGCAACAAAAGCTGCTATTTTATTTTAACGTTTATTGGGCTACTAATTTTACCTAGTTATTTTTGGCTAGAATTTTGGTTTAAGTGCATATTTCACACCTAATATTTCACACCTATTTTTCCAGTTTGTTTAGTAACACTGAAACATCCCTGCCCACACTTATCACTCACAGTATCTGTTTTCGTGTGTGGTATCACCTGTGGGTACAATTCGGTATAAAAGCAACACCATCCCCTGCAGTGCATCTGATGATTAGACTTTAGATCAGGGGTGTCCAACCTGTGGCCCAAAACGGCTATGAATGTAGGCCAACACAAAATTGAAAACTTACTTAAAGACCCAGATTTTGTTTGTAATTTTTTGTAAAAATGCCTTTACGATTAGCAAAAACATTTGGCCGAAGAAAAATTGAACAGTGTCTCCTTTCTGGACTTTTATAAGTTTTATCTTCCCAAAGAAAAATATCTCACTCTTCACAAGCACACCTTTTTCATGTCATCCGTTTTCAACAGCACCTATATTTGTGGGCAACTATTTTCAAGGAAGAAGCACACAAAGAGAACATTTTCTTCTGGGGCTGTTGCCCCTGGGATTTATCCTGTGGATTGAAGAACTGATGTTAGGCCTCAGCGTGTGTTTGGCTCAGGGCCTGAAATAATCTGGATTGGGGCATAGGGCATAACCTGTGGAAGTTGGCCTAAAGAGGGATCCTTTTAACACAGAGCCAAAATATCTGATGAGCACCTTAAGAATTCATTGAGAATTGCTACTACATCCACTGAACCAGATATTGACGCGTTAGTTTATCAAAAACAGTGTCAAATGTCACACTAGTTTTATGTTGTCCTCTTTTACTTTTCTAATAGAAAATATTACAAAAAAGTTTTATTACTCAGATAGGTACATTATCTATATCAGTGATCAGTAACTTGTGATCTGCCTGACTTTTTATGCTCATCGGCTATTCTTATTGTTGGTGTATTTTATGTGCGGCCCAATTCAATTCCTCTTCTTCCAATGTGGCCTAGGTATGTCAAAAGGTTGGACACCCTTGGTTAAGAAGTACATACAGTAAATAAAACAACATGATGAGGTGTTATATTTGCTCTCCCATCACATTCTTTCATAGGCCTATACATAGGACATGACCTTTTGGAGGGATTTTTGAGGCACAACTTGAGACGCTAATTGGAATTAGGAATTAGGATTTGTGTTTGTTGATAACAATGTATAAAAAAAAAAAAAATAGAATTAATTATTGTCTCAAGTTGTGCCTCAAAAATCCTGCCAAAAGGTTAAGCCTATGTGTAGTTCTCATTATTGGGATGTGGCAATTTCTGGCCAGTTCTTAGAGCCCTTGCACACTGGGGCGGTTTGCAGGCGCTATTGCGCTAATAATAGCGCCTGCAAACCGACCCGAAAGTGCCGCTCCTTGCATTCCAGTGTGAAAGCCCCGAGGGCTTGCACACTGGAGCGATGCACTGGCAGGACGGTAAAAAAAGTCCAGCTAGCAGCATCTTCGGAGCGGTGAAGGAGCGGTGTGTATACCGCTCCTGCCCATTGAAATCAATGGGATGGCGCGGCTATGCCGCCGGCAATGCGCCTCTGCAGAGGCGCTTTGCGGTGGTATTTAACCCCTTCTCGGCCGCTAGCGGGGGGTAAAACCGCCCCGCTAGCGGCCGCATACCGGCGGTAAAACGAATAATAATAATAGCGGCGTTTTACCGCCGACGCCGCCCCCCGCCCCAGTGTGCAAGGGCTCTTATAGTCTTCTTTCATAGGCCAGTACTTAGTAATTGAAAGAGCAATTGGCAACTTGCAGCCAGTCAGGTATCACGCTTTATTGCTCTGCCAACACCACAATACGGGGAGATTAGTTCTTATGGGATGGCATGTGTTCCTGCACATCTATCTGTTCTCTACATTTGATTTTAAAGGTATCTAAGTTTATAATATATCTATGTATCCAAGGTGACAAAAAGAAAACCTAAACTGTTATCAGTTACTTAACCACTTCAGCCCCGGAAGATTTCCCCCCTAATTGACCAGGCCATTTTTTGCGCTATGGCACTGCGTTGCTTTAACTGAAAATTGCGCGCTTGTGTGACTCTGTGCGACAAATAGAGCTTTCTTTTGGTGGTATTTGATCACCTCTGCGGTTTTTATTTTTTGTGCTATAAACAAAAACAGAGCCACAATTTTGAAAAAATATACAGTATTTTTTTTAATGTTTTGTTATAATAAATATCCCACATTTTTTTTTATAAAACAAATTTCTTCATCAGTTTAGGCCAATATGTATTCCTCTACATATTTTTGGTAAAAAAATTGCAATAAGAGTATATTGATTTGTTTGCGCAAAAGTTATCGCATCTACAAAATAGGGGATAGATTTATGTCATTTTTATTTTGTTTTATTTTTTTTACTAGTAATGACAATGATGTGCAATTTTTAGCGGGACTGCGACATTGCGGCGGACAGACCAGACACTTTTGACACTATTTTGGGACCACTGACATCTATATAGTGATTAGTGCTATAAAAATTCACTGACTACTGTGTAAATGTAACTGGTAGGGAAGGGGTTAACACTAGGGGGCGATCAAGGGGTTAGATGTGTTCCCTCATGTGTGTTTCTAACTGTGGGGGGATGGTACTGACTGGAGGAGTAGACATATCGCTGTTCGCAATTACTAGGAACAGCAGATCTGTCTCCCCTCTCCTGTCAGAACAGGGATTTGAGTGTTTACATACACAAATCCTGGTTCTGGCTCTCGTGCCTGCAATCGCAGGTGGCCAGCAGTCATCGTGCCCGCCGGCCACACGCATCAGGTCCCCCGTGCCTGTTATGGCTCCTTAACCTCCCTGGCGGTATGATTATTTCATATTTTTGATGCTGAAAGCGGTACAATTATTTTTCAAGGAAATTTGGCATTTTATATTGTAGGCCTGTAATTCTTAGGAATAACTCACTTAAATCTGCCCAAACCAGAGTCTAGTAGACATCTCGGGTATTATAAAGTTTGAAACACGAAATCATAAATTATAATATAATAAATAACTATAAATAATTATACCAAATAATAATATAATATTAATAATAAAAATTATTCAATAATGTAATCAAATCAAAAAAACACTAAAATTTGCTCAGTTGCAGAATTGTCACTGTCATTACTTTTCAGTGTTTGATGACGGATCTCCCCACAAATCACTATCGCTCAATTCTGCGAGTGATTCTAATTTATTATCGTTGTTTTCTAGCTGGTCTAAAACCACTTTTGATGTAAAGGGACGGTTTTTGTTGCTATGGACAATCTCCAGTTTCCAGGCAGAAAGAACAGTTTTTATAATATAAAACTGCTTGCAGGGCACTGGAGAAACCACTAGGGACAAAAGGGAGGTGAAATAATTTCATACAGTAATGTAATCTGTAAGATTACATTATACTGTACATATTGTGTGTGTTTCACTTTTTGAATTTCTCCATTCTCCGTCCCCGTGCGTCGCAACACTGGCAGGGAATGGAGCTCGGCTCTGTGATAAATCGAGCGGAGGACGAGCCGCTCACACTGCGGGGAGACATCGCAGGATCCAGGGGACAAGGTAAGTAAGCTCTTTCTGGATCCTGTGATGCGATCCCGAGTCTGGCTCGGGGTTACTGCTTTTGGTTCTGAAATTCCACCCCGAGCCAGACTCGGGAATACCACCAGGGAGGTTAAGGAGCCGACGTACCCATATGGCGATTCGCGGGAATAAGCCACTTTGCCAATGTATGTGCACTGGTCATCAAGTGATTAAATAGTATGTAGCGCCCTGCCCTAGTTAAGCTAAGTTTCGTTTTTTGGCTCTGCTGTATTCAGTGGAGCAGCAACCTGTTTTCTAGGTCTGATCAGGTTTCCTTAGGCTTTGTGGTTGATTGCTCCTGTCTGCCTCTGAAGGAAGCTTCCAGAGATAGAGTAGAATGGCCAGCCACTGACATTATGAATATTTGTCTTGTCTCTGGCAGTCCTTGGGAGGGGCACCCAGAAGGTGGCTGGGGAAGAAGATAAATATTTGTGAGGCTTGCTCAGAGGGTCTTTCTCTTGGGGCTGTTGCCCCTGGGATGTAGCCTATGATTTGAAGAGCTGATGTTAACCCTTGGTATGTGCTTGGCTCAGGGCCTGAAGGGATCTGGATTGAAATATATTTGCATAGCCTGTGGAAGTTGGCCTAAAGTGGGAACCTTTTAACACAGAAGAGTTGTATGGGCGATGGCTATCTGTGGACTTTTTCAGCAGGACCCTTCCTTAAGACTCTAGGTGTGCATGTGCTTTAGGGTTTGAATACCTGCAAGGACTGGGACTGCTCATAAAGAGTCCCAGATTAACTGGCTATCCATTCTACCTCCAAAAAAGGCTGCTACTAGAGGATTTGTGTTTAAGAGACTGTTCTTCCGTATCTGCTTTATGCCCTGTACACACGATAGGATTTTCCGACAACAAATGTTCGATGGGAGCTTGTTGTCGGAAATTCCGACTGTGTGTAGGCTCCATCGGACATTTTCCATCGGAATTTCCGACAAACAAAATTTGAGATCTGGATCTCAAATTTTCCAACAACAAAATCCGTTGTCAGAAATTCCGATCGTGTGTACACAATTCCGACGCACAAAATTCCATGCATGCTCGGAATCAAGCAGAAGAGCCGCACTGGCTATTGAATTTCATTTTTCTCGGCTTATCGTACGTGTTGTACGTCACCACGTTCTTGACGTTTGGAATTTCCGACAACATTTGTGTGACTGTGTGTATGCAAGACAAGTTTGAGCCAACATCCGTCGGAAATAAATCCAGGATATTGTTGTCGGAAAATCCTATCGTGTGCACAGGGCATTAGAGTATCCTGCACCCTCACCCGTCTCTGCTGTTTGAAGCACTGCAATAAATCTACAAAAAATCCCCTAGACTGAGCCTGTGTTAGTCGGTGTGCTTGAAACTGGTGATTGCGCCTGGAAGCTTCTTTCACACATATAGACCGTTTGTCTGTTTTTCATCCATCCGTTAATGGATAAAAAACGGACATCAATGCATCTGTATGGAAAAACAGATGTAAACGAATGGTCATCTATTTACATCAGTTTACATCTGC
Organism: Lithobates septentrionalis; assembly: GCA_037952835.1. Lineage (NCBI taxonomy): Eukaryota > Metazoa > Chordata > Amphibia > Anura > Ranidae > Lithobates > Lithobates septentrionalis. The sequence continues at coordinate 491,669 of JBBDGP010000945.1, read as the reverse complement.
TTCCGTCAACATCTGTTTTTTGAAACGGATCAAAGCCCTATTTTTCTTCTGTTAAAAAACGGAACGGACAAAAAAAAGATGTAAATGGACAAACAGTCAATTTTTGAACGCGTTTTTTCATTGGTAGTGGATGTATAAAAACTGATTTAAAAACTGATGAAATACTTATGAGCAACTGATGAGAAACAGATTTTTCTTTGAAAAAACATAACTGAACTGATGAAAATGAACAGTCCGCATGTGTGAAAGGGTCCTAAGGGAGAACTGAGTCATGTCCAGTTGCCCTTCCGGGGTAAGCACTACAGGTAGTATGATGGACAAGAAAACCACTCTTATGCCCCGTACACACAGGATTTTCCTACGGAAAAATGTGTGATAGGACCTTGTTGTCAGGAATTCCGACTGTGTGTAGGCTCCATCACACATTTTCCATAGGAATTTCCGTCACACAAAATTTGAGAGCTGGTTCTCAAATTTTCCGTCAACAAAATCCGTTGTCGGAAATTCTGATCGTGTGTACACAATTCCGATGCACAAAGTGCCACGCATGCTCGAAATCGAGCATAAGAGCAGCATTGGCTATTGAACTTCATTTTTCTCGACTCGTCGTACGTGCGTGTTGTACGTCACTGCTTTCTTGACGTTTGGAATTTCTGACCAACTTTGTGTGACTGTGTGTATGCAAGACAAGTTGTCGGAAAATCCTATCGTGTGTACAGGGCATAAGGCCCCTTTTACACGGGCGCCTTCACTAAGCAGAATCCGCTTGCCCAGCGGGGATCTCTCCGCTGATCCCCGCTGAGCTGGCAGATGACAGGTCCTGTCCGCTCCGCTATGCAGAGCTGCCCCCCTGTGCTCTCCACCTCCCCCCATGCTCTCCACTTCCCCCCTGTGCTCTCCTCTGGCCTCTCCGTGGCCGCCCGGCTACCAGTTAAGCTCAGCCATCAGTGCCAGGGGGATGGAAACATAAAGGGGGAGGAGCTAGAGAAGACACCTTTGGCCTCTATGCGGCCGCACGGCCACCCGTATAAGTCAACTGTTGGTGCCGGGGGTGTGACTACAAAGGGGGGGGAGCTAGAGTGCGGCCTCACGTAACCTGGATAGGAGGAGCAGTGGGGCTGGCTGCATATAGATGAATCATTCTCTCCATCTTCCTCCTGCAGTCTCTGAATGCCTGCGAGAGGGAGAGGAGAAGCAGGCATTCCAAGACTGCAGGAGGAAGATGGAGAGAATGATTCTTCTATATGCAGCCACTCCCACTGCTCCTCCTATCCTGCTTCTTTCTGCTGCTCCCCCTGAGCTCTCCACCCCACCCATACTCTTTGCCCCCTTGTGCTCTCCGCCTCACCCCCGTGCTCTCCAGCCTCTTCAGTGCTGTCCACCTCTCCCCCATGCTCTCCAGCCTCCCCAGTGCTTTCCACCTCCCCCTATGCTCTCCGCTGCCCCCCTGTGCTCTCCACATCCCCCATGCTCTCCGCTGCTCCCTGTGCTCTCCACATCCCCTATGCTCTCTGCTGCCCCCCCTGTGCTCTCCACATAACCCAAGCTCTGTGCTGCCCCCCTGTGCTCTCCACATCCTCCCATGCTCTCCACCTCCCCCCATGCTCTCCGCTGCCCCCCGTGCTCTCCACCTCCCCCATGCTCTCTGCTGCCCCCCTGTGCTCTCCACCTCCCCCCATGCTCTCCACTGCCCCCCTGTGCTCGCCACCTCCCTCCATGCTCTCCACTGCCCCCCTGTGCTCACCACCTCCCCCATGCTCTTCACTGCCCCCCTGTGCTCACCACCTCCCTCCATGCTCTCCACTGCCCCCCTGTGCTCACCACCTCCCCCATGCTCTTCACTGCCCCCCTGTGCTCACCACCTCCCCCATGCTCTCCACTGCCCCCCTGTGCTCTCCGCCACCCATTGTGCTCTCCACATCCCCCTGTTCTCTCCACATCCCCCCATGCTCTCTGCTGCCCCCTTTGCTCTCCACCCCCCCCATGCTCTCCGCTGCCCCCCTGTGCTCTCCACCTCCCCCCATGCTCTTCGCTGCACCGCGTGCCCTCCACCTCCCCCCATGCTCTCCGCCGCCCCCCTGTGCTCTCCGCCGCCCCCCCTGTGCTCTCCACATCCCCCCATACTCTCCACTGCCCCCCTGTGCTCTCCACATCCTCCCATGCTCTCCACTTTCCCCTGTGCTCTCCTCTTCCTCCCTGTGTTTTCTGCCTCTCCCCTGTGCTCTCGCCCCACCCCAAGGTTCCTCCCTGTGCTCTCCACATCCCCCATGCTCTCTGCTGCCCCCCCCCATGCTCTCCACATCCTCCCATGCTCTCTGCCGCCCCCCCCCTGTGCTCTCCAATTCCCCCCATTCTCTCCACTTCCCCCCATGCTCTCCGCCTCCCCCTGTGCTCTCCGCCTCCCCCATGTGCTTTCCACATCCCTCCATGTTCTTCGCTGACTCCCTGTGCTCTCCACATCCCCCCATGTTCTCCGCTTCCCCACTGTGCTCTACTCTTCCTCTCTGTGTTTTCTGACTCTCCCCTGTGCTCTCTCCCTACGTTCTCAAGGTTTCTCCCTGTGCTCTCCACCCCTCATGCTCTTTTCTGGTCCCCCCTTGCCCCCACCCCCCCACACCTCTGCCGGTTCCCCCCCTCCCCTCTCCCAGGGAATCCATCAGGGTGGAGAGCAGGGAAGGGGCCGGTTAACATGTCATGGGCTGCTCAATCCAAAATGCCCAGGCCTATTTTTTGCCCCAGTCTGGGCCTGCTGTAGAGAAATTCCTTTGTAAAGTGCCTTGGAAAGTGGGCAGTCTATTTGCTTTTAGCAAATCAACCCCTTACAATATTTTTAAAGCTGAAGTTTAGTCTGTCAATATATATTGGTGAAAAATGTAGCACTAAAAATATAAAACAATAAACATTGAACAATATATCAAGTATTGTGTGTAAATAATACAAACTTGTGTGATAAAAATCAATCTAAAATATAATGAATATAAATCAGAACATATATATAATGAGTAGAAACACAGGTGAGAAAGTCCCAAAGGTGAAACAATCCTATGGCAAACATATATGGAGTCCACTGTGAAAAGTTGTTGCACAGAAGTGGGGTACAAAAGCCTCAGCAGGCATGTAGAGCATCAGGGATAGTGTGTCCTCCACCCGAGATAAAGGGTGCACTCTTACCGGAAATAGTGGAATCGGATTGTTTCACCTTTGGGACTTTCTCACCTGTGTTTCTACTCATTATATACATGTTCTGTTTTATATTCATTATATTTGAGATTGATTTTTATCACAAAGTTTTTATTATTTACACACAATACTTGATATATTGTTCAATGTTTATTGTTTTATATTTTTAGCGCTACATTTTTCACTGATCTTTTGCATTGGATTTTTGTCACATTCTTATGTAGCAGCTGTTCATTTTTCTTCACTAATTGAGTTAGGTAATATCTCCTATCCACATTGTCTATATATATTGCCTTCCCTGGTTTCTTCTTTCCCCTATCATCAACATGCTAATGACCTTTTTACTGTGTCTTTGCACTTCCCTATACCATTTAGGCAGATTATGACTAGTGAGAGGGCCAGCAGTGTGCTGTACACGTTCCCTATAAATATCACAGCACCCTGCCTCAGTATTCTTCTCAAGTGCTCTCAGCCTTGAAGCAAACAGTAGGCTGTCTTTTGGGAGAAGTATGCAAATACTAAAACATCTTAATTGGTCACTATCAGTCTGGAGAAGTGGAATTCCTTGGCATGCTGCATTTGCATGCAGACCACCCTAGGTAATGCCCATATGTGATGAGCCTTCATGATTGACAGAATGGAACTCCAATAGAAGAAGGGGTGGGCCAGTGACAGTTCAGTTGGGTGATGTTCAACATCTTCCAGCCAGGGAATGAATGCACACTGCGAGAAGCTCACAACAAGCTGTAAAATCAGAATCAGCAACTTAAAGTGGGGTTCCACCCAAAAAAACAAAAATACCTCAAAAACTCTAAAAAACAAAACAAAAAAACATTTGGATATTTTTTTTTCCACTTACCTCTAAATGCCTGTTGCTAGGTGGTCCCTCGTAGTCTGCCTCTTCCTTTGCCTGGGCTGGTGACATCACTTCCCCCTCAGCAGAGGAAAGGCTCCGCTCTGCTCCCTCCCTCCTGTCAATCATCTGGGACCCATTACAGGTCCCAGGTGATTGAGCGGCCAATCACGGCGCGCGGCGCCGCTCGCGCATGCGCAGTCGGGTGCCAGGCTGTGAAGCCACAGCCCGGCGCCCACAGTTGAAATGCCGGCGCAGACGAGCGGAGGGGGGGGGCGAGCGGGGCTTCGATCCCCCGCATCGCTGGACCCAGGGACAGGTAAGTGTCCAATTAAAAGTCAGCAGCTGCAGTATTTGTAGCTGCTGACTTCTAATTTTTTTTTTTTTTTTGACGGCCCCCCTGGGTGGAACTCCTCTTTAAGTACAGGAAAGAAGAGTCTGTACATCTATGCAAGATTAAAAGCTAGGCTTGAGTTCATCTTTAAGGCTCAGATCTCAGTTGTTTGTTTTTCTCTGTAGGATCTTCAAACTTATTCTCTGTTTCCAGTAATAAAATAAAGCACAAGAGAGGAAAAGATAAGTCACAGATGTGTTTAGCACTCTCTATAACAAGGTAAGTGACAACAGTTTAGGGAAAGAAACCCTTATGCCGCGTACACACGGTCGGACTTTCCGGCATACTTGGTCCGGCGGACCAGAGTGTGCCGGACAATCCGCCCGTGTGTGGGCGGCGGCGGACTTTTCCGGCGGACTTCTTCCCAAAAGCCCGCCGGACCTAGATTTGAAGAAAGTTTCAAATCTTTCCGTCGGACTCAGTTTCGGGCGGAAAGTCCGCTCGTGTGTGTGCTGGTCCGACGGAAAGCCCGCTCGTGTGTAGGCTGGTCCGACAGACCAAATACGACACGAGTGCAGGGTATTGCATCTCGCGCTCGCTGCAATAGGAAAAACAAATCTTCCTATTGCGGCGAGCGCGGGGCATACCAGGCCCTTAGGTCTGGTATGGATTATAAAGGGAACCCCGCTACGCCGAAAAAACGGCGTGGGGTCCCCCCTAAAATCCATACCAGACCCCGATCCGAGCACGCAGCCTGGCCGGTCAGGAAAGGGGGTGGGGACGAGCGAGCGCCCCCCCCTCCTGAACCGTACCAGGCCGCATGCCCTCAACATGGGGGGGTGCTTTGGGGGAGGGGGCACCTTACGGTGCCCCCCCACCACAAAGCACCTTGTCCCCATGTTGATGAGGACAAGGGCCTCTTCCCGACAACCCTGGCCGTTGGTTGTCGGGGTCTGCGGGCGGGGGGCTTATCGGAATCCGGGAGCCCCCTTTAATAAGGGGGGCCCCCAGATCCCGGCCCCCCACCCTGTGTGAATGAGTATGGGGTACATGGTACCCCTACCCATTCACCTAGGTAAAGTGTCAATAATAAAACACAACACAGGGTTTTAAAATAATTTATTAAACAGCTCCGGGTGGGGGGGGGACCTTCCTCCGGTTTTGGGGGTCTTCTTCCGTCTTCGGGGGTCCCTCTGGTTCATCTTCTCCCGGCGTCCGGTTGGTTCTTCTCTGCTCTCCGGCCTCTTCTCCCGGTGTCCCAGGTCTTCGGCCGGTCCCTCCGCTGTCTTCATGTAGCTCTATTGCCAGCGGAGGTCCGGACTTCTGGGCTTCTTGTCTTCTGGGCTTCTTGTCTTCTCTTCCCCAGATGTTGACACGACGCTCTCTCCTGCTGGACTGGTCTCCGAGGGCTGCGTTGTGACTTATATAGGCGGAGACCCCGCCCCCTTTTGATGTCACAGTCCCTGGGCATGCTGGGACTGTGGCGTTTTAGGGGGCGTGGTCGGAGGGACCCCCGAAGACGGAAGAAGACCCCCGAAGCCGGAGGAAGATCCCCCCCCCCACCCGGAGCTGTTTAATAAATTATTTTAAAACCCTGTGTTGTGTTTTATTATTGACACTTTACCTAGGTGAATGGGTAGGGGTACCATGTACCCCATACTCATTCACACAGGGTGGGGGGCCGGGATCTGGGGGCCCCCCTTATTAAAGGGGGCTCCCGGATTCCGATAAGCCCCCCGCCCGCAGACCCCGACAACCAACGGCCAGGGTTGTCGGGAAGAGGCCCTTGTCCTCATCAACATGGGGACAAGGTGCTTTGTGGTGGGGGGGCACCGTAAGGCGCCCCCTCCCCCAAAGCACCCCCCCCATGTTGAGGGCATGCGGCCTGGTACGGTTCAGGAGGGGGGGGGGCGCTCGCTCGTCCCCACCCCCTTTCCTGACCGGCCAGGCTGCGTGCTCGGATCGGGGTCTGGTATGGATTTTAGGGGGACCCCACGCCGTTTTTTCGGCGTAGCGGGGTTCCCTTTATAATCCATACCAGACCTAAGGGCCTGGTATGCCCCGCAACGGGGCTCGCAAGGTGTCAATCTGGCCGATAAAAGCGGCAAGATTGACATCCTTTGCTAGTCCCGTCGCACCTGAGTCACGTTCAAAATGAACGGACTTGGCCGTGTGTGGGCAAGTCCGTTCATTCTGAAAGTCCGCCGGAACTCCGGCGAAAGTCCGTCGGAAAGACGGGCGGACTTAGCCCTCTGGAAAGTCCCGGCGTGTGTGGGCAAGTCCGTCCGTTTTAAAGTCCGGCGCACCTGGCGGACAAAGTCCGTCGGAAAGTGTGCCGGACCAAGTATGCCGGAAAGTCCGACCGTGTGTACGCGGCATTAGGTTACAAACTCCATGATTCACCATTTGTTGTTCCAGATACATTTGCTCTGCACTACTTATTCTCTTCTGGAATTACACTGACATCTACTGTCAGATAAAAATCACAAATCACCTTTCCTTTTCTTCTTGATGCAACCATTTTATGTCAATTAGTTACTTTCAACATTATACTTAATGGATTTTTTTCCAATCAGATGTTCTTTACAGTTTAATTCTGGCCGTATCATAATAATATAACACTTAGGGAGGAATATACAACACAGTAATCCACCACTGGAAGCCAGCATGGCAAATATTTCAACAGCTACCATGTACTTACCTTTCGTGCTTAGATATGCAGGGAAAAAAGACAGCCAAACACTACAGAAGACCAGCATACTGAAGGTAATATGTGTTGCCTCATTAAATGTATCAGGTAGCTTTCTCGCAAGAAAGGCAACTATAAAACTAAAAACAGCCAAAATACCCATATACCCTATAAGAAAGTAAAAGGCAATAGAAGACCCTTCGTTACATTGAAGTGTCATCCTTAGTGATCTTTCCGATGTATCAAAATCTGGAAAGGGTGGATTGCACAAAAACCATACAAAACATATTACAATCTCACCCATTGCACAAATGCACACTAAGTATGTTGATACCCGGGCCTTAATCCATTTTCTTGATTCGCTGCCAGGCTTTGTGGCATTGAAAGCGATGACAACAGTTATGGTTTTTGCCAAAACCGAAGATACAGCAATGGCAAATATAATGCCAAAAGCTGCCTGGCGGAAAAAACAAGTAATGGTCTGGGGGCGTCCAATAAATAATAGAGAGCAGAGGAAGGACAAAGTAAGGGAGAGGAGAAGGATGTAACTGAGGTCCCTGTTGTTGGCTTTCACTATGGGAGTTTCCTTGTGTTTTATAAATATAGACAGAATTGTTACAGTGAGTGCTGAAAGCAGAACAGCAAGGAGAGATAATGCAATTCCCAAAGCATCTTCATAGGAGAGAAAGTCTATGGTTCTGGGGATGCACTTGTCTCTTCTCTCATTGGACCATTGATGCTCAGTACACTTGATGCAGTTTTCCATATCTAAAAGATAAAAGCGAACCAATAATAAATAAGTATTATAAAATATGTAGCTGCATTAAATTTACCCTGTCATTTAAAAAAAAATCAAATACACAGTGCACCTAAAATCAGATAATCTATCACATTAAAGGCTCATTTACATGACCGTTGCTCTCTAAAGAGTGTTCCATAGTGGATTACTCTTCTGAGGGCATTTGACATGCAGTTAGGAGCAGCGGCGGCCGGTCCATAAGGGGTGCAGGGGCGTCGCCCCCCCCTAATCTCCATGCGCTGGCCCCTAATCTGCATGTGGAGCTCCCCGGATGCATGGATTTCTATGGGGTTTTTTTTTGTGAAGCACATGATTAGAGCCTAAGGCTCTAAATGGCTTCAAAAAGGTTGGGCACTGCGCTCCGAGCTCACCCACTTGTGACATTAGCGAATGTTGATTCGCTATTGTTTTCCTGCTTCTTCTCCCGGCCAATCAGGACAGAAAGCGGGTCCTAAGACTGGATTGGCCAGGAGGAGAAGCGATCGGATTGGCCAGGAGGAGAAGCGACCGGATTGGCTGGTGGAGAAGCCGGGGAAGCCGCTGAAGCCACCCGTGACCTGGATGGGGTAAGTGCTGTTGGGCTGTCGGGTGAGCAAGTGAGTGGGCAGGGGCTTTTGTTTGCTGCCCTCCCAAAAAAAGAAGCACCAGCCGCCACTGATTATTATTATTTGAGGACAACACAGCATAAAAGCTTAAACATTAAAATGAACACGGGTAGTGGGGGGCGAGTTCTTCTTTAAAGTATTAACTAATCCTCATTTACACTATCAGTTATTATTTGCAGCTTTGGACTATCTGCATACACCTGGAATATTGAGTTGAGATGATATTTAATAAGAAAACTAAAGATACTGCACACAGCTCTAGTAACATCTTCATTAACTATTTTGAACATTTCCTAAAGGAGAAGTTTCAGAGGCTTGTGCAGATTCTATAGTTAGTCAGTTAAAAAAAAGATTTTTATTACTTTACAGGATTTATATAGCGCCAACAGTTTGCACAGCGCTTTACAACGTTAGGGCAAACAGTACAGTTACAATGAAATTCAATACAGGAGGAAGCAGAGGGCCCTGCTCGTTAGAGCTTACAATCTAAAAAGATACATGTCCATGGAGATCAACCAAAAACGAAATAAATATGTAAAAACGCTTTGCATCCTCACAACTCTAAGGGCCATTTCAAATCTACAATGTAACAGTAACATCTAGCAATGCTGTAATAGGTGTCAATGGGTGTTGATATCCCAGTACATGACAACATGTGTGCAGTAGTGCCATTTATTTTGAAAGGCACCCCCAACAAACTTGCACAATGAAATGCAGTGTACCTACACCATATGGCCATGCATTGTGGAGCATTGGCAGCCTATTTACTATGAATCAATGTACATTAATGCCTACCACAATGCACAGCTGCCCCTACAAGTGAATAGGCCCTAAACCCACAGCCAATGCAAGAAAATGCATAACCCCCTAAAAAAAGGAAGTACAACTTTCTCTAATGCCAGAAAAAGATATTATGGCTTTTCCGACGGGATTCCGCTCAAGCTTGCCTTGCATACACACAGTCACACAAAAGTTCCCTGAACTTTCGACGGTCAAGAACGCGTTGACATACAACACTACGACGAGACGAGAAAATTAAGTTCAATGCTTCCGAGCATGCGTCAAATTGTTTCCGAGCATGCGTAGGAATTTTGCACGTCAGAATTGCTACAGACCAGGGGGGAGGGATGACGTGAGACGTCAGACGTCAGAGGGAAGGGAGGAGTAAGAGGTGTGCTGTCCCGCTGAAGCTCTGGCGGATCTCCTCTCCCCTTCACAGAGCGGGATGCCGGGACGGAGCGGTCAGAGTGGAGAGCGCTGGGAGTATTGAGAGGAGACCGGCGTGCTGAGAGCCGGCGCGCCTCTCCCGGAAGATAATTAGAGGAACACACAGGGCGGCAGATTCCGCGGTCCGCTCCGGGGTCTCTGCTCTCCCCCCCCCCCCGCCCCCCCTTCCTGCAGGTCATGCCAGCAAAGGAGCCAAATAGCAAGACAGAGACTGCAGTAAGCGTCTGAGGATAGATGCCTCATATCCGGAGAGCGACAAGGGCATTCAACAGCTGAGCCTCTCATACATAACACAGAGTGGAGACAGATATCCAATGTGTGGTGGTGGTAAGAGATATATAAAGCCTAAACAAACGCTGAAGGTAAGAGTGTATCAGAAACAATGTGGAGAAGTTAAGCTGATGGTTATCATGTAAGGAAATTTTTGTCAGATCATTCTTATTATCCCGGTAACCGGATGGAGGGAAAGTGGGTTTGCTGGTAACAATTTGCATAATTTTTATGGGTACAAACTGTGCTAGATGAATGGAACATTACAGGAGCTCTGTTAATCAAGGTTGAAGTGGAATAACTGATATCCCTGGGTGGAACAACGGATTGCTTCTTCCCCCCCCCCCCCCTTTTTTCTTTTCACACAAACTCCTATGACATACTTACCCCATCTATAAGTCCGCACACCAGCGCTGCAGCATTCATGAGGGAGGGAAAGGGGGGTTTTTTGATAACAATTTCAGTCGTTTAAATATAAAACTGCTGTGCGCTACTCTCTCTCGGCTCCTTTATAAAGAGCGCATTTAAGAAGCGGGAAACCACGATACGGCGAACCTTGGGAATGCGGCAGCAGAGTTGGCTCTTTTGGAAATATTGATCCAGAGAGGAAGCCCGGTAAGGATTCATATATCGGAAGAGGGTGGTAGGCGGCAAACAGCAGATATAAGGTGTGGAGACTGGTGTTGGATCAGAAAACCCTAAATATAGCACCATAATGGGACTTTCCCTTTAATTTCTATTTAACGCAGGGGACGCCAGATATAGTCCAGCGGAAAACGCATCTAGACTCCCTATATATCAGCACGGTATATAGGTACGAGCTCAGCATAGTCACATAGGGGCTTATTCATCGAACTAATTTCGTACCACCACTGCACCAGTACCTGCATTCTGAATATAATTCTATTTGTCATCCAAAAGAGGAAGCCTGGAGCTTGGCCTAATACGGCTAATTTTGATACACCAATTAAGACTAAGCAAGCCTAGACAGTGGGAAGAGAAGTATGAGTCGTAGCTCAGCCAAAGCTGGGAAGGGGGGTCCACCGAAAACCCCAAAAGAGAATCTGTCTGGGAGTACTCCTGCTAGTACAATCAAGCAATATATGGTAAAAGGGGGGAGCCCGGGGAGTTCCCTGCAGGAGACTCAAAAATCTAATATAGCAGATAAAAAGAAGAAGGGACTCAACGAAAGAGAAAACTTGACCCCAGATCACTCGAGGGAGGAGCTATTAGCCGAAAATACGATGGAAGCATCCAGAATTGAGGAACATAGACAAGATCCGCAACTACCTTCGAAAGGTGAACTAGCAGAGATGCTGAAAGCGCTTGAAACATCAATTAAGGCGGAGTTCACCTCGCTGAGGTCTGATTTAGGCAACCTCCTGGTAAGAGTGGAAGAGGCCGAAGACAAACTTGATAAGCAAGGGCGGGAGTGTTCTAGTCTAAAAGAACAACTTAAAATAAACCAGCAAAACCAGATAAAAATATGTTACAGGCTGGAAGATCAGGAAAATAGAGACCGTAGACAAAACTTAAGACTCAGAGGGGTCCCTGAAAATAGGGGTGAAGACCTAAAGAAGACTGTGGCAACTATTTTCAGCCCACTTTTAGGGCTGGAAGGAGAGGACTTCCCCAAAATTGAACGCGTGCATCGGCTGGGCAGGCTAGATACCAGACGGTTCGAAGGAAGCCGGGACATAATTGTGAGGTTCAGATTTTATGAAGATAAGGAAAACATCTGGTCTAAGCTCAAGGGTCATACCCCACTACAGTTCAAAGAGGCAAGAATCCAAGTCTTTGCGGATCTAGCCAAAGGTACATTGGCGAGAAGGCGACATCTAAAACCCCTACTGGAACAAATGGTGAATCAAGATATCACGTACACATGGGGATTCCCAGCCTGCCTAGTAGGCAAGAAAGATGGGAGATCTGCAAGTTTAAGATTTCCAGGAGAACTAGATGAGTTCTGTGAGAAACTGGGTATACAGGTACCCCCAACATTGGATTGGTCCATGGAACGCTGGATAGAACTGAGTGTGGGTTAGGGGGGGGGCTTGTGGGGGGGAGGTTGTGGGGGGGAAGAGGGAGTGAAAGGTCATTGCCTATGGAATTTAGGGAAGAAAGAAGATCCACGGAGTAGAGCCTGGTAGGCTAGGTCATTAAGGTAATAGGAAATGTTGGGGGGGTACACCTCAGACTCCGCCTTGGAGGAGGAGATCAATGGTGGGCCACAATGTTCGTGACCCCCAATGGTCTAAGGGTTCGGTAGGAACCAGGGAGGGGGGTGGGGGGAGGAGGGGAGGGGAGTGGGGGGCTGGGGGGGGAGGGGGGGAGGCTGGGGTGTGGAGGTGGGGATGGGGGGGAGGGAGAGGGTGGGGGGAATTAGAGGGGAGGGAGGGAGGGGCAGTAGGAGTGAGGGGTCTGGTTCAACTTCATCCCGATGGAAAAGGGAAAACTCTCCAGGGTCTAAGGCAAAGGGAGATTTCAGGAGGATTAAATAAAGAGACATGGCAACAATAAAATTCACAACATATAATGTTAAAGGCTTAAATATACCCAGGAAAAGATATAATATTTTTAATGAGTTGAAATCATTGGGACCAGACGTGGTGTTCCTACAAGAGACACACATATCACTTCAATCGCGACTAAGATTGTTCTCGAGGGAATACCCGGTCTGGTTTCAAGGAGACACTATTTCTAATAGGACACGGGGAGTAGCTATAGGTTTTTCAAAGAAAACAAGGTTTGTGCTGGAGGAAAGATTAGTGGACCCAGAAGGAAGATATTTGTGCCTCAGAGGTAGTTTAAATGAAGAGAAAGTTACGCTAGTTAATATCTATGCCCCCAATAAAAATCCGACGAAGTACCTGGCAAACATCTTGAAGAAAATAGTGCAGTTTATGAGAGGACACCTGATTATGATGGGGGATTTTAATTTCTCCCTCAACCCAAGTATGGACAGTACGGCTCGTCCCCAGGGGAAGGAATGTAATCACCTAAAGAAGATAAAGCAAATACTTTCTAACTGGCAACTGGTAGACATCTGGAGAGTTCAACATCCAACTAAGAGAGATTACACGTTCTATTCCCCTGTGCACGGGACCTACTCTCGGATCGATTGGGCTATAATTGAGCACAAGGGGATAGACAGGGTAAAGGGATCCATGATAGGAAACATAACCTACTCTGACCATGCACCCATGTCCATCGAGATGAGATCCGGAAGAGACCAGGTTGAGAGGGGGCAGTGGAGGCTAAATGAAGAGCTGATAAGAGAAGTAGAGGGGTACAACAGAATTAGACAAGAACTAGAGAATTATTTCGAGGTAAACGACACAGGGGATATATCAGGGGCTACATTATGGGAGGCACATAAAGCCTATATTAGAGGAGTATTGATTGAAATGGGGGCTAGGAAGAAAAAAGAGAGGCAGGAAAAAATCCTAAAATTAACGGAGGAGCTCACGGGATTAGAACAAACCCACAAAAAATGCAAAGGCCAGTTACCCCAAGAGATACACCATCAGATGGTCATTAAAAGATCTGAGTTAAAAACGGTAATGGAACAGGAGTCCAGAGCATCACTGGATAAGATAGCCTGGGAGAGATACAGATGGGGTAATAAACCGAGCAAACAGCTTGCAAAGATAGTACAAAGGAAAAAAAAAGCTAGGAATTTCATAGAAAAAATCCAAACTAAAGAGGGCCAAATAGAATATTCAACTAAGAAGGTGGCAGAAACCTTCAGGGACTACTATGAGGAGATATATTCTGCCCCCAAGCAAGACACCTACTCAAAAAATAGGATAGTAAGAGGTAACAAGTATATTAAAAGGGCAGCGCTCCCCAAGATCCCTGAGGAAGACAGAGATTTATTGGAAAGACCGATCTCCGAGGAAGAAATTAGTAAAGCGTTAGCCGGAATGGCACTCGGGAAAAGCCCAGGACCAGATGGCCTAACAACACTTTATTATAAAACATTTGGAGAAGTTTTAGTACCTAGGTTGTGTCGGTATATGAATGGGTTGGGTGAGAGCTTTGAGATGAGCAGAGATGCATTGAAAGCATCTATTACAATTATACCGAAAGAAGGCAAAGATAAAACAATATGCTCAAGCTATCGCCCAATCTCTCTACTGAACAACGATACAAAACTCTACGCTAAAGTGTTGGCAGAAAGATTAAAGGAACATATGAACCTATTAGTTAATTCAGACCAAGCAGGGTTTGTCCCAAATAGGGAGGGGAAGGACAACGGGATTAGGACCCTGCTTTTGACGGGAAAAATGAAGGAGAGTGGGCCCCCAGGACTACTTCTGTCAATTGATGCCGAAAAGGCTTTTGACAGGGTAGACTGGGGGTTCATGATCCAGACTCTAGAGGCTATGGGACTGGGCCCTAAAATGATTCGAAGGATAAAAACTTTGTACCATCATCCAACGGCCGTAATTAAAATTAATGGGATTTTTTCTCAACCTTTTGAGATGGAGAGGGGCACGAGACAGGGGTGCCCCCTGTCCCCGCTTCTCTTCGTTTTAGCCATGGAACCCTTTTTGGCTTCAATACGAAGGGACCCGCACATTCGGGGTGTTGTGGTTGGAGAGGAGGAACACAAAGTCGCAGCATATGCGGACGATGTGCTATTCTATGTAACGGATCCGGACACGACGATGCCCAACCTCATAAAGGCATTAAGGGAATACAGAGAGGTATCCAATTTTCAAATAAACATGAATAAATCAGAAATATTAAATATAAATGTAAGTAAGCCAGCGGCCGAGATTTTGAAAAAAGAATTTAGTTTTAAATGGACTAAGGAATTAAAATACCTGGGTATTAAACTAACCAGCTCAAGTAGGAAAACGTTTATTAGTAACTACATGCCCTTATTAGACCTGGTAAGATTAGAATGTAATAGACTTTACCATAAGGTTCTTTCCTGGATTGGACGTATTAATGTCTTTAAAATGGTATTATTGCCCAAGATCATGTATGTCTTCCAGATGCTACCAGTCCCCCTCCCCCAAAACTATCTGAGGACGCTAAAAAAAATAATTATGACCTTTATTTGGAAAAAAAAAAAACCGAGAGTGTCTCTCCAGACGCTAAAACAAAGGAAAGTAGACGGAGGTCTGGCAGTTCCTGATATACAGATGTATTATAAAGCGGTAGTTTTATCCAGGGTAGTGGAATGGGCGATGAAGGATAAACGGAAAAAATGGGCAAAATTAGAAGAAGATTTAAGTGATTCACAATTAGGCACTATTATTTGGAATCCCACACACTTCAGACCACTTGCAAATAGTACACATAAAATAACAAGAAATGTTTTTAAAATATGGGATGGGATATATAAGAAAGTAAATGGGAAATATAATTCACCACTGATTTCACTGTTAGATAATACATTTTTTACACCAGGTATGGAGAGTATAGGAGGAAAAGAAGCACTTTGGGGAAAAACACAATTGAGAGAAATTATGAACGAAGGTAAAATTATGTCACTTCAGCAACTCACACACGGGAGGAACACACGGGGCTTAGATGGATGGCGATATCTTCAACTAAACCATTTTGTGAATAGGCTACCACAGCCAATCAGGTCCGGAAGACAACTGACAGACTTTGAAAAGCTGTGTGATAAGGAGGCCCCAAGAAATACAGTCTCTCAGATCTATAAAATCTTGTTGGCCTCAGAAAAGTTGGAGATGCCGCCATTCATACTTAAATGGGAGAGAGATCTAGGCACTAAAAAGGATATTGACACAATTAAAAGGATTTTTAAAATAAGCGCCAATTCAAAAATAGATACCCGATCGGCGGAAATGAACTATAAATGTATCAGTAGAAGCTACCTGACCCCCGAGATAACAAGCAGATATCAGAAAGGGCCAGCCACCTGTTGGAGAGGATGCCAAGAGATTGGAACAATGGGACACATGTGGTGGAGATGCCCTATAATTAAAAATTTCTGGCATAAAATATTGGTCCTCACAAAGGAAATCACGGGAATAGAGGTAGCAGATGACCCTTGGGAGGTCCTGTTCCTAGGGGGGATGGGGGATCTAAATAATGGTAAGCAGACTCTTGTTCCGCAACTTCTGAATGCGGCTAAAAGAACGATCCCAAGGAACTGGCAGAGGAGGGAGAGCCCAGAGATATGGGAGTGGTTTGATGCAATAGAAGAAAGCTATAACTTGGAGATGTTGGGGAGTAGAGTAGAAGACATAAGAAGTAAGAACTTGGGTAGTTGGGACCACTGGAAAAAATTTAAAAAAACATGGAGCTATGCCAAAGAAATCAAATCTCTAATTTAAGAAGGAGAGTGGAATGAATGCCAGACCCTGGAGAGGGGGAAAGGGAGGGATTGGGGAGGGGGGAGGAGTGGGTAGGAGCGGAGAAGGGTGAGGGTTGGGATAGACAGATAAGAATTTAACATGGTTAATCGGATTCATAATGACCCCAGGCAAGACTAGGTAATTCCCTTAGAGTGGATATATGTATGGTTGTAAGCATTCCTCTTTTTGTTTTATAACGGCAAAGTGTCACGATGATGAGACAATGAGAGAGGGCCGGTTGATTAAAGGAACGGCAAAGCTGATCTATAACCCTCAAATTGGTCGACTGATGTGACAAAAAACAAAAAAAAAAAAGAAAAAAAAAAAAAAAAAAAAAGAATTGCTACAGACGATTGCATTTTCGGATAGGAACTTTTTCCGGCAGAAAAAATTGAGAACGTGCTCTCAATCTTTTGCTAGCTGGAATTTGGCCAGCAAAAGTCTGATAAGGGAATACACACGGTCGCATTTTCTGACCAAAAGCTCTCATTGGTCTTTTGTTGGCCGAATTTCCTATCGTATGTACGCGGCATAACAGGGGAAAAATTCCTTCCTGATTTCCATAGGCAATCAGACACAATCAAAATCCTACAATGCAATTCTTTATAGATATTAATAGTCATTTATATTTTGTGCATGTAGAAACACATTTGGCTTTATTTGGCTATAGCCAGCTCTTGTGGAAGGTGTCTACATTTTTACAGCATTTACGCTGGGCATGCACATATAAACTATTTTTGTTCAGCCTATAGGTGAAACAAAAATAATCTAAAAGAATCTCCCAGGCACCCACACTACACGAATAGAAGAATCTCCTGCTGTTGCTTTTGTATTATAACAGCCACAACCACTGCCTGTAAGAATACCTGAACAGCGCGTGCATCTGATTGGATGAATTTCCCCTGGCTCTTTCGATTTTTCTATTAAAAGATGTCAGGTGGGTGGAGGCCGACAGACCCATGTGGCAAATATCGACAGGTTCCTCAGGAAACTGGTTGTACTTCATAGAGTGTGTATACAGCTTTACTGTAAAGATGCCTTTCTGTATGTGGAGGTTATACCACGTTCCCCTCAAGGGCAAAATGGTCTTAGGAGTAACTAAGTAAAATAGATCTTACAAACTTGAGTGTTCTCATATTAACATACTTTAAAAACTTTAATGCATTTTAAAAATGATGCAAAGTTGATATGTAGACAGTCACTACTAAGGTTTCAGCACAAATCATGTATGAGTGATGACATTTACCTGTTCTGTTAGATATCTCCCCCTCTGAACACAGAACACAGTCATAGCAACATTTTTGCTGGGACTTTTGGAAAGCTTTTCTGTATCCTGGAAGACAGCTGTTACTGCACACAGAACGAGGTACCTAGGGAGGAAATGAGCACAGGTATACATTACATGAGACAAATGTAGCTCACTTTGTGATAAGCACATCATTATTCATTCTGATGATCTGAGGAAAAGAACCTTCTGCACCTACCACCAGCTCACTTCTGTGACATGTACATTATCTCACTTGCCAGCGGTACTAAACGCTGCCTGCATACTCTGTCTAACTGCTAAGAGTAGTGGCTGTCAGATTTATACTCTGTACAAATCGATGGTCGGTGCCGCCACTGTTCACATGTAACCTTAAATAAAAATCAGGTCTACTGACTGTCTGGCAGGGCTGTGTTGTGTGGCAGAGCTGTACACATCAGCTGTTTAAAAATTGGCCAGTAACAGGACATTTTTAATCAGGGAGAACAGGCCTAACCTATCTATGTCTAATTTTTATTTTACTAAGGGAACGGGGGGGGGGGGGGGGGGGGGGGTGATATAATGTGAGGTGGTCTAGGTGCACATTGTTTTTGCACTTATAGAAAAAAACAAACACAAGAGCAACAGGACTTTAAATATGCCTTTAAGAACTGAGCTTACACTTTATATAAAAGATTATACAAAATGTTGTTAAATTACATATTTAAAAACAAAAACACATCATTAGGTATATCGTACAATATAGAGTTACAAAGTAAAACTGATACAGAGCTTGAGTTCAGTTGATCAATGGTTGCATAGTAAGTTGGTCTACGTGTTTCGTGGGAGCCCAAGCTTCTTCAGGACCATGTAACATGAATATCACATAAACATATCATAGAAAATATACATCATAATTATATATATATATATATATATATATATATATATATATATATATATATATATATATATATATATATATACAGTGGCTTGCGAAAGTATTCGGCCCCCTTGAACTTTTCAACCTTTTGCCACATTTCAGGCTTCAAACATAAAGATATAAAATTTTAATTTTTTGTGAAGAATCACCAACAAGTGGGACACAATTGTGAAGTGGAACGAAATCTATTGGATATTTTAAACTTTTTTAGCAATTAAAAAACTGAAAAGTGGTGCGTGCAAAATTATTCGGCCCCTTTACTTTCAGTGCAGCAAACTCACTCCAGAAGTTCAGCGAGGATCTCTGAATGATCCAATGTTGTCCTAAATGACTGATGGTGATAAATAGAATCCACCTGTGTGTAATCAAGTCTCTGTATAAATGCACCTGCTCTGTGATAGTCTCAGGGTTCTGTTGAAAGCGTAGAGAGCATCATGAAGACCAAGGAACACACCAGGCAGGTCCGTAATACTGTTGTGGAGAAGTTTAAAGCCGGATTTGGATACAAAAAGATTTCCCAAGCTTTAAACATCCCAAGGAGCACTGTGCAAGCGATCATTTTGAAATGGAAGGAGTATCAGACCACTGCAAATCTACCAAGACCTGGCTGTCCCTCTAAACTTTCAGCTCAGACAAGGAGAAGACTGATCAGAGATGCAGCCAAGAGGCCCATGATCACTCTGGATGAACTGTAGAGAACTACAGCTGAGGTGGGAGAGTCTGTCCATAGGACAACAATCAGTCGTACACTGCACAAATCTGGCCTTTATGGAAGAGTGGCAAGAAGAAAGCCATTTCTCAAAGATATCCATAAAAAGTCTCGTCTAAAGTTTGCCACAAGCCACCTGGGAGACACCAAACATGTGGAAGAAGGTGCTCTGGTCCGATGAAACCAAAATCAAACTTTTTGGCCACAATGCAAAACGATATGTTTGGCGTAAAAGCAACACAGCTCATCACACACAACACACCATCCCCACTGTCAAACATGGTGGTGGCAGCATCATTGTTTGGGCCCGCTTTTCTTCAGCAGGGACAGGGAAGATGGTTAAAATTGAGAGGAAGATGGATGCAGCCAAATACAGGACCATTCTGGATGAAAACCTGTTGGAGTCTGCAAAAGACCTGAAACTGGGACGGAGATTTATCTTCCAACAAGACAGTGATCCCAAACATACAGCAAAATCTACAAAGGAATGGTTCACAAATAAACGTATCCAGGTGTTAGAATGGCCAAGTCAAAGTCCAGACCTGAATCCAATCGAGAATCTGTGGAAAGAGCTGAAAACTGCTGTTCACAAACGCTCTCCATCCAACCTCACTGAGCTCGAGCTGTTTTGCAAGGAAGAATGGGCAAGAATTTCAGTCTCTCGATGTGCAAAACTGATAGAGACATACCCCAAGCGACTTGCAGCTGTAATCGCAGCAAAAGGTGGCTCTACAAAGTATTAACGCAAGGGGGCCGAATAATTTTGCACGCCCCACTTTTCATTTTTTTATTAGTTAAAAAAGTTTCAAAAATCCAAAAGATTTCGTTCCACTTCACAATTGTGTCCCACTTGTTGGTGATTCTTCACAAAAAATAAAAATTTTATATCTTTATGTTTGAAGCCTGAAATGTGGCAAAAGGTTGAAAAGTGCAAGGGGGCTGAATACTTTCGCAAGCCACTGTATATATATATATATATATATATATTACCAATTAGATTTGGTAAATATATATATATATATATATATATATATATATATATATTACCAATTAGATTTGGTATATATATATATATATATATATATATATATATATATATATACAGTCAGGTCCATAAATATTGGGATATCGACACAATTCTAATCTTTTTGGCTCTATACACCACCACGATGGATTTGAAATTAAACGAACAAGATGTGCTTTAACTGCAGACTTTCAGCTTTAATTTGAGGGTATTTACATCCAAATCAGGTGAACGGTGTAGGAATTACAACAGTTTGTATATGTGCCTCCCACTTTTTAAGGGACCAAAATAATGGGACAATTGGCTGCTCAGCTATTCCATGGCCAGGTGTGTGTTATTCCCTCATTATCCCATTTACAAGAAGCAGATAGAAGGTCCAGGGTTCATTTCAAGTGTGCTATTTGCATTTGGAATCTGTTGCTGTCAACTCTCAATATGAGATCCAAAGAGCTGTCACTATCAGTGAAGCAAGCCATCATTAGGCTGAAAAAACAAAACAAACCCATCAGAGAGATAGCAAAAACATTAGGTGTGACCAAATCAACTGTTTGGAACATCCTTAAAGAGAAAGAACGCACCAGTGAACTCAGCAACACCAAAAGACCCGGAAGACCACGGAAAACAACTGTGGTGGATGACCAAAGAATTCTTTCCCTGGTGATGAACACACCCTTCACAACAGTTGGCCAGATCAAAAACACTCTCCAGGAGGTACGTGTATGTGTGTCAAAGTCAACAATCAAGAGAAGACTTCACCAGAGTGAATACAGAGGGTTCACCACAAGAGGTAAACCATTGGTGAGCCTCAAAAACAGGAAGGCCAGATTAGAGTTTGCCAAACAACATCCTAAAAAGCCTTCACAGTTCTGGAACAACATCCTATGGACAGATGAGACCAAGATCAACCAGAGTGATGGGAAGAGAAGAGTATGGAGAAGGAAAGGAACTGCTCATGATCCAAAGCATACCACCTCATCGGTGAAGCATGGTGGTGGTAGTGTCATGGCGTGGGCATATATGGCTGCCAATGGAACTGGTTCTCTTGTATTTATTGATGATGTGACTGCTGACAAAAGCAGTAGGATGAATTCTGAAGTGTTTCGGTCAATATTATCTGCTCATATTCAGCAAAATGCTTCAGAACTCATTGGACGGCGCTTCACAGTGCAGATGGACAATGACCCGAAGCATACTGCGAAAGCAACTAAAGAGTTTTTTTAAGGGAAAGAAGTGGAATGTTATGCAATGGCCAAGTCAATCACCTGACCTGAATCCAATTGAGCATGCATTTCACTTGCTGAAGACAAAACTGAAGGGAAAATGCACCAAGAACAAGCAGGAACTGAAGACAGTTGCAGTAGAGGCCTGGCAGAGCATCACCAGGGATGAAACCCAGCGTCTGGTGATGTCTATGCGTTCCAGACTTCAGGCTGTAATTGACTGCAAAGGATTTGCAACCAAGTATTAAAAAGTGAAAGTTTGATGCACATATACAAACTGTTGTAATTCCTACATCGTTCACCTGATTTGGATGTAAATACCCTCAAATTAAAGCTGAAAGTCTGCAGTTAGCGCATATCTTGTTCGTTTCATTTCAAATCCATTGTGGTGGTGTATAGAGCCAAAAAGATTAGAATTGCGTCGATGTCCCAATATTTATGGACCTGACTGTATATATATATATATATATATATATATATATATATATATATATATATATATATATATATATATATATATATACGAAACACGTAGACCAACTTACTATGCAACACTTGATCAACTAAACTCAAGCTCTGTATCAGTTTTACCTTGTAACTCTATGTTGTACAGTATGCCTAATTATGTGTTTTTGTTTCTAAATATGTAATTTATTAAAATTTTGTATAAGCTTTTATACAAATCCTAGTGTTCGCTCAGTTCTTGAAGGCATATTTAAAGTCCCATTGCTCTTGTGTTTGTTTTTTTCTATATTTCTGGTTGAGATGATGCCAAAGAGAACTTGCTCAATCTTTATAAATGGCATCCCATCCCAGATCTTGCACTTAGTTTTTTTTCTTTCAGGCAATGCAACAGAGTGCCACAAATATAAGCTTTAAGAACAGGAACCCAGCAACAAGTGAATGCTGCACTTTGAGCACCCCAAACTTAGAAAAGGCCCTAGCAACATTAAAAATATGCCCCAAAAAATGAAAACACCAATGTCTGATCTTAGCCATGGTCCCATTTTTGGTCCTTCTGTGTCTGCTGACTGTGCAGTGCATTATAGATTGTTAATTTGGACAAAAATGTCACTTTTTGGGCAAACTAAAATGTCAAGAATCCACTGCAAGTTCATGGTTGTGCGAATCTGAATCTCATTCCTAACTGTGATAAGAGGTTGGTCAAATTGAGAAGTTATGACAAGTGTAAGGGGACTTACCTCTTTAAATATTTTATGCCATTGGATGAGTTTTTCATTGATAGAAAATTGTTTTTCTGGAGGTGCAAATCTTGTGTAGCTTCCAATTTGTCTATATTGAGTAGTTCCGTTGGGAGCAATGAACCAGTTCATTATGTCATATTGGCCTGCAGGTGCTCTGTTCTCAAAATGAAAATTCTCACCCGATGATGTTTTAAATGTAACATTGTCAAGGTATTTATTTAGCTAGAAAAGTAACGACAAAACATATACACATTAGATCCAGTGGTGGACAAAGTAACCAAAGAGGTCCTTTGAGAAAAGAGTTATGGGACCCCATTCAATTAATATTTAAGTACAAACATTTGCAGATAGATAGATAGATAGATAGATAGATAGATAGCATTATATGTATACAACAGAGATGAAGCAAATATTTTTATATATCATACTGTGAATACTGGTTCTGCCACTAGGTGGCAGTGTTTTGTTAAATGCTTGAATAATATAACGTTCTTTCTAATGGAACTTTATGATGTAATTTCCTGTCTCTGTGTTCAAGTCCTTTTCCAAGAAAGACTCAGCCATGTGTCCAGCTCCATCTTAATGGATAAATTATATCTGCAGCAGCTTTCTAAAAGGTTATGTGTCCAGCGAAGTACCACTGCTGTTGATACAGATGCAACTCAGAGTTACAGCAAAACAGTATCTAAAAAAGTGAAAGGTCAGAAAGCCTATAGAGTATAATGGCTACCAACTGTCCTTTGATTTAAAATTTTAAGTTGCTAATCTGACAAACCAGAACTTCCAGACCTGGAAGTGTAAAATAAAGATGCTGCTGATAAGAGTGTACATAGAAGTGTACACAAAAGCCCAGAACAAACCAGTCCACAGATAAGTGGACGGAATAGATCAGAAGATTAAAGAACTCTATCCCTGGGCATAAACAATTAAAATTGTACACAGATGGTTAAACA
The DNA here is from genome assembly GCA_037952835.1 of Lithobates septentrionalis. Taxonomy (NCBI): domain Eukaryota; kingdom Metazoa; phylum Chordata; class Amphibia; order Anura; family Ranidae; genus Lithobates; species Lithobates septentrionalis. The sequence continues at coordinate 468,074 of JBBDGP010000945.1, read as the reverse complement.
AATGGCATGGAGGGCACCTGGCTGCTTCATTCTGTGTTTAAACAAAGCAGGCGTTTTTATTTTTTGCGCTATCAACGGAAAAAGACTGAAAATTTTGAAAAAAAATGATATTTTCTAATGTTTGTTATAAAAAAAATTCAATAAACTCAATTTTAGTCATACATTTAGGCCAAAATGTATTCGGCCACATGTCTTTGGTAAGAAAAAAGTCAATAAGCATATATTTATTGGTTTGCGCAAAAGTTATAGCATCTACAACCTAGGGTACATTTTCTGGAATTTACACAGCTTTTAGTTTATGACTGCCTATGTCATTTCTTGAGGTGCTAAAATGGCAGGGCAGTACAAAACCCCCCCAAATGACCCCATTTTGGAAAGTAGACACCCCAAGGAAATTGCTGAGAGGCATTTTGAACCCATTGAATATTTATTTTTTTTGTCCCAAGTGATTGAATAATGACAAAAAAAAAAAAAAATATTTACAAAAAGTTGTCACTAAATGATATATTGCTCACACAGGCCATGGGCCTATGTGGAATTGTACCCCAAAATACATTCAGCTGCTTCTCCTGAGTACGGGGATACCACATGTGTGAGACTTTTTGGGAGCCTAGCCACGTACGGGGCCCCGAAAACCAATCACCGCCTTCAGGATTTCTAAGGGCATAAATTTTTGATTTCACTCCTCACTACCTATCACAGTTTTGAAGGCCATAAAATGCCCAGATGGCACAAAACCTCCCCAAATGACCCCATTTTGGAAAGTAGACACCCCAAGCTATTTGCTGAGAGGCATGTTGAGTCCATGGAATATTTTATATTTTGACACAAGTTGCGGGAAAGTGACAATTTTTTTTTTTTTTGCACAAAGTTGTCACTAAATGATATATTGCTCACACAGGCCATGGGCATATGTGGAATTGCACCCCAAAATACATTTAGCTGCTTCTCCTGAGTATGGGGATATCACATGTGTGGGACTTTTTGGGAGCCTAGCCGTGTACGGGGGCCCCGAAAACCAATCACCGCCTTCAGGATTTCTAAAGGTGTAAATTTTTGATTTCACTCTTCACTGCCTATCACAGTTTCGGAGGCCATGGAATGCCCAGGTGGCACAACCCCCCCCCCCCCAAATGACCCCATTTTGGAAAGTAGACACCCCAAGCTATTTGCTGAGAGGCATGGTGAGTATTTTGCAGCTCTCATTTGTTTTTGAAAATGAAGAAAGGCAAGAAAAAACATTTTTTTTTCTTTTTTCAATTTTCAAAACTTTGTGACAAAAAGTGAGGTCTGCAAAATACTCACTATACCTCTCAGCAAATAGCTTGGGGTGTCTACTTTCCCAAATGGGGTCATTTGGGGGGGGGTTTTGTGCCACCTGGGCATTCCATGGCCTCCGAAACTGTGATAGGCAGTGAAGAGTGAAATCAAAAATTTACGCCCTTAGAAAGCCTGAAGGCGGTGCTTGGTTTTCGGGGTCCCGTACGCGGCTAGGCTCCCAAAAAGTCTCACACATGTGGTATCCCCGTACTCAGGCGAAGCAACAGAATGTATTTTAGGGTGTAATTTCACATATTCCCATGGCATGTTTGAGCAATATATCATTTAAGGACAACTTTGTGCAAAAAAAAAAAAAAAAATTGTCTCTTTCCCGCAACTTGTGTCACAATATAAAATATTCCATGGACTCGACATGACTCTTACCAATAGCTTGGGGTGTCTACTTTCCAAAATGGGGTCATTTGGGGGGGTTTTGAACTGTCCTGGCATTTTATGCACAACATTTAGAAGCTTATGTCACACATCACCCACTCTTCTAACCACTTGAAGACAAAGCCCTTTCTGACACTTTTTGTTTACATGAAAAAAATATTTTCTTTTGCAAGAAAATTACTTTAAACCCCCAAACATTATATATTTTTTTAAAGCAAATGCCCTACAGATTAAAATGGTGGGTGTTTCATTTTTTTTTTTCACACAGTATTTGTGCAGCGATTTTTCAAACGCATTTTTGGGGGAAAAAACACACTTTTTTAAATTTTAATGCACTAAAACACACTATATTGCCCAAATGTTTGATGAAATAAAAAAGATGATCTTAGGCCGAGTACATGGATACCAAACATGACATGCTTTAAAATTGCGCACAAACGTGCAGTGGCGACAAACTAAATACCGTTTTAAAAGCCTTTAAAAGTCTTTACAGGTTACCACTTTAGATTTACAGAGAAGGTCTACTGCTAAAATTACTGCCCTCGATCTGACGTTCGTGGTGACACCTCACATGCATGGTGCAATTGCTGTTTACATTTGACGCCAGACCGACGCTTGCGTTCGCCTTTGCGAGAGAGCAGGGGGGGACAGGGGTGCTTCTTTTTTTCTTTATTATTTTTTTGCTTTTTTATCTTATTTTTAAACTGTTCCTTACATTTTTTTTTAATCATTTTTATTGTTATCTCAGGGAATGTAAATATCCCCTATGATCACAATAGGTAGTGACAGGTACTCTTTTTTGAAAAAATTGGGGTCTATTAGACCCTAGATCTCTCCTCTGCCCTCAAAGCATCTGACCACACTGAGATCGGTGTGATAAAATGCTTTCCCAATTTCCCAGTGGCGCTGTTTACATCCGGCGAAATCTAAGTCATGAAATGCTCGTAGCTTCCGGTTTCTTAGGCCATAGAGATGTTTGGAGCCACTCTGGTCTCTGATCAGCTCTATGGTCAGCTTGCTGAATCACCGGCTGCATTCTCAGGTTCCCTGTTGAGACAGGAGAGCCAGAGAAAAACACGGAAGACGGTGGGGGCATTCCCTCCCACTGCTTGTAAAAGCAGTCTAGAGGCTAATTAGCCGCTAGGATTGCTTTTACATGAAAGCCGACCGCTGGCTGAAAAGAATGATACCAAGATGATACCTAAACCTGCAGGCATCATTCTGGTATAACCACTCAAAGTCGTGAATGGCGTAACTGAAGACAAAAAAATGGTTAACAATAACACACAGTAAACAGTAAAGTATAAAAAACTGCATACCTGAAAAGCAAACATGATAAAACATAATAACAAACATTGCAGAATAAAATACAGTAAAAAAGAGCAGAACAATAGAGAGAGAATAGAGAGAGAGAGAAAACAATAAAACGACAACTATTTTTTTTTATTTTATATATATATATATATATATTTTTTTTTTTTACACTTTTTTTTGTAACTAACTTTTATAACTGTAACCGGTTCCAGGTTCGGGTCTCTCAAAATGTGATGGCATCTTGGGAGACCCTGTGAAAGTGTGCCTAGTCTGTGCAATGCTGTACCCTACGCTAATACTCAACTAGTGAATGGTAGCGTTCAAAACATTCACCAATGCAAAGACCAGGATTGTCAGGACAGGAGGGACAATAATAGCGGGTGTCATGCCTATATCCGCGCTTGCTGCAGACACAACATCTTTTTTGAGGGGGTTCGTTGGGTAGGGGTACTCGGGAGGACATAAAGAAAATGCCTCTCATGCAGCCGACTGCATTTGGTTGGGGATGTGAATGGGGGAAGTACGGGCGCTGCAGAAGTGGTGGGTTCCCAATTAGGATTGGCGAATGCAGCAGGAAGGGCACTATGGGCACGACGGGCCTGTTTGTCTTCTACTTGGTAGCAGCGGGACACTACTTGAGCTTGCCACCTCGCCAGCTTGAACTGCACTTATGGGACTCGCCACATCACCAAGTGTTACTGCAGTGCTGGTTTGACTACGACCGGGGTGTACTAGGCTGCTGGTGCTTTCCAGTTCACCAAAACGCTACCAAAAAAACTGTTAGCGATCGCAGGGATCAGGCCTGACTCTGCGAACGCTGCAGTTATGCGTTTAGTGTTTTGTAAGTGACAGTGATCGATCGATACTGCACTTGGGTGGGCTGGGCTGGGCCGGGCGGAGGGGAAAATCGCAGGTGCTAGCAGGTATCTGGGCTGATCCCGCTAACACTGCGTTTTTGGGAACCCTAAACTGCTGGGGACGCTAGTATAGATCTGATCGGATCAGATATTGATCCGATCAGATACTATACCACTAAGGGAGGTGTACGGTGCTTGGGTGTTAGCGGTACTGGCGCTAATCTGACGCTGCCTGGGGCTGGTGCTTGCCAGTTCACCAAAATGCTACCAAAAAAACTGTTAGCGATCGCTGCAGTTATGTGTTTAGTGTTTTGTAAGTGACAGTGATCGATCGATACTGCACTTGGGTGAGCTGGGCTGGGCCGGGCGGAGGGGCAAAACGCAGGTGCTAGCAGGTATCTGAGCTGATCCCGCTAACGCTGCGTTTTTGGGAACCCTAAACTGCTGGGGACGCTAGTATAGATCTGATCGGATCAGATATTGATCCGTTCAGATACTATACCACTAAGGGAGGTGTACGGTGCGTGCGTGGGTGTTAGCGGGACTGGCGTAACAGTTATACGGTGACCAGTGGTGAAAGGGTTAACTAGGGGGCAATCAATAGGTTAAAACATTTATTAGGTAGTACATGGGGGTCCCTGTCGCTATAAAACGCTGACGGCGAACCTAAATATTTACGTCCCTAACTAGCGTCACCAGTGACACTAATACAGCGATCAGAAAAATGATCGCTTAGTGACACTGGCGACAGGGGGTGATCAAGGGGTTAAAACTTTATTAGGGGGGTAGGGGGGTACCCTAGACCTAAAGGGGGCTAACAGTAACTGCCCTAACACACTAACTGTCACAAACTGACACCATGCAGTAATCAGAAAAAAAAAACTGCTTGGTGTCAGTGTGACAGGGGGGTGTAATGTGTGCCTGGCATGTTCTACTGTGTGTGTGTGTTGGTGCACTCACATTGCAGTCTTCTCTCCTCGGCACCGGAACGGAAAATACAGAGCCGAGGAGAGGTGACATCACTTCCTCTGCTTCTGTTTACATTACAGAAGCCGAGGAAGTCTGTCATTGGCCAGGAGCGATCGCGAGGGGGGAGCCACGAATGAGTTGCCTCCCCCTCACCTTTGATCGCCCCTGACCTGAATTCGACTGCCGCTGGCACCGGGGGGGGGGTCCAATCTGACCCCCCACCCGCGGGAAGGCAAGGACGTACATGTACGCCCTTTTGCCTGCCCGTGCCACTCTGTCGACGTACATCGTCGTGCGGCGGTCGGCAAGTGGTTAAAAAATGTGTGTATTTTTACTACCAACATTTCTTTTTTTTGTAAATAAGTAGGGGGTAAATATGCATCATTTTGTTCAGCCATTTTTAGAACTGCCACCTCAAAATGTTAATAGGCCCATATGTGTGTGCATGCAGATGCGACTGCCGACGGTTAGGCGCATATTCAGGTGTATTTTACTCTGTACAGCTATACGCAATAACGTAAGGCCCTGTGCAAGAGCCCTTAGAGAAGTAATAAAAGATGCATTGGATGCTGAATGCGCCTATTATTCCAAAGAGAGTACCTCATCATTTTCCACCTGGTGTGGCTAACATATTGTATATGCTCCCAGAAGGAATAGGGAAAGGTTATCTACACTGCCCTCTATCCCAAACAGACACCAGAAAAATACCTGTCAATGATGTACTTTATATATTCCTATTCTCCTAACTTATTGTCAGTAAAGAAGCTCACCAAGCCAGGAAATATAGTGACATTCAAAGGTCAGTTATATTATCAGAAAAGGAAGCCACATACTAGCTACAGGAAAAATCACAGTAGACTTGTATTAGCTGAAGTGCAGTAATGTGGTTAAAGCGGGGGTCCACCTATCTATCTTTTTTTTTTTTTGGAGTTCATTCACAAACTTTTCTTCTCATGATTATCTACTCACATGTTCTGTGTAATAAGTCCGCCTGTGTCCGATTTCATTGTAAAGAATAACTTATAAAATTCACTGAAGGCGGTTTCCATCTTCATTGTGGGCATTTGAAGCCCACAAGCATGTATTTCCTGGATGTGGTGAATGCTGTGCTCCCAGCATTCACTGAGATGTTGTGATGACGCTGTTGCCCAATGCATGCTGGGAAGCCTGAGACTAGCTTCCAGGGGACTGTGGGAGGTCTGGGAGAAGCTATAAACACGCCTACTCCCATGGGAGAAAACCAGGAAGTGCTAAGAAGATTAGAAAAAAAAAGGTAATTACGGCGATTTAAATTTTTTTACACAGCATGTCAGCATCTAGGCAAGGAAGAGAATGCATAGAGATAATGTTCAAAATTTGGGTGGAACCCCGCTTTAAGTGATTGTTCACAGCATACGTGCATGAAAACTGATGGGAACTGAAGGGAAAACTGCGCAGATTTCACTTGCAGAGACATCAGTTTCATGCACGTTGACATCAGTTTTCATGCACGTCAGTTATGTGCCCTGTTCACACCAATGTTTTTTTTCACATGCAGAAAACTGCATACACATTGCAGATTCCTGCGCAGAAAAAATCTGCACGTTGTGGTGTGAACAGGGAAAATGGAGAACAATTGTTTTTTTGGTGCCCTTGCAGAACGCGTGCAGTAAGACTGACATCTCTGCACCATGATGTGAACGAGGCCTAACACTGTCAAAGAGGAAAAAATATTTTAAATGTACCTAAACCTGGCACTATCATCTTGGACACAGAAAACCTGAAACTTAAAGTGGTTGTAAAGTTAAAAGGTTTTTTAACTTAATACAGCCCTAATACTTACCTGAGCCCATCTTGATCCAGCAATGTTGCAGGAGAGACTCGGCTGCCTGGGACTTTCCCTCCTCATTGGCTGAGATGGCAGCATGGGGTCATTGGCTCCCACTGCTGGCAATCAAAATCAGTGAGCCAATGAGGAGAGAGAGGGGGGCTGGGCCGAACTGCGGCTCTGTGTCTGAATGGACACATGGAGCTGTGGCTCGGGTGACCCCATAGCAAGCTGCTTGCTATGGGGGCACTTGGCAGGAGGGAGGGGCCAGGAGCACCAGCTGGGGGACCCGAGAAGAGGAAAATCGGGCCTCTCTGTGCAAAACCACTACACAGAGCAAGTATGACATGTTTGTTATTTTTAAAGGAGAAAAACTGAGACTTTGTTATCACTTTAAGAAGGTAGCTAGAGATACGCATGTCAGCGGCATAAAATGACCCAAGCAGTTAAATAATGAAGTTAACCAGTTGCACAAGAGGAAAAATGGTCAGAAGATATTTTCCCAAAAATAACAGCAGAGCCTGACAGCTCCTGAACTTAATTCATTAAGATCTATGAGGTCATATGAAAGTTCAGACTCCAAGAAAGAAACAGTATTTCCCTGTATTCATTGATGACTACCCAAGGTATATTGTGCTGGTACACAGCATGAATGAAATTCCAGAAAAAGTGTGCAATATCCTGCCAAAGTTAGCAACACAATTGGCAAAATGTCTAAAATACAGACAATAGCATAGAGTACACAAGTGGTGCAGGCATGTCTGAGGAAGCAGGGAATTGTGCTATTAAATCCAGAATTAAATGGTGCTGCAGAGAGAATGAACTGTGAAGTGGCAGAAGCATACAATATACCAAGCACAATTGGCAAGAGGTAATTATGACAGCCTGCTTTCTCCAAAGCCACTTACCTACCTGGAAAATTAACAGAGAAAACTCCATATGAGCTATTAAATGGAAAGGCGCATAACCTAAAACACATTAGAAATTTATGTAAGCTAAGCATATATACACGTTCCTAAAGAATACTGTACAAAGTGAAACCTTGCACTAAGGAAGGTACAGTATATTTGTCAGCTACAGTCATTGGTGTGCGCAGTCTATTGCATTAGGGTGTGCCCCCAGTAGCACAAACACACATACTTGAATATCAGCAGAGCAGTGGAGTCGTTTTTTTTATTTTTATTGTTTTTATTATTATTATTTTTATTATTTGTTCATTCTTTTTACAACTTTATTTATATTATTTTTTACAATATTATTTTCTATAATTTGTTTACATTTTTTTAGGGGCCCTCACTTTTGAGACAGAGAAAGGGACTGAGGACAGAGCTTCCCCAGTCCCTTTCTCTGCAGCCTCAGCTGCACTGGATGGTGAAGGAATGTGAAGTGCTCTGTGCTGAGCGGCATAGTTTACTATGCTTTAGTTAAGAATGAACAAAAGAGGGATCAATACAGATCACTCACTGTGTTCATTCAGAAAAAGAATGGGCCGGTAAATGACATTTTTAATTTACCGGCCCCTTCCCCCGCTCTCCATTCTGAAACATCCCATAAAGCAGCTGGTGGAAGAGGAGAGGAGGGAAGCTGGCAGCACTGCATGGGGAAGACAGGAAGCAGGGGGAACTAGTACTGCACGGGGTTATTAGGGTGTGCCCAGGCACATCTGGAACACACTGTGCACACGCCTATGTCTACAGCGAATCTCAAAAGGGTTACAGAAATGGCCCCACAGACACTAATAAGGTATCAATCAGCAGTGCAATTATTAATTGAATACCTACAGTATGTGCCAAAAACCTCATGAAGTTATACAGTTAGCACCATCACAACAGTGCAGGAAAAGAAACAGGGCGAGGGAATGCTGCAGATGAAAAGATGACAGTTGTATGCTAGAATGGTATGGTGTAAGCACAATAATGGAAGCCTATTGTTGGAAGCAAAGAACAGACAAGCAACGGGGGGCTCTGTTAGGCCTGTTTCACCCCTATTCATTTTTTGGTGCTTTTTGCTCTTTACAGAATGCACAACAGTTCATTTAACATGGTTTCCTATGGGACACATTTAAATCTATGCTTTATTCAGCCGCTGCATTTTTGGAAAGAGTCAGGGACTATTTTACATGCAAAACGGTGCGTTTTTGGTTTAGTAGACTTCAATGAAGACACTGCAGAAAAGCATGGAGTGCGTTTTCGACGTGTTTTTGATGCGCTTTGCATTTTTTAAACCTGTCCAACAAGAAATTATCCAAAAAAAAGCATAAAAACACAAAAACACATTAAAAAAAAGTGTGAAAAACGCATTGAAAACGAATGTGCAAAAACGTAAATGGCAACGCAAAAAGCACTGCAGAAACAGATCAAAAGCAAACTGCATAAGTATGAAACCAGGCCTTATACATTGCAACCACTATATGTACAGAAATTGGAGCTGCCATGGTACTTCTTTGCAGATGTGCATGTAAACCTCAGCAAAGGGATTGGAATGCTATGACATAACTGTGAGCATAATGAGGTGTGACAAACCCTAAACTGGGTGTAGGGAATGGGGATTAGTACTGAGCACAGTGCAATACTCAGTTTCCCCAAAAGTCACAAGGCATTAACGATCAAGGTCAGCTAAATGTTATGTCTGTCCTGGACATTAATGGAAGGTGATACATTTCTAAATCACAACCAGCTATAAACATATTTAACAAATAGCAGAAGTATTATAAAACCCCAATAAAACTGTCTAGTCAGGAAAACACATCTGTCAGACTGGGAGTAGTGTCCTATACTGAAAGTGGTTCTAAAGCTAAAACTTTTTTTACGTTAATGCATTCCCTGCAATAAGGTAAAAACATTTTAGGACATGCTGTGCCCCCCTCACCCTCTATACACTTATCTCACTCCTGGTTTGATCTGTGCCCAGCTTCAGTTTTCTCTCCTCCTCTCTCTCCTCCTTATACAGGGAGCTACAGGAGTCATTGGCTTCTGCTGCTGTCAGTCAAGTTCAGTAAGGAGGGAGTGGGGGTCAGGGCCAGCCCTCACTGTGTGTGTCAATAGACGCACACAGCCAGGCTTGCTATTGACCCCGCATATCTGCCCCCATAGCAAGTGGCTTGCTATGATGGCAGGCATAAAAGAATAGAAGCAAAGAGCACCAGCTGGGGACTCCAGAAGAGGAGGTTCGGGGCCACTCTGTTCAATACTATTGCACAGAGCAGGTAAGTATACCATGTTTGTTATTTTAGGAAAAAAACTTTTATAACCACCTAAACTAGAATTAAACTTTCATACAGTACATCTCAAGCTGTCAACTCTGATTCACATTCCATAACTTCTTCTGCACTACAGTTTGCTTCATAGAAAGTTGTTATTTAGTTAAACATTAAATATCCCTAATCTGCTTAGACCAAAAGGCTGATGGGACTAGAGATGTAAAATTTCCAGAAATTTTTAAGCCATGGGGAGAACTTTTTATTTTCGCTGCAGAAAAAATGGAAATTTCAGAAAAACTGAAAAAAAAACTCAGTGTGTAGTAGTTTTACAAATTGAAAGTAATTTTGTTATACTGGGAAGGTGATATGCAGTGTATACAGTTGTGCTCATAAGTTTACATAACCTGGCAGAATTTATGACTTCTTGGCCATTTTTCAGAGAATATGAATGATAACACAAAAACATTTATTTCACTCATGGTTAGTGTTTGGCTGAAGCCATTTATTGTCAATCAACTGTGTTTACTCTTTTTAAATCATAATGACAACAGAAACTACCCAAATGACCCTGATCAAACGTTTACATACCCCGGTGATTTTGGCCTGATAACATGCACACAAGTTGACACAGAGGGGTTTGAATGGCTATTAAAGGTAACCATCCTCACCTGTGATCTGTTTGCTTGTAATTAGTGTGTGTGTATAAAAGGTCAATGAGTTTCTGGACTCCTGACAGATCCTTGCATCTTTCATCCAGTGCTGCATTGACGTTTCTGGATTCTGAGTCATGGGGAAAGCAAAGAAATTGTCAGAGGATCTGCAGGGAAAAGGTGCTTGAACTGTATAAAACAGGAAAGGGATATAAAAAGATATCAAAGGAACTGAGAATGTCAATCAGCAGTGTTCAAACTCTAATCAAGAAGTGGAAAATGAGGGGTTCTATGGAAACCAAACCACGGTCAGGTAGACCAACTAAAATTTTAGCCACAACTGCCAGGAAAATTGTTTGGGATGCAAAGAAAACCCCACAAATAACTTCAGGTGAAATACAGGACTCTCTGAAAACATGTGGTGTGGCTGTTTCAAGATGCACAATAAGGAGGCACTTGAAGAAAGATGGGCTGCATGGTCAAGTCGCCAGAAGAAAGCCATTACTACGCAAAAGTACACAAAGACACAAAGTATCCTGCTTACAATATGCCAAACAACACAGAGACAAGCCTCAAACCTTTTAGCACTAAGTCATTTGGAGTGATGAGACCAAAATTTAGCTTTTTGGCCACAACCATAAACGCAACATTTGGAGAGGAGTCAACAAGGTCTATGATAAAAGGTACATCATTCCTACTGTGAAACACAGAGGTGGGTCGCTGATGTTTTGGGCATGTGTGAGCTACAAACTCACAGGAAATTTGGTCAAAAATGATGGCAAGCTGAATGCAGTATGCTATCAAAAAATACTGGAGGAACATTTGCATTCATCAGCCAGGAAGCTGCGCATTGGATGTACTTGGACATTCCAACATGACAATGATCCAAAACACAAGGCCAAGTCAACCTGTCATTGGCTACAGCAAAATAAAGTGAAGGTTCTGGAGTGGCCATCTCAGTCTCCTGACCTCAATATCATTGAGCCACCTTGGGGAGATTTCAAACGTGCAGTTCATGCAAGACAGCCCAAGAATTTACAGGAACTGGAGGCTTTTTGCCAAGAGGAATGGGCAGCTTTACCATCTGAGAAGATAAAGAGCCTCATCCACAAATACCACAAAAGACTTCAAGCTGTCATTGATGTTAAAGGGGGCAATACACGGTATTAAGAACAGTGGTATGTAAATAGGGCTGGTGCAAGGATTTTTGACACCCTAGGCGAAACCTTATTTTGCCGCCCCCTTGGCTCCGCCCCTGACCCCACCCCCTTTGTCCTTGCCCTGACCTTTTTAACCACTTCCCGCCCTGGCCTATAGCAGATTGACGTCCAGGCGGTGGTTCAGTTATCCTGACTGGGCGTCATATGACGTCCAGCAGGATAACATGCTGCCGTGCGCCCGTGGGGGCGCGCATCGCAGCGATCGGTGGTGTGTCAGTCTGACACACCGCTCCACCGATCTTGGTAAAGAGCCTCTGGCGGAGGCTCTTTACCACGTGATCAGCCGTGATTGGACACGTGATCAGCCGTTGATTGGCTTTTCCTCACTTGCGTCTGACAGACGCGAGTAGAGGAGAGCCGATCGGCGGCTCTCCTGACAGGGGGGTCTGCGCTGATTGTCTATCAGCGCAGCCCTCCCTCGGATGCCCGCACTAGATCACCAGGGAAGCCACTAGGACCACAAGGGAAGCGGGCAACATGTGGATGGCCAGGTATGTACCCCATGGTCATCCACATGTGCCCAATGTGCACAATCTGTGCCAATCAGTGCCCACAAATAGGCACTGACTGGCACCATTATAAAGCAGTGATGCCCAGCAATTCCACCCATCAATGTCATCAGTGCCAACAATCAGTGTCAACAGTGCCACCCATCAGTGTCCATCTGTGCCACCTATCAGTGCCCATCTGTGCCCATCAGTGCCCACCTATCAGTGCCCATCAGTGCCCAGCCGTGCCACCTATCAGTGCCACCCATAAGTACCCATCAGTCCCACCCATAAGTACCCATCAGTGCCACCTATGAGTGCCCATCAGTGCCGCATACCAGTGCCCATCAGTGCCACCTATCAGTGACCATCAGTGCTGCCTATCAGTGCCCATCATCAGTGCCTGTCAGTGCCACCTCATCAGTGCCACCTCATTGGTGCCACCTCATCGGTGCCCGTCAGTGCCGCCTTATCAGTGCCCGTCAGTGAAGAAGAAAACATACTTATTTACAAAAATTTTTAACAGAAACAAAGAAAAACTTTTTTTTTTTTTTCAAAATTTTCAGTCTTTTTTTATTTGTTGCGCAAAAAATAAAAACCACTCAAATACCACCAAAAGAAAGCTCTGTTTGTGGGAACAAAATGATAAAAAATTTGTTTGGGTACAGTGTTGTATGACCGAGTAATTGTCATTCAAAGTGCAACAGCGCTGAAAGCTGAAAATTGGCCTGGACAGGAAGGTTACCAACTACCCTACTTTTTACACTTTTTATATTTGTTTAATTTAGTTTTATTATATTTTCCATGCTTGGTTTTGTTCCCTCCACCTTCGTATGTCATCATTGCCATGCCCTGGTCAGCCTTGGCTGTGGACTGGGCCGTGTTGCTTGCCATCCGGGCGTTCTCCGCTTCCGGGAGCTGTGACGTGCCTGGCGGGCCTCCCCCCACCCTCGGCCTCTTTCATGCCTGGGGGGGTGGTGGAGCCGCCACCACGCGTCAACGTCACGCATCCCGTGCTGGAAGCCTGGCGCCCATGGCGCTCTGGTGCCCAGTGCGTGGTAGCCACGCTCGCGAGCAGTTCAGGGGAGTGGCGGTGGTGAGGGCTGGAGCGGTCATTGTCCGCCCTGCCTCCTCCCGCTTCCCCCCGTCATCCTGTTACGCTGGCGTGACGTCGGCGGCATCCTCGCCGCGGCGCCTACTTGGGCGCCTTCCGGGTAGGTTCTGTCACTCAAGGCTCCCTGCACACTCGCTCGCACTCCAGTCCAGGCTCTGTCTCTCCGGAACCTTTTCCAATCAATCAGGTAGAGTCACCTCTATCACCGTCCCTGGTCTTTACCCTCACCCCCCACTGTTACCCACTGTCCCCCTTTTGGCTCACCCTCTCAGCTGCACTCCACTTTGCCTCCAGCCCCCTTTGGCTGTCTACTTCACTTACACCTTCACTTCCCCCTCTGGGTCTCTTACCCACTTCCTCACACTTTTCCCCCGATACTAATTTCCTGCACTCCCCTGCCTATTACCACCCAGGTTGCATTGTGTCCCTCTGCCTGCCATGGTTGTCGCCTGTGGGGGCGCTTCGGATGAGATGTCCGCCGTGGCTCCCGGGTGGGAGTATCATTTAGGATGGCCTTGTTGCACGGCTCCACACCACCACCATACGAACCCAGTGAGTCTATTAGTATTTAGATAGGGGGTTTCACCCCGCTATTCTACATGTTTATCCACAGACCATCAATTGAACCAATCTTTTTACCTCCAGATTCATCTTGTGCTTGCTCCTGACGAGTGACCTTCTAGTCATGAAACGCGTTGAGCTGCCACACGTTTCATTACCAATTAGTACCCTTGATACTATGTCTACCCTTTATACCCCCCCTGTTTTGGATCTTGTGGTCATAGGCCGTGCAAGGATTATTATGTATTACCAATTTTTATCCTTACCTGTCTTGGTGAATTTTGTAGGTTCATTGCCTATTATACAATGTGATAATGAACTTGTAACACTCCATGTTTTACACTATTATGCTATCAATGCTATGTATTGTATATGTTACATGTTTTATACTTGACTGTATTTCATGACAATCATTAAAACCCTCCAAATAATTTCACCATTTGTACCTCATTGTCATCATATGCTTCACTCAAAGTCCCACCTCCCTGTCCTCTCCCCTTCTTTTGCTGGACAGGAAGGTGTCTAAGTGCCTGGTATTGGCTAGTGGTTAATGACTGCTCAAAAACTTAAAATAAAAATACCTTCAAAGTTGCTGCTTTCTCCACAAACCAAATTCCTTCTGCAATCTCCACTCCCAGCACCCTGCCATTCCTGCTCCCAGCAATCCCTGTTCCCAGCACCCTGCCATTCCTGCTCCCAGCAATCCCTGCTCCCAGCACCCTGCCATTCCTGCTCCCAGCAATCCCCGCTCCCAGCACCCCACCATTCCTGCTCCCAGCAATCCCCACTCCCAGCACCCTGCTGCCAGCAATCCCCACTCCCAGCACCTTGCTCCTAGCAATCTTCACTCCCAGCACCCAGCCATTCCTTAGCCCAGCAATCCCCGCACACAGCACCCTGCCATTCCTGCTCCCAGCAATCCCCACTCCCAGCACCCTGCCATTCCTGCTCCCAGCAATCCCCACTCCCAGCACCCTGCTCCCAGCAATCCCCACTCCCAGCACCTTGCTCCCAGCAATCTCCACTCCCAGCACCCAGCCATTCCTTAGCCCAGTAATCTCCACTCCCAGCACCCTGCCATTCCTGCTCCCAGCAACCTCCACTCCCAGCACCCTGCCATTCCTGCTCCCAGCAATCCCCACTCCCAGAACCCTGCTCCCAGCAATCCCCACTCCCAGCACCTTGCTCCCAGCAATCTCCACTCCCAGCACCCAGCCATTCCTTAGCCCAGTAATCTCCACTCCCAGCACCCTGCCATTCCTGCTCCCAGCAACCTCCACTCCCAGAACCCTGCCATTCCTGCTCCCAGCAATCCCCACTCCCAGCACCCTGCCACTCCTGCTCCTAGAAATCCCCACTCCCAGCACCCTGCTCCCAGCAATCTCCACCCCAGCACCATGCTCTCAGCAATCCCCACTCCCAGCACCCTGCCATTCCTGCTCCCAGCAATCCCCACTCCCAGCACCCTGCTCCCAGCAATCCCCACTCCCAGCACTTTGCTCCCAGCAATCCCCACTCCCAGAACCCTGCTCCCAGCAATCCCCACTCCCAGCACCTTGCTCCCAGTAATCCCCACTCCCAGCACCCTGCTCCCAGCAATCCCTACTCCCAGCACCCTGCTCCCAACAATTCCCACTCCCAGCACCCTGCTCCCAGCAATCCCCACTCCCAGCACCCTGCTCCCAGCAATCCCCACTCCCAGCACCCTGCTCCCAGCAATCCCCACTCCCAGCACTTTGCTCCCAGCAATCCCCACTCCCAGCACCCTGCTCCCAGCAATCCCCACTCCCAGCACCTTGCTCCCAGTAATCCCCACTCCCAGCACCCTGCTCCCAGCAATCCCCACTCCCAGCACCCTGCTCCCAACAATTCCCACTCCCAGCACCGTGCTCCCAGCAATCCCCACTCCCAGCACCCTGCTCCCAGCAATCCCCACTCCCAGCACCCTGCTCCCAGCAATCCCCACTCCCAGCACCCTGCTCCCAGCAATCCCCACTCCCAGCAATCCCCACTCCCAGCACCCTGCTCCCAGCAATGCCCACTCCCAGCACCTTGCTCCCAGTAATCCCCCACTCCCAGCACCTTGCCATTCCTGCTCCCAGCAATCTCCACTCCCAGCACCATGCCATTCCTTAGCCCAGCCTGCCACCTCTGCCCCTGCAAACTTTGGTCAGGATGTTGAGGGGTGGACACTCTCTGCCCCATGTCACTCTCTGCCCCACAATCATCCCTGAGGTCGGCCGCTCCGCCCCCTCCCCCCAGTGACAGATGGGATCACCTCTTGGCTGGTCACGCCCCCTCCCTGAGCAGTGACAATGAAGGAGGCATGCCAGCTGCTCGGCATCAATCAGAGCCCTGAGCCGCCGAACAGCTTTGCAGCTGGGGGAGCGAGAGGAGGGATCTATCAGTGTACTGCATGTGATAGTTCCCTCCCCGCGCCCCTTCACGATTCCTCCCTCTCCTTCTCCGGACCTCCAATACACTCGTGCAGACTTGCCACACAGGCTCCAGGTGTGACATCCACTGGGGATGAGAAGGTGACAGGCAGTGGTTGCGCCCTAGGCGGCAGTGCGCCCTAGGCAGCTGCCTTGTTCGCCTAGTGGTAGCAGCGGCTCTGCATGTAAACTTTTGATCAGGGTCATTTGGGTAGTTTCTGTTGTCATTATGATTTAAAGAGAGTAAACACAGTTGATTGATAATAAATGGCTTCAGCCAAACACTAACCACGAGTGAAAGAAAAGCTTTTGTGTTATCATTCATATTGTCTGAAAAATGGCCAAGAAATCATAAATTCTGCCAGGGTATGTAAACTTATGAGCACAACTGTATAAAATTATTATGCTTGAAATAAAAGTATAGCTTATTCAGTAAATAAACTGAACTTGCTTTTTATTTATGTTTTTATTTTACTACAAATAGATTAACAAGGACTGCATATGATAAGAACATTTCAACATTTCAACATGAGAACAGTTTTCAGTTTTTTTCCCTGGCCTTCCTTTCTCTAGATGGAACAGATTTAACCTCCCAATAGAACCACGCATAAGATTTATATTGGATTTGGTCTCTAACCAAGTACAGTATATGTACAGTAATATGTTGGCTGTCAGATTGTGAAGCTATATCAGATAGAAATATAGATGCATTTAGAATAGTTGACAATAAGGTTGTGTCTGCTGAATCACAATAAAATATTTTCCAGTTTCCCTCAGCACACCCCTTGAACTCCTTGATTGGTTGAATTTATTCTGTAACACCCACTATAGGGACCAGAAATGATGTGCTGCATTTGCATCTCTGGAATTCTCGTTTTACTGAGCAGTCCGG
Organism: Lithobates septentrionalis; assembly: GCA_037952835.1. Taxonomy (NCBI): domain Eukaryota; kingdom Metazoa; phylum Chordata; class Amphibia; order Anura; family Ranidae; genus Lithobates; species Lithobates septentrionalis. The sequence continues at coordinate 450,855 of JBBDGP010000945.1, read as the reverse complement.
AAGGGTGCTCCTGGTGAGGATGGGTGCTGCATTGGGTCTGACCAGAGGGTCGGGACCCTGGCCTTCTGGCCTAGATTGGGGTAGTTCTAGCTCCGGTCAGTTTTTCGGGAGGGAACACTAGCTCCCCTTTCCCACCGGGGGAGCGGTTAGTATTTCCCGAATGTAATTAGGTAGGAGTGACGGGAGCGAGGGTTGAGCCTGATGGCAAGGGCTCTCCCCAAGCTGCCAGAAATTTAGGCCTTCCTGGCTGGGGTGGGGGCTGCTCTGGGTGCGGCTGGACCAGAGTCTTGTAGAATGGGAGAATTATCGCTTTATCCCTGGAGTTAATCCCCTTTGTATTGAATGCCAACATTCTGTTTGCTTTGTTAACAGCAGCTTGGCATTGCATGCTATTGCTGAGCCCATCATCTACTAGGACCCCTGGGCAGTGGCATAACTAGAACCTTCAGGACCCCGATGCTAGAAACCATAAGGGCCCCCCTGCCCCCCCGACAGGAGCCTTTCCTCCAAGCCCGGTGGCGGAACAATGGGGCACAGTCACAAGTGGGTGGCTGCATATAAAGGAACCCATTTTTTCCATTTCCCCCCTGCTTCTCCACCTCTCCCTCCCGCAGGCATTCAGCGGCTGCAGGAAGAAAATGGAGAGATGGGCTCCTCTATGTCGGTGTTTCTCAATATTTTTTCAGTCAGGGCACCTTTGAAGTATACCCCTAGGTGAATGGGGCTGCACTGCAACCACTCTGTAACTGTGTGCATTGCATGCAGTTGCAGCATAGTGATGATGTATTTAAAGGGGTTGTAAACCCTCATGCTTTTTCACCTTAATGCATCCTATGCATTAAGGTGAAAAAACACCTGGCAGTGACCGACCCCCCAGCCCCCCTGTTTTACTTACCTGAGCACACATCCCAACATTTTGAGATGGGAATGAGGGACATCTATCAGCAAAAGTATGCAGGCATAGGACACACCCCTTGCCATGCCCCCTTAGAGGAGAATTGTACAAAAAAAACAAGATTGGTTAAAACCACAAGTGCTTTTTTTACCACTAATATTCCTTTATATTGGCTTTTGCAATTTACAAATGCAGCAATTTAGAAATCAGATGAAAGGTTTAGCACTGGAAAACACTTTTTGATCGATTAAAAAGTGTATTTTATATACATTTATATAGATCAGACCAAAATGAGGGACAAATGAGGAGGAATGAGGGACAGAGGGACATTGCTCCAAATCAGGCACAGTCCCTCGAAATCAGGGACAGTTGGGAGCTATGCCTGAGCCCTGGAACTCCGCCTGGCGGAGACGCGCTCTTCCCTTGCATTCATCTATCTATTGGTAATAGAAGGGGTGCAGGGGAGAGGGGGCAGTGCCCCTTTTCCCCCCTTAATGCACGGGCCGCCACTGCATCTAAACACACACACACATACACATAGATAAACACACACATAATACACACACATATACTGTATATATACACACACATACATATATAATTACACACACACATATATATATATATATATATATATATAAATGCACACACATATAAACACATGCAAACACACACACACACATACATGCACATATACATGCACACATATACATACAGGTGATACTCGAAAAATTAGAATATCCTGCAAAAGTTAATTTATTTCTCTAGTGCAACTTAAAAGGTGAAACTAATATATGAGATAGATTCATTACATGCAAAGCAAGTTCAAGCCGTGATTTGTCATAATTGTGATGATTATGGCTTACAGCTCATGAAAACCCCAAATCCAATATTGTAAAAAGGTGCAATATTCTAGGCTCAAAGCGTCCCACTCTAATCAGCTAATTAGGTCATAACATCTGCAAAGGGTTCCTGAGCCTTTAAATGGTCTCTCAGTCTGGTTCAGTAGGAATCACAATCATAGGAAAGACTGCTGACCTGACAGTTGTGCTCACAAGCGGCCGGTCTTGTAAACTAGCGTTCGTAATGGAGAATTAACAATCGTGACGTGGCAAATTAGGGAATCTCCAAATACAGCGCACAATTCTCTTCTTCTTTAATGGGATAATAATGAAGCTGCTTTGCTGGTGATACTGATGGAGTTATTGCAAACGAATTTTCAAAGGCTTTTTTTTTCAAGTGATATGAAGAATAATAAAAAATAATAGCGCTAAATGAAAAACGCAAAAAGAAAAGCGCGAATCAACACTCACCAAACTTCTACTAGCACGAAATTAGCAGAAGGAACCCAAAGGGTGGCACTAAAGAGCTGAAAAATCACATAGTACGTCTAGTACGTCACTACGTTCGTAATTGTTGGCCAACATTTGTGTGACCGTGTGTATTCAAGACAAATTGAAGCCAACAACCTTCGAACAAAATTCCACGGTTTTGTTGTCGGGGCATTAGAATTAGTAAGCTTTTGGGTTTAAAACCGATTTAATTGAATAATCAACCTGCCCCAGTGACATGCGCTGTCAGCCTGCTGGTGCTTGAATTGTTGTCCTAAATCAGCAAATTCTCTGCGCAGTGTGTAATACATCAAAGTGTCTGTGTTGTGCCCAATCGTTAACATAGTTTTAGTAAGCACTTAAACGCACATTCATAACAGAACACAATTGCTTGTTGATCTTAACAACTTAACCACTTGCCGCCCTCCATATAGCAGAATGACGGCGGCAAAGTGGTTTCAATATCCTGACTGGACGTCATATGACGCCCGCAGGATATTGAGCTGCTGCGCGCCCCCGGGGGCGCGCATCGCGGCAATCGTTGTTGCGGGGTGTCAGTCTGACACCCCGCAGCACCGATCTAGGTAAAGAGTCTCTGACGGAGACTCTTTACCACGTGATCAGCCGTGTCCAATCACGGCTGATCACGATGTAAAGAGAAAGAGCCGGTGAAAGGCTTTTCCTCACTCGCGTCTGACAGATGCGAGTAGAGGAGAGCCGATCGGCTGCTCTCCTGACAGGGGGGGGTCTGTGCTGATTGTTTATCAGCACAGCCCCCCCTCGGATCCTACCCAGGACCACCAGGGAAGCCGCCCAGGACCACCAGGGAAGCCGCCCAGAACCACCAGGGAAACCAGCCACACTGGACCACCAGGTATGCCCCCTAGAACCCCAGGGAAATAATAACCAGTGCAAAGGCAGCTGCCAATCAGTGCCCACTCCAATGCCTACCACTGCCAGTGCCACCAGGGATGCCTATCAGTGCCGCGTATCAGTGCCGCGTATCCGTGCCCATCAGTGCCCATCAGTGCCACGTATCCTGCCCAGCAGTGCCCAGCAGTGCCGCCTATCAGTGCCCATCAGTGCCCAGCAGTGCCGCCTGTCAGTGCCCATCAGTGCCACCCATAAGAAACCATCTTTGCAGCCTTTCAGTGCCCATCAGTGCCCATCAGTGCCCACCAGTGCCACCCATGAATGCCCATCAGTGCCGCCTATCAATGCCCATCAGTGCTGCATATCAGTGCCACCCATCAGTGCCGCCTACCAGTGCCCATCAGTGCAGCATATCAGTGCCCATCGTCAGTGTCCGCTCATTGCTGCCGCCTTATCAGTGCCTGTCAGTGCCGCCTTATCAGTGCCCATCAGTGAAAGAGAAAATATACTTATTTACAAAATTTTTAAACAGAAACAAAAGCAAAACTTTTATTTTTTTCAAAATTTTCGGTCTTTTTTTATTTGTTTAGCAAAAAATAAAAACCGCAGAGGTGATCAAATACCACCAAAAGAAAGCTCTATTTGTGGGAACAAAATGATAAAAATTTAGTTTGGGTACAGTGATGGATGACCGCGCAATTGTCATTCAAACTGCGACAGCGCTGAAAGCTGAAAATTGGTCTGGGCAGGAAGGTGTCTAAGTGCCCTGTATTGAAGTGGTTAAAGATGAAGTTTAACTTTTTTTTTTATTAGCCTTGAGTTACATTATGGTGTGTATCCCATTGCTTCTGGTAAACTGGAAGAACTGATTGTGAGTTCACGCAACAATCCTTCGAAATTCACAAAAATCTGGTCTTGTTGGCTTAATTTCCAAACAACTCCAGAATTTGCAGATCTTATGGGGGTTCCCCGAGATCCCTGTTCCCCTTGGATAATCCTAGGCTGGGTTTTTGCCCTGATCCCTTGTATTAAGTGTAACCAGAGTCTGGTGGCTAACTTATTTTCTGCTGAAGGCATGAGCAGGGGGGAGGTGGGAGAGAACCAACTCCAGGCTCCCAGTTGATGCGTGTCTCTCCCCCCCCTTACCTTCCCCTTTCTTACCTACACCTGCCACCCCTTCCCCCCTTTTTTCTGTTCTTGTCCCTCCTTTTTTCTTCCTCTCCTTTACCCCACCCCCTCTCAGTTCTCTCTCTCTTGACAATTTCACTATCTTTTTCCAACTCTGAGCTTTCTCACCTTAGCTATCTGCATCTTGTAATGGGTTAACCTGTCTAACCATGTGTTCCTACATAGTCCTCCTTCTCAAAACCTGAACCAAGCGCTGTGTCCTTTCCCCTTTCACCAATTTACTATGAGGTTTGTACCGCCTCGGGTGCATTAGGATTGTGACTCTTTGCATATGGCCTATACACATTGATAACCATGTACTGGTTTTGACGGACATATTCCACACCCTTGCTCAAGAAGACCTTACCCATTCTGCATACTTGATTTGATTGGGCTCCTCTTCATGTTGAATGCAATACTCTTTAATGAAACATGTTTCCAAATGTTTCTCTTCTTTGACATTATCGCCGCTGTGAACAGGCAGCGGTTTTCTGTTCTCTGTTAAAATTCAATAATTCAAACCTTTATGGAATAAAAAATATCTGCTGTGACTCCTTTAGAGTATGTGGATACAACCCTAAGTGGCTGTAAAGGTTAACAGTAGCTGCTACTACTGGGAAAAGTTGTGCTGCTCGCCTGCCCCCTTCTGACCTTTATACCATTCAAAGAGCTTCTACTATTATTGCCTCACAATGCATCCCATTCTGTGAATGGGCAGGGGAGACCATATCATTCAACTGCTCCATCTCAGTTCACAAAACAGGATGCATTGTGGGACAACAACAGTAGAAGTTTTGTCAATGGAGGACAGGACAGAAGGGGGCAGGTGAGCGGCGCAACTTTTCTTAGTAGCAGTAGCTGCTGTTAACCTTTACGGTGCTGTAAAGCAGCCGCTCATCACAGTATCTGATGGCTCTGAAGGAGGCACTGAATGAAAATTTTTTACCACAAGCAGCTACCTATAGTTAATAGTACACTCACAATTACACATAACTATGTGTTTGATGTTGTACTAAACCTCAGGTTTAATATGGTAGGCCCTTATACATACCAACAATGTGAATATCTATGCAAATAAACATTCAGACCCTTTCCTTATTTGCTTAAAAAAAACTAGGAGAATTATGAAATTGGGCTTTAAGAAAATTATTATCACATGACTAATCCTTCTTCAGATTAAGATTTATGTTGTTTTTTTGTTTTAGCAGGTATCACAAGCTTATATCTATCAAAACAATACATAGTTGTTCCTCATTGGCTACCAAGGGAAATTGTATTGTTGTCTGCAGTGCAGACTGTATTACTTAACACCTCAATGAAGTGTGAGCTATGTATTTTACCTTAGATGCCATAAAAGTTGATTTGAGATAAGTTATAACATCGGTCTGTTGATTATTTCTTGAATATACCCAGTCATGTGTTGCATAGGCCATTGCATAAGTAGCTCTGTAAATAGCATAAGTTAATCTAAAGTTGTTGACATCAAAATCATTCTCATAGGATTGCATTGTTTCTTTTCCAGTGCAATTCCATACGTATTTTAGTTGGTTTCTAAATGTGGTCGCATTTATGGGTAAGCAGGCAAAGGCACTTCGCCACATTAAGGCGGTGAATATATCATCTGGTAAGGTGAGGGGGTTAGTGCTATAGAGAAATTCCTTTAATCCAGGGATCTCTCCTTTGTGAATAGCAAACGCAAGCGAACCATTAAATGTGGTTACATAGGTTTCCTGTGTAGGGAGGGTCACTGTTGATGGCACAATCCACACTTTTCCAGGAATGGAAAACATCTGAAAAGTAAACATGAAGTTTATAAAGTCTAAGTTACTAGAGAAAACAAATACAACGTTTGCAGATGAGCTTTTGATGACATTCGTTGCCTTGTACAGGCTGTTGAGTACTCTGCTTGATATGATTTGGAAGTAGGCGATGCAGATTTCATTTTTAATGAGTATGTTTTTAATTTCATTACTCCATCGGAGGTTATTTTCATCATCAGTGGTAATGATTCCAACCCATATCCAGCCAAAATATTTGAGAAGCTGTACAAAACCATCATTCTGACTTTGTTCAGATGGGACAGTCCGGAATAAAGTTGGATATATTGACTTAGCACTTATATCGGAATCCTGAGCTCCATAACTTACCTATAAGCAAAGGAAATATGTAAGATGATGGAAAATTAAATGAGATGTAAATATATATATCTAGTGCAATGTTTCTGTGAAATTCAGATGGGAAGTTCCAGGGAACAGAGCCCTTTGACTTTCCAACCTGCATCCTAAAGTGACCATGTTGCTGCAAAGCTCAGTGAGATGAACACTATAAATAAAAGAAGAGGCTGAATACTCTCCTGGCCAGTAGGAAGCAAGCGGAATATACATTCTTTTGCAGAGCTACAGGTACTGCTGCTATCTGATGTATCTTGGTTTATCAGATAGTGCGTCTCTCATCATGTGCTGTGGTTTATCCCACTGACCCCTATGTCAGTACCGTGTTCTGTACTGATGTAGGCTTGCTGGGAAAAAAAAAAAACACCCTGCACCACTGGGGACACACTATCGGTCTACACATGGAAGGGCCATTCAAAATAAAAACATAAAATGGACTATCTTGTACACATGTACTACATACAACAAAGGTTAAGACATCAATTGACAATTTTATTAGTACGATTTTTTTTTGTACTAATAAAATTGTGAATTGATGTCTTAACCTTTGTTGTACATAGTTCAGGTACAGAGATAGTAAATTTTTAGTTTATATTTTGGATGGCCGGTTCTTTCATATTGTTAAATCAGGATGATGGTACCCCTACATTGTATTTTTGTCCCTTTACATATTTGAGAGGTTTTCCGAGTATACACACAGAAGGGGGGACCTGAAAATCCTGAAGATTTTCCTTACAGAATTTCCTTTCAGCCTATTCTTTTACAGGGTGCTGAGTATTTTTAATGAAAAGGATAAGGTGGCTTAAAGCAGCCATTTTCAACCAGGCTGCCTTTAGGTTTCTTCAGGGGTGCCTTGGCAAAATACCTAAAAATTGCCCAAAAATTGTATACAAGCCAGCGGGTGGATCAAGCCTGCCTTTTAGTTACATGAAGCCACAGGTTTTCATTATGCACCATTACAATGAAATCATTGGTTGATAAGAAGGACTGCCCGGTATCCTTGTTTGCCCTGGAGTCACATTGGCTGAGTGAGAGAAACTGAGGGAGAAGAGGAATATTGGTATAATAGTCAGTACCAGTGTGCAAAGCTGTATTTGTTTTGAAAGAATAAATCACCTCTAGCATTGAGTGTCTGATGTGTGTGGATGTTGCTGCGTTATGTAAAACTATTAGTTGAGTTTTTTATATTTTAAAATGGGGTGCCTCAAAATTGCGCATAATTTTAACCTCCCTGGCGGTTTTCCCGAGTGTGGCTCGGGGTTACATTTCAGGACCATTAGCGGTAACCCCGAGCCACACTCGGGATTACATCGCAGGATCCTGGTGCCTCCTTACTTACCTTGTCCCCGGGATCCTGCGATGTCCCCCGCAGTGTCCGCGGGCTCCGTCCTCCTCCGAAGCCTCTCCGTGCCAGGCTCCGTTCCCTGCGAGCGTCGCGACGCACGGGGGCGGAGCCTGGCGGCAAATTCAAAAAAATGTAAAAATCATAACACATACAGTACTGTAATCTTACAGATTACAGTACTGTATGAAATCATTTCACATCCCATTTGTCCCCAGTGCTCTGGTCCATGCCCTGCATGCAGTTTTATATTGCATATACTGTTCTTTCTGCCTGGAAACTGGAGATTGTCCATAGCAACCAAAAAGTGTCCCTTTACGTCAAAAATGGCTTTAGACCAGCTAGAAAACTGCGATAGTAAATTAGAACACTTGCAGAATTGAGCGATAGTGAATCGTGTGGAAATTTATTTTATTACTATTTATTTTTATTTTTTTTAATTATTATTTTTTTTTTATTATATTATAATTTATGTTTTTGTGTTTCAAACTTTATCATACCCGGGATATCTACTAGACTCTTGTTTGGACAGATTTAAGTGTGTTATTGTTAATAATTAAATACCTACAATATAAAACGCCAAATTTCATTGCAAAATAATTGTACCGCTTTCAGCACCTAAAATCAGAAAGAATCATACCGCCAGGGAGGTTAAAGGGTGCCTTGACTGACAAAAGGTTGACAAACACTGGCTTAAAGGGAACCCAACTACTATCTACTACTGTATGTTCTAACTAAAATTATATTATTATAGTTATAACTAACACTGCAGTTTTTTTTAGCTAATTTCATGGTAATTCGTTAGAGGTGTCTGAACTTTATATGCATTCTTTTTATTTATCCTAAAGCATTTGCCAAATGTTATTGCAACAAACTATTACACATCAAAACAGTAGGGCTCGTTTACTAGAGAGTGCAAAATCTGGTGCAGTTCTGCATGGTAGCCAATCAGCTTCTAACTTCAGCCTGTTCAATTAAGCTTTGACAATAGAAACCGGAAGCTGATTGGTTTCTATGCAGAGTTGCGCCAGATTTTGCACTCTGCAGTTTTAGTAAACCAACCCCAGTATTGGTTCCCACATGCTGCCAGGCTCCCTCACAATCTTATGGCTTGCTATTGTTTCGTTTCTGTGTTTGAGAAGATGATTTCAATGATAATGAAATATTTGAGTTTTTAATGCCTACAAGATTATAGTGTATCTAAACCCAAAACCAAAAACGTAATATATTGCAGATTACTAGCCCTTGGTGTGGTAGCTGTATTCATTTTCAAGCTTCTGTTGCTTTATTTGTACCTGATGAACCTGCAAATAACACACTTCCTGTCCCTGGGTGCCTATGTCACTCCTCCACTGATCTATGGAGGGAGCCATGATTGTCAACCTTAGTTGCCCTCCTGATATGGACTACAAACATGTTTGTGTCATCCTCTCCATTACATAGGGGGACAGGGCAATTGGTAGTTTACAGAAGATAGTTATGAAGGGAGATATTCTTTGGTGAAGCTCACAGGAAGTTACAAGCACACTGAATTTCTGGCAAGATTTACAGGCATTTCCTGTATTTGCTATACAATAAGCTACAATATATTGCATTTTCTGTCCTTGGTTTGGTTATCCTTTAGGGCTGGTTCACACCTGAATTGCACAGGAATGCAGTCTGACTCTGGATCACACAAAAAGTAGTGCATTTACTACTTTTCAAAAACACACTGCACCTAATTGCATGGTACTATGGTACCATGCGATCCAGGGAAGGCAAACGCACTGCGCCTTCGGGGTGTTGTTAGGAATATATTAACACTTGCAGCAGATTGCACACCTAGTGTGTTTTCCTGCACTGCGTTCTAGTGTGCATGAGCCTTAAGGTGTTCATGCAATTACTCACCCTAAATCAGGGGTCTCAAAACTTTCAAAACAAAGGGCCAGTTTACCCTTCAAATATTAAGGGGGTCGGACTGTGACCAGTGGAAGTAGAAAAAAAAATACATTATTGGTGTCAGTGGGAGGATTAGTGCCCCATCATTGGTGTCAGTTAGAGGAATAGTGCCCCATACTTGGTGTCAGTGGGAGAAATGGTGCCCCATCATTGATGCCAAAGATAGGGCACCATTCCTCCCACTGACATCAATGATGGGTCATTAGGTGTCAGGAATGGTGCTTCATATTTGATGTCAGTGGGAGAATTTATTTCCTATCTTTGGTGTCACTTGGAGGAATAGTACCTCATTGTTGGTGTCAGTGGGAGGAATAGTGCCTCATTGTTGGTGTCAGTGGGAGGAATAGTGCCCCATCAATAGTGGCCCTGGGGGGAATAATGACCCATCATTGGTGTCAGTGGGAGGAATGGTGCCCTATCTTTGGCATCAAAGGAGGGAAGGTGCCTCATATCAAGGGATGGAATAGTGCTGTCCAAGGGCCAGATAAAGGCAAGCAAATGGTCACATCTGGCCCCTAGGCCGCAGTTTGGAGACCCCTGCCCTAAATGATTCGTATAGGAAGACTCTCACACTTGTTTCACTCGTTTTTTTTCTCCCTGCAATTTAAGCCAAATGTACTATAGTAGCTCCAGAGTTGATTAACATCTGTTTATAGTTTATATCCCGTGTTATTATATTTAATCAAATATTAGCTCCAGCATTGCATTCCACAATATAACATGATTAAATGAACTTTAAAATAATAAAATTATTCACATGACAGGGTCCCTATTCATATAGAAAAAAACAAACACATATATCTTTATATTAAAATTAAAGTGCGCTGCAATGCAAGGTAACCTATTATGGCACATTGTGCACCCAAAAAGAGGATTAAGTATGGTTTCTTGTGTACTGGAGTGCATTGGCAGCCCATTTGAAATGAATGTAATTCAATGTAATATGTTTTAATGCTTATTGGTTAATGCAGTGTACTGCTTTAAAGCCTGTTTATGTATTACACCCAATCCAATTGGAGAGCAGCAAGAGTGCATACTTAGCAATAAATTGCACCTGTGCAGCAATTGTTTCCAAAAGCATCTATTGGTTTTCAGAAGAGACCCATTGTACTCTTTCAATACGGGGCTAATCATGTTGTATGCATGAAACACCACAGTACCCTGTAACATCATTTGTAAATATTCTGAGGTCTCTGTGTGGAAATGGTTGTTTCACTAATAAAAAACGTACCACCTGGCTCTATATTCATCTATAACAGTGAACCATATGAGTACTAGCCTGTATATACTGTACCTCTTTATTACCAAGCCATTGTTTTAGTTTTCATTGCTTTTTAACAGTTTGATAAACAATTACTTAGTACTATACCCAAATAATTTTATATCTTGTTTTAAACAGATAGAATCTTCTATTGGTGGTATTTAACCACTTGCAGATTGTCCATTGTACATGGCTGAATGGCTTAGTTAAGTGAGCGGGGGGGGGGGGGGGGGGGCTTTCCTTTTGGGTGCTTGTGTACGTCATTTAGTATGCACAATGTATCTAATAGGCAATGCAGAATAAATGTACAGAGCCAATGAGAGTGGCTCGGTACCTTAGGATTGCTGTGGATTGCTGTAAGAGAGATCATACAGAGATCACACATTGTTTATATTAGCTGCAGTCAGTTGCATCTTATGCATTCATCTCACACAGCGCGGTGTGAGATGAAAAGGAAGCTCCTGAGAGTAACCAGCATACAGTAAAAAATAGTGATATAAAAAAAGCCTTTTTTAGGCTTCCTTTTACTTTATTTTCATCTGGTGCTTTGGCCAGTAACACATTTTCTGTATCAGGATTCCTACAGTCTGGATGAAGGAGCAACAGAAACACCGTTGAACAGCACCATTGTTTGTCCTGGGGGGAGGGGAGTGTTAGATATACTAGTAGATTTAGATACACTGATGAAATAAAGCCAAACTCTATCTAACACTTTTCAAGCAATTTCAGCAACAATTTTGTTCCTTTTGGGATAAAGGTTTTACATAAATAAATAAAAGCTGACCATTGTAAGCACCCCTGTCAGTGCTAAATAGTTTGTCTAATCCCTCCAACGGCTACAAGTGTAACCACAGCCCAAAACAGTGTCATCCACCCGTCTGTTGTCCTCACCCCTCTGCAGTATATGTCAGCTCCATCTTGTCCTGACCCGACCTGTATATTAATCCTCACCTGCCTTGTCCTGCACATCTGTACATTAACCCCTTCATCTCCATCGTCCCATTGTATGTGACCTGTATATTAACCCATTCACCTCCGGAAATTACCTGTAAATTTAAGGTATCTAGTGCATCATTTTCATGTTTTAACCTACTCATTTCTAGTATGTTTCTTCATAACCAAAAAATTGTGGCAAAAAATCTGATCACCTTAGGGTGTTTACAAAAAAGGAGTCATGTCATTCACTTTGCCTGACAGTGTTCATAATGTTATGGCTGATTGGTGCACAGCAGAAAGTAGGGGCAACTGTCACATACCTGATAGGTGAGTGAAATGATGAGAGTAGCCGCTCTTGTATCTCCAGCCTAAGCACCCCTAAAAGTGGAAGAGACAGTGCCAAGGGACAGGAGGAACACGAATGCCGGAAAATGTGGATTGTTGGACCTCAGAGTGGAGATGCACCATGAGGGAAACAGCAGAGGGTCAAACACACATGCACATGTATATACCGTGTATATATATATATATATATATATATATATACATATATATACATATATATATATATATATATACATATATATATATATATATATATATATATATATATATATATATATATATATATATATATATATATATATATATATATATATATATATATATATATATATATATATATATATGAGCTGAGGATAGGTAGCAGGTACAAAACTCCCTGTTGTAAAGCAGAGATATCAGTCCAGTGATGTAGTAACAAACAGTGCAGTGTTTAATGGTGCTATTTACAGGTGCTGTACAGTGTTCACAAAATAAACAGGACAAAAGCTCAAAAACAAAATCCTAGCCATGTCCCAGCACTATCAGACCCCTAATGTCTCACTTTTGAGACAGAGAAAGGGACTGAGCACAGTGATTCCCTGGTCCCTTTCTCCACAGCCTCTGTGCTGACTGGCTTCCTGTTCATTCGCAAACTGAAGCATAGTAAACAGTTTCTAAGCTTCAGTTATGAATGGACACAGGATCGATCTGTACCGATCACTCACTGCATTCATTCAGAAAAGAAAGGGACCTGTAAATGGCTTATTTACTGGCCCCTTCCCCTGCTCTCTATCCTGAAATGCCCCCCGCAGCAGCCGGCGGGAGAGGAGATGAGGGAAGCTACAGCCATGGCACAACTCTCTCAATGGATGGCATGCTGTCCATTGGGAGCATAGTGTGCATGCACCGGTGATGTCACTGGCTGCTTTAAATATCTAGCAAACTGTGCACATTTAGGCTTACCTGTAGGTATAAGATAAAAAGAGTTTGAGCCTTTCTAAACACCAAATTCATTATATATTTGTGACTTTCTTTAACCTAGTACATAAATTGAAAAGAACAAGGCCCAGAGGAATTTTTTAGGGGTGTTGCCCAGATTTTTTTTTAAAACAAATACCGTATATCTAAAAATAGTAAACAGCTTTATTCATCATATTAAATATCAAAAATAGACAATCTTCTGATAAAAAAAGAGGTATACTAGCATACACCATAATACATCACATAAAACAGAGGTATGTAGTAGGCATCAAACACTGCTAAATTGCTTCTCAGCATGTTTCTTGAAACAAAGTTCACTTCATTAGGAGACAAAGCAAATTTAAAGCTGATAACCAGCATACAACAAATGAGATGTCAAAGGCATCACTTGTTAGATAAAAAACAGTAGAGTCCTCTCCTAAATAGGCAGATGCAATGGATTGGCATCGACTAGGGCCGTTCTGCCCGGGAGCTGAGGGCAGGGTGCCCCACCAGAGGAAGAACCAAAAGGAGGGGCAGGGATGCCAGAGGTTATCAAAAGGGAGACAACCTTGTTTGCCAGGGTCATAAGGCCCACAGTGTTACAAGGGTCAGTTAGCTAAACGCAAGGAAGGAAAAGGAGAAATTGGTTTCTTTAACCTAGGATTTTGTTATACCTACATCAGTTTTATCTATGATCAGCAATAGCAGTTCAATAATTGTGTTTTTATCACTGCATTTTATACTTTACTATCACTTACTGTCTGTTTTTTTTTTTTTAGCAAATATAGCACAATTTGCTCTAACCCCCTCCCTATTGTGCTCACCACTAACTTATAGTTTAATCCATTTCCTGACTTTGCTATCTTTTCTAAGGACTCTTATGCCGTGTACACACGGTCGGACTTTTCGTTTCAAAAGTCCGACAGCCTGTCCGACAGACTTTCGACTGACTTTTGTCGGAGTTTTGGCGGACTTTTGGCGGACTTGCGGCAGACTTTCTTACGAACAGACTTGCCTACACACGATCACACAAAAGTCCGACGGATTTGTACGTGATGACGTACACCGGACTAAAATAAGGAAGTTGATAGCCAGTAACCAATAGCTGCCCTAGCGTGGGTTTTTGTCCGTCGGACTAGTACACGAGCGGATTTCTGGGTCCGGCTTAGTTACGACGTAAAGATTTGAAGCATGTTTCAAATCTAAAGTCCGTCAGATTTGAGGCTGGAAAAGTCCACTGAAAGTCCGCTGACAGTCCGGGGAAGCCCACACACGATCGGATTGTCAGCCAGCTTTAGTCCGTCGGCGTCCGTCTGACTTTTGTAGACGAAAAGTCCGACCGTGTGTACGCGGCATTACATATAGATAGGTTGTATGTTTGCAAAGTGCAATAGGTTTAAATCATAAGAAAACCCAACCATTGCTAAGTTATTACATTTGCAAAATCCTAGAGGTGTTGTGGTAATGTGCAGTGAATCATTACCGTAATGCATGATCTGCAGTACAGCTTTATACCATTTGTTTTTAATGCACCTAAATGCCTGTTCACCACAACCTATAGAACTACCTGTGTACAGTGGTATGATCTATAAACAAAAAATTGACAGTTCATTTTTTTTAATGCGTTGAGGTACACTGTTCAGAATTAATGAGCTTCCTCAATACAGAACGCCTTAATGCACAAAAATGCTTTGCGCTAATACAGACATATTCTGGGTCTGGCCTCTATCCTTTGCAGTTCAGAGGTATGCTTTACTGATTCTCAGCTTTAAACTTCATACTTACTTGTGGGAGAAAATGGACCCCAGAAAGCTTGGCCATGGTCTTAGTTGAAGAGGAGAGCATGTGTCCAATTATTCCAGCCAAGGGACCCCTCTTCGCACACTGGTAATTTGGAACAGCATTTTGTGCACCTGTCAGTAATTTCAAAGAGCTTTCTATTGCTTTGCTTTCATATGCACATGAATCAAAAATGTCAAATCCGAGTGTGACGTTAGGAAGTAGAGAAGGATTTCTGTTTATTTCCTCAACTGCATAGATAAATGCCAGGATATGCCTGTAGTAACGAAAGATTATTCTAAAAAAAAGGGAAAAAATGAAATTATTAATGTATAGTTCACATTTAATTACTTAAGAAGGATATTTTCTTTTGTTAAAAGTGAAACATTTTTTTTCAGGGGGGGTGCGGCACAAGGTATAAAGTATACAAAAAAATATGAGGTACAACGACAGTATTCACTTAAAAATAAGTAACCATACAGCTAAATGATAGTACACATTAATATTTAGTAAAGATATGTATAGCTGTAACCATAGGCTATTCAGTGCCAATTTGTATACACAATAATAGTTGTCCCACTTGCTTTCTATGCAAGAAAAACGATATCACGTTACACTGTCTTCATTTTGCTTAATAAACAACTTTTGCATTCTGAATCTGTCTAGTGATTTATAATGATTGTTTGGCACATGTACAGATGTGACAGCAGGGCTTTGTCCAACCTTTTTGATCCTGATTTGCGTGCATGCACCGGACCTCCTTGATTGCATCATTCTTAGACACCCACGTATGCGCAGATGTGCCAAAGGCCTCTGCCAGGTCTCGAAGCCTGGCAGAGCCCTTCAGCACATCTGTGCATTTGTAAGCATTCTCACCTAGGTGAAAAAGGAGGAAGTGCTGCCCTTAAGCACAAAAAATAAAAAAACTGTTAAAAAAAAAAATATCCAATTGTGATTAGAGAAAGGGGCCTGGAGCCAGGTGAATACACATTGCCAAACCTTGTTGAACAAGCTGAGATTAGAAGCTGATTGGTTTCTATGCAGAAATGAGCCTGATTTTGCACTCTCCAGCTTTAGTAAATAAACCTCTTTGTATTCGAAGTGCAGCAGAGATTTGCAGCATTGGGTGTTTAGCAATCAAAAGCTGCAAGTTTAGGATTTAAACAATGGGGGACAGGTTTGGACTTTGTATGAGGCCATATGGTAATATGCCTCTATCCCGATAACAATGCAAAGACAGGGGGGAAAGAATTGGGACTTTATATGAGGCGTGTATCCACTGGTAAAGTACATATATAAAAATATAACCATAATAACAAAAAATAATGAATACATAAGAACAAATGTTTTATTATAAAGTACATTCCAGCCAGAGATGGTACAAATTAAAAACACTGGTCAGATACTTGCACAGAGCAGTGATACATTAATTGTACCATCTCTGGCTGGAATGTACTTTATAATAAAACATTTGTTCTTATGTATTTATTATTTTTGTTATTATGGTTATATTGTTATATACTGTATGTACTTTATTTATCAGTGGATACACGCCTCATATAAAGTCCCAATTCTTTCCCCGCCTTTATTTCCAGGATTTAAACAACCTATGCAACATTTGGCCTTGGTACTTTTGGTCACTCTGGATGGCTGTAGAAAGAAAGATGTTGGCTGTAACTGACTCAGAGATAAAGTAACTACTGCGTGTGACTGGAAGAACAGCTCAGCACTGCAGGTACAACATTGGCTCCCCAACCGATACAGGGATGAGAGAGATGGATTACATGTAGAAGAACTCCACTACTAATTACAAAAATTGGCTCCTGACAGCTTGAGGATCAGTAATTAACAGAATAATAAACAGCAACAACCATACAGCTGAATGATAGTACACAATAATATTTTGTAAAGATATATATAAATGTGACCAACCAGTGTCAAGTTGTATACACAATAAAGGCTGTCCCACAAGCTTTCTATGCAAGAAAAACGGCATATATTATGTTGAACTATCTTCATTTTGATTATTAAACAACTTTTCCCACCTAAATCCGTCTAGTCATTTATATTCCTGATTCCTCCTGCGCACTCCAAGTGGAACATCAGTCTACAGAGATGGTAGATTGTATTTCTAGCCAGGAAGACCAAATATTTTCAGTGAACTGTTTTATACTTATACATTTTTGCTTTTTTTGTGAACTATAACTCATATAAGTCACCTCTTTATTTTATTTAAGAGGTTTCTGCAAAGATTCTCTCTAATCTAATACAGCATGATTCCAAACATTTTATAGACGAACGCCAGCCAAAATATTTTATTATGTTTTGTCTAGAAGCCTTGGTGTTTAGCCTTAAGCTGGCCATATATTATACCATTTTCTGATTAAATTTCCTTTAGATTTACCTTCAACTATGTAGTGCAAGGGCCTGCCTGATTGCATACAAATTGAACGTTTTTAGGTTTGACCGGCTTGTCTAGTGGGAGTGGGAGCATTGATTTATAAAGGGGTAATAGCAGTGATCTCTACAAGCCTTATATAATATGCCTCCAGTTTCTCACTGTCTTTTGCAGCATGCCCCAGTCTCCAACCAAACCTATAGCATATCCATAGTCTCTAAAAATATCAGAGCTGCCATTTCTGACCTGTTTGGGAGGTGCAAGTTCTATATCTGTCATCATAGTCTTTGCTTTATTTACACACAAAGTGTGCCTGGCAGCGATCACCAATGGGTGGCTGTGCAAACAGCAACCACCGCAGCCTGTCATTAAAGTGTACAGGCTCAGCATCAAAAATAGCAGCAGGAATCAGTAGATTCCTGCTGCTGCCATTCACACCAGGGCAAAACACCTTTGTGAATGTAGCCTTATGCCGCGTACACACGATCGGACATTCCGACAACAAAATCCTGGATTTATTTCCAGCGGATGTTGGCTCAAACTTGTCTTGCATACACACTATCGCACAAATGTTGTCAGAAATTCTGAATGTCAAGAACGTGACGACGTACAACACGTATGAGAAAATTGAAGTTTAATAGCCAGTGCGGCTCTCCTACTTGATTCCGAGCATGCGTGGAATTTTGTGCATTGGAATTGTGTAAACACGATCAGAATTTCCGACAACAGATTTTGTTGTCGGAAAATTTGAGAACCAGCTCTCAAATTTTTGTTGTCGGAAATTCTGACAACAAATGTCCGATGGAGCCTACACACTGTCGGAATTTCCGACAACAAGCTCACATCGAACATTTGTTGTCGGAAATTCCGACCGTGTGTACGCGGCATTAGGGTGCAATCACTCTGGGAACAGTTGAACTGAACTTTGCCCTTGTTCAGCTATGCACCTTCCCATGCCCAGCTGGTCTACATTCACACTGGACTATAAGTAACTGTTCCTGGGCACACCCACATCATTACATTTGCCATCCACAGTGATCCCTGCTTCTGTGCTAAGTCATCTATAGAGAGTTCTGTTTATAAAAAACAGAAAGGTAGGGGGGTTTTTGGGACTTTAAATGAGACAAGCAGCTGGGAAGGTAACACAACATGGTAATAATATGAATGTCTGATAATTGCACCATAAATGCGACCACATCGTGTTGCATAGTAATAATTACATAAACGGTAAGTTGTAATAAATCCAGGAGCCTTTATTCCATAATATGGTATATATTATTGAAACATCATAAGACAACATAACCTCTTCCAAGTGGTCCCAGGCACCGTACATGTAACTTTTCCCCGGCACAGTTCAGAGCACTCACACTCAAGGAGCAGTTCTGGCCAGCTCAGTAGAATGTTTTTTAAAAAACTGGATGCATTCCTAAATGCACAAAATATAACTGGATACTAACATTTATAGGTAATAATGCCAGGGGTAGTCTGGGGGATCAGGAAGGAATATTTTTCCCCTCACTGAAGCAAATTTGCAAATTCTTTATTGGGTTTTTCTTGCCTTCATCTAGATCAACTATGGGTATAGGATAGTGTATGAAGATTTTCTGTTTTTAGGTTGAACTAGATGGTCTTTTTTTTCAACCTAACTACTGTATGTAACTATACAAACAAAGTGGACCAAGGGGATGAACTGAGCCCAGGCTTGGGTAAAACTGCCACCCCAACACACTTGCCTGACTTTCCAGAAAGTCCATCTATATGTGGAGTGATTAATCCAGGAAAAGACAGGAAATAGAAAGAAATGTACAGTATTAAACTGTAAAAGAAAAAAAAGCTTCAATTGGGTTTATGTTGCCTTTCCTTGAAACATTATAAGGCTGGGTTCACACAATGTGTGGAGCGTCTCGCAGCAGGGGGTCCCGTGCGTCCCTGTTCTCTGCTTCAGGGGCAAATAAGGTCTGAATTTTTGCCTAAATTGGGACCAGAAACGGAGCCAAAGACACACAGGACCCTTCTGCTTTGCTCTCTGTGGCTGCCCCAGAGATGTGTGATCTGGCTCCTTTGCGACAGTCTCCTGTTATGTGAATTCAATGTGGCTCATGCGAATTGGATGGAAACCAGCATCCAATTCACATAAGTGTGAACCCAGCTTTAGAGTTTTCTTAGAAGGACACTAGAATGGGTGACAATGTTTGATTTTGACAATGTGATTCTCTTCTCGCCCTTTACTTACTAGATTATCGGTATAGACAGGAAAGGGATGAGATTCTGCCTTTTAGCACTGGGCATTGTTGTTGGTACAGCTCTATATTGTACACTGGAGTTGCTTTATCAGTAAAAAGATTATGCACTTTGCAAGGGCATTTGCTCCAAAGCTTAGTGAATGAGGGAAGCTCTGCTGACTTCCATCATCCAATCATGTGCTGTTTTTTCATTTCCCCTGCATGTTATTGGGTATTCCTTGCAAAATAAAGCTTTATCTCATTTACTAAGCTCTGGAGCAAAGGTCTTTACAGAGTGTAAGTGCACTTGCAAAGTGCACAGTCTATTTGCCTTTCATAAATTAACCCCAATGTTAAAATTCTTTGCACAAAATGCATAATTAGTTAGAGTAGCAGCTAAATTTGTCTGCCTGAGGCAAAATCTGAACTAGGATGGCCACAGATGCCTCATATAATATGACAAACATGTGAGTCTGAAAGGTTATTCTAGGTAATAAATACACCACCTCAATGCCTTCTTTGGTGATATCAGAGAAAAAGAGAGAAGCATTCTTGAATCAGGTTCCCAGGACCATGGGTTCAGTAGCAGTTGCTGCTTTCACTACTCTTGCTGCTACACCACTGAATTCAATATTGCTTTTGGCAAGTTTACAAGAGAAATGTAAACTGATCCTTGCAGCTGACGGACGGCACTGTTGTTTATTTTATTATTTTTATTTATTTTTCATTTTAATTTGTAAGTATTAAAGTGGCTGGCTGAAGGAGTAGTAGGAGACATGAGTGGTCACAAAAAAAAAATCCTGAAAATTCTAGTGTTTATACAACTATTCCAACTAAGTAATTTAGTAGAATAAAATCTCTCATTTTACTGCAAGCCATGCTACTGCTACACAGCAATCCGCCAGAGACCAAACCAAAGCTGGAAGCATGTCTTGGGAATATTCTGTGCTCTGTCTGCTGACTTGCACTTAATGATAATATGCTGTATGAGCAAAATGCAGCTTTGTATAATGACGAATGTTACATTTATCAGGCAGAAATCTTCATAACCAAGTAGATTATATGAAATGACAGAACTTCATTGTGTAAATTTTCAGTGCTATATAAATACCTGTAATTAATAAATAAATAAAGAAACTATAGGACTGCATAATAAAATGTAGCTTTATTGTTGAATTACTTACAATCCTGAAAAAAAAAACAACAATCAGCGTTAAATTTTAAAGTCTAAAACCATTTTGTTCCATTTTTGATGGTGTGGAGTAGGGTGTTTTTCACTTAATTGATTTATCCTGGTGGTGAACATTTCTACCAGGACTCAAAGTAAGGGGAAATCTAAGATTTTAAGCTGTCACTATGTCAGGAAAAGAGGGGAAATCTCCCAAAGTAAAAATGTATTACAATGACAATTACAGTTGTGTCTCAAGACAGGAACGGTAGAAATTTTTACCCATTGAGCTTAAGACAGGGAAAAAAATAAAAATAAGTAACAAATAAATAAATAAATACATACATAAATATTTTCAGGGGTTTAAACTATTACCTACCTTATTCAAAATTAAAAAAAAAAGAGCTTTAGATGTACTCTGTCATCAAGATCTGACACAGTTCCCTGCTCTTCACCCCTTCTATTGAGACTCACTATTCCTGCTGAATTCTGCATAATATAAAATTAACCATAAATCATGGAAGGAAAAACCACAAAAGGAGCACAAGGCCTCTTCAAACAAATGTGGGAATATAAGCATTTTACCACCAGAGTCTCCCCAGTAAAGAAGCTGGTGGGATGACCAGTTATACTTTTGAGTGGATTTTTTTTTTAACAAACACCACCATTCTTTCAGAAAAAAACATTCCAAATACAAAGCCATGCTGCTATATTTACAAGCTTACCCAAGACAAGGTGATGGCTCAGGAGTTGCAGTAAAGGTATATTTTAGTGGAGTAGGAAGACTATGCAATGATAGGACTGCTCCTAGGATAATATCACCATCTCGGAAATAGTTGTACAAGGTAGAATTGCTCAGAGTACAGCTAGCGCTTGAGTTATTTCCAGCAGCATCAATAAAAGGTTGGAAATGTAATGATAATACCAAAACAATAAGAGACTGTTCATAAAAAATCATTATTAGACAAAGAAGGAAGATTAATTGTTATATACTGTGAAATTAGGATTAGTTGTTATATACTATGACATTAAAAAGATTGCAACTTTAAATTTACAGTAAAAATAGAAGCAATTAAATAATATTTTTTTTAAATGTTGTGTTTATATTTAAAAATATATGCTTAGTATCTATTATACTGCTAGAGCCTAGTTCTAAATAGCAGAGATAAATCACCTAATGAATCTATCCATTTTGCTATACTTCTATCTAGCCTGCATGAATGTACAATACAAACTATTGGCAGGCAGGTCAATCCTTCTAAAGCCCCGGCGAGTGGCTAAGGTGTGTATATATATATAGAGATATATATTTATATATTTATGTATTCATATGCAGTTTCTTTTTAAAGTGTCTCTAGGCACATCAAAAATAAATTGCTAGTATGGATGAAATAATAATGGGTTAGTCCAATCCACCCTGCTATTTTCCAAAGGAAGAGCAGTGGCAAGCATATCATTAACAGAATGCTAGACATTTCATCGATAGTGGCAGCTGAGGCCCTGAACTTTCACTAGTCACACAAAGTCAATTTGTTTTTTCCTTCATTTGTATATTTTTTTTTTATACTTGCTAAAGGCTAGTTAAGAAAGTGCAAATGAAGGAGACATGATAATTAAATATATTTGTGCATGCTTTTACATAAGAACAGCAAAGATTAAAGTAAGTTTCCAAAATTGCTGATTTAAATACTATTACAATTTTATTACATCTTGTTTAATTATAGATAGAAGTGTGTCCAGATTAGGGATGAGCCGAACACCCCCCAGTTTGGTTTGCACCAGAACCTACGAACGGACCGAAAGTTCATGCGAACTTTAGAACCTCATTAAAGTCTATGGGATTCGAATGCTAATTTTAAAGGCTAATTTGCATGGTATTGTCCTAAAAAGGGTTTGGGGACCCGGGTCTTGCCCCAGGGAACATGTATCAATGCAAAAAAAGTTTTAAAAACGTCCGTTTTTTCGGGAGCAGTGATTTTAATGATGCTTAAAGTGAAAAAAAAAAAAAGTGAAATATTCCTTTAAATATCGTACCTGGGGGTGTCTATAGTATGCCTGTAAAGTGGCTCGCGAACAGTCCCTGCACAAAATGACATCTTTAAAGGAATAAAAGTCATGTAATGTTTAATGTAATTTCGGGTCCTGGCAATATGGATAAAAATCAGTGAGACAAACGGCATGGGTACCCCCCCAGTCCATTACTAGGCCCTTTGGGTCTTGTATGGATATTAAGGGGAACCCCGCACCCAAATTAAAAAAAGGAAAGGCGTGGGGCCCCCAGGCCCTATATACTCTGAACAGCAGTATACAGGCGGTGCAAACAAAACAGGGACTGTAGGTTTGTTGTTAAGTAGAATCTGTTTGTAATTTTGAACTGGTACATTTTTAAAGTGTAGCTCCAGCCTTAAAATCTATTTTTAAGCTCTTTGGAAAACATAGGGAAGGGTTATCACCCCTGTAACATTTGTTTTGCTGTCTGTGCACCTCTTCAAAAGATTTCACCTCACTTTCTGTCCAAATGACAAATGTTTTTTGAAAATTTGGGGTTTTTAGTGAAACAAGGATTGGTGATAAAGCATCAGTGGAGAGGAGACACATTTTTCCCATATTAACTCTTACAGGAGAGAATTTCCCTTCTCTGGCTTGGCTGGCTTGGCTGACTACCCGATCCGGTTACTGGACTCTGGCTATGCTTTGACTATGCTTACTCTATTTACCTTTTTATTTTATTAATAAACAAGTGTGATTTTACTGTACTTCTGTCTCGGTCTGGTTCATGGTTTCTGACAGTATGCGAACGCCATGAATTCAGAAGATACAGTCAATCCACTTGTTTTTTAATATTTTTTCCAGATTGGATGAGCAAGATCACCGCATGGATCAGTTTGCCATGGCGTTACAAACGCTCCTGAGTCACACGGCTCACCTGGAATCCCCCACTGTGGCTGCTCCGGCACAACCTGAGTTGCAGGCCGTCCCTGCTGATGCGCCAGTCTCTGTGCAGGCACCCGCCTTGAGTATTACCTCTATAAGAGGTATGTCTGGTTCCGCCCTGCTTCCCCAGCGATTTGGGGGCTATCCAGTTCAATGCAGAGGGTTTCTCAACCAAGTTGAGATGCTGCCCCAGGCGTTTCCCACGGACAGAAGCAAAGTAGGGTTTGTGATATCTTTGCTTTCTGAGGGAGCCTTGGCCTGGGCTAACCCTCTATGGGAGACGCAAAAACCTGTTGTCTTGAGTTACCCTGAGTTTGTGGCTTCCTTTAAAAGGGTATTTGGCGTTCTGCTTCTGCTGCCAAGTGCCTCATGATCATCAAACAGAGTACGAGAACTGTTGCTGACTACGCCATTGAGTTCCGTACTCTTGCAGCAGAGGTTGCCTGGAACAATGAGGCCCTCATGGCTGCTTTTTCTCATGGTCTCTCGGATTCCATCAAGGATGAGATAGCAGCCCCGAGATATACCCACTGAGCTGGAGAGCTTGATCTCGTTTGCCATCCTCATTGAGTCCAGACTCAGAGAAAGACTTTCTTTTAAGGAGCACTTGCGGAAGCCTCCTGTATGTTTGTCTCCGAGCTTTGCAGTCCCACCCATGCCTCCCTCACCTCCCATGCCTTCTGGTACAGAGTCGGTCAATGAAGATGAACCCATGCACTTGGGCTTCACGTGTCTCTCTGTGGATTAGAGAGCCTTTAGGAGGAGGGAGAGATTGTGCCTTTATTGTGGCCAGGCAGGTCACTTTTTGAAGTCTTGTCCTACCCGTCCTGGGAATACCCGAACATTAAAGTCCCGTCATGGATAGACCTTAGGTGGCGTTGTGTCCTTCCCAGTTATCCAGAAGGATAAGCCCCTGGTTTCGGTCACCCTTTCTTGGGCTAAGTCGTCTATCGAGATACAGGCTCTAATTAACTCTGGGGCTGCAGGCCTGTTCATTGATGCTGCATTTGTATCAAAGCACTCGATTCCACTGCAGCTGCGTGACACTCCACTTGCCATTGATGGGAGACCTCTACAGCCTGCCCATGTGACTCATGAGACGGTTCCGTTGTCCATGGTGTAGGGGCTCTTCACCATGAAATAATCCAATTCCAAGTGATTTCCTTTCCTAAGTTTCCGCTGGTTATTGGTTATCCTTGGTTACAGAGGCACAACCCCTCTTTTGATTGGCTCCGTGCTGAGGTTCTCTCCTGGTCACCACAATGCAGTGAAACATGCTTCCGGGAAAGGTAGCCAAGGTCCTGTGTACCTCTTCACTCTCCTCCCTGCCAGAGGAGTACCATGATTTTAGCGATGTCTTTGACAAAAGTCAAGCTGGTAGTTTGCCTCCACACTGGCCGTATGATTGCGCAATTGACCTTCAACCTGGTGCCACTCCCCCTTGTGGCCGGGTTTACCCCTTGTCGGTCTTGGAGGATAAAGCCACGGAGGAGTATGTTGCAGACGCACTTTCTCGGGGTTTCATACGCAAATCCCGCGTCTCCTGCTGGTTTCTTCTTTGTGAAGAAGAAGTTAGATGAACTAAGACCTTGTATTGATTATAGGGGTCTCAATCGTTCCACGATTAAGAATGCCTACCCGATCCCGTTGATTACAGAGTTATTTGACAGCCTCAAGGGAGCAACGGTTTTCACTAAGCTTGATCTGAGAGGGGCTTACAATCTCGTGAGGATTAAGGAGGGCAACGAGAGGAAAACTGCATTTAATACCAGAACAGGCCATTATGAGTATCTCGTAATACCTTTTGGCCTTTGTAACGCCCGGCAGTTTTCCAGGGATTTATTAACGATGTCCTCTGAGATTTGTTGCAGTTATGTGTGGTGGTTTATCTCGATGATATCCTCATATTTTCCAAGTCTCCCTGGAGAGCCACCACACAGATGTCTGTCGTGTGCTTCAGAAATTAAGAGAGAACAATCTCTGTTGTAAACTGGTGAAGTGTGAGTTCCATCGGGAACAGGTTAAATTCCTGGGCTGTCATTTCCACTGCTGGTTTTTCGATGGACCCAGTGAAACTTTCGGCAGTCCTACAGTGGCCTCGACCCATGGGGTTACGTCCTCTGCAGCGTTTCCTGGGTTTTTCCAACTATTATCGGAAGTTTATTCATAACTTCTCGTCTCTGGTCAAGCCCCTGACCGATATGACCAGAAAGAACGGTAACCCACAGAGTTGGTCTCCGGAGTCCATTAAGGCCTTTGAAAGTCTCAAGGCTGCCTTTGTTTCTGCTCCTGTGTTGGCACATCCTGATCCTATGTTACCTTTTATCCTTGAGGTTGATGCTTCTGAGACTGGTGTTTCTGCCCTTCTGTCTCAACGTCCTACCTCTGAGAGTGCTATGCATCCTTGTGGCTACTTTTCCAAGAAATTGTCACCTGTCGAGTGCAATAACAAGATTGCTGACAGAGAGCTGTTGGCAATCATTTTAGCCATGAAAGAATGGAGACATCTCCTCGAAGTTACCACTGTTCCGGTTCTCATTCTTACTGACCATAAGAATCTCACATTCTTGCCTGAGGCTAAATGCCTCTCTCCCAGAAGGGCACGATGGGCTCTTTTCTTGTCAAGTTTCAATGACATTGTATCATTCTTACCCGGTACTAAGAATGTAAGGGCTGGCGCCTTGTCATGACAATTTTCCTCCACTTCCAAGTTGGAGTCGGTTCCAGTTCCTATGATTCCTCCTTATCGTATTCTGGCTACGGTTCGCACCAGTCTTACTTCTCCTTTGGGTGACAAAATTCTTGCTGCTCAGGTCGATGCTCCTCCTGAGAAACCTTGTGACCGCTGCTTTGTCCCAGAGTGTCTCCGTACTGCCATGCTCCAGACTTACCATTCTCCCAAGGCAGCTGGCCACCCTGGTAAGGATCAACTCGTTTGGGCCATTTCCCAACAATTCTGATGGCCTAGTCTACAAGCTGATGTAACTGCCTTCGTAGCTGCCTGTTCCGTGTGTTCTCAGAGTAAGACTCCACGACACCTTCCAGTGGGCCTCCTACAACCCATACCCAATGGAGAGAGGCCCTGGACCCGCCCTGGACTCATTGTGGAGTTGCCCAACTCCTAAGGCAACACAGTTATCCTTATGGTGGTTGACCGGTTCTCAAAGATGTGTCATTGTATTCCACTTAAGAAGTTGCCCACTTCTAAGGAACTGGATTCCATTTTTGCTCCGGAGATCTTTCGCTTGCATGGGCTACCCAAAGTGATTGTCTCGGACAGGGGTAGTCAGTTTGTGTCCCGGTTCTGGCGAGCCTTTTGTGCACAGCTGGGAATTCAGCTTGCTTTCTCCTCTGCGTATCACCCACAGTCTAATAGGGCCGAAGAACGAGCCAATCAGTCCTTGGAGCAATTCCTACGCTGCTATATTTCTGACCATCACAACAACTGGTCAGACCTTTTACCATGGGCAGAGTTTGATCACAACAGTGCCTTGAATTCTGCTTCCCGATTGTCTCAGTTTATGGCGAATTATGGTTTCCAACCTTCCATATTGCCTGACTCGTTTGTTCCGCAGAGTATTCCTGCACTAGAGGAGCATCTCCGTGGTCTACGTTCCACTTGGGCACAAGTCCAGAAGGCTTTGCGTCATGCTAATGATAGGTACAGACTCCATGCTGACCGCAGATGCCTGCCTGTGCCTTCCTACCAGGTTGGGGGCTGGGTCTGGCTGTCATCTTGCAACCTCCAACTTCGTGTTCCCTCACTGAAGTTCGCACCTCGGTTTATTGGGCCTTTCCGTATCCTTCGCGGGATTAACCCAGTGGCTTACGTGTTGGACCTTCCTCCTAGTAGGTGCATCTATAATGTGTTTTATGTCTCCTTATTGAAACCTTTGGACTGCAACGGCTTTACCACCTCAGTGCCACGTCCTCACACTATACAGGTTGAGAATCATGAGGAGTATGAAGTACAATCCATTGTTGACTCCCATAGGTTCTGTGGGCGCATACAGTACCTGGTGCATTGGAAGGGGTACGGTCCGGAGGAACGCTCTTGGGTCTCATCCTCGGACGCACATGCCCCTGTCCTCCTCCGTGATTTCCATTGATGTTTTCCCCTCAAGCCCAGTGGTCCTCCGAGGGGGAGGGGTCGTTGAGGAGGGGGTACTGTCAGGGCTGGGCTCAGCTCTTCCTTCTCTGAGCTGGCTGCTCAGCTGTCGGCTAATTGCCAGCTGCCATCTCTCTCCACAGTTACCCAGCTGTTGTTGATTCTGCTTGTCAGTCCTGCCTACTTAAGGCCGTCCAGCTCACTTGATCGCTGCCTTTGCCTTGGTCACATCCCAAGAAACCATCTCCTGCGGTCCTGTTTAAAGACTTGCTTTGCTGACATCCCTTCTGGCTCCTTATCCTGCTTGATGTTCCTCTACTTGGATCCCTGACTTCTGGCCTGGCTGATTACCCGATCTGGTTACTGAATTCTGGCTTGGCTGATTACCCGATCTGGTTACTGAACTCTGGCTTGGCTGACTACCCGATCCGGTTACTGGACTCTGGCTATGCTTTGACTACGCTTACTCTATTTACCTTTTTATTTTTATTAATAAACAAGTGTGATTTTACTGTACTTCTGTCTCGGTCTGGTTCATGGTTTCTGACAAAGATGCTTTGGCACTAAAATACACATATAGATGGATTGTTCAGGTAGACCCTTGTACAATGCAAGGTCACAACACCTCAATGAAGTGCAGACTGTGGAGGGGGTGCATTGAATTTCTCCAGCCAGGGGGAGACCCCTATACCAAACATGAGACTAATGAGGATGCAGATGATGAAAAAGACCCTCACTGCCGAGCCTGGCCCCACTCCTCCTCCCCAGGAGAGCCCTTCCTTCCTTGGGACCACCCTGACCACTAAACCCACTACTGCCTGCACAGTCTGACAGCTCATCCCGTTGATAGCAATTGCACTGTTGGCACTGCCCTCTGTCCTGTCAACCTGTATTGCTGGAGTCAGTGGGAACTCATGGCACACCCCCCTCTAACATGAAAACACTATATCCAGACCGCTTCCTCTCCTGTGCCCCTTTTCCTGGCCCTGTTGGGTATACCTTAAAGCTGCACATTGTATTACGTAATAGTATGATGTAGTACTTTAAAAGTGACATTTACAAAAATAAAGAGGAAAAATGTTGTGGAGATCCCACGTAGTGGTCTAATCAGACCCTTATCCAGGCATGCAGCCTGGAGATCCATGAAATAGAGGGCAGTGAGCATGCCCCCCCTCCCCCATTCTACCTGTACCATACCAGGCCATATGCCTTTTACCTTGCCTTTTGTCCCAGTATTCAGAAACAAGGGCCTCTCCCCCACATCCTATCCCCCCCAGGCCAGACAACTGAGCCCCAGCCCAAGGTAAAACCCCTCCACGGCAGGGGTCCCTCAAGGGCCACCAACAGTCCCCCTCAGCACTGCATCTCCATCTTCCACCCGACTCCCCTGCCAGCATGTCTCATCCAATATTTAAGGGCTCATTAGTCCCCTGCCAGGCCGACTTCCTGGGGATTGGATAAGGGCCCCTAAATATGCAGAGCAGCCCCTCCTAGCCTCCATCCACTAATTTCTAGAACATTCTCCAAAATTCTAGAACCAGGGGGAGGCACCAGAGAGCTGCCTGGATGAGACATCCAGCCCTGAGCCAACTATATTTTACTTACACTACCACTAGTAGCACATAGAATTCAGCTTTCTCCTCCCTCCAGCCTGCAGGTGGCAATAGAGAGCAGGTGCTGAGACTCAGAACTCTCCTATGTCTCAGCACAGTACTGGGGAGTGAGGGCAGACTGCCATTCTTCCTCTCCCCTTGTCATGTGTATTACTGGGGAGAGGAAGAAGAAGCTGCCTCACACTGTGATCTGTGAGTATAAGGGGGGGGGCAACTAAGCTATAGACCTCCCCACTAATCCGCAAACCCCCATATCCTACTCAGTTCCTCCCAGACCTCATGTTCCTCCTCAGAGCCCCCTATCCTTCTCAGACCTCCCCAAGACCATCCCTCTCACCTCAGACCCCCCTCTCCTCCTCAGGTCCCCTAGACCTTCCTCTCCTCCTCAGACCCCCCTCTCCTCCTCAAGTCCCCCCTCCCCTTCTCAGACCCCTCCTCTCTTCTCCTCAGACCTCCAGACTTTCCCTCTGTAATCTGTGAGTACAAGGAGGGGGACAACTAATCTCCAAACCTCCCGTCTCCTCCTCAAACCCCCTTCTCCTCCACAGACCACCCCTTTTCTTCTCCTCAGACCCAACAGACCTCTCTTATTCTCCTCAGACCCACACTTTCCTCCTCAGGTCTCCCCAGATCTCCCTTCCTCCTCAGGCACGCCTGTCCCACTCAGGTCCTCCTAGACCTCATCTTCCTCCTCAACCCCCCCTTTTCCAGGGACCCCCCAGACCTCCCCTCTCTCCTCAGACCCCCCTCTTCTCAGGTCCCCAGACCTTCCTCTCCTGCTCAAACCCCCCCCTCCTCCTCAAGTCCCCATCTCCTTCTCACCCCCCCTCTTCTCCTCAGACCCTCCAGACTTCCCCTCTGTAATCTGTGAGTACAAGGGGGCAACTTATCTCAAGACCTTCCCTCTCCTCCTCATACCACCCTCTTCTCCTCAGACCCTCTCCTCCTCAGACCACCCTTTTTCTTCTCCACAGAACCCACAGACCTCCCCTCTTCTCCTCAGACCCCCACTTTCCTCCTCAGGTCTTCACAGACCTCCCCTTCCTCCTCAGACACCCTTCTCCTACTTAGGTCCTGCCAGACCTCATCTTCCTCCTCAGAGCCCCCCTCCTCAACCCCCTCTCCTTTTCCTCAGACCCCCAGATCTTCCCTCTCTCCTCAGACCCCCCTCTTCTCTTCAGGCCCCCCAGACTTTCCTCTCCTCCTCAAGTCCCCCCTCTCCTTCTCAGATTCCCCCCCCCTCTTCTCCTCAGACTCCTCAGACCCCCCTCTCCTCCTCAGACCACCCGTTTTCTTCTCCTCAGACCCCCCAGACCTCCCCCTCTCTTTCTCAGGCCACCACTTTCCTTCTCCTTTCTCCCCAGACCTCCCCTTCCTTCTCAGACACCCCTCTCCTACTCAGGTCCTCCCAGACCTCATCTTCCTCCTCAGAGCCCCCCCACTCCTCCTCAAGCCCCCCCCCTTTCCTTAAGCTCCCTCAGACCTTCCCTCTCTCCTCAGACCACCCTCTTCTCCTCAGGTCCCCTAGACTTTCCTCTCCTCCTCAAGTCCCCCTTCTCAGACCCACCAGACTTCCCCTCTGTAATCTGTGAGTACAAGGGGGGAAAATAAGCTCCAGACCTTCTCTCTCCTACTCAGACCACCACCCCTCCTCCTCAGACCCCCACTTTCCTCCTCAGGTCTCCCCAGAGCTCCTCTTCCTTCTCAGACACCCCTCTTCTACTCAGGTCCTTCCAGACCTCATCTTCCTCCTCAGAGCCCCTCTCTCCTTCTCAAACACCTCCTTTTCCTCAAGTCCCCCTTCTCCTTCTCAGACCCCCTCTCTTCTCCTCAGACCCTACAGACTTCCCCTCTGTAATCTGTGAGTACAAAGGGGGGGCAACTAAGCTCCAGACCTCCCCTCTCCTCCTCAGACCCCCTGCCTCTTCTCCTCAGACCCTCTCCTCCTGAGACCACCCCTATCTTCTCCTCAGACCACACAGACCTTCTCTCTCCTCCTCCGACCCCCCCAGACCTCCTCTCTCTCCTCCTCAGGTCCCCCAGACATCCCCTTCCTCCTCAGACACCCCTCTTCTATTTAGGTCCTCCCAGAACTCATATTCCTCTTCAGAGCCCCCCCTCTCCCCCTCAGACCACTCTCTTTTCTCCTCAGACCCCCCATACTTCCCCTCTCCTCCTCAGATGCCCCAGACCTCCCCTCTCTTCTCCTCAGACCCCCTCCTCCTCCTCAGGTCACTAAGACCTCCCATTCCTCCTCAGAACCCCCTCTCCTTCTCAAAGCCCCCAGACCTTCCTCTCGTCCTCGGGTCCTCCCTTTCCTCTGCAGACCCCCCTTTCTAGTCAGACCCCCTAGACCTCCCTTCTTTCCTCCTCAGACCCCCTCTCCACCCCAGGTTCCCCCAGACCTTCCTATTTCTCCTCAGACCCCCCTCCCCCTCAAGTCTCCTAGACCTCCCTTTCCTCCTCAGACCCCCCTCTCCTCCTCAGACCTCCCTTCTCTTCTCCTCAGACCCCCCTCCTCCACCTCAGGTCCCTAAGACCTAGTTTTTCTCCAAAGCCCCCAGACTTCCCTCTCCTCAGGTCCTCCCTCTCCTCCTCAGAGCCCTCTCCTCTCTCCTCCCCAGACCCCCTCTCTCCTCCTCAGACCCCCCTCCTCCTCAAGTCCCCTAGACCTCCCTTTCCTCCTCAGACCCCCTCTCCACCTCAGAGCCCCCAGACTTTCCTCTCCTCCTCAGACCCTAAGACTTCCCTCTCCTCCTCAAATCCCCAGGCCTCTCTTCTCTACTCCTCAAACCCCCCAGACCTCCTCTCTCTCCTTCTCAGTCTTCCCTCTCAACCTCAGACCTCTCTTCCCTCCTGAGACCCCCAGGGGGATCACTTAAGCTCAACCCCCTCTCCTCCTCAGACCCCCTTTCCTTCTCCCCAAACCCCACAGACCTCCCCTCTCCTCCTCAGACCCCCAGACCTTCCGCCTCTCCTCATTAGACCCCCAATCCTCTTCATTTCCCCCTTTCCTTCTCAGACCCCCCTCTCTCCTCCTCAGAGCCCCTAGACCTTCCTCTCCTCCTCAACCCCCCCAGGCCTCCCCTCTCTACTCCTCAGTCTTCCCTCTTTCCTCAGACCTCCCCTCCCTCCTGAGACCCCCCAGACCCCCTCTCTTCTTCTCAGACCCTCCCAGAACTCCCTCTCCTCTCCAGACCCCCAGACCTCCCCTCTAGTCAGACCCTTCTTCTCCTCCTTAGACCCCCTCTCTTCCTCAGACCTCCCATCTTCTCTTCAGACCTCCTCGCTCCTCCTCAGACCCACCTCCTCCTCATGTCCCCTAGACCTTCCTTTCCTCCTCAGACCCCTCCTCTCCTCCTCAGAGCCTCCATACCTTCCTCTCCTCCTCAGATTCCCAGACCTCTCCTCTCCAGACCACCGGGCCTCTCCTCTCTATTCCTCAAACCCCCCAGACCTCCTCTCTCTCCTCCACAGTCTTCCCTCTCCTCCTCAGACCTCTCTCTACGCCAGAGACCCCCCAGACCTCCCCTATCTCCTTCTCAGACCTCCCCTTCCTCCTCAAACCCCATCTTGCTCCTCACTGACAGAAGTAATTTTTACTCCTGTTACAAGGAGCAGCAGCTGATAGCTGCAGCTGGAGAGAGGATTCAGCTTTCTCCTCCCTCAAGCCTGCAGGTGGCAATAGAGAACAGGCGCTGAGACTCTCCTCAGTCTCAGCCTTGTGCTACTGTGGAGTGAGGGCAGACTTCTGTTCTTCCTCTCCCCTTGTCATGTGTATGACCGGAGAGAGGAAGAAGAAGCTGCCTCCTACTGTTATCCCTCAGCACATGGGGAACAACTAAGCTCCAGACCTCCCCTCTTCTCCTCAGACCCCCCCTTTCTTCTCCTCAAACACCACAGACCTCTGCTCTCCTCCTCAGACCCTCCCAGACCTCCCCCTCTCCTCCTCAGACCCCCCTCTCCTCCTCAGACCCCCCTCTCCCCCTCAGGTCCCCCACACCTGCCTCTCCTCCTCAGACCACCCCTCTCCTCCTCATGTCCCCTCTCTTCTCAGACCCTCCAGATCCCCCTCCTGCTTCTCAGGTCCCTAAGACCTCCCTTTGCTCCTCAGATAACCCCTCCTTCTCAAAGCCCACAGACCTTCCTCTCCTCCTCAGGTCCTCCCTCTATTCCTCAGACCCCCCCCTTCTACTCAGACCCCCTAACCCTCCCCTATTTTTTACTCAGACTCCCCTTTCCTCCTCAAAGCCCCCAGACCTCCCTCTCCTCCTCAGGTCCTCCCTTTCCTCCTCAGGTACTCCCTCTCCCCCTCAGAGCCCTTTCCTCTCTTCTCCTCAGACCCCCCAGACCTCCCCTCTCTTCTTCAGATCCCCCTCTTCCTCTGGTCCCTTAGACCTCCCTTTCCTCCTGTAGACCCCCCTCTACTCCTCAGAGCTGCCAGACCTTCTTCTCCTCCTCAGACCCCCCCAGGCATCCCCTCTCTACTCCTCAAACCCCCCAGACCTCATCTCTCTTCTCCTCAGTCTTCCCTCTCCTCCTCTGATCTTCCTCTCCTTATGAGACGCCCCAGACCCCCCCTCTTCTCAGACCCCTCTTCTCCTCCTCAGATCCCCCTCTTCCTCAGACCTCCCCTCTCCTCCTCACACACCCCTCTCCTCCTCAGGTCCCTCAGACATGCCTCTTCTTCTCAGACCGCCCCTCTCCTCTTTATGTCCCCCACTTTCCTTCTCAGTTCCCCCCTCTCTTCCCAGACCCCCTCTTCCTCAGGTCCCTAAGATCTCCCTCTCCTCCTCAGACCCCCCCTCCTTCTCAAAGCCCCCAGACTGTCCTCTTCTCCTCAGGTCCTCATTCTCGTCCTCAGACCCCCCTTCTACTTAGACCCCCCAGACCTCCTCTCTTTCCTCCTCAGACTCCCCTCTCCTCCTTAAAGCCCCCAGGCCTTCCCCCCTAAGGTCCTCCCTCTCCTCCTCAGAGCCATCTCCTCTCTTCTGCTCAGACCCCCTAGACCTCCCCTCTCTTCCTCAGACTCCCCTCTTCCTCAGGTCACTTAGACCTTCCTTTCCTCCTCAGACCCCCCCCCCCCCCTCTGCTCCTCAGAGTCCCCAGACCTTCCTTTCCTCCTTAGACCCCAAATCTCCCTGTCCTTCTCAGACACCCCCAGGCCTCCCCTCTCTACTCCTCAAACCTCCCAGACCTTCTCTCTCTCCTCCTCAGGCTTCCCTGCTGACAGCGGAATGAATACATAGTACCAGGGCTTTTTTTCAGGGGGAACTTGGTGGAACTCAGTTCCACCACCTCTGGCTCAGACCCTTTGGTGCCTGCTCACCACAATCACTTGTAAACACAGAAGTCTGGTTTCTGTGTTTACAAGTGACAGCTCTGCACTCTGTATGTAATGCAATCCTGGTATTTAATGCCCCTTTAAGACCCTCCTACTGTTTTCACAAAATTTGACTGAACACACCCACTATTTGATGTGATTTTGAGGGTGTGTGTAGGAGGAGGGGTTTTGTGGGGCCGTGGTTAAGTTCCAGCACCTATTGTTTCAGAAAAAAAGCCCTGCATAGTACCCCTACCCATTCACCAAAAAAGTGTCAAAAATAAATAAAAACACACACAGTTTTTGACAATGCCTTTATTAAAAAAAAAAAATGTTCCTCGATGTAGATCCATCGTCATTCACGATGATGATGCCACCGCCGGATCCAAAAAAGGCTAACCGCCATCTGCCTGCTCTGGCATCTGACAGTTCTTAAATAGGTAATGGGCGGAGCCACCTGGCGACATCACCTGGTGGCATCGCCTCCGTGTGACATCACTTATCGGTGCATGCTGGATCAGTGACATTACATGGGAGCAGTTCAGAAGAGGGGGGCGCTCGCTTGTCCCCCCCCTTTCCTGACCTGCCGGTCTGCATGCTCAGATAAGGGTCTGTTATGGATTTTGGGGGGAACCCACACAGTTTTTTTTTTAATTTTGGCATTTCCCTTTAAAATACATACCAGGCCGAATGGTATTGTATTTCCGGAAATTTAAATGCCATTTCATTCATTTTTTTTCTTTAGAAATGTCAGTTTTGCTGCAGTAGGTTCTATCCACGGTACAGATGCGCCACTTTACAGGCAGACTAAGGGGATCCCCAGATACTATATTTAAAGGAATTTTTGATTGTTATTGTTGTACTTTAACAATCATAAAATCACTACTCCTGTAAAACCATTGCTTTGATACATAGAAATAAAAATAGATGCTGGATAGCCGCACTCCAAATATCCACCTTTATTTATAAAAAATTGAATCAAAGCATCATATGTAGATGCAGACCAACTTTACAGCTAACGCGTTTCACACCATATATGGTGCTTAATCATAGCTAGAGTGCCACACATACACACAGATATACAGTCAGGTCCATAAATATTGGGACATCGACACAATTCTAATCTTTTTGACTCTATACACCACCACAATGGATTTAAAATGAAACAAACAAGATGTGCTTTAACTGCAGACTTTCAGCTTTAATTTGAGGGTATTTACAACCAAATCAGGTGAGCGGTGTAGGAATTACAACAGTTTGTATATGTGCCTTCCACTTTTTAGGGGACCAAAAGTAATGGGACAATTGGCTGCTCAGCTGTTCCATGGCCAGGTGTGTGTTATTCCCTCATTATCCCTTTTACAAGCAGCAGATAAAAGGTCCAGAGTCAATTTCAAGTGTGCTGTTGGAATCTGTTGCTGTCAACTCTCCATATGAGATACAAAGAGCTGTCACTGTCAGTGAAGCAAGCCATCATTAGGCTGAAAAACAAAACAAACCCATCAGAGAGATAGCAAAAACATTAGGTGTGGCCAAATCAACTGTTTGGAACATCCTTAAAAAGAAAGAATGCACCGGTGAGCTCAGCAACACCAAAAGACCCTGAAGACCACGGAAAACAAGTGTGGTGGATGACCGAAGAATTCTTTCCCTGGTGAAGAAAACACCCTTCACAACAGTTGGCGAGATCAAGAACACTCTCCAGGAGGTAGGTGTATGTGTGTCAAAGTCAACAATCAAGAGAAGACTTCACCAGAGTGAATACAGAGGGTTCACCACAAGATATAAACTATTGGTGAACCTCAAAAAACAGGAAGGCCAGATTAGAGTTTGCCAAACAACATCTAAAAAAGCCTGCAAAGTTCTGGAACAACATCCTGTGGACAGATGAGACCAAGATCAACTTGTACCAGAGTGATGGGAAGAGAAGAGTATGGAGAAGGAAAGGAACTGCTCATGATCCAAAGCATACCATCTCATCAGTGAAGCATGGTGGTGGTAGTGTCATGGCGTGGGCATGGATGGCTGCCAATGGAACTGGTTCTCTTGTATTTATTGATGATGTGACTGCTGACAAAAGCAGCAGGATGAATTCTGAAGTGTTTCGAGCAATATTATGTGCTCATATTCAGCAAAATGCTTCAGAACTCATTGGACGGCGCTTCACAGTGCAGATGGACAATGACCCGAAGCATACTGCGAAAGCAACCAAAGAGTTTTTTAAGGGAAAGAAATTGAATGTTATGCAATGGCCAAGTCAATCACCTGACCTGAATCCGATTGAGCATGCATTTCATTTGCTGAAGACAAAACTGAAGGGAAAATGCCCCAAGAACAAGCAGGAATTGAAGACAGTTGCAGTAGAGGCCTGGTAGAGCATCACCGGGGATGAAACCCAGCGTCTGGTGATGTCTATGCGTTCCAGACTTCAGGCTGTAATTGACTGCAAAGGATTTGCAACCAAGTATTAAAAAGTGAAAGTTTGATGGATGATTGTTATTCTGTCCCATTACTTTTGGTTCCTTGAAAAGTGGGAGGCACATATATAAACTGTTGTAATTCCTACACTGTTCACCTGATTTGGATGTAAATACCCTCAAATTAAAGCTGAAAGTCTGCAGTTAAAGCACATCTTGTTAGTTTCATTTCAAATCTATTGTGGTGGTGTATAGAGCCAAAAAGATTAGAATTGTGTCGATGTCCCAATATTTATGGAGCTGACTGTATATACAGTCAGTTCCATAAATATTGGGACATCGACACAATTCAAATTGCTTTGGCTCTATACACCACCACAATGGATTTGAAATAAAAAGATCAGTATGTGCTTTAACTGCAGACTTTCAGCTTTAATTTGAGGGTATTTACATCCAAATCAGATGAACAGTGTAGGAATTATAACAGTTTGTATATGTGCCTCCCACTTTTTAATTGACCAAAAGTAATGGCACAAATTAACAATCATCCATCAAACTTTCACTTTTTAATACTTGGTTGCAAACCCTTTGCAGTCAATTACAGCCTGAAGTCTGGAATGCATAGACATCACCAGACGCTGGGTTTCATCCCTGGTGATGCTCTGCCAGGCCTCTACTGCAACTGTCTTCTATTCCTGCTTGTTCTTGGGGCATTTTCCCTTCAGTTTTGTCTTCAGCAAGTTAAATGCATGCTCAATCGGATTCAGGTCAGGTGATTGACTTGGCTATTGCATAACATTCCACTTCTTTCCCTTAAAAAACTCTTTGGTTGCTTTCTCAGTATGCTTCGGGTCATTGTCCATCTGCACTGTGAAGTGCCGTCCAATGAGTTCTGAAGCATTTTGCTGAATATAAGCAGATAATATTGCCCAAAACACTTCAGAATTCATCCTGCTGCTTTTGTCAGCAGTCACATCATCAATAAATACAAGAGAACCAGTTCCATTGGCAGCCATACATGACCACGCCATGACACTACCACCACTATGCTTCACTGATGAGGTGGTATGCTTTGGATCATGAGCAGTTCCTTTCCTTCTCCATACTCTTCTCTTCCCATCACTCTGGTACAAGTTGATCTTGGTCTCATCTGTCCACAGGATGTTGTTCCAGAACTTTGCAGGCTTTTTTACATGTTGTTTGGCAAACCATAATCTGGCCTTCCTGTTTTTGAGGCTTACCAATGGTTTACATCTTGTGGTGAACTCTCTGTAGTCACTCTGGTGAAGTCTTCTCTTGATTGTTGACTTTGACACACATACACCTACCTCCTGGAGAGTGTTCTTGATCTGGCCAACTGTTGTG
Organism: Lithobates septentrionalis; assembly: GCA_037952835.1. Lineage (NCBI taxonomy): Eukaryota > Metazoa > Chordata > Amphibia > Anura > Ranidae > Lithobates > Lithobates septentrionalis. Next base: position 412,327 of record JBBDGP010000945.1, on the reverse strand, counting down.
AAGGGTGTTTTCTTCACCAGGGAAAGAATTCTTCGGTCATCCACCACAGTTGTTTTCCGTGGTCTTCCGGGCCTTTTGGTGTTGCTGAGCTCACTGGTGCATTCTTTTTTTAAGGATGTTCTAAACAGTTGATTTGGCTACACCTAATGTTTTTGCTATCTCTCTGACAGGTTTGTTTTGTTTTTTCAGCCTAATGATGGCTTGCTACACTGATAGTGACAGCTCTTTGGATCTCATATTGAGAGTTGACAGCAACAGATTCAAAATGCAAATAGCACACTTGAAATGAACTCTAGACCTTTTATCTGCTGCTTGTAAATGGGATAATGAGGGATCAACACACACCTGGCCATGGAACAGCTGAGCAGCCAATTGTCCCATTACTTTTGGTCCCTTAAAAAGTGGGAGGTACATATACAAACGGACAAAATATATAAATACAGCGCTCACAAACACAGACCCATAATAAGTGAAAAAAACATATAGTCCATATGAAACAAAAAAAAGTGCTTCACAACTAGATACAGTCCATATAAAACTTGTGCAATGTGCAAAATGTACAAAATCGCAGGAAATGTGCAAAATTGCAGGAAAACACCTGGTGTGCAAAAAGTGCAGAGAAAAATGTTGCAGAAAAATTTTCAGGCATACCAAGACACCCCCACATGTGTCCCCAATACCAAATCACAATGACACCCAGCTTTTCAGTCTGGGAGTCAATACAGGCTTAAACCGATATCCAGAGAATGACACGGGATGGCAGGTTCACTGATGAGATTATAGACGATCCTACAACATTAATACTCAGCCATACAAAAACAGGTACCCAGGAAGGAAGAAAAAAAATGGGTGAAATGCATTGACGTGACTCACTTCCGGCACTGACATCACTTCTGGTCTCGTGGGAACGTTATCAATGGTGTTTGCTGCATCTTCTGACAATTTCAATGCCTGATTTTACCTTACTTTTGTAAGTATACATGGTGAGTATTTTGCAGCTCTCATTTGTTTTTTAAAATGAAGAAAGACAATAAAAAACATTTTTTTTTCTTTTTTCAATTTTCAAAACTTTGTGACAAAAAGTGAGGTCTGCAAAATACTCACTATACCTCTCAGCAAATAGCTTTGGGTGTCTACTTTCCAAAATGGGGTCATTTGGGGGGGGTTTGTGCCACCTGGGAATTCCATGGCCTCCGAAACTGTGAAAGGCAGTGAAGAGTGAAATCAAAAATTCACGCCCTTAGAAAGCCTGAAGGCGGTGCTTGGTTTTCGGGGTCCCGTACGCGGCTAGGCTCCCAAAAAGTCTCACACATGTGGTATCCCCGTACTCAGGAGAAGCAGCAGAATTTATTTTGGGGTGTAATTTCACATATTCCCATGGCATGTTTGAGCAATATATCATTTAGTGACAACTTTGTGCAAAAAAAAAAATTTTGTCTCTTTCCCGCAACTTGTGTCGCAATATAAAATATTCCATGGACTCGACATGCCTCTCAGCAAATAGCTTGGGGTGTCTACTTTCCAAAATGGGGTAATTTGGGGGGGGGTTTGAACTGTCCTGGCATTTTATGCACAACATTTAGAAGCTTATGTCACACATCACCCACTCTTCTAACCACTTGAAGACAAAGCCCTTTCTGACACTTTTTGTTTACATGAAAAAGTTATTTTTTTTTGCAAGAAAATTACTTTGAACCCCCAAACATTATATATTTTTTTAAAGCAAATGCCCTACAGATTAAAATTGTGCGTGTTTCATATTTTTTTTCACACAGTATTTTTCAAACGCATTTTTGGGGGAAAAAACACACTTTTTTAAATTTTAATGCACTAAAACACACTATATTGCCCAAATGTTTGATGAAATAAAAAAGATGATCTTAGGCCGAGTACATGGATACCAAACATGACATGCTTTACAATTGCGCACAAACGTGCAGTGGCAACAAAATAAATACATTTTTAAAAGCATTTAAAAGCCTTTACAGGTTACCACTTTAGATTTACAGAGGAGGTCTACTGCAAAAATTACTGCCCTCGATCTGACCTTCGCGTGCATGGTGCAATTGCTGTTTACGTTTGACGACAGACCGCCGCTTGCGTTCGCCTTAGCGCGAGAGCAGGGGGCGACAGGGGTGCTTTTTTTTTTTTTTTTTTATTTATTATTTTTTTGCTTTTTTATCTTATTTTTAATTTTTATTGTTATCTCGGGGAATGTAAATATCCCCTATCATAGCAATAGGTAGTGACAGGTACTCTTTTTTGAAAAAATTGGGGTCTATTAGACCCTAAATCTCTCCTCTGCCCTCAAAGCATCTGACCACACCAAGATCGGTGTGATAAAATGCTTCCCCAATTTCCCAATGGCGCTATTTACATCCGGCGAAATCGAAGTCATAAAATGCTCGTAGCTTCCGGTTTCTTAGGCCATAGAGATGTTTGGAGCCACTCTGGTCTCTGATCAGCTCTATGGTCAGCTGGCTGAATCACCGGCTGCATTCTCAGGTTCCCTGTTGTGACAGGAGAGCCAGAGAAAAACACGGAAGACGGTGGGGGGGGGGGCATTCCCTCCCACGGCTTGTGAAAGCATTCTAGAGGCTAATTAGCCACTAGGATTGCTTTTACATGAAAGCCGACCGCTGGCTGAAAAGAATGATACCAAGATGATACCTAAACCTGCAGGCATCATTCTGGTATAACCACTCAAAGTCGTGAATGGCGTACCTGAAGACAAAAAAATGGTTAACAATAAAGCACAGTAAACGGTAAAGTATAAAAAATTACATACCTGAAAAACAAACATGATAAAACATAATAACAATAAAACATTGCAGAATAGAATACAGTAAAAAAGAGCAGAACAATAGAGAGAGAGAATAGAGAGAGAGAGAACAATAAAACGACAACTATTTTTTTTTATTTTATATATTTTTTTTTTATTTTTTTTTACACTTTTTTTGTAACTAACTTTTATAACTGTAACCGGTTCCAGGTTCGGGTCTCTCAAAATGCGATGGCATCTTGGGAGACCCTGTGAAAGTGTGTCCTAGTCTGTGCAATGCTGTACTCTACGCTATACTCAACTAGTGAATGGTAGCGTTCAAAACATTCACCAATGCAAAGACCAGGATTGTCAGGACAGGAGGGACAATAATAGCGGGTGTCACGCCTATATCCGCGCTTGCTGCAGACACGACATCTTTTTTGGGGGGGGGGTTCGTTGGTTAGGGGTACTCGGGAGGACATAAAAATGCCTCTCATGCAGCCGACTGCATTTGGTTGGGGATGTGAATGGGGGAAGGAGGGGTGCTGCAGAAGTGGTGGGTTCCCAATTAGGATTGGCGAATGCAGCAGGAAGGGCATTATGGGCACGACGGCCTGTGTTTGTCTTTTTGGTGGCAGCGGGACACTACTTGTGCTTGCCACCTCACCAGCTTGAACTGCACTTATGGGACTCGCCACGTCACCAAGTGTTACTGCAGTGCTGGTTTGACTACGACCGGGGTGTACTAGGCCGCTGGTGCTTGCCAGTTCAATAAAAAGCTACCAAAAAAACTGTTAGCGATCGCAGGGATCAGGCCTGACTCTGCAAACGCTGCAGTTATGCGTTTAGTGTTTTGTAAGTGACAGTGATCGATCGATACTGCACTTGGGTGGGCTGGGCCAGGCGGAGGGGCAAAACGCAGGTGCTAGCAGGTATCTGGGCTGATCCCACTAACACTGCGTTTTTGGGAACCCAAACTACTGGGGACGCTAGTATAGATCTGATCGGATCAGATATTGATCCGTTCAGATACTATACCACTAAGGGAGGTGTACGCTGCGTGCGTGGGTGTTAGTGGTACTGGCGCTAACCTGACGCTGCCTGGGGCTTGCCAGTTCACCAAAATGCTACCAAAAAAACTGTTAGCGATCGCAGGGATCAGGCCTGACTCTGCGAATGCTGCAGTTATGCATTTAGTGTTTTGTAAGTGACAGTGATCGATCGATACTGCACTTGGGTGGGCTGAGCTGGGCCGGGCGGAGGGGGCAAAACGCAGGTGCTAGCAGGTATCTGGGCTGATCCCGCTAACACTGCGTTTTTGGGAACCCTAAACTGCTGGGGACGCTAGTATAGATCTGATCGGATCAGATATTGATCCGTTCAGATACTATACCACTAAGGGAGGTGTACGGTGCGTGCGTGGGTGTTAGCGGTACTGGCGCTAACCTGACGCTGCCTGGGGCTGGTGCTTGCCAGTTCACCAAAACGCTACCAAAAAAACTGTTAGCGATCGCAGGGATCAGGCCTGACTCTGCGAACGCTGCAGTTATGCGTTTAGTGTTTTGTAAGTGACAGTGATCGATCGATACTGCACTTGGGTGGGCTGGGCCGGGCGGAGGGGCAAAACGCAGGTGCTAGCAGGTATCTGGGCTGATCCCGCTAACACTGCGTTTTTGGGAACCCTAAACTGCTGGGGACACTAGTATAGATCTGATTGGATCAGATATTGATCCGTTCAGATACTATACCACTAAGGGAGGCATATGCTGCGTGCGTGGGTGTTAGTGGTACTGGCGCTAATCTGAGGCTGCCTGGGGCGACGCATATCACCGCCGGGCGATCAGGGGGCTAAACCTTTATTAGGTAATAAACGGCGGGTGCCCTGACACTATAAAATATAAACGAACTAACCAGCGTCACCCGTAACACTTATACGGTGATCAGTGGTGAAAGGGTTAACTAGGGGGCAATCAAGGGGTTAAAACATTTATTAGGTAGTATATTGGGGTCCCTGTCGCTATAAAACGCTGACGGCGAACCTAAATATTTACTTCCCTAACTAGCGTCACCAGCGACACTAATACAGCGATCAGAAAAATGATCGCTTAGTGACACTGGTGACGGGGGGTGATCAAGGGGTTAAAACTTTATTAGGGGGGGTTAGGGGGGTATCCTAGACCTAAAGGGGGCTAACCCTAACTGTCCTAACACTGTAACTGTCACAAACTGACACCAATGCAGTAGTCAGAAAAAAAAACAAAAAAACTGCTTGGTGTCAGTTTGTGACAGGGGGGGGGGGTGATTGGGGGGGGGGATCGGGGGGCAATCGGGGGGGGGGGGATCTGGGTGTTTTGTGTGCCTGGCATGTTCTACTGAGTGTGTAGTGTTGTGTACTCACATAGATGTCTTCTCTCCTCGGCGCCGGAACGGAAAATACCGAGCCGAGGAGAGATGACATCATTTCCTTTGCTGCTGTTTAGCATACAGCAGCAAAGGAATGTTACCATTGGCCGGCGGCGATCGCGAGGGGGGGGCCACGAACGGATGGCCTCCCCCTCACCTCCGATCGCCGGGGGACAAAAGAGGACCGCCTCGGGCATGGGGGGGGTCCGATTGGACCCCCCACCCGTGGGAGGCAAATCACGTAGATGTACGTGATTTTGCCTGCCCGTGCCATTCTGCCGACGTATATCAGCGTGAGGCGGTCCTTAAGTGGTTAAAGCGGTTGTATACCCGCAAAAAAAAAAAAAAATTCTACTAGCTCATTATGAAATACTTACCTTAGAACGAGGCGTCGGTATCTTACCTGGTCCACGCCGAGGGAGCTGTCATGTTGCCTCGGCGTGTCTTCCGGGTATCGCGGTTCCAGCGCTGTGAGTGGCTGAAACCGCGATGTCGTCACTCCCGCGCATGCCCGCGGGAGATTTCTTACTTGGCAAGGTCCGGCAGTTGCCGGCCTTCAGCCGAGAATCCCCTGTGCGCATGCGCCGCTGCAGTCAGCGGCTCATAGCAAGGGGAATATCTCCTAAACCATAAAGGTTTAGGAGATATTTTTTTTTACCTACAGGTAAGCCTTATTATAGGCTTACCTGTAGGTAAAAGTAAAAAAAATGACTATACAACCACTTTAAGCGCAATAAATTTGCTTTCTTAGCATACTTCACTATTGGTCCTCCCTTTTTTCTTCCTTTCTGGGTACCTGTTTTTGTATGGCTGAGTATTAACGTTGTAGGATCGTCTATCATCTCATCAGTGAACCTGCCATCCTGTGTCATTCTCTGGTTACCGGGTTAAGTCTGTATTGGCTACCATCAGTAACACACTACGCCGCAAGGGACTCAGATCCTGCAGTGCCAGACGTGTCCCCCTGCTTAAGCCAGTACATGTCCAGGCCCATCTGAGGTTTGCTAGAGAGAATTTGGATGATCCAGAAGAGGATTGGGAGAATGTCATATGGTCAGATGAAACCAAAGTAGAAATGTTTAGTAGAAACACAACTCGTCGTGTTTGGAGGAGAGAGAATGCTGAGTTACAACCAAAGAACACCATACCTACTGTGAAGCATGGGGGTGGCAACATCATGCTTTGGGGCTGTTTCTCTGCAAAGGGAACAGGACGACTGTACATGAAAGAATGAATGGGGCCATGTATCGTGAGATTTTGAGTGCAAACCTCCTCCCATCAGCAAGGGCATTGAAGATGAAACGTGGCTGGGTCTTTAATGCATGACAATGACCCTAAACATACCACCCGGGCAATGAAGGAGTGGCTTCGTAAGAAGCATTTCAAGGTCCTGGAGTGGCCTAGCCAGTCTCCAGATCTCAACCCCAAAGAAAACCTTTGGAGGAGTTGAAAGTCTGTGTTGCCCAGCGACAGCCCCAAAACATCAGTGCTCTAGAGGAGATCTGCATGGAGGAATGGGCCAACATACCAGCAACAGTGTGTGACAACCTTGTGAAGACTTACAGAAAACGTTTGACCTCTGTCATTGCCATCAAAGGATATATAACAAAGTATTTAAATGAACTTTTGATATTGACAAAATACTTATTTTACACCATAATTTGCAAATAAATTCTTTCCAAATCAGACAACGTGATTGTCTGGATTTGTTTCCATATTTTGTCTCTCATAGTTGAGGTATACCTATGATGACAATTACAGGCCTCTCTCATCTTTTTAAATGGGTGAACTTGCACAATTGGTGGCTGACTAAATACTTTTTTGCCCCACTGTATATATTCTGTTTTTATTACCTGGAAATAAAGGGGGTAATTTACTATAGAGGCCGCTGCGCTAATTAGCACTAATTAGCGCAAAACCGGTATTCACTATAGCGTTGGTAAAAAAATGCTCCCAAAATCGAATTTACTATAGTTCCCTGTAACCAAATAGCATCCAAACCCTTACTCTGCTAAAACCTGGAGAATTGCACATAGAAATATTGTTTAGAGCATGATATAATTGCCTAAATGGTACTGAAATATGCAGTATATTATTTAAAGATAATCTGCTTTTAAACTGTGTGAAAAAGTGATTTCTACACTGAAATATCTTTAAAAGTTTGAGAAGAGATAAATTCCCTGTTTTTGTACAACTAGGTGCCAACACAACTGAGCATGCTCAGACCTGCAAATAGCTCTCATTTTAGCTCAAGTGTCTTTTTTACAAGGCGCTATAGTAAATACGAAAATGAGCGCTGTGTTAAAGAACATTTTTTGGAAGTGAAAATCTGCGCTATTATAGTCCAATGAAAGTTTTAGCCATTGATTCTAATGGTACAATTGTAACTTTCCCAGATAAATCCTTTTAAAGTTGAGATGAAATTTTTCTTTCTCTGAAATAAATTTTTCTTTGCAGCATTGTTGCTTCTACTTCAAATATTTTGTTTTTAAGAATGCTAGAATATGGAATGTTTTGGTGTTTTGGTAAAATATATTTTTCTCTGTCACTTTCACTTGTTACTCTCCATCTCACACCAATCTTTACCCAAACTGACACAGGTGTCTTTACAAAACACAAACAATACCATTGCTGGTGCAAATTTAAAATGAGTCACAATTTTTTGTGCTTTTTATTATTTTCAAATAATCATAATTTGAGCCCAAAAAATGTGATATGTGTACCAACATCAGAAATTAAAATGTAATTCCCAAAAATGTGAAGGTAATATCACTATTCTACACTCACCCACAAAGAACCAGCAAATATCACAGACTAAATAAAGAATAACTCTTGAATAATGTAATTCCATCACCTGTATGTCCAAAGAAATGCAATATTTATGTGTATTTATGTGTAGGAGGTTCTCACATGTGGCAGCTCTGTGGCTTAGAGGTTAGAACTTCTGCTTAGCATCTGGGTCTAAATCCCAAACATGCCGCTTCATGTAGAGAAGTTGTCTCCCAGGTCCTAAAACTATGTCAAAATGTAATATTTATCTGTAGGAGGGTTCCACCACCATTGTAAATCTTGCCAGATACACTATCTAGTCAAAAGTATTGGGACACATGCCTTTACACACACATGAACTTTAATGGCAGCCCAGTCTTAGTCTGTAGGGTTAAACATTTATTTGGCCCACCCTTTGCAGCTAGAACAGCTTCTGGGAAGGTTGTCCACAAGGTTTAGTGTGTCTATGGGAATGTTTGACCATTCTTTCAGAAGTGCATTTGTGAGGCTGGGCACTGAGGTTGGATGAGAAGGCCTGGCTCGCAGTCTCTGCTATAATCCAGCCAAAAGGTGTTCTATCGGGTTGAGGTCAGGACTCTGTGCAGCCAGTCAAGTTCCTCCACCCCAAACTCGATCATCCATGTCTTTATGGACCTTGCTTTGTGCAGTCATGTTGGAACAGGAAGGGGCTATCCCCAAACTGTTCCTACAAAGTTGGGAGCATGAAATTGTCCAAAAAGTCTTGGTATGCTGATGCCTTAAGAGTTCCCTTCACTATAACTAAGAGGCCAAGCCCAACCCCTGAAAAACAACCTCACATCATAATCCCCCCTCCACCAAATGATTTGGACCAGTGCACAAAGCAAGGTCCATAAAAACATGGATGAGTGAGTAGGGAGTGGAGGAACTTGACTGGCCTGACCTCAACACAACTGAACACAACACCTTGGGGATGAATTAGAGCGGAGACTGTAAGCCAGGCCTTCTCGTCCAACATCAGTGCCTGACCTCACAAATGCACTTGAAAGAATGGTCAAACATTCCCATAGACATACTCCTAAACTTTGTGGACCAGCCTTCCCAGAAGAGTTGAAGCTGTTATAGCTGCAAAGGGTGGGCCAAATTAATTTTGAACCCTATGGACTAAGACTGGGATGCCATTACAGTTCATGTGCGTTTAAAGGCAGGCGTCCCAATACTTAGGCCAATATATTGTATATTGCTTGTGACACTGAGCATGGCTATGGACTTAGGGCTGGTTCACACCACAGAAATGCAGAGAACATGTGTGAGGCAGCCTGCTGGCTAAGTGGGTAGCAATTCTGTTTAAAATTCTGCAACTGGGGTTCAATTCCCCAACATGCTAATGCATGTGTCGAAGTTTATATGTTCTCCCTGTGTGGGTTTCTCACCACAATCCAAAGACATGCTAGCACTTTATTTGTCTCCTGTCGAAATAGTCTCTAATGTAAGAAAGTTAGTTTTGGACTTTAGATTGGAAGCTCATTGCAGCCAGGGACTGATATTAATGTTTGTTAGCACTAATTGTGCCCAGGGACTTGGACATTTAAAATTGTAGGGTTTACACTGCACAGGTACATATGCTTAGAAAACGTTTGCTTTGTTTATGTGCATGCAAATGGACTTCGATCTTTAGCCTGTAGTTGGAGATTTGATGCACATAGCCAAGGGCTAACACAGTTGCAAATAGTATTATGTGTTCCTGCTAATCAGGTGCAATCACTTTAGACATACTTAAAGAGACAAATGGAGAGATACTGGTGGGCATGTACTTCTATTAGGCGTGTGTGTGAGTGTGCTAACAATACAACCTATCCTATATAAGGGCTACAGTAGGGGGATTTGTGTGGCCTGAGAAGGCCAGGTTTTTTGCTGTGATTTGGGGGGGAGGGAGAAGGAATGATATCTGCATATTGACAAACGCCCAACTAGGGCTGTTTGTTTGCTGAAATTCTTGTGCATTTTTTAAATCAAAAGTGGGTTTATGTGACCATGCTGTCAGTGTTGAGTGTGTATTGTGCCTGTCTGACCATGCACACATGGTTTGGGAGCATGTGCTGACCTTCTACTCTTTGATCTCATTGCTTAATCATGTACACAGAAATGCAGCTTCCAGCAGAACATAGTCACCAATGTATGTATGTATGTGTGTATCTGTGGGTGGGTGGTGGGTGTTATATTTTGAACATGTGCCTTTTTTAATATTATGTTGGAATGCTTTTGTAGGCATAATGACTGTTAAGTATGTTTCTATAATCTTGCAGATAAAAATGTGAGGTGTTGCCCGTTAAATACTGAAAGTAAAGCTGTATCCACTCTAAGGTTTAGGCAAATTTTAGATTGTAAGCTTCTATGAACAGGGCCCTTAAAACCCAGTTGCTAACTGTTTTGCTAAATGTAGCAGCATATATCCTGTAGAAATTTTTTTGAAGCTAGTAAATGAATGTTCATAATTTTGTTTCTGCTGGCAAAATAAAAGTAGATTATTGAGCTTGTTTGTTGTGTGTTTTTTTCCTCTTTTCTTTCTTCTTTTTAATTAGTTTTGGGGGTGGTGGTTTTGGGGAAGTGCAATAACTTTTAGATCTTATAATTTCTATATGTATTTGTGCACCAAAAAAAACAAATCTCTTCAGCACACCTGCAAGTAAATGATAAAGGTGGAATTTTTATATATAAACAGCTGTGGAGAACTGCAGATAATGAATTCAGCTGGTGGATAGGCAGTGTTGTATGTGTCAGCCCTGGTTCACATTGGTGCGATTTGACATGTCAAATTTGTGGCAATTGCACCGTTCTAATTGGTGCGGTGCCACAATTTCCAAAAGTAGTTTATGTACTACTTTTTGGCGACTTCGGGTGCGATTTTTATTGACATCAGTGCAGAAACCCGCATAGATGTCTCTGAAATTCCCCCTGCAGTCGGGACTGACATGCGGGAATGAAATTGTGTGAGTTTAGCTGAACTCGCACGATTTCCTCCCATTGTCAGTGTGAACCAGGGCTCAAACTGGGCCTTTGTCTTTGTAATTCACCTGCTGCTATCCCAGGGACACCATTTCTTATCGAACTCCCTTAAGTTTACCTTCAAATATCATAATATGCAGAAATACAGATTTGCATATCTGCAAATAAACAAAAATAAAAAAAAGTTTTAATCGTGGTTGCGATCAAATATTCGCAGCTGCAATCAAAAGAGCGTGGTTTCACCTTCTGACCCGGAAATGAGTCATTGTAATCACCCGGAAGTTCCTGTGCTGGGAGGGATCTCCATCTAGGTGGACATGGCGAGGTCCCTCTTTAGCAAAGAGGAGGTGCTGCTGATTTGCCGGGTAAGTGTAGGATATGTACTTGTGCTTACTCAATGTGGGGATGGATGTGGTAGTTAGATTTGGTGTGGGTGGGGTTCATTGATTTATTTGGCGTCACCACACATTTGCTTCTGGCCTATGTGCACACATCACTTCCTGCATTTGTTCTGCTGATGTAAATCAGTAAGTACTATGCAAATAAAAATGAGAGATCCTTTCTATTAAAATATATATGACTTGTTTCACAGTTAGGCGACTTTTCCAGCAAATTTGGACCTCCGAGTTGCATGACAAATTGTACCCTATGATTCTCAATGATAACCATTCATATATGTGCTACTTCAAGTTGCAACAACTTCAAAGTAGTCCCTGTACTACTTTGGTGTGCATAGGCGTGCGCAGCCTATTGCATTAGGGTGTGCACCCGAAAGCTCAAGCACACATACGTGTGTATATGTATGTATATTCAAAAGTATTGGGACACCTGCCTTTACATGCACATAAACTTTAATGACATCCCAGTCTTAGTCTGTAGGGTTCAATATTGAGTTGGCCCGCCCTTTGCAGCTATAACAGCTTCAACTCTTCTGGGAAGGCTGTCCACAAGGTTTAGGAGTGTGTCTATGGGGATGTTTGACCATTCTTCCAGAAGGGCATTTGTGAGGTCAGGCACTGATGTATGATGAGAAGGCCTGGGTCACAGTCTTCACTTGAATTCATCCCAAAGGTGTTCTATCGGGTTGAGGCCAGGACTCTGTGCAGGTCAGTCAAGTTCCTCCAACCCAAACTCACTCATCCATGTCTTTATGGACCTTTCTTTGTGCACTGGTCCAAATCATTTGGTGGAGGGGGGAGGTTATGGTGTGGGGTTGTTTTTCAGGGGTTGGGCTTGGCCCCTTAGTTCCAGTGAAGGTAATTCTTAAGACGTCAGCATACCAAGACATTTTAGACAATTTCATGCTCCCAACTTTGTGGGAACAGTCTGGGGATGGCCCCTTCCTGTTCCAACATGACTGCACACCAGTCCATAAAGACATGTACTTAGCAGGGCTGGTGAGAAATTAACTTCAAGTGCAATGATGCACATTTAACCATAACTAAAACATATACAATTAAGTGTAACACTCTAAAAAATAAAAAGTCCAAAGTGTGAACCTCCCAACTAAAAAGTTGTTGCACTTGAAGTTAATTTGTATTACAATTATCTGTAGAGGGGTTTCCACCATCCCTGCTAAGGCAGCACTGATGAGCACTAATAGGCTGCACTGAATGGCAGCACTGATTGGCAGCTTTGATGGGCACTAATTGGTATCACTGATGTGCACAGATAGGCAGCGCTGATTGGCACTGATAGGTGGCACTGATGGGTGGCACTGATGGACACTGATTGTCAGCACTGATTGGCACTGATAGGCGGCACTGATGGGCACTGATATGCACCATTGATGGGCTCTGATTGGTAGCACTTATGGGCACTGATAGGCTCTGATTCGCAGCACTGATGGACACTGATTGGCACTGATAGGCAGCACTGTTGGACACTGATGGGCACTGATAGGCTGCACTAATGGGCACTGATAGGTGGCACTGATAGGCAGCACTGATGGGCACTAATTGTCAACACTGTCACTCATAGGCAGAACTGATGGGCACTGATATGCAGCACTGATGGGCACTGAGTGGCAGCACTAATGGGCAGCACTTATGGGCATTGATTGGCACTGATAGGCAGCACTGATGGGCACTGATATGCACCACTGATAGGCAGCATTGGTTGGCACTGATAGGCAGCATTGGTTGGCACTGATTTACAGCATTGGTTGGCACTGATAGGCAGCACTGACTGGCACCGGTTGGCACTAATAGGCAGCATTGGTTGGCACTGATAGGCAGCACTGGTTTGCACTGATAGGTAGCAATGGTTGGCAATGGTTGGCACTGGTTGGCACTGATAGGCAGCACTGATTGGCAGCATTGGTTGCACTGAAAAGCAGCACTGGCACTGATTGGCAGCATTGGTTGGCACTGATTGGCAGCATTGGGTGGCACTGATTGGCAGCATTGGTTGACACTGATAGACAGCATTAGTTGGCACTGATAGACAGGACTGGTCTGCACTGATAGGCAGCACTGGTTTGCACTGGTTGGCACTGATAGGCAGAATTGGTTGGCACTGATAAGCAGCACTGGCACGGATAGGCAGTACTGATTGGCACTGATTGGCAGCATTGGTTGGCACTGATTGGCAGCATTGGTTGGTACTGATTGGCAGCATTGGTTGGTACTGATTGGCAGAATTGGTTGGCACTGATAAGCAGCACTGGCACAGATAGGCAGTACTGGTTGGCACTGATAGGCAGCATTGGTTGGCACTGATAAGCAGCACTGGCACTGATAGGCAGCATTGGTTGGCACTGATAAGCAGCACTGGCACTGATAGGCAGCATTGGTTGGCACTGATAGGCAGCACTGGTTTGCACTGTTAGGCAGCACTGGTTTGCACTGATTGGCACTGATAGGCAGAATTGGTTGGCACTGATAAGCAGCACTGGCACTGATTGGCAGCATTGGTTGGCACTGATAGGCAGCATTGGTTGGCACTGATAGGCAGCATTGGTTGGCACTGATTGGCAGCATTGGTTGGCACTGATAGGCAGCATTGGGTGGCACAAATAGGGGAGAGGAGGAGTTTCACATTCAGGAGATCGTGAGAATTGCCAGAGCTGTTCAGTGTATGAAACTGTCAGCTAATGACACTGCATGCAGGGAGAGAGACCAGCTGTTAAAAGTCAGCGGTGATGTTGGTGGTGGGCGGGACTGAAAAGTTACAAGACACCAGCCAATAGGATGGGTTTGGGCGGGCCGCTACATTTCTCTGGCTCCGCTCCCTCTCTGAAGCAGCCCAATCATTGTCTGGTGTTGGCGCTTAGTCCCACCCACCACCAACATCGCGGCTGAGCTGTGATGACTTACAACTCAGCCGCAATGTCGGGGTGGGCGGGACCAAGTGCTATAAACACCAGCCAATGTTTGAGCTGCTTCAGAAAGGGGTGGAGCCATATAAATGTAGCCGCCCGCCCAGACCCCATCCCATTGGCTGGTGTTTAATGACCGTTCGGTCCCGCCCACCCCCGACATCACCGCAACATTTTGACAGCTGGTGTCTCTCCCTGCTTGCAGTGTCATTAGCTGACAGTTTAATACACTGAACAGCTCTGGCAATTCTCACGATCTGCTGCCTGTGAAACTGTTTCACAGGCAGCGCGGGCCACACACTCTCTTGGATGCAGCATTTTGGGGCAAATCTCTGGAGACAGCACGGGGTGATTAGGGTGTGCCCAGGCACACCCGGCACACCCCCTGCGCACGCCTATGTTGGTGTGACTCTTATGCGACTTGAGGTACATAGGGCACAATATTACACAGGCATTCCCAGAAGTTGGGGCCAAGTTGCAGCAGCAAAGTGGCAGCAAAATAGTGTGACTTTCAGGTCGCAGCAGTGTGAATGAGATTCATGGATAATACCTTTGAATTAGGCACTATTCTCACTTGTGCATCCTGCAAGTGGGTCAAATTCATCCCTGCATTAGTTTGGTTTGACTTTGATGCGACTTGAGGTCCATATACAGCAAAATTACACAGGCATTAGTCGCACAAGTGCAAATGGGGCCTAATTCAAAGGTGTTATCAATGAATCTCATTAGGTTCCTTTCACACTTGGCCGACTTTTCATACAACTTGAGGTCCATAAGGACCCTTTCACACTTGTGCGACCTGAAAGTCCCACGATTTTGCAGTGCTTCTTGCCGCAAATTTGATGTGATTTGAAGCAATGCCAGTGTAATCTTGAGGTCTATGGACGCAGGAGTCGCAGGACAAGTCACACAAGTGTGAAAGGGGCCTTAGGGCCAGTCCCACAAAATTTTTTTTATCACATTTTGGCGCAGGGTTCCCCTCAATATCAGGTCTGGTATGGATTTGGGGGGGGACCTCTACACCATTTATTTTTTTAAATTTGGCGTGGAGTTCCCCTTAATAGCCATACCAGACTCAAAGCACCGGGTATGGACTGGTGGGGGTAACCTACGCCGTTTTTATCTTTGATTTAAACTCTATATTGCCGGGAACCGGCAATTCATTAAAGCCGCGAGCAATTTTGAATGAAATGTTTTCCTTTAGAAATGTCATTTTGCTGCGGTACAGTAATAAACACGGGAAAGGTGCGCTACTTTACAGGCATACTATAGACACCCCCCAGGCACAATATTTAAAGGGAATTTTACATGTTTATTGTTTCACTTTAAGCATTTTTAAAATCACTGCTCCTGAAAAAATGGCCGTTTTAAAAACATTTTTTTCCAATTGATACATGTCCCCTGGGGCAGGACCCAGGTCCCCATACACTTTTTATGGCAAAGAACTTGCATATAAGCCTTCAGTGAGAACTTTGGATTTTGCAGGTTGGAACCCCATTGACTTCCATTATTCCCGCATATGTGATCTGACAGGCATTTTTACCGACAATATCCCTACTTTACATTTGCATTAGCGCCCAGTTTCTGAGAGTTGAAGTCTTAATTGGCCTTAATTGGGCTCTATTTTCTGGGACTGCAGGATCATTTTTCGGGCCCCAAAGTGACTTAAAACAACAATGTATAAATCATTCTGTTCTATATGTAGTGTAATTTCTCAAAGAAGTCAGTACATAATGCGTGTGTAGAGGCTACAATGTGGATGTGTTTATAACAGATATAATGTATTGTATGAGTGCATGGATAAACTTAATAAAGCCCAACTCCAGTCAAAGCATCTATTTAGAGCCTCTGTTAGGTTTATATTGCTGTCTATGCACCATACCTGTTTTGACCTTATGTGTAGGGGCAGTAGCAAACAACAAATGGCATTGTGGATCATATATTCTGAATATTTGGCCAGCACAACCTAAAGGTGGACTGCCCTCTGGAAGCAGTGCCCAAAAAAGGCAAACAGAGGGCAAATGACTAGTCACCAATATTGCTTGTATTCTCATTGCAGCTGATCTTTTCCCAATTACTGATTTCCAGTGTCCTACTCTGTGCCTTTGTATGGAGGTGGCCATCTTGCTAGATGTAGGGCTTTGCTTCCTTACGTCAGAACCTCCAACAAGGAGAATTGGATACAGCACAGCAGTGATATTAGTAAATCTTACTCTAGACCAGTGGTCTCCAAACTGTGGCCCAGGGGCCTGATGTGGCCCTTTGCTTGCCTTAAATCTCGCCCTTGGGGCACTATTCCAACTTACACCAATGATGGAGTACCATTCCCACTACTGATCCCATCATTGGGGCACTATTCTTCTCATTGATATCAACAATGGGGCACTATTCCTCCTATTAAAAGCAATAATGGGGCACTGATGCCAGGGCATTTTTTACTCCCACTGGCCATAGTCTGCCCCCCTAAAGCCTGAAGGACAGTAAACTGGCCCATTGTTTACAAAGTTTGGAGACTCCTGCTATAGACCTTCTGAGACTAACAGTATGAGGCAGCAGTGTCTTAGATCAGCAGTTCTCAACCCTATCCTCAAATAACCCCAACAGGCCATGTTTTGTGAATTTCTCTTAGATAAAATAGCTGTCCAAAATACCAAGCCATTGACATTGATTTAAAACACCTTTGCAAGATAAAGGAAAACCTGCAAACATGGTCTGTTGGGGGTACTTGAGGACAGGGTTGAGAACCACTGCCTTAGATCTCACACTGCAGATATACATCTATAAGGCGGTTTGCTCAGGAGTGCCTAGGTACTCTCAAATTCTAGGAAGTTCTCTTTTTCGGGAGGCATTCCAGACACAATGTACATTTTTATGGGTACTGCTTAGATAAATTATACCATTTCTAGATTTCCCCTATAACATTTTAACTATTATTTTTTATTAATTAGTTCCACTTATAATAATAATCATTATAAATAGTGTTTTTTTATATAGGTATGTAGAATTAACGCAGGAGCCCTTGGAGCATCATCTGATAAAGAGATCCTGAGTGACTCTGATTGTCCTGCTGAAATGTTGTTCTTCGCTGCCACCTCCCAGGTCCTGCATCGCCATCGTTTTCTCTGACGTCATCAAGGTCCAGCTGTCTCTTCCAGGTTCTTGCAGCCCGCCCCTGATGACTCACAATCCAGGTATACCTGCCGACCAATGTGTATTCCTAATCCTGCAGCTTCCTGGGATATGTGTTAGGGTATGTCAGGGGGGCTGTAAGAACAAGGACATGTCATTTGCCTAGGCGGGGTCAGAGTAAAAACTTAATTAAAAAAAATTTACACTACAGAAGGGTGTAAGCACAGAGAAAAAAAATTGGGGTGTGAAGTTCCGTTTAAAAAAAGTCTATTCTGGCCAACTTTTATGTAATTTTTCTGTGTGGCATTGAACTGTATAAGATTATTATTGTTCTGCGGCATGCTGCCATCTAGTAGCAGTTTTGGGCCACTACAAATTGCTTACTTAGTGCTTTTGCTTTCTCCCTCTGTCCTCCCTTCCTGTTTAGTGCTAGTTAGTTCAGTCCTAGCTAGACCTTCCCCATTTCTTCCATGTTCCCTCAGTCAGTTATGCGCAGAGACAGGGCTTAGGTCATTGTCTTCTTACACTTCAAAAGACTGGAAAAACATCCTCTATACCGCAATTAGCTGAATAGATTAGCTGCCTGTGGTTGGTGCCATACTTTTCGGACAGACTGGTTCTTATGAGATATGTCAATGCATTTGAAACAGAACAAATACTATAAAATATTATAAAAATTAAAGCTGGACTCCTGACATACAGTACATGAAATAAACAAATAAGCATTACAATCAGTATAAAAACATATTTTTGATAGAGAGAGAAAGACATGGAAACTTCTGACAGTGTTTTCAGAACAGTCAGTTTCATCCTGTCCTTGGCACAACCATTCCTCTATTTTCTGTATGGGTCTTATGATGGCCACACATCCTTCAATTTTACTACCCATTTAGTATGTGATTTAATCAAAACATTTGAATCCACAAATAATCAAATAGCCATAACTTCTCTTCTTTTAATAATTTAACTCAGTTTATATCAGATTCTATGGACTTTGCACATTAGCACCTTTGTACCCGAATGTCACTGAAATGTGTTGAGCCTCTTTTTGTTACAAAATCAATGAATATCAAATAGATCAATTGTCACATACACAATCATATGAGCAGCACACCTTTGTTCTTCCAAAAAGGTCCATTCACATGGCCGATTAGCACATCATACGAATTCCATTGACAACAATCTGCGGATTCCTGTGTCTGGAATTACAGGTGTGTGCGAAGAGCTACAGCAGCTCAGCCCATACAAAGCATGGACAGGCATGGACAGGCTGGTGCTGGCAACAGCTATTAATGCCTGTTCACACAGCCAGTGATTACCTGCAGTGATTGTGGCTAAGATGCAAAAAGACAGCACTCAGCCAGGATCAGCCACGATCATCTGTCTCTAACCGCAGGTAATTGTTCGCTGTACAAACAACTATTTGTACAGGGAGCTGCTGGAACTCCCAGGGTATGCTAAGCCCCCATGTAAATGGACAATAACATTTCTACTACATCCAGGAATACCAATTATCTTGCAAAGAGAACCTCTTGATTGTGCCATCCACAGAACTTACTAGTGTTTCACCTATTGATTCAGATACCATCTGCTGCAAGAAAAGTGTTCAGTCTAGAGTTTGATTTTCTGTCCCCGATAAGAACTTAATCTGACAAGTATTTCCATATTTTTACTGCATTCCAATAGTTTCATGGTTAATTGTGCAAATAAATGTTTTTGTTACAATACAAGGGGTACATTTGTTTCCTTTAGTAAGTCCTTTTACTGAATGCCTTGCAGAGTGTTATTTTAAAGAGGTCGTAAACCCCCATAAAAAAAATAAAAAATAAATAACCTGTAAGACAAAGGCATAATGAGCTAGTATGCATTGCATACTAGCTCATTATGAAATACTTACCTTAGAACGAAGCCCTGAAGCGGTGCCCGCACACCGCTGACACGGCCGACATCTTCCCTGGTGTTTCTTTCGGGTCCGAGGGCTCTGGCACTATGAGTGGCCAAAGGCGTGATGACGTCACTCTCACGCATGCGCGCGGGAGCCGCCGATCATGGCTCTGGCCCTGAAGAAATGCCATGGGCGGCTGTTGGATAGCGACATGGTTTAATATCTTACTTCTGGTATTTCACTTCCTGTTTGACACAGCCAGGTAGGAATGAAACACATCAAAGCTTTGTGATCAGAAGAACAATGCCTTGGCTCAAGCCCACCTGCTGTGACATGTGTGATTACAAGTTTCAAAGAGACCACTGCTGCCAAGATGTCTATTGAGATCTGACACAGGGCTAATAGAGACGCTGGCCCTGGTGGACAATATAGCATGCTTCCTGGAGAATGGGCAGACATTTTGAAGGGATACCTCTTGGCAATATATATTGGATAAAAGGCAAATGGGGGTGGCTACGAGTGGGCGTGTATGTTTGAATGAAAGGGACACACAGGCTTTTTGCTCTTTCTCTTGGTTGCTGAGAAGCCTGCCATAAGGGTGTCCCTCTGCCATCTTGGGACCTCGCTCTGACTGAGGGCTTGGGCCTAAATTCCATGTGGCCCAGACCCCCTTTATCATCCAGAACCAGCAGATGAAACCATGTGTGATAAGTATCTTTGATGTTTCATTGTTGTTATATGTTGTAGAGATATGCTGTTTAGTGTATTATATTCGGATTGTAAGCTATGTAACATTGTAATACCCTTTTAGTACTTTTATGATAGTTTCCTAATTCCTTGGGAAATAAAATAAGATATTGTTTTACTAGCAGCACCGTGTGTTTGGTTTCATAGCTAACCTGGTATTATTGTGATATTAACAGTAACATGTGCTCAGAGTTTATTAGACCAACTAATTATAGGGACTAGACAAATTAATACACAGATATAATATTAATAATTATATTGATTACTTCAATTGGCACCCAGAGAGCGTGTGAATTTTATTTTTACACAGAATCCACAAAAACCTAATGTATTTTTTGTCTTGAGTCCCTGTAAGCATAAATCCTCAACTACACCTAGAACTCAAAATCATCTCTAGTGTGGACAAGATTGGCGCTGGCTCGCGAATTCTGAAACCACGCTTGGATGGTCATGAAGATTCTGTGAAATATTTCATCAGGGAAACGTAGAACCTGGTGAGATCTTTGGCCGGTATATGTATATATGTTAAACATTGTTATATTGTTAAATGTGCTTTAGGCCTGTAACCAGCCAAAGGTGCTGGCGAGTAAAAGGGCTGATCACCCTTGGTTAGAGATTGACAGGAATTACCATACATCTTTGAGGAAAAAGTGGGAGAAATATAGATTATTTTTAATTTTTAAGTTTTTTAAGTTTTTTAATTTTTTTTTACCCACGTAAGAGTGAAATAGCTTTGTTCCAGTAGGAGATCAATGTGGCCTGCAACCTAATGGGAAGGCATTGATTGAGAGTCCACCTTGTGTCTTAGAATATGTCTTGGAGGCTGTAGAACTACAAGTCACTGTTAGGTTTAAATGGCTTTGTATCCGTTTTTTTTGCTTGTTTGTCTTTGCATGGTAAGCAACTCTGGTAAAAACAGGTTAAATGAGCTTCAGTGTAGACTAAGATGCAAATTAGCATATCAATGGATATTCCCCAGAAAGCGTGTGTGGTAATCCTAAAAGCCATATAGAAACTACAGGACAGAAGTGCTCAGATACAAGGCAGCCGATAATGCCACAGTAAGTGTGGTGAGTCTTTTCTATGGATATGCAAAAGTTTAGTGGTTTTGAAGGATGTCAGGTAAAAGTGGTAATGAATGAAGAATATTGAAGGCTAGAAGAGCGATTCAGTTTTTTTTCGTGAGTTGTAAGAACTAACGATAATTGAGTTTGGTTTATTACTCAGTGCAGTGTTGGAACGTTAGTACAAATAGAATTGTGTAT
Organism: Lithobates septentrionalis; assembly: GCA_037952835.1. NCBI lineage: Eukaryota > Metazoa > Chordata > Amphibia > Anura > Ranidae > Lithobates > Lithobates septentrionalis. The sequence goes on along the minus strand of JBBDGP010000945.1, from coordinate 391,061 downwards.
TGTGTGGATTGTATGGTTGTGAAATGGAACTTGTGTATACATATGTTAAAAAGTACGCTTCTGCCAATTATCATTCATGTGTAGATGAACCTCTTAAAAGCCAGTGTAAGGTTCTATTGTCACAGTGTCAGCAACATAATAGCAGATTGGGTAAACAGCTAAAAAAGAAAGTTAAAAACGAAAGGTTGGTAAATGAAATTGCAGTGTTGCTCAGAATTAAATTTATATCTGAGCAAATGGAGGGGAAGTGGGAAGCAGAGAGGAGACATCTCGGGGAGGACATAGAGAAAATCAGTGAAAACCTTCTAAAGATTGCAACAGCCTCCAGTAGTGAGATGGATGAATTGCGGACAAAAGCAGGCAGTTTGTCAGGAAGAAACAGTGAGCTACAAGAACAGCTTCAGAGGTGCAGCATGGACTGTGATATGAAGAGCAAACTTTTAGAGTCATTGCGAATAAAGTTGTCAGAGATGGAAGAGTTGGTTATGTCTTTAGAAAGAAAGTTAGCAAATGCACACTCCCAGCTTCTTACTAAAGAGCAATGTATAGTATCGCTCAATGAGCACAAAGGAACATGCCAATTGGCCAATATCTGCACAGTCAATGAGGAGAAGGGCTGTGATGAAACATATTCTGCTATTGCACCCATAGCTTTGAAGCAGAATGACAGTTTGATTACAACCCAAGAGAGACTTACTTTGTGCCAGATTCTGGGTCAATTTAATGCCCTTGAATCACCAGTGAGTCTGTCCAATAAATTTGAGGCTCTAGTCCTTAAATTTCATTTGAGTAATGAGGATGCATGTTCTATTCTGAGAGCATGGCTACCAGGACCTTTGGCAGGCCAGTTATTTGCACAGGTTAATGATAACTTAGCAGATGCAGAGGTGCGGAGGAAAGAGTTGCAGCGTATTGTGGACAGTCGTGATAATGGTATGAGTGATTTACAACGAATGAGATTTAGGAGAGGAGATGACCCAATTTTGTTCTGCAGTGAGTATCTTGCATTGTATACGAAAGTGTTCAACTGTCCTGAGTTATTGGAGGATGATACAAGTTTCATATACTCAATGGCCAATAAGTGTTATGTAAGCTATCCCACTAGAATGGCTCTGAGGAATGCTAGATCCTACCAAAATGTTGTCAATATCCTGCGAGACTTCTGTCAAGAGTCCAGTGATAGGGAATATGGGTCAGAGGCAGGTGTATCCGTAATAAGCAGAGGTACAGGAAGGCAGAGACAGTTTAGACAATCTAAATGGAATAGGCATGGACATAGATTTTGTAAAGTCCTTAACATTGCTAGCATGGAGCAGGAAACTCCAGGATTACAGGGTGCACAGGCAGCCATAATGGAGTTATCCTCCAAACATGCAAAAGCCGAATGTACAATGGCGGAGGTACCCTCCGCAAATGCGCAGTGCTCAGCAAAGATAGAAGTGAAACATGCAGAAAAACCAGACGCTCTTATTGCTGCAAGTGATGTTGCTATGACAGAAATCAATGGTGGAGATGTAAATAAAAATGCGATAACTGTGCTTGAAAGTGATTCAGGAGTTGAAACTTCTGATGACTCCTCAGACGATGGAAGTGTAAAGTCTGCTTATTCCAAGCATAGTAATCGTAGTAATAATGTCCAGCAATGTGAGTTTCCAATGCCGTATGCTCAAGAAAGGGCCTATACAGAGAGACCAGCCCTCAAATGTTTTTTGTGTAAAAGGGGGGGTCACATCGCTAAGTATTGTTGGGCGGCAAATAATGATATCAAAAGAAGATCGCAGTACCCCAAAACGACCCCAAGGCATTGTGAAGTATATTCTGCCCGATGGGGTAGCAACCCAAAGCATGGAGGCCATAGTAATCAAACCCATTTCCCATTAAAGACCCAAATGCAGAGACTACAGACTGAAAATCATCAGTATGTAGAACAGTTACGTAAAGTCAAAATGGAGGTAGCCGCATGGTTATTCAAATGTAGCACTGGGGGAAACAATGTTAGCAGCACTTAGTGAGCTGCATGGATGCTCCTTGCCATATTTTATTTAAATACGACGCTCACATCTAAACCTTATACATAGCAAATGTTCCCCTACATTACAATTAATGGGAAAAGGCTTGGGGGACTTAAAAAGTCAATTGTCATGATAATTGTGTGTAATCACCATCTTTGTGTTCCTTTTTCAGGGACCTTGGAAGAAGATAAAACTGGTTTGGATACTAATGTCTGTGTTTGTTTGCAGGTTCTTCAAAGAGAGAACAACAGTGGGCACATTTAGCAAAACAGGGGTTAGGTTATGGTAAAGGCATAATCGATTATCAAATGGTACCATGAGCTCATTAATTAGTAATTGTTTGCAAACAATGAAAAAATAAGATAAACAATAGTCAGGCATTAAGGGTTTCAAGTGTTACAAGTGAAGTTACAAATGTTGTGATGAGGTACAGATGTTTTGTTTTTTTGTTTTTCCCATTAACTAATTGTCTTTCAGATGGAAATGAGCACTTACTCTTCTCAGGAGGAAAATCCATGGATGTCTTTAGTTAAAAGTTGAGTGTTTGTCATTGTCTTATGGTGGTTGTCTTGTCATGTTGTTTTTGTGTAATAATGGCCAGAATTTTAATTTTTTTGTTATTAAGTTTTTTAATTTTTTTAATGTTTTTGGTATTTGTTTAGTAATCCATTTTATTTTTGTTTGTTCAGGTGGAGAAATTATTGTTTAGTCCACCTGAAAGGGGGGTAATTGGCTATTCCGTCAATTAGCAGCTGAATAGATGGTCATGGGATATGTCCTGCGGCTGAATACATTTTGTTGATTTAGGACAAGAGTTGTTGGTAGGAGGCCATTCTAGCTTCTGGAGTTCGTTTTTTTTTTTCTCTTTGTTTTATGTTCATTCAGGTGGAAAAAGTTACAAGGTGTACGCTTTGTCCACCTGAAAGGGGGGTTGGTGCATAGGTCTGAAAGTACAGATAATGCATTGTCTTTTTGATGCTTAAATTGAGAATTTTTGAGAGTCAACATTGACGTTCGTTTTGTTTTTAAATTTTTGATCATACCATGGGGATCCATTTTAGAGTGGGTTCAGCCTAAAGAGGAGAATTTGATTCTGCTCTTGTGTTTCAATTCCAGAGTCCTGGTGGAGCGAGATTGGAGGGGTCTCTGGAACATGGATGACAGATGTTCATCTGGTTGGCAGTTTGTCTGTGCCATACCACACCGCAAATTTGTTCTGATAGACATCAGGAGAGAAGGGACAGATGAAAAGATTCAGTTTAATACTTGTTTTTGCTTATGGACAATTTAGGGCTAATGCTGGATCTGAAGGACTTTGCCTATCAACAAGATTTGTGAAACATTTTTGCCATGGTCTCTCCTGATGAATGCAAACATGCTATTAAGACATGTGCGATGGATTGGAGGTTGGGGAAGAAATATACACATCCAATCTGTCAGAACCTGAAATGTAAAATATGTTTTTTTTATTGAAGGGAGGAATTGAAAGAAGAAAAGGTTTTTAATGTATGACATGTATTGACATAACGGAAGTAATATGGTGCAGGTGCCCAGGTGACTGGCACTTATACATAATAAGGTGTCGGTTGGCCAGACTAGAGGTTGGCTAGGTGACACATCAATGGGGTGAAAATTTCCTTTTATGGGGGATAAGCCTGGTTGATGTCTCACCGGAAAGGTTGAAACTCTGCACAGGTAATGCCAGTGAATACACACAGGAGCACGCTCCGTTAGATAAAGGGAACAAACGCTGGCTACCAGGGTACAATATGCCTTCACCACATGGCGCTGCAACATCTCACAGTGGTTGATAAAAACCTATTACCCTATGTGTGCTGAGTATACACTGAATCAAGTGCGATCATTGTACCAGTGACTTGCTCCCAGAGATGTGCGGACACAGAATGAGGTTCATGCAGGGCACATATGTCTGAGGAGTAACCGGAAGAGGAGGGATGTATTCAGCACTATATTGGGGGAATAGGAGCTGGGATGGGTGCTGTTAATGGGGTGGACATCGGCCTCCTGAGGAACAAACTCGCAGCCATAGCTTCAGAACTTAAGCGGGGCTTTGGTACTCAGAGAGATTGGTGGCATCCATGATAGCATTCAACAAAGTCACATAAATACCCAGGTTAAAGTGGCTCAAGATTTTGTCAACCATGTTGAGAGGTTGGTAGAGAATGTGATGGTATAGGACAGGAATCTGTCATTGGCTCTTGCGTGCACGAAGTGGCAGGTGGAAGTGTCAACCAGCATTGAGCTGATTGTACAGTCTCCATATGAGGGACAGAGGCCTTATGAGTTAGCATCACTGCTCAGTAAGACTTTGCCAAACACGTCGCTTACACTGATCCAAAGTGGTGGTCGAATGCCTGGATGGGCTGTATCAGTTTGGATTGTGAAAGGTGTTATGCTGTATGATCTCATATACAGAAGTGCAAACTCGGTCTGTATATTTGGTGGCATTAATGGACTTACAGACTGGGGATTCTATCTTGTTGCGTTTGAGGCTAATTGCCCACATATGATCAGAGAAGATGGAAGCTGGAGGCAGGTTGATACTTCCCTCGGGCGGAAGCATGACCATGATGTCCGTTGTATGCCAGGTCAATACATGGTGGTGAACGAATAATGTTGGGTAGATATTTCATTCTGTATTCGGGGTGGAAGGATCATTGCTGGGAAGGAAGCACCTGGGTATTATTTGGGACATAGACGAGTTTGTTTCCTTGTCCTAAAGAATGCCGATGTAACGTTAGTCATTGAACTAGATGGTTCTTTGAACCTAACAATAGGTAGGGGTGCATGGTATACCCTGGGCATGGTCTCTGAAATCCAGGCACAGGGATGAATTGTGTGGGTTTTGTCATTGTTGCAGATTTATATGTGTTGTTAGACTTGATATTTATATAGAAGGGTCGCCCAGTTATCTATGCAAGCTGTGGGACGAAGTGACGGTAGGGTCTCTGCGTACAAGTTAGAGACTTTGCTGCCAAGTCAGAGCCCTGCAATAACGCTGAGATGCCAGAATTGCGGTAGGAAAAGCCATTGTGAGTGAACCTGCCTAATCCCGGCCTGTATCTACACTGAGGAGTTATAGGAGGTTGGGAGCAGGATGAGTAATCTGATGGGTCATAGGTATATATGTATATATTATGGTAAATGAGTTGATTAATGTTATGGTATAGTGTGATAAAGGTGTATTTTAGGCCAGTAATATTGGCAGAAGGCCCTCCTCGAGACTCTATATCTGAAAGCTGGTTAAGATACTGCTCTGGATGTGTGCTGTGAATGGTGAGTGTATGGACACCCCTTGCCTGTTTTATACCCCTTCATGAAGATGTTAGAAAGAAGAAGATACAGAATGGTGACATGGGAGCTGTCCCGGAAGAATGATGTTGGTGTGTCACCCAGTAGCAAAGCGGCACGTGTTGGGAAACACAGCACGTTAGGACCGTTATGGACTGTTCTACAGGAGCTGGTTCTGAGGCCTATGTTGAGAGGCGCAACATGCGTTAAGACATTTATGGACTGTTCCATAGGGGCTGTTTCTGCATATGTTGAAAAACACAACACGTTAAGACAGTTAAAGATGGTTCTATAGGTACTGGTTTGGAAACACATGTTAGGGAGAAAACAGTTATGGACTGTTCAATAGGAGCCGTGTCTGAAGAAGGGTGGTAAGCGCCCTTTAGGCGCAAAGCGGCATATGTTGGATAGCGACATTGTTTAATATCTTACTTCTGGTATTTCACTTCCTGTTTGACACAGCCAGGTAGGAATGAAACACATCAAAGCTTTGTGATCAGAAGAACAATGCCTTGGCTCAAGCCCACCTGCTGTGACATGTGTGATTACAAGTTTCAAAGAGATCACTGCTGCCAAGATGTCTATTGAGATCTGACACAGGGCTAATAGAGACGCTGGCCCTGGTGGACAATATAGCATGCTTCCTGGAGAATGGGCAGACATTTTGAAGGGATACCTCTCGGCAATGTATATTGGATAAAAGGCAAATGGGGGTGGCTACGAGTGGGCGTGTATGTTTGAATGAAAGGGACACACAGGCTTTTTGCTCTTTCTCTTGGTTGCTGAGAAGCCTGCCATAAGGGTGTCCCTCTGCCATCTTGGGACCTCGCTCTGACTGAGGGCTTGGGCCTAAATTCCATGTGGCGCTGACCCCCTTTATCATCCAGAACCAGCAGATGAAACCATGTGTGATAAGTATCTTTGATGTTTCTTGTACAAAAGGTTTATTGAATAGAAAGACCATTAACAATACAGAAACAAAAAGAACACATAAATGAACATAGTGCAGTGACATGCTTACATAGGCTTAATGAGTAGTCTCAAATTACATATCAGTAGCGATACGTAAAGTGATGTATCGTATGATACACAAATGAATGTATCTTTGAAGTTTCATTGTTGTTATATGTTGTAGAGATATGCTGTTTAGTATATTATATTCGGATTGTAAGCTATGTAACATTGTAATACCCTTTTAGTACTTTTATGATCGTTTCCTAACTCCTTGGGAAATAAAATAAGATATTGTTTTACTAGCAGCACCCTGTGTTTGGTTTCATAGCTAACCTGGTATTATTGTGATATTAACAGTAACATGTGCTCAGAGTTTAATAGACCAACTAATTATAGGGACTAGACAAATTAATACACAGATATAATATTAATAATTATATTGATTACTTCAGCGGCTGTAACTTCAGACCGCATGCGCGGATGACTTAATAGCCAGGGTATACAGTAAATATCTCCTAAACGGTGCAAGTTTAGGAGATATCTACAGTACCTATAGGTAAGCCTTATCATAGGCTTACCTATAGGTACAAACAAACAAGTGGATGTAAACCCACTCTCATCATTTATAAAGAACTGCCATAGTGCTGATCTATAAGGATATACATGCCTCCTTATCTTTCAAATATCTCCCCTTTGTCTGTTTGGAGACTCCGGATTCAGTGGGCGGGTCTGTTGTCCAGTGCTCGGTGGGTGGAGTTGTGAGGTCACCAGACTCCCCGCCCACCTCTACACTCCCATTGGCCAGGTAGCGCCCCGTGGATGAGCCTCGCGCCTGGGCAGTGAAAGGAGCGCACACAGGAGAGACAGAGCATCATGTCTGCACATTCTCTGATCAACTCCTGTATCATGTAAGCACAGTCTCTGATCATCTCCTGTATCATGTCCGCACAGTCTCTGATCAAATCCTGTAACACGTAAGCACACTCTCTGACCAACTCCTGTATCATGTCTGCACATTCTCTGATCAACTCCTGTATCATGTAAGCACAGTCTCTGACCAACTCCTGTATCATGTGGATGGATGGATACAGAATATGACAGGATGGAGATGTTTGGGTCATGATTAGAAAGCTATGATTTGGGTAAAAGGTAGGGATGGGAGGAGACATTGGGGTGCAGGATGGAGAGGAGGACTTCTTTATTCAGTGTAATGTTTTTACAAGAAAATATAGACTTGGTGGGAGCAGTCAGGTGACCTGTGTAGGGACTTGGTGGGAGCAGTGAAGTGACCCAGGTAGAGACTTGGTGGGAGCAGTCAGGTGACCTGGGTAGGGACTTGGTGGGAGCAGTCAGGTGACATGGGTAGGGACTTGGTGGGAGCAGTGAAGTGACCCGGGTAGGGACTTGGTGGGAGCAGTGAGGTGACCTGGGTAGGGACTTGGTGGGAGCAGTCAGGTGACCCATGTAGGGACTTGGTGGTAGCAGTCAGGTGACCCATGTAGGGATTTGGTGGGAGCAGTCAGGTGACACGGGTAGGGACTTGGTGGGAGCAGCCAGGTGATATGGGTAGGGACTTGGTGGGAGCAGTCAGATGACCCATGTAGGGACTTGGTGGGAGCAGTCAGGTGACCCGTGTGGGGACTTGGTGGGAGCAGCCAGGTGACCTGGGTAGGGACTTGGTGGGAGCAGTCAGGTGACCCGTGTAGGGACTTGGTGGGAGTAGTGAAGTGACACGGGTAGGGACTTGGTGGGAGCAGTCAGGTGACCCATGTAGGGACTTGGTGGGAGCGGTCAGGTGACCCGTGTAGGGACATGGTGGGAGCAGTCAGGTGACATGGGTAGGGACTTGGTGGGAGCAGCCAGGTGACACGGGTAGGGACTTGGTGGGAGCAGTCAGATGACCCATGTAGGGACTTGGTGGAAGCAGTCAGGTGACCCATGTACGGATTTGGTGGGAGCAGTCAGGTGACCCATGTAGGGACTTGGTGGAAGCAGTCAGGTGACACGGTAGGGACTTGGTGAGAGCAGTCAGGTGACCCGTGTAGGGACTTGGTGGAAGCAGTCAGGTGACACGGGTAGGGACTTGGTGGAAGCAGTCAGGTGACCCGGGTAGGCACTTGGTGGGAGCAGTCAGTTGACACGTGTAGGGACTTGGTGGGAGCAGTCAGGTGACATGGGTAGGGACTTGGAGGGAGCAGTCAGGTGACACGGGTAGGTACTTGGTGGGAGCTGTCAGGTGACCTGGGTAGGGACTTGGTGGGAGCAGTCAGGTGACCCATGTAGGGACTTGGTAGGAGCAGTCAGGTGACAGGGGTAGCGACTTGGTGAGAGCAGTCAGGTGACACAGGTAGGGACTTGGTGGGAGCAGTCAGGTGACACGGGTAGGGACATGGTGGGAGCAGTCAGGTGACCCGGGTAGGGACTTGGTGGGAGCATTCAGGTGACCCATGTAGGGACTTTGTGAGAGCAGTCAGGTGACATGTGTGGGAACTTGGTGGGAGCAGTCAGGTGACATGGGTAGGGACTTGGTGGGAGCAGTCAGGTGACCTTGTAGGGACTTGGTGAGAGCAGTCAGGTGACCCAGGTAGGGAATTGGTGAGAGAAGTCAGGTGACATGGGTAGGGACTTGGTGGGAGCAGTCAGGTGACCTTGTAGGGACTTGGTGAGAGCAGTCAGATGACCCAGGTAGGGACTTGGTGAGAGCAGTCAAGTGACACGGGTAGGGACTTGGTGAGAGAAGTCAGATGACCTAGGTAGGGACTTGGTGGGAGCAGTCAGGTGACCTGGGTAGGCTGTAAGCTTTGAGCCCACATAACACATCCTTGTGATCAAAATGAATGCTAAAAACTGTGAGCAGGTGACCTCAGACACATACTGCACCATAACAATAATCCATTCACTGTAGCTTCTCCTCTGCCCAGCTCTGAATAGATGAATCTCCCCATAATCAAATCAGTTGTCTGTGTGTCTTTTGCTGGGGTCCTGTGAGATGAATGCACCATGCATTTCCTCCTCTCACACTGATCTCGTGGATCACAGCCCATGATGAGAAACATCCAGTCAAAACCCAGGAAAGACACCACATGACTTCAGCATGCCCAATCATGCTGAGGTGTTTAGAAGTAGGGATGGGCTTTATGTTCGGGTCGAACATGAGTTTGACTCGAACATTGGGGTGTTCGCGGCAAATTCGAAAGCCGCGGAATTCCCTTTAAAAGTGTATGGGAGAAATCAAAAGTGCTAATTTTGAAGGTTAATATGCAAGTTATTGTCATAAAAAGTGCTTTTTAAGACAATACCATGCATATAAAATAAAATTAGCACTTTTGATTTTTCATGTTAACAGTGTTTGCGTGTTCGAACAAATTTTTGCCCGTTCGCATGTTCTGGTGCAAACCGAACGGGGGGGGGGTGTTTGGCCCATCCCTATTTAGAAGCCAATCCTGGGAGAGCTGGAGAATAAAAGAGGAGGGAATGTGAAGCTGACATGGTAACTCTCATGCTCATTCATGAGATAAGTAAATGAGCTGTCAGTCACAGTACTGTGGGAAGAAACAGCACCTATTTCTCTGTGTGTCATTTTTTATCTTACTGAAAAAAGATAAGAGGATTGCTCAGAGCTGGATTAACTATTTGTGGCAAGACTGGGCACAGATGTCATGACATCCTCCACTCTACAAGGTAGAAGTCTTATTTAAAAAAAAATTTGGGGGGTTTACATTCACTTTAAGTGTTATTTATAAAATATTTGGACTAGCCAAGGTAAGACGTTTCTTGTAGTTGGTGACCAGGTTTGCACACATGTCAGGAGGGATTTTGGTCCAATCTTCTTTACAGATCTTCTCTAAATTCTTAAGGTATCTTGGCTGCCTGTAAGGAAAGTTCTTCATTTGCGCACAGGCTAAAACGCGTTCCTTTTCATGCTAGCAAGAACTGGGAACTGGCTAATCAATATGCGCATGCGTGAACTCATGCGCACAGGAGCCATCGTGCATTTATAGTGTGCGAAATAGCACATGTACACCTGTGACAGATGTGGGCACCATACAGGCTATTTAAACTCAGCTAGTGCTCAGGATCCATTCTGCTTTGTCTTTCAGCCTTCCCTGCATCCTGTATTCCTGTTATCCTGTATCCTGATTCCAGTTGCTGACCTGGCTTGTCTGACCACTCTCTGAACTCTGTTGCACCGACCCCGGCTTGTCCTTGACCTTTGCTTCTGCCTGCTTCATTGGCTTCTATTTCACCGTTTGGCTCCTGACCTGGTTGGTACCCAGACCACGCTATTGACTGCTCCTCTGTGCCTGATCTGTCCTGCCAGTGTATGACCCCGCTTGCCTGACCCTGCTTCCTGTCTCATGCTGCTGTACCTGCAGTTCTACAGTTTGCTACCGGTGCATGCCTCACCAGCCCACTGTCCCCAGTACCAGCCTGCTTTAGTCTTCCATTCTCCAGCTGCCTACCAGCATCCTCTATAAATTTTCTATAGGATTAAGGTCTAGACACTGACTTGGCCACTCCATGACCTTAATGTGCTTCTTCTTGAGCCACAACTTTGTTGCCTTGGTGGTATGTTTTGGGTCATTGTCATGCTGAAAGACCCATCCACAACCCATATTCAGTGTTCTGGCTAAGTAAGGAAGAAGGTTCTCATACAAGATTTTACAATATATGGCCCCATCTATTTGCCCTTCAATGCGGCAAAGTTGGTCTGTACCTTTATTAGAGAAACAGCCCCAAAGCATAATTTTTCCACCTCCATGCTTGACTGTAGGGATGGCATTCTTAGGGTTATAGTCAGCATTTTCCATCCTCCAAACACGGTGAGTCAAGGTAATGCCAAAGAGCTCAATTTTGGTCTCATCTGACCACAGAACTTTCTCCCAATCCTTCTCTAAATCATTTAGATGTTAATTAGCATGACTGTACATGTGCCTTTTGAGGAGGGGGACTTGCCGTGTTTGGAGGAAGAAAAATGCTGACTATGAGCCTAAGAACACCATCCCTACATTCAAGCACGGAGGTGGATAAATTATGCTTTGGGGCTGTTTCTCTGCTAAAGGTACAGACCGACTTTGCCACATTGAGGGGCCAATGGACGGGGTCATGTATTGTAAAATTTCAGATGAGAACCTTCTTCCTTCAGCCAGAACACTGAAGATGGGTCATGGATGGGTCTTTCAGGTCTTTCAGCATGACAACCCAAAACATACTGCCAAGGCAACAAAGGAGTGGCTCAAGAATAAGCACATTAAAGTCATGGAGTGGCCTAGCCAGTCTCCAGACCTTAATTCTATAGACAATTTATGGAAGGAGCTGAAACTTTGGGTTACCAAGCGACAGCCAAGAAACCTTAAGAATTTATAGAAGATCTGCAAAAAAGAGTGGACCAAATTCCCTCCTGAGATGTGTGCAAACCTGGTCATAAACTGCATGAAATGTCTTACCTCTGTCTTTGCCAACAAGGGTTTCTCTACCAAGTACTAAGTCATGTTTTGCTTGGGGATCAAATACTTATTTTACTCACTGAACTGCAACTCAATTTATAACATCTGTATCACGTATTTTTTTTCCCTGGATCTTTGGTTGATATTCAGTCTCTATTATTTAAAATACACCTATGATACAAATTATAGATCCTTCATTTTTCTTTGTAAGTAGGCAAACTTACAAAATATGCAGGGGGTCAAATAATTATTTTTCCCACTGTACATAGTTACCTTGGTCCAGCTTGAAAATGAGTATACCGTAAAATAAATGAAAACTGTTTGCAATGGATCGAGGCAGACTAAATTAACCATTGAATGAGAGTCTAGATTAGCGCAGGTTCATAATATTCTACAACATCATATATAATTTTGTGAATAGTTATATGTTTTATTGTGCAAATACTTAAAACTGGAGAAAACTGTATACAAAAAAACCCAGTAAATAAAGTGCAAAAAATTGTGAAATTCAACAATGTATGAATTGTGAAAGATCAAAATTATGTATGAGAAAAAGCAATGAGTAATAAAGCCTACTATATTAATAACAAATAAAGTGCAAAATATATATGCAACAATGTGCAAAAAACGATATTATATATGGATGACAAAATGTGCAAATAAGCATTAACAAAGTGCTAAAATTGCAATGCAATCATCAAAGTGCTGAATTTGTGCAAATTCGTAAAATAAAAATAAAATCACAACTATATAATGTAACAATATTCAAGCAATTTTAAAAAATCCCAAAAATAGTGAGTGAAATTGTGAAATGTCTCAATAATGTAAAGGCTTGCCAAGCCACCAAACACCCAGTGTTCAAATAGTCCTTCACCAAAAGGACCTTAAAGAGGAAGTAAACCCTGCAACGTATTTCGTTTTTTCTAAATATATAAATGGTGATAAACATTGCTAAGCCATACACATTTAAATATATCCTAAACGAGCTTTGTAAATACCTTTTTTTATAAGTTTTATTATTTCGGCTCTTCCGGGTATCGCCCACGCCATTCCTCCTCCTGTATGCTGAAGCCTTTGTGGACATCATTTCTGCCCTTAGTTAGTTTCCCTGTTGAAATCTCACGCATGCGCCATAGCGTCGGAACCAAGACTCTATCAAGGAAGCAGAGGATCATACTGCAGCATCGCAAGGCTTCGCTCTGTGCCGTTCTCAGTGTCAGATAATGACACGGTAAGCATAGGAGACAGAAACGGCACACATTGTGTGCCGTTAAAGGATATACACAGTGCGCAAGCGCGGGAGACGTCACAGCACATAGAAGGACGATTTATATTGAAACCAAAACTGCGAGTGCACTTTCACAGGCAGCGATTAGCTGCCTGTGCTATATAGATTAAGATTTATTTATTTTATTTATTTCAGGTACTTATATAGCGCCGTCAATTTACGCAGCGCTTTACATATACATTATACATTCACATCAGTCCTTACCCTCAAGGAGCTTACAAACTAAGGTCCCTAACTCACATTTATACATACTAGGGACAATTTAGACAGGATCCAATTAACCTGCCAGCATGTTTTTGGAGTGTGGGAGGAAACCGGAGTACCCGGAGGAAACCCATGCAGGCACAGGGAGAACATGCAAACTCCAGGCAGGTAGTGTCGTGGTTGGGATTCAAACCAGTGACCCTTCTTACTGCTAGATGAAAGTGCTATCCACTACAGCACTGTGCCACCCAAGATGAGCTAAAGTAGTAGAGGAGGGTTTACAACCACTTTAACAACTGAGACCATGAGCCTTCCAATAAGCTCTGTTTCGCTCTGCTGTGTTCAATCAATCTGATGTATGTCTCGCCATGGAACACACGATGAATGAGGAGAAAGAAGAAAAATGCTTCTCATAGCATACCACGATTCAGATTCATAAACAAAAATAGGAAATCCACTCACATAATCCAAGTGCCCACCCAGCACTAAGGATAACACGCTCAGCTAAGTCTGTAATGGTGTTGCAGTTGCATCACACAACACAGGCTCCAACCACTTAAAATTGTGACATCGTCAGTGTCCCTGTCTCACTCTACGTCTGTTTCGTCTGTCGACGTCCTCATGGAGTGGCCTGCCACTCATACATCCATCGGACTGATTGAACACAGCAGAGTTTATTGGGAGGCTCACGGTCTCAGTTGGACTCACTCATTTGAACACTGGGTGTTTGGTGGCTTAGCAAGCCTTTACATCATTGAGACATTTTACTATTTCACTCACTGTTTTTTGGATTTTTTAAAATTGCTTGAATATTGTTACATAATATAGCTGTGATTTTTTTTTTTTTTGCGGATTTGCACAAATTCAGCACTTTGATAATTGCATTGAAATTTTAACACTTTGTTAATGCTTATTTGCACATTTTGTCATCCATATATAATATTGTTTTTTGCACATTGTTGCATATATAGTTTGCACTTTATTTGTTATCTATATAGTAGGCTATTATTACTCATTGCTTTTTCTCATACATAATTTTGATCTTTCACAATTTATACACTGTTGATTTTCACAATTTTTTGCACTTTATTTACTGGGTTTTTTTGTACACTGTTTTCTCCAATTTTAAGTATTGCACAATAAAACATATAACCATTCACAAAATTATATATGATGTTGTAGAATATTATGAACCTGCGCTAATCTAGGCTCTCATTCAACCATCATTGATAAATATCAATATTGATAAAGCTGCGGTTCGGTTAGTTTAGTTGTTACATATATATCTGTGGCGCTGTTAAAACTTTTTTGCACTAAATTAACCATTGGCCTCAGATCAACTGTAAAGTAAACAAAAGTATAGACATTATAGAAATTGAAAATTCAGCATAACCCTATCAAACCATCATAGTATCAAAACCAGGGCTATTTTTCAGGGGGAACGCAGTTCCGGCACCTGCAGCAAAGAATGTAAGTAATAGCAAGGAGTGCTGGGGTGTGCTGGAGGGTCTATTGATGCTGGCTGCTGGGGAATCTATTTTTGTATGGAGGTCTATTGTTTAGTGCTGCCAGTGGGGGGTGTTATGTTGCTGGGGGGAGTCAACTGTTGCTGGGAGGGATCTACTGTTGAGGGAGAGGTCTATTGTTGCTGGCTCTTGGAGGGTCTATTGATGCCGGCTGCTGATACTTGGTTCTGTATTCTCTAAAAGGATTGGTACTGGGAGGTGGGTAGGAGGTGGAACCAAGGGACGATGCTTAGAGTTGGGTAGGGAGCAGAAACGAAGGGTAACTCAGAAGGGGGGAGTTCCTGCACCTATTCTCTGAGAAAAAAAGCCCTGATCAAAACAAAGGGCTGTTTTCTACTTGGATTGTTCGCAGGGCAATCACTGCTTGTTGACTGTACACTCACAACAGATGTGTAATGTAAAATTTATTTACAGCCTACTAATTTCAATAAAGTCTCCCTTATATGTACACAGTCCCTACTGCAATGAGAAAAGAAGTTTCATGGTGAAGCCTCTACAAAACTGTCATCTGTAAAGAACCAGCCTCCCATGTTTCTCTGTTTCTTGTTTTGCATATGCTATGAAAATGTTGTACAAGTGTGTGGGCGGGGCTTAGGCCCAGAGTGGGGGAAACTAAAAACGACACTCACTAATTGCCTAGGTTCTAGGCAGGGGTTTACCGTTACGTGAAATCAGCAATAAAGCACAACTCCAGACTTAGAAGCAAGCCACAATGAACACAGTTAACCCTTCAGCAACCCCAGGTTAACTTGCTATACTGCTAACATTAAGCACTCCAGACACTACTACAGTAAGAGAACACCAACTCCTGGGTGGTGAATCAGTGCTGCAGAGCCTTTACCAGAATCCACAAACCCAACAATTGGATCAAGGTGATATACTAAAAAACACAAAATTAAATAAAAAACAGCAACGACAAACCATGTGATATAACCATAGCAAACGTTAATAAAAGTAGAATAGTCATGCTAATCAAGGTGAAAAAAAACAAAAAAAACACAAAGTTATACGCAATGAAGATAGTGGTCTATAACGTATCAATGAATAAGACAATAAATTGGGTAGAAAATAGTGTTATTGAGTGAAAAAAAAATTAGAAAATTAAGGCGAATTCTGAAAAGTACATACAGTATGAGTGGAAGTCCACATGATATATATAAAAAAAGAAGTAAAATCCAGCAAAATAATTATATCTAAAGGGTTCCACCACCAAGATGCATGGAGATCCTCCTGTGACAGTCACACTGTTAGTGGAGACTCTTACCAGATAATGTGGACCTCCTATTGCTAGCGAGGTCAGATGCGAATGCAGGTATACCTCTGTGGGGTAAGATAATCCACCACACCTCTGGAGTTAGCTGTAGATCAAAGAGATTCCTCCAGGATAACCAGCTCGCATCTGGGGTCTTGATAAGCCCAATATCACGGGCATCTAGGTAAAAGAGAAGGCTCCAATGGTGTGATAAAGTCTTAAAAAACTTTTATTGATAAAAGCCAAAAGGGTACTTCCAAACATAAAAGGATAAAGAATGTTGTATGAGTTCATTTGCCAGCAAACAAGATTCAAATCACCTGCACTTCCGGGGTCACATGGGGCGTAATTACATCAGCACATAGTTCCGCTCTGGGCAAATTTTACCTCTTTTTTTTTTTATCACATTGATGTCCACTCATATGTACTTTTCAGAATTCGCCTTTATTTTTTATATTTTTTCACTCAATAACACTATTTTTTACCCAATTTATTATCTATCTTCATTGCATATAACTTTGTTTTTGCTGGGGGGGCGTGGCCTGACCAGGAACGAAGATGGCTGCTTAGCTTGGAAGCTCCTGCCACCTCACGATCTAAACTCACTTTGCTGGAGGTCATTTCGACCCAAATCTGCCTGAACTCATGGGGACTGCTTCGAGGAACACATCGGCTTCCCGATCCCGTTCGCCCAGGGAACAATCTAAGACCACGGGACAAAACATACCAGAAATGTTCCGCTCCGGCAGGGGAAATATGGCGTCTTCCCGCCCAGGGAACTCACTTACAGCATCTCTCTCACAAAGGAGTTCACCTCAGCCCGTCATCCCCCCTACTATTCCAACAGCAGGGAATGACCCAGAAACACACTCTTTACCTCAGTTGAACATCCACGACCTGAGAGCGATAGCAGCGGACATTAAAGACACGCTCTCAGCGGCAATTTCAGAGCTACGCCTTGAAATTCACTCACTCAACGACAGAGTGCAGGCTGCGGAAAACATGGCGGACCGTCAAGAGATACAGATTCGCAAGACCACACACCAGGTTGACACTCATACCCTTCAAATGCGGGACATACAGAGGCATCTCGAAGACCTCGATAACGCCATAATTTGAGAATAAGAGGAATCCCAGAAGTGATCGAAGGAAACCAATTACAGCCATCAATAACTGCTCTCTTCAATGGCCTGTTGAATAAGCCCCCGCACTCCCCTATCGAATTGGAACGGATCCATCGAGCCCTGAGACCCAGGGGAAGGGACACCGATCCCCCGCGGGACGTGATCTGCTGCCTTGTCAATTTCCAACTAAAGGAGGAGATTCTCAGGCAAGCCAGAGGCAAATCGCAAATCATTCATGAAGAGAAAAATATTCAGATATACCAAGATCTCTCCGGTATAACGCTCCAACACCGCAGAGACCTTAGACCCTTGCTGGACGTCCTCCGCTCTAAAAACATACCTTACAAGTGGAAATTCCCCTTTTGTCTCTCAGCCTCCACACAGGGCCGTACAGCGCTTCTGAAGGTGCCGGAAGATCTTCACCACTTTTGCGAAGCCCTCAATATCCCGCTTGTGGAAGTGCCGAACTGGTACGCTGATTTCCGTCGGTCGGCCATGAGGAGAGATCACCCACCAGAGGAGCCTATGGAGACGCAAGGCACAAGATACAGAAGGAGACGCTCTCCTTCTACTCCGACACACCGAAATCCCCGCCGCGATTACAGCGCCTCTGACTCCCCAAACGCGAGAAGAGCCCGGAAGGACCGCTGAATCTCCTCTCACCGCATCGGTAATATAAGATTGCTGTTTCACCACATTCAGTTATGTTCAAGACGCAACATTTTTATGTTTCTCTTCCTTTTACTTAGTCCCTGTTTCTCAGTTGGACTGTTTGGAATACTTTAATTTGTTTTCTAACCCTGGTCAATCTGACAAGTCTAGGTGACAGGCTTCTTCCCCACAAATGCTCACACTGCAGGGAAGCATCACCCCCCCCCGTTGTTCTGAAGCCGCGGACTCAAACTTTACTGAACTACATTCCCCAAAATGCATCACGAGTGACTTCCGGATAAACAAGATGATCACTGCTCACAGGTCCCAGACTTCCTTTTCCTGCCTGCTGATCACGGAGTCTTGCGTTGGGATATGGTTAGAGCTGCATCAGACACCACAAGTTTACTCTATCCATCTTTTGAGACAAACAAGGAACGCCGAAGGGAAAACAACACCCTGTCCAGCCGGACCCGATCTACTATGAACTGCACCCTGGATGATCCCCACTCAACCCATATAGTCACCAGTGAGCGGTACTCCATACCGACGTGCATCCACCACAGACCTTCGTCCCCAACAATAGGAACTGCTCCGAATGCAAGTACGTCCTTCTCCTCAGCGAGAAATGCAACACTTGAATATGCATAGGAGATCAGACTCATATACTAGGTATGATAACGTCCCAACACCCAGTTAACATAACCATAATGGTACATGGATCAACACATCTAACCACACCTACTCTCCTCTGCCCAATATTCCCTGCACCCAAGACTGACCATTTCCGATACAAGCATATGATTTTCAATAGCAATCGTACTTTCACACTTCCATTTTCTTAATCCACTTGACTAAAAGCTTCCGCCACACTCACAAGTGCCCGTATTAGCATTTATAAGGGAAGTCTCTCTAACGATTGTTTTAATTCATAATTGTTTAAGATTTATTGTTTATAATAGTTTGAGGTACCGTTTTGTGCCTTTATGCATTATTTGAAGTAACCTATTTATATTCCTTTCTGTTATGGTACACTTCCTATATACCAGGATCTTATCTATGGCTACAAAGCAACATGGCCTACACGTGTATGATTCTACATTTCCTGTCCCGTTCGCACCGCATCTCCTGGAACACCCATGAGTATCTCTTACACCCTCCATAATACATTTTCTCAAAGGATCGGAGAGTGGCAGGTGTCTCATGATACGAGGTACTTTTAATCCTTTCAACAGTCTCCAGTGACAGGTCATTGTCACCCCCCATACAGTGGTGGAATACTGAGCATTTCCACAAGTTTGCGGAATGTTCAGTATCTCTACTCTGTACCTTACCGATTCTCAAAGATCATTGAGGCAGGTGATATCTATCCTCCTAGCCTCATCGGTTACTTATTAGGGTTCCAACACCCAAACCACAGCTCAATACATTACCTGCGAAACCCCTTTCCCCTTCTTGCTGTCACTCCCTCCTACCCTTAACCCCTCCCTCCACGTCTGTTTCTGGCAGAAGCAGCGAATCCCACCAAACTGCTGACATGGCACAATCTAACACACAAATTAACTTATGTTCCATTAACATACGTGGACTCAATACTCCTGAGAAAAGGTCACAACTGCTCTCTTCCTTGCAAAAGTCAAAAACTCATATCGCCCTGATCCAGGAAACACACTTTCGAACGGACGCAATACCTAAACTTCTAGATAAAAACTTCCCGACGGTTTATCACGCGTCTAATAATGAGGCTAAATCGAAAGGAGTGTCCATTCTTATTTCGAAAAATTGCCCATTCAATATCGCAGACATACAACGAGATCCTCATGGGAGGTACATCTTCCTGAAGGGCACCCTACACAATAAACCCATCACCGTGGCAAATCTTTACGCACCAAATGCTGCTCAAGTTACATTTTTTCGTCAAACGCTCCAACAATTACTAACTTTCCACTCAGGCACCCTAATAGTTGGGGGAGACTTTAATATAGCTCTAAATCCTTCATTGGACACATCTAACGGTAGGTCAGCTCTGACATACAAAGCCCTTCGTGCGATAAAGCTTCAATCCAAGGGGTTGTTACTCCACGACACATGGCGGACTCTACATCCGACGGAGAAGGACTTTACATTTTTCTCCACGCCTCACTCCAAATACTCCAGACTAGACCACTTCTTTCTCTCACAAAATGATTTATCTCTTTTATCCAAAGCGACCATTGAACCAATGATCTTGTCAGATCACAACCCCATAACGATGACCATACAGCTTCCCTTTACTCAGACAGTACCCAGCATTTGGCGCCTTGACAGTTCTCTACTCACAGACGCGGAAATAACACGGTCCATATCACAAAACCTAAACCAATACTTTGCGGAAAACACGCAAGTTGACTCCCCACCAGAAGTAATTTGGGCTGCACATAAATGTGTAATAAGGGGTACCCTCATCTCCTTAGCGGCAAAAAGAAACAAACTTAAGAAAGAAAAAATAGCGCAATTAACTGAACGTATTTACTCCTTAGAACAAAAACATAAAGCCTCTTTGGCTGAAGGGGTTCTGGCAGAACTAACAGATACCAGAGAAGAACTTTTGGCGGAACTACACAAAAATTTAAAACGAAAATACGCACTATCCCAAAAGTGCTTCTACGAATTTGGAAACAAATCTGGTAAGCTATTAGCTAGAGCCCTACAAGCTAAAAAGGCTGCACATACTATCCATACGATCAAAGACACATCGGGAAAGGCATTTGTAAAGTCAGAAGAAATCTCTAACCAATTCGTACAATACTTTTCTAAACTATATCACTTGCCCACACCCCACTTATCTACCAACACAGACAATCGCATAACAGCTATACAAGACTTCCTTCGGCAATACTCTCCCACGCTCATCACAGCTGAGGAAGCCACCACTCTGGACCTTCCATTGTCACTGACAGAAACTTTAACTGCACTAAAACAATTAAAAACGGGTAAAAGTCCTGGCCCGGACGGTCTAACGGTCAACTATTACAAATCCTTCCCTGACATCCTTATTCCCCATCTAGTGAATGCCTTTAACAACCTTACGCCATCCAGTATAGCAAACAAAGATATTCTTGAAGCACACGTCACCCTTATCCCCAAAGCAGGTAAAGACGCGACCTCGGTATCCAACTATCGCCCTATTTCCCTACTGAACGTAGACATCAAACTGTATGCCAAAGCCCTGGCCAATAGACTCTTACCCTTACTCCCCGGGTTGATATCCTTAGACCAAGTAGGTTTTGTCCCTGGTAGGGAAGCTAGGGATAATACAATTAAAGCTTTAAATATTCGCCATTGGCTCTCTAAATCCTCGACACGCGGATTCTTTCTATCGTTGGATGCTGAGAAGGCGTTCGACAGGATAGCCTGGGATTTTATGGCCGCTGCCCTACAAGCTGTGGGTATACCTCCACACCTTCTCCAAATGATTCTGGCGCTATATTCTAATCCCACGGCTAGAGTCAGGATGAATGGCCTCCTGTCGGACGCCTTCTCGGTCTCCAACGGTACCAGACAGGGTTGCCCATTATCCCCTTTAATTTTCGTCCTTACCATGGAACCCTTATTGCGTAAACTCAGAGAAAACCCGGACATCAAAGGCCTAAACATACACCACAAACAATACAAGTTAGCTGCTTACGCAGATGACATTCTGCTCTTCCTCTCAGATCCAATTAATACTATCCCTAATCTACTTAAAGACTTCGCTATCTTTAAATCTCTATCCAACTTAAAAATCAACTTCGCGAAGTCCAAAGCCCTGAACATCTCCCTACCTGACACCTTGGTGGCACAATGCAAGCACAATTTCCCCTTTAGCTGGGAAACACACAATATCACATACTTGGGAATTAAAATCCCCAGGAATTTGACTGACCTCTACACAATGAACTTTCAACCGGTCTTACAGGCCATACAGGGCGACCTACAAAAATGGCACACGGGACCGTTTTCTTGGTTTGGGAAAACTGCGATTCTGAAAATGAACATTCTACCTAGAATACTCTACCTGTTCCAAGCTATCCCCATAAATATACCACTTTCATTCTTCTCTTCATACAAACGGATGTGTAGGACACTTATATGGTCTTCTAAACCACCCAGGCTAAGCTGGACCAGGCTTACTTTACCCAAATCCCAAGGTGGTTTGGGTGTACCAGACATTCAAAAGTATCATTGGTCATGCCACCTGACTAGAATTGCCGATTGGCATTTACATCACCACAACAAAAGCTGGATACACTTGCAACAGGTTTTCGTAAAAATCCCTATACGTCACCTACCTTGGATTAACCCTCAGAAAATACCGAAAGAGGTCCAATCACACCCTCTAATCGGAGCGACGCTACTGAACTTTAAGGAGGCGTGCAAACACATGCAATTACGCCCCTCACCTGGACCCATGACACCTCTAGAAGACAACCCGGACTTTGAACCTGGTCTCACTCTCCACACACAAATGACAGACCCGCTAAGACCCCGACCTTTAATTCGGCAATTCTTCCTCGATGAACAACTTATGACACACCATGTCATGTCCTCCAAATTCCCAGACCATCACATTCCTTTTTACAAATTCTTACAAATTAGACACTTCATCCAAAGTTGCACTCCCACGGCCAACATACACAGGGAACCATCTCAACTTGAACACTTATGCAATAGTGAGGGACCTCAGCGACACTTGATCTCCAGTATGTATACTATGCTCTTTTCAACACACCATATTAAGGAAGACAAACTGATTCGTAGTTGGGAAACTGAACTACAGTTGGACCTGTCCTCTGAAGAATGGGAACACATATTCCAACACATGCACAAGGGCTCGATTAACGTTTCCACGCAAGAAAACAAATACAAAATCTTCACAAAATGGTACAGGACCCCAGACAAAATCCACAAATTTTACCACAACATTCCCCCAACATGTTGGAGATGTAATGAAGCCGACTGCACTTTTCTTCACATCTGGTGGTCATGCCCACTCATCCAACCCTATTGGACTGAAATCCACAGCCTAATTTCCAAGATCACGACCTATACACCAGACTTCACACCAGCTCAATTCCTTTTACACCACACCTCCATCCCTCAATCACATTATAAAAAATCTCTTGTGCTCCATCTTATTAATGCTGCAAACCAATGTATCCCAGTACATTGGAGACAAAGTTCTATTCCCTCGATCAAAGAATGGACACAGAGAGTCAACAAAGTGGCTGAAATGGAACAACTCATACACCAAGCCCACGACAATACAGTGAATTGCAACAAAATTTGGACCTGTTGGCTACACTATGCTAATTCACAAGCAAAGCTTAATTCCCCCGCCGACTCGCTTACAGTGAACTAGATCTCCACACATGAACAACTCACAAAACACCCCTGACCCCCACCCACTTCTCCCTTCATCTCCCCTGTATCCTCCTCCTCCCTGGCAACTACGCCTCACATATCATACCTATGGTCCCTTATAGCAAGTTATGTTACTTATATTGCTTGTCGATCCGAGAACTCTACACACAAATAGTCCCACACCGAGCAAGAAATGCACTGCGTAATGATACCCCATATTATGGGCTCTCTCTCCAGCATCTCTCCCTTAGAAATTACATGGGCCCTCAATCTTTTTCTACATTGCAATCTAACGCTTCAACTTTCACGCAAATTTAACACCTGTGTATCCCTCCCCCGGACACAAAAAGATCCCCTTAGGGGTGTCCGGAGATAAGGGATTACAGAGTTTAATCAATAGCCATTGACTGCAATAACTTCACGTACTTGTATCATACATCACTATATACAAATTCCAGAAGGAATACCTGTTAACATTATTGAAACAACATTGTGTCCACACACTCTTGCCCTACAGTATTACTAAGACTTACGCGAACCATAAGTACTCTATGTAGCCCTCATCAGAAAACTTCTACTGACGAGACTGGTATTGTTACTTTACACCTGTTTTTGCTTCTTATGTCATGGCATAAGTTTACATCTGATTGAACTATCTGTATTTGGTATATATTTTGCTGCATTAACTTCTGTATTCCTGTCAAAATTCAATAAAATATCTTTTAAAAAAAAAAAACGTTGTTTTTGCTTTTTTCACCTTGATAAGCGTGACTATTCTACTTTTATTTACGAACCCAACGATATGTCCACAGTTACTAAGGGCTACAGAAAAGGAACCTCACTCTGTACCTGCATGATTGCGCTTTCCCTCAGGGGCCCCCTCTCTACATAACATACTTTCCCATGACTCCCAGGCTAGGTCCCTAGATACACTGTATGTAAAAAAACATCAGCAAGTTGAAATTCCAAGTATTTAATTCTCTTCACTACCAGAGTAACCATCACCCTACACAAAGTCATCCATTCCCTGGCTGGCTGGTTGCGTTAATCAAGGACATGTGTACGGTTGTCCCTAGCAATGGCACAATAGCCTACACTGAACAGCCAACTACATGCTGGACTAAAATGCACTGTATCTCCTTTAACCTACAGTCCTCTTGCTACAAGCCCTGTTTTTTAGATATGTCATGCAATACACCATTTAGAGAGATTTTAGACCAGGCATTTAATGGAACAGAAACAGTCTTTACTGAAGAAAATGCAAACATAGAAGAACAGTCTTTGCAAAGCAACTTCTCATATCATGCACTCATATCATTTTGTACAGAGGTTCTCTAGTGCCCATAGGGTAATCATACCTAAATAGCAGCAAGTCCATAGTCCTTTAGAAGCAAAAGTCCATTATGGCAAGTAATCTACAAGAAGTAGCATCTATCCTTAAAGTCCATAATTGGCAGTAATTCCACAAAGGCAACAAGTCCATAGCTGGCAGATAAGATTGCACAGAGTCGTCAGGTTTCCAGCCCCTTAGAGGACCCCAACTGGCAACCCCCCCTCGGCAGCAGCAGCATAGCAGCCTACATTTTTGGTGGATGTCAGATCCACCACATATCTTCATTGTAACAATTTGTACCTGGCTGGCTCAGTTAACCTCAGGACATGAGCACACACAGGATAAAAAACAGGAACACAGAAAAAAAGCACATTAAAAAAAATACATTAACCCCTTTGTAGGCACTAGCCTACAAATGAGTCAGAATTGTTTGTATTGCTTTAAGCAGGATTTGATTCTGCAAGCCTGGAGGTGCATTTAGGATGCCCATCTAATCACTACAAGGGGAGACTTCAGTGGCGTAACTAGAACCTTCAGGGCCCCGGTGCAAGAAACCATGATGGCCCCCCCCTTCCATACGAGCCCCGGGCTTCCAACTTTGGGAGGGTGTCCATGTACATCGTCCCAAAACCGTGCTTCCCGCATGCCCCCTGGGACGTGCATCCAGCGCAATCACAGTGGCCCTTTACCATGTGATGTCAGCTGATCACATGTAAACAGACTTGCCGGTTATCCGCAGCCCTTTCCTCCCACACTGTGTCTGTGTTAGGAAAGGACTGCCATTAACTGTCAAGAATATCAGAAAATCGTTTACACTGATAATCAGTGCCCCAATCATCAGTGCCCATCAATGCCGCCTATCAGTGCTCATCAATGCGGCCTATCAGTGCCCATCAATGCCGCCTACAAGTGTTACCTATCAGTGCTCATTAATGCTGCCTATTATGGCCCATCAAATCTGCCTATGAGCACCACCTATCAGTGCTCATTAATGCTGCCTAACAGCGTGCATCCGTGCCACCTATCAGTACTCTTTAATGTTGCCCATCAATATTGCCTGAGTTCTGCCTATCAGTGTTCTTCAGTGCCCATAAATGCAGCCTATGAGTTCTGCCTATTAGTGCTCATCAATGCCCATCAGTGCCACCTATAAGTGCCCATCAATGCCTCCTATCAGTGCCTCCTATCAGGGCCCACCAGTGCCTCCCATCGGTGCCTTCTCAGTGCCCCCTATCAGTGCCCCCTAGTGCCTTTTCAATGCCCCCTATCAGTGCCCCCTAGTGCCTTCTCAGTGCCCCCTATCGGTGCCCCCTAGTGCCATCTCAGTGCCCCCTATCAGTGCCCCCTAGTGCCTTCTCAGTGTCCCCTATCAGTGCCCCCTAGTGCCTTCTCAGTGTCCCCTATCAGTGCCCCCTAGTGCCTTCTCAGTGCCCCCTATCAGTGCCTCCCTTCAGTGCTCATCAGTAAATCCTATCAGTGCCTTCCATCGGTGCCCCCTATCAGCGTCCCCTATCAGCACCTTCTATCAGTGTGCTCTATCAGTGTCCCCTATCAGCGCCCCCCATCAGTGCCTTCTATCAGTGCCCCCTATCAGTGCCCATCAGTGTCTTCTATCAGTGTCCCCTATAAGTGTCCCCTATCAGTGTCTTCTATCAGTGTCTTCTATCAGTGCCCCCTATCAGTGCTCCCTATTAATTTCCCCTATCAGCGTCCCCTATAAGTGCCTATCAGTGCCCATAAGTGTCCTCTATCAGTGTCCCTATGAGTGCCTCCTATCAGTGCCCATAAGTGTCCTCTATCAGTCTCCCCTATCAGTGCCTCCTATCAGTGCCCATCAGAGTCCTCTGTCTTCTCAGGACAGCATGGCTCTGAGCGGAGAGCGTGTCTCTCAGGTAACAGCAGCACAGAGACACCGGCATTGACAGTATATATCCCTCTCCGACGGAGACCGTCCGGTCTGTCCTCTCTCGCACGGGATGACACAGGACACACAGCTGATCTGCTCCCTTCTCCCCCCTCCTCTCTCCTGTGTGCTCCGTGGGAAATGTGAGCTCATTAGCTTCATACTTTTCTGCCAGCGGAGCACACAGGAGAGGGGAGGGGGGAGAAGGGAGCAGATCAGCTGTGTGTCCTGTGTCATCCCATGCGAGAGAGGACAGACTGGACGGAGAGGGAAATAAAACTGTCAATGCCGGTGTCTCTGTGCTGCTGTTACCTGAGAGACACGCTCTCCGCTCAGAGCCGTGTGAATAGCAACCCTGCTGCCCCCCCCACAGTGACAGAATGCCAGGGCCCCGTTGCAAGTGCGACTGTTGCGACCCTGGTAATTCCGCCACTGGGAGACTTTCTATGGCTTCCAACTTAAGTTAGGGCTTCTATAAGAAAATATCTCACTGTGCATATTTCAGAGCCTAAAAAGAACCTGTGACATCAGTTAGGGCCCATTCACACTGATGTGATGCAGTAACACGAGGTACAATACATGTTGTACCACAGGTAACTGCAACACATCATCGATCACAATGATCTACTTGTAATTAGGGATGAGCCGAACACCCCCCTGTTCGGTTCGCACCAGAACATGCGAACAGGAAAAAAGTTTGTTCGAACACGCGAACACCGTTAAAGTCTATGGGACACGAACATGAATAATCAAAAGTGCTAATTTTAAAGGCTTATATGCAAGTTATTGTCATAAAAAGTGTTTGGGGACCTGGGTCCTGCCCCAGGGGACATGGATCAATGCAAAAAAAAGTTTTAAAAACTACCGTTTTTTAAGGAGCAGTGATTTTAATAATGCTTAAAGTCAAACAATAAAAGTGTAATATCCCTTTAAATTTCGTAGCTGGGGGGTGTCTATAGTATGCCTGTAAAGGGGCGCATGTTTCCTGTGTTTAGAACAGTCTGACAGCAAAATGACATTTCGAAGGAAAAAACCCATTTAAAACTACTCGCTGCTATTGCATTGCCGGTCCGACAATACACATAGAAGTTCATTGACAAAAACGGCATGGGAATTCCCCACAGGGGAACCCCGAACCAAAATTAAAAAAAAAAAATGACGTGGGGGTCCCACTAAATTCCATACCAGGCCCTTCAGGTCTGGTATGGATTTTAAGGGGAACCCCGGCTAAAATTTAAAAAAAAATGACGTGGGGGTCCCCCCAAATTCCATACCAGACCCTTCAGGTCTGGTAAGGATTTTAAGGGGAACCCCGCGCCAAAAAAAAAAAACGGCTTGGGGTCCCCCCAAAAATCCATACCAGACCCTTATCCGAGCATGCAACCTGGCAGGCTGCAGGAAAAAGAGGGGGGACGAGAGTGCGGCCCCCCTCCTGAACCGTACCAGGCCACATGCCCTCAACATTGGGAGGGTGCTTTGGGGTAGCCCCCCAAAACACCTTGTCCCCATGTTGATGAGGACAAGGGCCTCATCCCCACAACCCTGGCCAGTGGTTGTGGGGGTCTGCGGGCGGGGGGCTTATCAGAATCTGGAAGCCCCCTTTAACAAGGGGACCCCCAGATCCCGCCCCCCCCCTGTGAGAAGAAGATAGAAGACACTGCGGCCCCGCCCCCGTTATTTAAGAACTGTCAGATGAGGAGATGCCGTCACACAGCGGGAGCCTCCCTCCATGGACCCGGGTCCCCAAACACTTTTTATGACAATAACTTGCATATAAGCCTTTAAAATTAACACTTTTGATTTCTCCCATAGACTTTTAAAGGGTGTTCCGCGGCATTCGAATTTGCCACGAACACCCCAAATTGTTCGCTGTTCGGCGAACTTGCTAACAGCCAATGTTCGAGTCGAACATGAGTTCGACTCGAACTCGAAGCTCATCCCTACTTGTGATGTGTTGCAGTGGCATTCATTTGAATGGCAACCCAACACACTACTACACTAGTAGGCAAATCACTGCTACTGTAGTGCACCACACAGCCTGGCATGCATTAAATACTTTGAATTATAAAATGGGTCATGGTGCCAGAGATAGACGTTAACACAAAATGACACAATGCATAATATGAATAGGTCCCCTTAAACTTTACAGAGTAAAAGCATGTGTTTTATAGAATAGTTTAGCATAGTGTATACTACCAGGTACTCTGGAGTATATAATGTATAGCACATTGTATAAATTAAAGTAGTATCCCTTCCACTTTTCCACCATGAAAACAAATGCCAAAATGAGTCAAATGAAAACCACACTTAAAAATACATTATGCATGTATTTTGAACAGGAAAATATGAACCAGACCTAAGGGATCCTCTCTCTTCCCTCTTGTTTCTTCTCTCCATCCCTCTCTTGTAGGAAAATATATATATACATTTAGGAAACCTTCCAAGACTGTGATATTTTATGCTGCTTTTATACTTTAGGATTAGCAATTAGTGAATGTGCCAGGTTTTAATTAATTTTTAGATATTTTGCAGTAAATCCCATTAAAGTCTATGGGGTGAAAATCTTGTTAGTAAATTCTGCCCATTTTTAGGGATAATAGAAATGCTAATGTCAAAATAGGCATGGGAAACCTGGATTCTACCATGGTGGACATGTCATAAAAAAATGCCTTAAAAAAGTTTAAATATACTGTAAAGCATGGAAAAGGTCCTTTCATGCAGCTTTGAGGGCAGCATACAAAAAAACTCAAATCCTTAAAATTATCCTTTATATTACTGGCTTGAGGAAAGCCATAAAGCTCTATGTTGTTTTGTGAACCAATACGATTCTCAAAGACAGCCTCAGCACCATCATACACTGGTAATGTATATTTGACTGTAGAATTGATTTTTTTTCTTTTACGTTAACATGGCTTACATACAACAACTGCACCTCAATTGGATTAATTCAGTTTAAAAAAATGCCTTTTTTCGGGCAATTTTAAATTTTAAAAGTCACATGTGTTTTTTTCCTTAAGCCATAAGAGGCTTGCTTTGATCAACAGATTTAATTTGGCCCTTGCTGTCCTTGTTCTCACTGACCCAGGCCATTTTCTATCAAATGCTCAATAAGCATAAGGTCTCATGCACACTGGGGGTTTGCCCAGCTATTAAAAAAAGCCTTTACCCTGACAAGAGAAAAGCAGCTTTAAAAGCCGCATTTTTGTGAGCTCATTTAGAAGCCTCAAGTGTTGGGGCTTTCATTTATTTAATTGGGCAGAATATTAATTTATTTTTGAAACATAACCATAAAACACTACAGTGCTAACACTGTGCCCATAATGTAGTTGTAGTTGGTCATATAACGAAAAATAAGCATAAACATGAATAACAAAAAAAAAAATAAATAAACAGAACTATTGTAGAGTTTATATTCCCGAAGGTATGGGATTTGTCAAGTAATAGAAATAGGCTAACACAAGGGTGCTGGCGAGGCTGCTTTCAATTGTGGGCTGGGGATCCACAGTCTGTAATGAAAAGAGGGAAGGGAAGAAAGCGCCAGATCGGGATAGTGTAGCACAATTTATTGAGTAAAAAACAATAAAAATCACTGGCGGGAGAGGGGGGGGGGGGGGGAATGACAGGTCCAATGGATATATGTTCAGGTGTAGCAGTAAATACAGTATCCCATGAAATTCGGTATCACTTGCCTCTACTGCGCATGTGCCGGTTTCAGACAAAGGAAACCGAGCGCAGAGCTACTGCCGACGAACACAGCTGAGTTATATTAACTCCTCACACGCTGATGGATCGGCTGCATCATGAAGGCACAGCGACATGAAGACACAGCGAGACACCTCGGCTACATCGGATTGACAGTGGGGGACACGACGAGGGGTCACAGGCTCAGGGGGGGGCAGTCTGGATGTTACGGGGGGCAGTCTGGATGTCACGGGGGGCACTCTGCATGTCACATGGGGGGCAGTCCGGATGTCATAGGGGGGCCACAGACTGGATGTCGCAGGGGGGGGCAGTCTGGATGTCACGGGGGGCACTCTGCATGTCACATGGGGGGCAGTCCGGATGTCATAGGGGGGCCAAAGACTGGATGTCGCAAGGGGGGCCAGTCTGGATGTCACAAGGGGGGACTGCATGTCACAGGGGGGCACACGATGGTTGCCACAGGCTGGCTGGATGTCACAGGCTGGCACAGGCTGCACTGGCTGGGGTGTCATAGGGGCCACAGGCTGCATGGCACAGGAGGCACACGATGGTTGCCACAGGCTGGCCGGATATCACAGGAGGCCACAGGCGGGCACAGGCTGCACTGGCTGGATGTCACAGGGGGGTCACAAACTGCATGGCATGGGGACACATGATGGTTGACACAGGCTGCCTGGATGTCACAGGGAGGCACAGGCGGCCTGCATTATTAGAGGGGGATCCCTATTTTCACGGCCTGCATTATTAGAGGGGGGATACCTATTTTCACGGCCTGCATTATTAGAGGGGGGGTACCTATTTTCACAGCCTGCATTATTAGAGGGGGGGGGGGGTACCTATTTTCACGACCTGCATTATTAGAGGGGGGATACCTATTTTCACGGCCTGCATTATTAGAGGGGGGGTACGTATTTTCATGGCCTGCATTTTTAGAGGGGGATACCTATTTTCACGGCCTGCATTGTTAGAGGGGGGGTACCTATTTTCACAGCCTGCATTATTAAAAGGGGGTACCTATTTTCACAGCCTGCATTATTAGAGGGGGGGTACCTATTTTCACAGCCTGCATTATTAGAAGGGAGTACCTATTTTCACAGCCTGCATTATTAGAGGGGGGGATACCTATTTTCACGGCCTGCATTATTAGAGGGGGGGATACCTATTTTCACGGCCTGCATTATTAGAGGGGGGATACCTATTTTCACGACCTGCATTATTAGAGGGGGATACCTATTTTCACGGCCTGCATTATTAGAGGGGGGGATACCTATTTTCACAGCCTGCATTATTAGAGGGGGGATACCTATTTTCACAGTCTGCATTATTAGAGGGGGTATACCTATTTTCACAGCCTGCATTATTAGAGGGGGGTACCTATTTTCATGGCCTGCATTATTAGAGGGGGGATACCTATTTTCACGGCCTGCATTATTAGAGGGGGGATACCTATTTTCACGGCCTGCATTATTAGAGGGGGGATACCTATTTTCACGGCCTGAATTATTAGAGGGGGGATACCTATTTTCACGGCCTGCATTATTAGAGGGGGGATACCTATTTTCACGGCCTGCATTATTAGAGGGGGGATACCTATTTTCACGGCCTGCATTATTAGAGGGGGGATACCTATTTTCACGGCCTGCATTATTAGAGGGGGGATACCTATTTTCACGGCCTGCATTATTAGAGGGGGGATACCTATTTTCACGGCCTGCATTATTAGAGGGGGGATACCTATTTTTACGGCCTGCATTATTAGAGGGGGGTACCTATTTTCACGGCCTGCATTATTAAAGGGGGGTACCTATTTTCACGGCCTGCATTATTAGAGGGGGGTACCTATTTTCATGGCCTGCATTATTAGAGGGGGGGGTACCTATTTTCACGGCCTGCATTATTAGAAGAGGGTATACACAATTTCACAGTCTGCATTATTACTATTGTGGGACGACCCAATTTTAACCCACCAACTGCCATAGAGGTCGAAAAGCAAGCCGCTAGCAAGCAGTTATCATTGTCCTTATTTTGGAGGTGACGTGTATTAGTGGCAGTGGCTCAGTCTGGTGTTTCAATTGGACGGGGGTCAGTTTGAGGTGTCAGTATTTTGTTTTGTGGGTTGTCAGTCTGGAGGGTGGTGATCTATCCATGTGTGTAGCCAACGGTGGGAGGAAATTTCTAATTATTTTTTGGTTTGGAGTAAGTAGGTTTCCTCACTCCTCAGTGCACTTATAATATTTAAATTAAACACAGGCTGCATGGCACAGGGGGGCACAGGCAACACAGTCTTGATGGCACAGGGGGCACATGATGGATGTCACAGGGGGCACAGACAACACAGGCTGCATGGCACAGGGGGCACAAGATGGATGTCACAGGAGGGCATAGACACGGGCTGCATGGCACAGGGGGCACACAATGGATGTCGTGAGGGGTCACAGACAACACAGGCTGCATGTCACAGGGGGCACACAATGAATGTCACGGGGGGGGGGGACACAGACAACACAGGCTGCATGGCACATAGGGCCACAGGCTGCACACAATGTTTGACACAGGCTGCATGGCACAAGGGGCACAGGCTGGATCGGAGGGGACAGAATTTCATAGCCTTTAATATTATAAGAGGGGATGCTGAATTTGATAGCCTGTAATATTATAAGAGGGGATGCTGAATTTCATGGCCTGTAATATTATAAGAGGGGTACAGAGTTTCATGGCCTGTAATATTATAAGAGGGATGCTGAATTTCATAGCCTGTAATATTATAAGAGTGGTACAGAGTTTCGTGGCCTGTAAAATTATAAGAGGGGTACAGAATTTCATGGCCTGTAATATTAAAAGAGGGATGCTGAATTTCATAGCCTGTAATATTATAAGAGGGGTACAGAGTTTCATGGCCTGCAATATTATAAGAGGGATGCTGAATTTCATGGCCTGTAATATTATAAGAGGGATGCTGAATTTCATGGCCTGTAATATTTTAAGAGGGGATGCTGAATTTCATGGCCTGTAATATTATAAGAGGAATACAGAATTTCATGGCCTGTAATATCATAAGAGGTGATATAGAATTTCACGGCCCTGTAATGTTATAGGAGGGGATATAGAATTTCATGGCCCTGTAATGTTATAGGAGAGGATGCTGAATTTCATGGCCTGTAATATTATAAGAGGGGATGCTGAATTTCATAGCCTGTAATATTATAAGAGGAATACAGAATTTCATGGCCTGTAATATTATAAGAGGGGATGCTGAATTTCATGGCCTGTAATATTATAAGAGGAATACAGAATTTCATGGCCTGTAATATCATAAGAGGTGATATAGAATTTCACGGCCCTGTAATGTTATAGGAGGGGATATAGAATTTCATGGCCCTGTAATGTTATAGGAGAGGATGCTGAATTTCATGGCCTGTAATATTATAAGAGGGGATGCTGAATTTCATAGCCTGTAATATTATAAGAGGAATACAGAATTTCATGGCCTGTAATATTATAAGAGGGGATATAGAATTTCATGGCCCTGTAATATTATAAGAGGGGTACATAATTTCATGGCCTGTAATATTATAAGAGGGGTACATAATTTCATGGCCTGTAATATTATAAGAGGGGTACAGAGTTTCATGGCCTGTAATATTATAAGAGGGGATGCTGAATTTCATGGCCTGTAATATTATAAGAGGGGATGCTGAATTTCATGGCCTGTAATATTATAAGAGGGGATACAGAATTTCATGGCCTGTAATATTATAAGAGGGGATGCTGAATTTCATGGCCTGTAACATTAAAAGAGGGGATGCTGAATTTCATGGCCTGTAATATTATAAGAGGGATGCTGAATTTCATAGCCTGTAATATTATAAGAGGGGTACAGAGTTTCATGACCTGTAATATTATAAGAGGGATGCTGAATTTCATAGCCTGAAATATTATAAGAGGGCTACAGTGTTTCATGGCCTGTAATATTATAAGAGGGATGCTGAATTTCACAGCCTGTAATATTATAAGAAGGGTACAGTATTCCATGGCCTGTAATATTATAAGAGGGGTACAGAATTTCATGGCCTGTAATCTTATAAGAGAGGTACAGAATTTCATGGCCTGTAATATTATAGGAGGGGATGCTGAATTTCATGGCCTGTAATATTATAAGAGGGGTACAGAATTTCATGGCCTGTAATATTATAAGAGGGGATGCTGAATTTCATGGCCTGTAATATTATAAGAGGGATGCTGAATTTCATGGCCAGTAATATTATAAGAGGGGATGCTGAATTCCATGGCCTGTAATATTATAAGAGGGGTACAGAATTCCACGGCCTGTAATATCTTAAGAGGGGTACAGAATTCCACGGCCTGTAATATCTTAAGAGGGGTACAGAATTTCATGGCCTGTAATATTATAAGAGGGATGCTAAATTTCATGGCCAGTAATATTATAAGAGGGGATGCTGAATTCCATGGCCTGTAATATTATAAGAGGGGTACAGAATTCCACGGCCTGTAATATCTTAAGAGGGGTACAGAATTTCATGGCCTGTAATATTATAAGAGGGGTACAGAATTTCATGGCCTGTAATATTATAAGAGAGGTACAGAATTTCATGGCCTGTAATATTATAGGAGGGGATGCTGAATTTCATGGGCTGTAATATTATAAGAGGGGTACAGAATTTCATGGCCTGTAATATTATAAGAGGGGATGCTGAATTTCATGGCCTGTAATATTATAAGAGGGGTACAGAATTTCATGGCCTGTAATATTATAAGAGGGGATACAGAATTTCATGGCCTGTAATATTATAAGAGGGGATACAGAATTTCATGGCCTGTAATATTATAAGAAGGGTACAGTGTTTCATGGCCTGTAATATTATAAGAGGGATGCTGAATTTCACAGCCTGTAATATTATAAGAAGGGTACAGTATTCCATGGCCTGTAATATTATAAGAGGGGTACAGAATTTCATGGCCTGTAATCTTATAAGAGAGGTACAGAATTTCATGGCCTGTAATATTATAGGAGGGGATGCTGAATTTCATGGCCTGTAATATTATAAGAGGGGTACAGAATTTCATGGCCTGTAATATTATAAGAGGGGATGCTGAATTTCACGGCCTGTAATATTATAAGAGGGGATGCTGAATTTCATGGTCTGTAATTTTATAAGAGGGGATGCTGAATTTCATGGCCTGTAATATTATAAGAGGGGTACAGAGTTTCACAGCCTGTAATTTTATAAGAGGGGTACAGAATTCCATGGCCTGTAATATTATAAGAGGGGTACAGAATTTCATGGCCTGTAATATTATAAGAGGGGTACAGAATTTCATGGCCTGTAATATTATAAGAGGGGATACAGAATTTCACCGCCTGTAATATTATAAGAGGGGTACAGAATTTCATGGCCTGTAATTTTATTTATTTATTGCATCTGTCATATGCTAATTAGGCTGTGATCGTTCAGCCGGGAGGTGAGAGGCTGAGGGAACCGCTACCATTACACACTACATCTATCACTGAATATCTTTGAAACAACTTTGTTTTTTCAATCATTTGTCACAATGGAGATCTTATCTTTTATGGGACTTTTTTGAGACTGTTTATTTACTTTCTACTATCTTCTCTAAATATTATCTATTCATCCACACTCTATGTGATCACGTTTGTTGCAGTATTTTTACTTGCTACTTTTATTGATTGATTTGTTTTCTTTTTGGATGGGACGCTTTGGAGACTGCTCTATTTAAATTTATTGCTTTTCTGCGGGATTATTTTGTGTACACCCTGCTAGATCACATATGTTGTTACTTATGGTTTATTTTTTCATTAGACACATTTCTAGTCTTATTTATTTTAGGTTTGATATTATCAGATCGTGATTTTTATCCTGTGAAAATTACACTTATTGTTTCACCAGTGAATTTGCACTTATCACTTATCTATTTTTTTTGATTGCTGCACTAATTATCACAATTTCAGATAGTTTATAAGGTTATGTTTTAATTTGGATTCATTTATTTGAGTAGTGGTTTGAAGATCTGTTTAAACTGTGGAGTCTGTGGTTCTAATTTTTCATTTATTTTTTCAAACAATTTTTACTATTCATTTCAGTGGATCTTCAATTTATTTGTGTATATTTGTATGGGTTAATTTTAAACAGCGACCAAGTATTCCCATTTTGTGATTTTTTTTAGTTTTTTATCATAGTCATTTCATTTTTTGATGCAATACTGGCTTTTCTGTGACCTTTGATTGCACAAATTAGTGGAAGATCAAGCAATAGACATTATCGATACCTGGAGATCTGGTTATGTAACCTCTTGGTATGGTTTGGAGGTTTTACATATTATAATTAGCGCCGCAGATTTACCCCCCTTTTTTAGCAATCGTCTTTAGGTGTGTGAACACTATTATTTGTGGCTGCTATTTCTTTTAAATTTGACGTTGTTGAGGTTATTTTTATATTTTATTGTTGGCTTTTTAATATTAAATATTTTGGTGTGCGCACAAGTACCTATTACCATATAAGAGGGGATACATAATTTCACGGCCTGTAATATTATAAGAGAGGATACAGAATTTCATGGCCTGTAATATTATAAGAGGGGATACAGAATTTCATGGCCTGTAATTTTATAAGAGGGGATACAGAATTTCACGGCCTGTAATATTATAAGAGGGGATACAGAATCTCATGGCCTGTAATATTATAGGAGGGAATACAGAATTTCACGGCCTGCATTAGTACCATTGTGGGAGGACACAAATTTAACCCCCCAACTGCCATAGAGGGGAAAAAAAGGAAACCGGTAGCAGTTATCATTGTCATTAGTTGGGGGTGACGTGTAATAGTGGCAGGCGCTCAGTCTGGTGTTTCAGTTGGACAGGGGTCAGGCTGATGTGTCAGTAGTTTGTTATGGGGGTGTCAGTCTGGGGGGTAGTGATCTATACGTCTGTGTAGCCAGCGGTCGGGGTAATTCCTAACTTTTAGTGGTTTGAAGTAAGTAGGTTTCCTTACTCTTCAGCGTACTTATTATATTTTAATTAAACTATTTTTTTTACAAACTTTGTGACCTGGTTCACACTATTGCGAATTGGATGAGGGTTTCCTCGCATCCAGTGCACATAGCAGGAGATTGTGACTATGGAGTCGGTTCACACATCTCTGCAGCAGCTCCGGTGCGAATTGCACAGGAGTCCCCTGCTGCTTTGGAACAGTTTCAGGTCGCATTCAGCAAAAAATTTCGAGCTGAAATCGGACCTGAAACGGTGAATGGAGACGCACCGGACTCCTGCTGTGAGCTGCTGCATTCTCCATGAGAACCCAGCCAGTGCTAAATAGAAATTTAAATCCCTGGCCCACCCATTTTTTAGTTAACCAAAGTTAAAGAGGTATCTTACAATGTATTTCTAAATTTGTCAGTTTCTGATTTTTCGATTATAGCCAACGGTGGGAGGAAATTTCTAATTATTTTTTGGTTTGGAGTAAGTAGGTTTCCTCACTCCTCAGTGCACTTATAATGTTTAAATTAAACACAGGCTGCATGGCACAGGGGGGCACAGGCAACACAGTCTTGATGGCACAGGGGGCACATGATGGATGTCACAGGGGGGCACAGACAACACAGGCTGCATTGCACAGGGGGCACAAGATGGATGTCACAGGAGGGCACAGACACGGGCTGCATGGCACAGGGCGCACACAATGGATGTCGTGAGGGGGCACAGACAACACAGGCTGCATGTCACGGGGGGCACACAATGAATGTCACGGGGGGGACACAGACAACACAGGCTGCATGGCACATAGGGCCACAGGCTGCACACAATGTTTGACACAGGCTGCATGGCACAAGGGGCACAGGCTGGATCGGAGGGGACAGAATTTCATAGCCTTTAATATTATAAGAGGGGATGCTGAATTTCATAGCCTGTAATATTATAAGAGGGGATGCTGAATTTCATGGCCTGTAATATTATAAGAGGGGTACAGAGTTTCATGGCCTGTAATATTATAAGAGGGGTACAGCATTTTATAGCCTGTAATATTATAAGAGGGGTACAGAATTAAAAAGCCTGTAATATTATAAGAGGGGTACAAAATTTCATGGCCTGTAATATTATAAGAGGGGATACAGAATTTCATGGCCTGTAATATTATAAGAAGGGTACAGAGTTTCACGGCCTGTAATATTATAAGAGGGGATGCTGAATTTCATGGTCTGTAATTTTATAAGAGGGGATGCTGAATTTCATGGCCTGTAATATTATAAGAGGGGTACAGAGTTTCACAGCCTGTAATTTTATAAGAGGGGTACAGAATTCCATGGCCTGTAATATTATAAGAGGGGTACAGAATTTCATGGCCTGTAATATTATAAGAGGGGTACAGAATTTCATGGCCTGTAATATTATAAGAGGGGATACAGAATTTCACCGCCTGTAATATTATAAAAGGGGTACAGAATTTCATGGCCTGTAATATTATAAGAGGGGTACAGCATTTCATAGCCTGTAATATTATAAGAGGGGTACAGAATTAAAAAGCCTGTAATATTATAAGAGGGGTACAAAATTTCATGGCCTGTAATATTATAAGAGAGGGACAGAATTTCATGGCCTGTAATATTATAAGAGGGATGCTGAATTTCATGGCCTGTAATATTATAAGAGGGGATACAGAATTTCATGGCCTGTAAAATTATAAGAGGGGATACATAATTTCACGGCCTGTAATATTATAAGAGAGGATACAGAATTTCATGGCCTGTAATATTATAAGAGGGGATACAGAATTTCATGGCCTGTAATTTTATAAGAGGGGATACAGAATTTCACGGCCTGTAATATTATAAGAGGGGATACAGAATCTCATGGCCTGTAATATTATAGGAGGGGATACAGAATTTCACGGCCTGCATTAGTACCATTGTGGGAGGACACAAATTTAACCCCCCAACTGCCATAGAGGGGAAAAAAAGGAAACCGGTAGCAGTTATCATTGTCATTAGTTGGGGGTGACGTGTAATAGTGGCAGGCGCTCAGTCTGGTGTTTCAGTTGGACAGGGGTCAGGCTGATGTGTCAGTAGTTTGTTATGGGGGTGTCAGTCTGGGGGGTAGTGATCTATACGTCTGTGTAGCCAGCGGTCGGGGTAATTCCTAACTTTTAGTGGTTTGAAGTAAGTAGGTTTCCTTACTCTTCAGCGTACTTATTATATTTTAATTAAACTATTTTTTTTACAAACTTTGTGACCTGGTTCACACTATTGCGAATTGGATGAGGGTTTCCTCGCATCCAGTGCACATAGCAGGAGATTGTGACTATGGAGTCGGTTCACACATCTCTGCAGCAGCTCCGGTGCGAATTGCACAGGAGTCCCCTGCTGCTTTGGAACAGTTTCAGGTCGCATTCAGCAAAAAATTTCGAGCTGAAATCGGACCTGAAACGGTGAATGGAGACGCACCGGACTCCTGCTGTGAGCTGCTGCATTCTCCATGAGAACCCAGCCAGTGCTAAATAGAAATTTAAATCCCTGGCCCACCCATTTTTTAGTTAACCAAAGTTAAAGAGGTATCTTACAATGTATTTCTAAATTTGTCAGTTTCTGATTTTTCGATTATAGCCAACGGTGGGAGGAAATTTCTAATTATTTTTTGGTTTGGAGTAAGTAGGTTTCCTCACTCCTCAGTGCACTTATAATGTTTAAATTAAACACAGGCTGCATGGCACAGGGGGGCACAGGCAACACAGTCTTGATGGCACAGGGGGCACATGATGGATGTCACAGGGGGGCACAGACAACACAGGCTGCATTGCACAGGGGGCACAAGATGGATGTCACAGGAGGGCACAGACACGGGCTGCATGGCACAGGGCGCACACAATGGATGTCGTGAGGGGGCACAGACAACACAGGCTGCATGTCACGGGGGGCACACAATGAATGTCACGGGGGGGACACAGACAACACAGGCTGCATGGCACATAGGGCCACAGGCTGCACACAATGTTTGACACAGGCTGCATGGCACAAGGGGCACAGGCTGGATCGGAGGGGACAGAATTTCATAGCCTTTAATATTATAAGAGGGGATGCTGAATTTCATAGCCTGTAATATTATAAGAGGGGATGCTGAATTTCATGGCCTGTAATATTATAAGAGGGGTACAGAGTTTCATGGCCTGTAATATTATAAGAGGGGTACAGCATTTTATAGCCTGTAATATTATAAGAGGGGTACAGAATTAAAAAGCCTGTAATATTATAAGAGGGGTACAAAATTTCATGGCCTGTAATATTATAAGAGGGGATACAGAATTTCATGGCCTGTAATATTATAAGAAGGGTACAGAGTTTCACGGCCTGTAATATTATAAGAGGGGATGCTGAATTTCATGGTCTGTAATTTTATAAGAGGGGATGCTGAATTTCATGGCCTGTAATATTATAAGAGGGGTACAGAGTTTCACAGCCTGTAATTTTATAAGAGGGGTACAGAATTCCATGGCCTGTAATATTATAAGAGGGGTACAGAATT
Organism: Lithobates septentrionalis; assembly: GCA_037952835.1. NCBI lineage: Eukaryota > Metazoa > Chordata > Amphibia > Anura > Ranidae > Lithobates > Lithobates septentrionalis. The sequence goes on along the minus strand of JBBDGP010000945.1, from coordinate 350,422 downwards.
TCATGGCCTGTAATATTATAAGAGGGGTACAGAATTTCATGGCCTGTAATATTATAAGAGGGGATACAGAATTTCACCGCCTGTAATATTATAAGAGGGGTACAGAATTTCATGGCCTGTAATATTATAAGAGGGGTACAGCATTTCATAGCCTGTAATATTATAAGAGGGGTACAGAATTAAAAAGCCTGTAATATTATAAGAGGGGTACAAAATTTCATGGCCTGTAATATTATAAGAGAGGGACAGAATTTCATGGCCTGTAATATTATAAGAGGGATGCTGAATTTCATGGCCTGTAATATTATAAGAGGGGATACAGAATTTCATGGCCTGTAAAATTATAAGAGGGGATACATAATTTCACGGCCTGTAATATTATAAGAGAGGATACAGAATTTCATGGCCTGTAATATTATAAGAGGGGATACAGAATTTCATGGCCTGTAATTTTATAAGAGGGGATACAGAATTTCACGGCCTGTAATATTATAAGAGGGGATACAGAATCTCATGGCCTGTAATATTATAGGAGGGGATACAGAATTTCACGGCCTGCATTAGTACCATTGTGGGAGGACACAAATTTAACCCCCCAACTGCCATAGAGGGGAAAAAAAGGAAACCGGTAGCAGTTATCATTGTCATTAGTTGGGGGTGACGTGTAATAGTGGCAGGCGCTCAGTCTGGTGTTTCAGTTGGACAGGGGTCAGGCTGATGTGTCAGTAGTTTGTTATGGGGGTGTCAGTCTGGGGGGTAGTGATCTATACGTCTGTGTAGCCAGCGGTCGGGGTAATTCCTAACTTTTAGTGGTTTGAAGTAAGTAGGTTTCCTTACTCTTCAGCGTACTTATTATATTTTAATTAAACTATTTTTTTTACAAACTTTGTGACCTGGTTCACACTATTGCGAATTGGATGAGGGTTTCCTCGCATCCAGTGCACATAGCAGGAGATTGTGACTATGGAGTCGGTTCACACATCTCTGCAGCAGCTCCGGTGCGAATTGCACAGGAGTCCCCTGCTGCTTTGGAACAGTTTCAGGTCGCATTCAGCAAAAAATTTCGAGCTGAAATCGGACCTGAAACGGTGAATGGAGACGCACCGGACTCCTGCTGTGAGCTGCTGCATTCTCCATGAGAACCCAGCCAGTGCTAAATAGAAATTTAAATCCCTGGCCCACCCATTTTTTAGTTAACCAAAGTTAAAGAGGTATCTTACAATGTATTTCTAAATTTGTCAGTTTCTGATTTTTCGATTTTAGCCAACGGTGGGAGGAAATTTCTAATTATTTTTTGGTTTGGAGTAAGTAGGTTTCCTCACTCCTCAGTGCACTTATAATGTTTAAATTAAACACAGGCTGCATGGCACAGGGGGGCACAGGCAACACAGTCTTGATGGCACAGGGGGCACATGATGGATGTCACAGGGGGGCACAGACAACACAGGCTGCATTGCACAGGGGGCACAAGATGGATGTCACAGGAGGGCACAGACACGGGCTGCATGGCACAGGGGGCACACAATGGATGTCGTGAGGGGGCACAGACAACACAGGCTGCATGTCACGGGGGGCACACAATGAATGTCACGGGGGGGACACAGACAACACAGGCTGCATGGCACATAGGGCCACAGGCTGCAAACAATGTTTGACACAGGCTGCATGGCACAAGGGGCACAGGCTGGATCGGAGGGGACAGAATTTCATAGCCTTTAATATTATAAGAGGGGATGCTGAATTTCATAGCCTGTAATATTATAAGAGGGGATGCTGAATTTCATGGCCTGTAATATTATAAGAGGGGTACAGAGTTTCATGGCCTGTAATATTATAAGAGGGATGCTGAATTTCATAGCCTGTAATATTATTAATTTTCTCAAGTCATCTTCCAGGACGGCACACATGAAAGATGAGAGGCTCCTCCCGACAGGAAACACAATCAATCAACAGCTGTTTTAAGTCCACACCCTTCCCCTTGATCCTCAGTTTTTTGATTGTGTTTCTCCCTACACAGCGAAACTGTTTGTTTTTTTCCAAATGACCGAAGCCTGGGGCTGGTGGTCTCCCCCTGGGAGCCGGACCAAATGCCTGGGAAGCCTCTGGGTCTGGCAGGATATATTTATCCTTCCCGGGGGGTTCCCCTATCCTTTCTTCAGGGGGGGCAGCAAAAACTGGGAAAGCCCCCCTGATAGCTGAAGGCCCCTGGGTACAGTGGTGTACCCAGAACTTCAGGGGCCTTTATCCTGTCTCCCCCCTTAACTGTCCGGGCGTCCGTTCAGACGGGGGTGCTGGCCGTCAGTTCTTTCCAGGGGGATCGTATCCCCTGACTCCTGGGCCCCTGGTAGCTCGCGTGGGCTGCTGGGGAGGGCACCGCCTGAACGACCCGCGTTCTTACCCAGAAGGGAAGGCTGAGAGTCAGCAGGAGCAGGCGCCCACATCCTCCTTTCGAGGAGGCACCAATTCACTATGGTAATTGTCTGCCTAAACCACTTTAGATGGGAATGAGGAACGTATGGCCTTGCCCCCCCCCCCATGTGTATATACTGACTGGTACAGTGCAGGACACAGCCTAACCTTGCCGCTCCCTAATGGGACAGCAGTTGGGGGGCACTTTGGCGGCTATCCTCCTTGCGTGTGGACCATAAGGATGGAAAAGCAAGCCCGGTGGCTGTGGCAAAAGGGGGAAGACGACAACGGTGAGTCAAAAATCCCCAATCCCAGCCAGATGGTTTCTGGGCATTTGAGATAATCTCCCTTGGGGTCTGGATTCAAATAGCCCAGAAGCTTTTGCTAAGAACACCAGCCACAGCTCCCTCTTACATCAATGATGCTGTATGGTGGACAAGTGGTGCAGAGGAGCGAATGTGCCTAAACCACCTCAGATGGGAAAGAGGTAGGTAAGGCATTTTTTTCCCCTTCCACCTATATTTACTGAGTGGTGCAGTGCAGGGCCTGGGGTCTGCATAACAAAACAGCCCAGAAGCTACTGCTAAAAACCACCAGCCACAGCTCCCTCTTATAGCAGAGACACTGTGGTTATCACAATAGTAGGTTGCCAGCCTCTCCCTACATACCCGGTTGTGGTACATTAGTAGGGGTGAATATAGCAAAGAGGGTGACCTGGTAGAACAAAGAGTTCTTTACTGGCCAGGTATACCACTGAACAAATTATTAATGGTGCAATGGTTGAAGGATTCAGGAGTAAGCTCCCTTGCTCAGCAGGTGCACTAGGTTATCTGGCCCTATTAGCCCAGCTGCTAGGAATCTGAAGTTGCTCCAAGATGCTTAAAAGCTGACCTAACCTTCAACAATGTGGCAGGGACCAAGCTTCTGTGTGGCACAGTAGGGGTTCCCTTGTGACAGATCCTCCTTTTGGGGGTTGCTTGCTATGGGTAACTTTTCATAAGCTCCAACCTCCCACTCCACTCTTACATTGTGGTTATATTTTAACGCAGCGGGTAAGAAAAACCTTTTTGTTGGTTTGGGCTACAGTCCACTCAGTGACAGATCTAAAAGCGATTTACCATAAATCGTTTTCCTATATCCTTTGAATAAGGATTTTCTGTGCAAACATATGCAAGAGCTAGATGGCTATATGATTGCTTGTTTAAGGCCTGCAGGTGGCTATTTACCTCCAGGCTAAATTGGTAACCACCCTTTCTAGGGGTCTTAAATTGGTCTCTAGGGCTGGGCTCATTGAGACTTTAGTTACTAATCAGCCCCACCCGTGTATGAGCTGGCTAGCGTTTGCTCAATCTACGGAGGTAAGGTAGGACAACAGCTACTATAGTAAGGTGTCCAACCATTTTAGGATTGGTTCCTTCACTGGTGGTGAAGGATTAGTATCTACAGCCCAGGCTAGGCCTATGAAATAAATTGCCCCTGTTTGGTTATTTCATAAAGGGATACACCATGACTCCTTGGCTGCTCACCAGTAGACCTCAGTAGTGAAGGTTTGTCCTTGTCCGTGTCCAGACAAATACAAGATTGAAGGTTGTCTGTCCTTCATGTCTTACATTTACTGCCTTATTGGCTGCATATTAGAAAGGACACAACAGTGAAGGTTGTTTGTCTTTTTCTGATTTTGTTTTTGCTGCTCATCAGGGAGACACATTGAGCGTGATGGCATCTCTGCTCAGTATTGGTATATGCTACACATCAGACATACACAAAGATTGAACATTGTTTGTGTCCTGTATGTCCTATATTTACTGCCTTATCGTCTGTATATCAGAAAGGCACAGCAGTAAGTGGTGTTTCTCATTGATCTTCCTTGCTGTTTCTTAGGTATACACAGTAGGAGGTTGTTGGCTGCACTCCTCCAGGAGCCACAGCATGGGGACCCCTTGTTTGTTCGACCTGAAAACTGCTTTTCCTGCGACCTGTGTTATCTTGAGGTCTGTGGTTCCGTAAGCAGGGACTGCTGGAGACGCTGCGACCTGGAGTCGCACAGTCACGAATGGTACCCTTTGGAAGCCATAGTATATGACTTCTCATGCGTCTTGCAGTCCCAAGTGGCAGGTTGGGTCGCACGGGTGTGGGAACCCCAAGCTTATCTGTCCCTCCTGTTGAGGTTTTGCTACGCAGCAGGGATACTCATTGTGGAGTTATTGCCTTATTTTGCAGTAGACCAGAAAGATCGCAGCTGTAAAGGCTGTCTGTTGTTTCTTTGTTTTTATGTTGCTGCACAGCAGAAATACTCAACATTGAAGCTTGTTGGTGCTTCCTGTTTTATATTGCCTTACCTTATGGCACTTCAGAAAAACCCAATGCTGTAGGTTGCTTGTGTTCTTTCTGTGTTGGTTCTATGTAACTGCACTACAGAACTGCATAACAGAAAGGATTGTCTTATAACTGTACTTGGTGGTTCGTCATAAATACGCAACATAGAAGTTTGGGTCTTTCTGTCTTCTCTTTAAGGCCTTGTTTTGCTGTACATCAGTAAAACACCATTGTAAAAGGGGGTTCCCGTCCTTTCTGTATTTACCAGTTATGACCTAGCTAGCTGCACTTCAGAAATGCGCAGCATTTAAGGTGTGTTTGTGTCTTAATGTTTACATATTGGCCGCACATCAGAAAACCAGACTGTGAGGTTCAGATTTGGGTCTCTTCCCATGTTTGATATGTTGGTTTAGCTAGTCACACTCAGATACACAACATTTTTGTCTATGTTTGTGTCCTTTCTGTTTAAATCTATTGTGCTATGTCCACAATCTATGATTTTTTCTTTTTATTTGTGATATTAATAATACATGTATCACCTTTTGTATTTCAGCCTTCTCTTCCGTGGAAGGGCCAGGAGTTCTGGCTGCAAATGTCACATGTCAGAAAGCCTCTACCCCTTACTTTCAGGGATGCCAGAGCCATCTCCTAGGGTTGAAGCCCGGTAGAGTTATGGGTCACTGGAGGAAGGCGATAATGAGTCGCCCTGTAATAAGAACTTAGGAAGTTCGGTTCAGAGGAGTTTTATGGCCTGAAGATGAAGTATAAAGATGTATACCCGACCAAATAGGTTACAGCTCGGTGCATGGCCTTCATTTTGCCCTTCTAGCAAAACTAGATGTAGCAGTATGAGTGTTCTCCTCCTGCTACGGATGTTAATCTCCTGAGTAGGCTCTCAGGCATAAGTAAAACTATAGATTGGGCATGCCTTTAAACCCAGGGGTTAAGTTTTTGTTAATCTATTTCCCTTAAGTAGGTTTCCCTTCAGTCTTTGCTGACGTAAAGATAAAAATGAACAAAAAAGGTTGTCTGTCAGGGGCCCCCCTTTTGGCAGTTTTATTTCCCTGGACAGGGTTGTGTTAAGACAGGCTCCCTTATTGATCAATGTAGTGTCCTTGTCTTACAACACAGCTCTCCGATTAATCTTTTTAGTGGTTCTAAGCAGCACCTATAGGCAGAATAGGCCATTGTTGTTAGATGTGTGACAGGCAACATTGATAACCTACAAGTTTAACATGTTTTCTGATTCCATCTTTAAGAGCCCACTCCACCTAGATCCTGCATCCGAAGCAGAGAAGGCAGGGACACCGGTGGAGTAGACCGGCAGATCAGCCGCATGATCCAGCTAAGATACCTTCATCAAGCATATGGAGTGAAGGTAAAGCTCACTGCAGAACCGAGGTTCGCCAAGAGGGTCTTGCAGTGGTCCCACCCTAAAGGTAGGCCTGAGTTACTTGATTATCCTCTCATGTGTGCCGTCCTGGAAGATGACTTGAGAAAAGTACTAGTTACTTACCGGTAACTGTCTTTCTAGGAAATCTTCCAGGACGGCAGGCCTACTTCCCACCCGTTGGAGGAGGGAAAATTTTAGAACACTAGAAGGTGAGTGCCTATGAGGAATGATTTCCCTTGTGAAACAGGTTCAGGAGTTACTTCTCTACAAACTGAGGATCAAGGGGAAGGGTGTGGACTTAAAACAGCTGTTGATTGTGTTTCCTGTCGGGAGGAGCCTCTCATCTCTCATGTGTGCCGTCCTGGAAGATTTCCTAGAAAGACAGTTAACGGTAAGTAACTAGTACTTTTTTTATTTTTCAGCTTCCCCCATCTGTTTTGGCTGCCGCCATGCAGATCTGCAATTTTCTCATCCACCCGTGATTGGCCGTGTACTTTTGGATTGGAAACGTATATACCAATTCTTTATGCAGCTCACCTTTTACATTTTTCCAATCTTGTATCGTCTGTCAACAGAAATGGCTTTCCAATCAAGCTGACCTGGCCCACCCTTCCTTTCCTCATCCTAGCTATTCTTTGTTAGGGATATTGGTGCTCACTTTTTTTTGGTAAACATTGTGATTAAATACTTAAATGAACTATTGTTGTATAGCTTGAGTCTTGCTGTCTGAGCTTTGGTGTCAGGTATTTTGTTTCACTTTTATTTTTGTCTTCATGCCACATTTTTTGAATAAAATTCATTGTTTTTAAAAGTTTAAAAATTATATGCTTTTAAGATCAATAAAATGGTCAGTGCTTATTTTTGCTCATACTCTTGTCTTGTTGCTTATTTCCTTAACTTTTGTCTTTCAGTTTGTTGTTTATTTTTGACCTCCGGAAGGTTTTACCCCCTTTATGACCATAGTATTGTTTGCTATCCAGCACTGTGCTACTTTCACATTGGGGCACCGGGGGAAGTTGGCGGTAAAGCGCCACTATTTTTAGCGGCGCTTTACCATCATTTTTGCGGCGCTATTCGGCCACTAGCAGGGCGCTTTTAACCCCCCGCTAGCGGCCAAAAAAGCACTTTGCTGGCAGCACTGCCCATTGATTTCAATGGATAGGGGCGCTGTAGGAGCGGTGTAAATACCGCTCCTACAGCGCCTCAAAGATGCGGCTAGCGGGACTTTTTTTACCGTCCTGCCAGCGCACCACTTATGTGTGAAAGAAGAGGCTCTTTCAAGGTGCAAGCACCTCAGTGTGAAAGTAGCCTTAGGCTGGGTTCACACTGCACACCGGACTGGCTCACAGCAGGGATCCGTTAAGGCTGAAACAGAACAAAAGACGCACATAGAGAGTCGGTCACATTGTCCTGACATGCGAATTGGATGCGGAGAAATCCTCATCCAATTCGCATGAGTGTGAACCCAGCCTTAATTGGCAATTACTCAGTCAGGCAATACTTTACCCAAATGTCCGGGGTCCCAAATTTGGCACAGAAATAGGGCATGTCTACCTCAGGGGGCCTCTAGTATCCCTGTACCAAGTTTGGGTTTTTGGTCAGCTTGGTGCAGTATGGGAAGCTTTAGAGTGGGCACAGCTTTGGCCCTGAACATGTCCAGGGGTCCAAATTTGGCCCAGCGTTGGGGGAGATCCTCCTTTACTGCCACTAACATTTTGGGGTCGCTAGCCCGAATTTTTCTTGTCAACTTTTTCAGGGGCCACTTGGGAGTGTGTGGCCCTCCGGCAGTGTCACGGTACAGGGAGTGCTGAGTACTCCAGGAATCCCTGGACTCTTATCTATTTAACAGTACCTGCAGAGCGGGGCTCCTCATTGCCTGTGTCCCGCAGTGGTCGGGCAAATTCTACCCCTATACAGGTCCCCATGAAAGTGAAGCATTGGCCTCAAAAAATGGGTGTGGCCCCTGGTGTCCTCTAGTATCCCTGTACCAATTTTGGTGTCCCTGGGCACCATGGTTCGGCTACCACAGGGACCTAAATTCAGGCTAGCTTGGCCCGCTATGTTAATCTATGGCGCAGTAACGGTTGGAAACCTTAAGTCACAGCTTGGACCCAAAAGAGCCCGGGCCCCCACAGCTCGAGCCCCTGGACAAGTTTAGGGCCCAAGCTGTGGCCCCTCAAAGTTCCAGACTGCGCCATAAATTAACATAGCGGGCCAAGCTAGCTTAAATTTAGGGCCCCCTTGGTAGCCAAACCACATTGCCCAGGGGCACCAAACTTGGTACAGGGAAACTGGAGGACCCCTAGGGGCCACACACATGCCTGACGAAGGGGTCCTGAGTGACTCCGAAACGTTGCACTCTCTTTGTGTTATGATCATGCAATAAACTACACGTTTGGACGCTATCTACGCCATTCCATGGTGTGCTGGCAAATATTTTCATTTTGCCCCCTGCCCTGTGACATCCAGACTGGCCCCCCCTTGTGACATCCGGACTGCCCCCCCTGTGACATCAAGACTGGCCCCCCCTGTGACATCCAGACTGGCCCCCTCCTTGTGACATCCAGACTGCCCCCCCTTGTGACATCAAGACTGGCCCCCCTTGTGACACCAAGACTGGCCCCCCTGTGACATCCAGACTGCCCCCCCGTGACATCCAACCTGCCCCCCCGTGATCCTGTGACCCCTCGTCGTGTCCCCCATTGTCAATCAGATGTAGCTGAGGTGTCTCGCTGTGTCTTCATGATGCAGCCGATCCATCAGCGTGTGAGGAGTTAATATAACTCAGCTGTGTTCGTCGGCAGTAGCTCTGCGCTCGGTTTCTTTTGTCTGAAATCGGCACATGCGCAGTAGAGGCAAGTGATACCGAATTTCATGGGACACTGTATTTACTGCTACACAGGTGGTGAGCTGGGAGCCGTGTAAGTGTCCATGGTGGAGAAGACAGGCCTGCCGTGATGAGGAGCTGGAGGAGCCTGGAATCTGTGCAGGGAGACTGGCGTCAGGCTGCCCTATGCGGCCCTGTGGTGTATCTGCAGCTCGGCCGTCCGCCTGGAGACGATGTGTCCAACAGGAGGTTTGGGAGAAGCTGTCAAACCAACCGCCGTGTGAGGTTTGGAGAACATAGGAGGAGCCTTAAGGACGACCCTCCTAGATTCAGTATAGCACGTAATTTCGAAACTTATCACAATAAAGACTCTTTATTACTCAAAGTTACAGCTATCCAATCAGTCCCAGGTACCTTACTGAAAGGAGAAAGATTTAGAAAACTTTGCGCATCTTATAGTCCTACCAGTTTCACTCCTGGATGCACCCACCATTACTTCTTAATTATATTAATCACATCCTCTTCCATTTTTTATTTATTATGATCATTTTTTTTCTATATTTTTTTCACTATTTTTTCGTTTTACATTTTAAATTTTTTTATTTTATAATATAATTTTTTTTTAATTTTTATAATTTTTTCATTTTTTTCATGTTTACAATCTCTTTCAATATTTCTTTCATTTTTACCTTTTATTTTTTATTTTTTCACTTTTAATTTTTTATTTATCTTTTTATATATTTTTTATATTTATTTTTATTCTGATTTTCATTTTTTATTTTTACATTTATTATCACACTAAATTCACTTTCTGTGTTTCCAATCTTTCTGGATTAGTACAGTTAATAATTGCTGTTTATACTGGATTCTCCAGTAATTTTTACATCATGTTATATTCTATGGGATCATTTCTAACATCTTTTCATTTCAATATGATTTATTTAAGATTTATTTTTTTGCATGCTTTACTTGGCCATCATTTATTACATCTTTACTAATACAGTTTGCTACATTAGTTCTTTATCAAATATCGTAACAATGATTCTCTATCTGCAAATTGCCGCCTGTGATCTCACAATGATCTCACTCAGCTGGATGCCATGAGGCTAATTAAGCGGCTCTATAAATTCACGGAGGTATTTTGAAAACAACCAGGCTGATGAAGAAGGCGTGGCTAACCTTCGAAACCTGTTCCTATTGGCTCACATGGCGATTGGTTTAATAGCTTCTCCCACTCCTCCTGTTGGACACATTGTCTCCAGGCGGACGTCTGAGCTCCGAATACACCACACGCCCGCATAGGGCATCCTGAGGCCAGTCTCCCTGCACGGATTCCAGGTTAATCCCTCTCCCCATCATGGCCGGCCTGTCTACTCCCCCACGGACATTTACACGGCTCCCAGATCACCACCTAACTATATATCCGATGGGACCTGTCATCCCCCCCCCCCCTGTCCCGCCAGTGAGTTTTATTTGTTTTACATTGTTTTTTACTCAATAAATTGTGCTACACTATGCCGGTCTGGCACTTTCTTCCCTTCCCTTTTTTCATTACAGACTGTGGATCCCCAGCCCACAATTGAAAGCAGCCTCGCCAGTACCATTTTGTTAGCCTATTTCTATTAAAATCTGATGGTTCACAAGATCTATACACCCACACTTGAAGTCTCACCACTGCGCCAGGAAAACACTAACTTAGAAAAGCTGCCACTTTAAATTGAAACAAATATATAAACAGCATTTACTATGTGAATGAAAATAAATAGTAGCGCTAATAATGAAAATCGTAAAAACACCCAGTGATAAGTGTTAATGATTGCCAAACTGATAATACATAAAGAGTACTATTGTGAACATAGTCTGTACCTAAACAGTCCATGAATAAGACATGATGTCATGATGATTAGCCTATTTCTATTACTTGACAAATCCCATACCTCCGGGGATATAAACTCTACAATAGTTTTTTTTTTTTTTTTTTATATTTAAGTTTATACTTATTTTTCGTTTTATGACTACCTACAATTACATGATGGGCACAGTGTTAGTGCTGTAGTGTTTTATGGTTATTTTTCTATTTTTATTCGGTAATACAGCTGCTCCTGGCCATACTTGTACTTGATTTATTTCCAACTTGTAAACATTACCTGTGACTAAGGATTCCAGATTATCAGCATATTGTTGAACATTATACACACTATACAATATACTGTATTTGATCCTATAGAATATTTCAGCATTCATTTACCCATTATTTTATATATCATCTTTATTTTCATCTGAATGATGGAATCCTCGTCTACACGCAAAAAATGGAAGGAATTTAATCCTTAATACTTACAGCAATGTCCAGATCACAAGATACGCCTGATATCCATCCTACTCCCTCTGCTGTTTTTTGTGGAAAATAGGGGGGATGATAATTGCAAATTAGATCTCATAACCCTTAAAAAAAAGATTTTTTAAATTAGAAGTTCTAATAAAATACAAATCTATGCAATAGTGGGATATTGTGTTTGTTAAAAAAAATATTATGATCTCAAAATCACCTAGAGGCCTAAGGGCTGCTAAAAAATTAAACTTTCTTGATGAAGACCTCAACTTGCAATGGCTTATCGCCTCTACAAAATGTACTCTTGAATGGTTTAATATCATCAAGGAGCAAAGACATAGAATGTTGGAGAAATGGCAGGAGGAAATCGATGCCATCTGGGATGAATTATCCCGATGGAAAGAACACGAAAAATTATACAGAACTAGAAAATAAGATCCAGAAGTTTGTACAGGAGAATGAAGAATTTCTTATACAAAAAAAGACAGGAAAACTGGAAAGAGACATCTCTGACTTCCAACATGGTAGGATACTTCAGTGGACCAGAGAAAGATCTCATAGATCCCACTCTTCTGAAACACCTGAGATTCATCAAGACTCACTACATATCAGGAATACACTGGGATCAAGAGATATGACCAAAGATCTTCCCCCTGTACCCTGTCAACATGAAGGAATTGCTCCAATACCAGAACAGAACATCGTAATAGTAGGCATTGGTATGATAACAGACGGAACTACAAAAAAGGACACTGGAACAAATCTAAGAAATTTAATCAACCAAAGAAAAATAAATAGGACTCCAAACATCCCTATGGACAATCCCCTAATCATAGAGATAATAGACCAGATCATACAAATGAAGCCACACATCCAGGTGGTAATGATCCATCTAAGATCAAGGAGTCTAGTCTGAGTCTTCTCCCTAAGGATCATTCTTCTAAAAGAACTACATACAGCAAGACTTCTGCAGCCACGGACAAGAAAGGAACAAACTATTTGGAAGGAGCACGCCCTAAATGCTCCTCTCTTCCGAAGGGCATTTTTTTAGGATCACCCCTCACACTTGCCATCAAACGGTGCCTAAAAAGATCTGATGAGGATGTAGAGAAGGTATTAAAAAGAGTAAGATGCGAGAGTCCTGGGGACCCCAGATCTACAGTAAAGATCTATAATATATCCTCAAAGACTCTTACTCCCTATGAAATATCAATATTGCATAAAGGACTGAATTTTGCACCTTCCACCACACAAAACATTTTTTAATCTCTTCAATCTCTTCAACAGGTTCACACGATCATTATCAATCATCAGATTTTATCATAGACGGAATATCGCATAGCAGTCCTGCAACCATCAGACAATACTGATACCACAATTGACTCTCCTGAACCTTTGGATCCATACATTCTTGAAATATTACAGGATCTATGGTCCACTAATTCTGTAGAGGAGCATGATTACTGTAACCTAGAGCTAAAAGATCATAGGCCAATGATTCATACTCCTTTGAAACCTCTGTCTAATTTGAATCACTATCAGGACAAAGATCCCTATGTAGAGACTTTTTATTCTTTGGTATATGAAAACCTGAAGACTCTATGTGCACAAAGCAATATGCACAATAACCTTACCTGTCAAGAACAAAGGGCTCTACAAACTTTACCATCCAATCCTTAGATTGTGATCAGACAAGCTGATAAGGGAGGAGGAATAGTCATTTTAGATAAGGTGAAAAAACACGAAGGTTTACAACCCCATTAACTTGTCTGGAACTATAGTTTTAAGTAAAGCCATGTAAATTTTTCCAGTTAATAGACCATAGGTTTAAGTGAAGCCAACTACATTTTTCCAGTTTATAGGAAAGTTTAGATTAGGAACACATACATTAACTTATCTATTTCAAGTACTTATATAGCACCGTCAATTTACACAGCTCTTTACATATACATTGTACATCAGTCCCTGCCCTCGTGGAGCTTACAATCTTAGATCCCTAACTCACGCTCATACACATACTAGAGCCAATTTACACAGGAGACAATTACCCTACCAGCATGTCTTTGGAGTGTGGGAGGAAACCTATACAGGCACAGGGTAGAACATGCTAACTGCAGGCAGGTAGTGTCGTGGTCAGAATTCGAGCCAGGGACCCGTTTGCTGCTAGGCGAAAGTGCTAACCACTACACCAATGTACTGCCCTATTACTTAGTTACTTAGTTACTTTGTTTTAACTGATATTAACTTTTAACTTACCCAATTTTTTTAAGTTGGTAAAATTTATTGTACAAATGTATTTGATATATGTTTGAAGGATTTTATATACAAATAATACAATAATATGTATTTTAAAAAAAGGAATAGTCTCATGAAACAGGCTTTCAAAGCAGTGAAAAACTCTGGCCGATCATGGCCAAAGGCGGTGTGGAAGAGACCTTTTGTCATGGTTATGTAGTAATCTTTGTCCGTCAGCTTACCTCTCCTCTATGTGTTCACCTTAATGCCCCATACACACGATCGGATTTTCCGATGGAAAATGTTCAATGTGAGCTTTTTGTCGGAAATTCTGACTGTGTGTAGGCTCCATCGGACATCTTCCATCGGAACTTCCGACACACAAAATTTGAGTTCTGGATCTCAAATTTTCAGACAACAAAATCCATTCTCGTAAATTCCGATCGTGTGTACACAATTCTGACGCACAAAGTTCCACGCATGCTCAGAATCAAGTTCGAGATGGAAGCGCTCGGTCTGGTAAAACTACCGTTCGTAATGGAAATACTGTAGCACATTTGTCACGCTGGTATTTTTTTTATCTTTTAATGCTGCATATTCTCTTCTTTAGAATGTTATAATAATGAAGTTGTTTTGCTGCTCATATTCACACAGAGTTTTTTTTTTTTTTTATTTAAGGACTGCGGAATATAGAAAAAAGCAAGGAATAAAACATGTCAATCAACTATATCCATTAATAGTCGTTAATAAAAGCTCGACAAACAAGTCAATGTACATTAATGGGGTAGCAATCAAGGTTCCATTACAACGTTTTAGTAAAACAGGAAACTGTGGTCTAAAGACTTAACAACAGTTGTATCATGCAGTTCAACCGGGACAGTAGAGGAAACTTCCTAGCCGGTAAAAAGCATAGTTTTAATGGACCTGTGTAAACTATTCAGTAAGGCCAACTGGGAGAAGGGGGACCCCTTGGGGGGTAAAGCAAACTTATCCCTATTGGCCAGGTACCAAGCCAATATACTTTAGTGATCTGATCCTAAACATCATTCTTCATAAAGGTTATGGCTCTCAATCCTGGTTTCACAGGAGTGGTACCAAAAGGTAACCGCAAACCGGGGGATTTTCTCATTTATAGGAAAAAAGGGTGAGTGACCGCAATGGTGTCAATGGGGAAAAGAAGGGAAAGGAATAAAGGGAGAGCAGTAATGGGGAAGTAGGAAGGAAGGGGGGTGGGTATGAAGTTCTGGCAAGGTTGATGAGCCAAGACCCCAAATTATCCAAGGACAGGATACTCAAATGTAGGACTTATATTCATCTGAGAATCGAAACAAGTCCCAGTGTGTCCAGCGGGTGTTGTGTTCCTCCTCCCTTTTCCCTAGGGCAGCTGTAAGATGCTCCATCTGCTGAATATCATGAACCCTAACAAACCACTGCGACACCGTCGGTGGGGATTGCTGCTTCCAGACGCTGGGGACACACTCCCTGGCTGCATTCAAGAGGTGTTTCAACAGGGATTTGCGGTAACGCTTACTTGACATTGGAGTCAGGTTCAGGAGTATTGCTGCTGGATTACCCTGAAGAGCAACATCAGTAAGCTTGTAAATAATTTCCAGTACTTGTCTCCAGAAAGGGGTCAGAACTGGACATTCCCAGAAGATGTGGAGTAATGTGCCGGTCTGCGTACCACATCTCCAGCACAGAGGACTGTGTCCTGGGAATATGGACTCTAAAATGGAGAGGGTCCTGTACCAACGCGTCAGTATTTTGTAGGTGATTTCTTGGTATTTGCTACACAGGGAGGACTTATGTGCAAAAAAGAGGATTTGATTCTTTTGATCCTCAGTGAACGTAGTGTTAAGAGCTCTCTCCCATTTCCTCAGGTACGGGGGATCATGTTGGGATGTATGGGCAAGTAAGATGTTATAAGAGTAATAAAGAGATTTCCGTATTGGCTCATCTCCCAGGCACAAATCTTCAAAGGACGTAGGTTGTCTGCGGAAACCGTCAATTTCCGGGAGGGATCTGAGGAAGTGTGAGAGTTGCAAAATCTTCCATCTGCGCAAAATGGAAAAATTAAAGCTAGGATATATTCCTGAGGGGTCGCTCCATTCAGAGAGTCCGAGAAAAGAGGAGGCTCTAACTAGGCTCTGATCTGAGTGAAGCCGGAAGGATCTATCAGAGATGCCCGGTAAAAAGTCTGGGTGCCCAATTATAGGTGTTAACGGGGAGGGAAAGCTGGGCATCTCCACTATCCTAAAGTATCTGTGAAGCTCCTGCAAGGTGGGCTCAATTAGTGGATGGGAAGAGGAGAATCTGGAAAAACGAGTCCCACTCCAGGGTAGGCCCGCAAGGGGAAACGACACCGTTTCATGTTCCAGGCAGACCCATAGCTTATGGGGTAAATGTCTGCACCAGTCCACCACTCTATTCATGTGGGCAGCCGTATAATACAAGACTGGATCAGGGAGGCCAACCCCTCCTCTGAGTTTTGGCCGTTGTAGTAGAGATCTCCTAAGCCGTGAGGGCTTGCCCTGCCAAACATAGCTAATAAAGATCGTACGTAACTTACGAAAGAAGTTCTGCGGTATCCTAACCGGTAGAGCTTGCAAGAGGTAAAGCAGTCACGGTATGATATTCATCTTTAAGACATTGCAGCTACCAAACTAGGAAACCGTCAGGTTCTTCCATCTGTCTAGATCTGAGGAGAAGATGCTCAGGAGAGGCTGAAAATTGAGTTGTAGACGAGATGCAAATCAGAAGGGATTTTAGTGCCTAGATACTGGATAGCCTGAGGAGTCCACCGGAAGGGAAAATTGCCACTAAGTAGAGCCTGTGAGCTAGGAGTAAGAGAGACGTTAAGCGCTTCTGACTTTTGCAGGTTCAATTCAAAATCCGATAGCTCACCGTATTGGCGTATTGCGGACAAGAGGACTGGGAGAGGTGTACGCGGGTCCGAGATGTAGAATAGCAGATCATCCACATAAGCCGCAATTTTATGGTGGTATGTGCTCGTTTCAAGTCCTCTGATGTCAGGGTTAAGCCTAATGTGTTGCAAAAGGGGTTCTAGGGAAATTATGAAGAGGAGCGGGGAGAGTGGGCACCCCTGTCTCGTGCCGTTAGTTATGTTGAAGGGGTTGGAAGCCACCCCGTTTACTCTGACCAACGCGGTAGGGGAAGAGTAGATGGCAGATATCCAGGACAGAATGGAGGACGACATTCCAAGGCGTCGCAGGGTGGCTAGGAGGAAAATCCAATTCACACTGTCGAACGCCTTTTCGGCGTCTGTGGACAACAGGATGAATGGGATATTAAGGCGTTTAGTCCTAGCCACCACATCTATCATCCTAATAGTGTTGTCCCACGGCTCTCTGTTGTGGATAAAACCGACCTGTTCTAGAGGGATTATGCATTGGAGGACAGAACCTATTAGTTCGGCCAAAATTTTCATGAATAACTTCAAGTCACAATTAAGTAAGGAGATGGGCCTGTAACTTGTGCAAAGAAGTGGATCTTTCTCAGGCTTAGGGATAACAGAGATGCTGGCTTGCAAAAGGTCTGGAGGTATGGAGTGATTGTCTAGTATTGCCTTAAAGGCAGTAACAAAATGAGTTGCCAACTGGGTTTGGAAAGTTTTATAACAGGCAATTGTAAAGTCGTCGGGGCTGGGTGCTTTCCCCTTCGGAGATCCAGCTAGGTCCTTCGTGAGTTCATCTGTGGTTATAGGCTGCAAAAGCAAGTCCACCTCCTCATCATTGAGAGAAGGCAGGCCTGCCTCCGCGAGGTAGGTCTCTATGGCCTCCAAGCTGTCCTGGGGCCGCTCTCCTGGAGGGCGGGAATGCAGATTATAGAGAGCTTCATAGTAAGCACGGAAGGATTCCGCCATTTCCGTGGAGTTATTAATTCTGGCTCCTGTGGAGGTAGAAAAGGTGGGGATGTAGGATAAGTTGCGTTGGGTTTGTATGGTGTTCGCCAATGTTCTGCTGCATTTGTCCCCATATTCATTAAAGGTTCTGCGCACCTTCAATAGATTGTTCATAGATTGGAATAGGGAGGGCTTCCTGATTTGCTCTGGGAGGTTGGTTACTTTTGCTTCTAGGGCCCTGTCTGAGTGAGTTTTATGACGTTTTTCACAATCATGGATCACAATCATAGCAACCCGGACAATGTTTTCGCTCTGGCCACCTTGAGTCTGTGACCATGTTTAATGAATATTCCTCTAATGTAGCACTTATGTGCTGACCAAATAGAAAGAGGATAAGGGACCGAGTCCTTGTTGCTCTCAAACAAAAGTCCCAATTCTCGTAAAATGTTCATTTTAACCTCAGGGTCTTGAATAAGGGATTTGTTTAATCGCCATGTAGCTGATCTGGGTGTTGAGTGCTGCATGGCTAAAGTTATGGAGATGGGAGCAGGGTCTGAAAGCGCAATGTGTCCAATCTGAGCCCTAGAGACAAGTGGAATCGTAGCGTGAGAGACTAAGAAAAGGTCTATCCTCGAGTACGAGCCATGTATCGCTGAGAAAAAGGTGTAATCTTTCTCCTGCGGATGGAGGATATGCCAAATGTAAACTAGTCGGTGGGAGTGCAATAGTTCCCTGATCCAGTTCCGGGATCTCAGGGACAGGGCCGAGGAGCCCGTCGACGAGTCTTTGCGAGGATGCATGGTAAGGTTGAGATCTCCCCCTAACACCAGTGTTCCCTCTGCGAAGGAAGCCAGGGTGGTTGAGCATGTTTCGAGTAAAGGAAGCTGATCCACATCCGACAGATACTGGTTAGCCAGAGTGAATGTTTGCGACTGAAGTGTACCTTTAACAAAAAGGTATCTACCTTCACGATCAGTATGGAGGTCTATCAGCTGCCAGGGTAAAGTTTTGGTCAGGAGGATACTCGTGCCCTTTGATTTTGTAGAGGGCGACACACTGTGATACGCTATTGGGAAATGTTTATTGTAGAGTTTTGGGATCTTGTCAGCCCAGAAATCGGTCTCTTGTAAAAATACTACCTGAGGTCTTTGCCTCCAGAGATCAGCGAGGCAACTGGATCGTTTTTCTGGGACATTTAAGCCCTTCACATTCCAGGACACAAATTTCAAAGACATTTTAGGTGGGGCGGGGTCGGGCCGTCGGACCTCAACAGGAACCAGAACGGTAGGTAGTGTGGGGGGGGGGGGAGGGAGGGGCTGATGGACTAGATCAGGGGAGCTGAGGAGAAAGGGTGAAAAGGGACACAAAAGAGGGCCGGGAAGGAAAAAGATAGAGAAATGGGAGACGAGAAGGAAAAAATGGGAGAAAACTAAATCTCCAAACTGCGGGCTACTGCCTGTTTGGGCAGCTAGGGCCTAGTGGGGGAAGAGGTAAGGCACTTCAGAGGTTGGGCCCCCAGAGCGCGGAGCCTCCCCAACAACCCCCCGCTAAAGGCGGTCCAAGTGGGAACCGCATTACTATGTTAGACTTCTCTTCAAAGAAATAGCTCCAAAAGGAAACATTGGATATAAATTAACATTCAAGAGTACCAGGGGTGGTATCAAAGTTAAAACAATCCCCAACAACAATGTAACACTGTCACTAATTCTGTCATTTGGAGAGACCACTCGCTCCCCGAGGGTCAAAGCTCAGTGAGTTCCGTTTTTAAACCCGTACTGCTAAAAAAAAAAAAAAAAGAGAGGGAGGAAGGGGAGTGGGGGGTAGGGAGGAAAAAAAAGGGGGGGGGGGGCAAATACAGCAAAACACCACCCCCAAGCAGATCTCTAGTTACTATTACAACTGGACAGACATATACAAATCATTGTACTAGAACTCCAGGTAGGTAGATGGGAGAGGCATCTGGGGAGCCGGAACCATACCAAATACAGGGGGACTTCAACTTGTCCCAAATCTGTTGATACCCAATTGCTCTGAATCTCTCCCCAGAGGTCGTCCCCACGCTAGCAGCAGGCACCAGAGATGAGAGGCACGGTATCTTGGGTGCACCAACATTTATCCCTATGTAGAGCAGACCCATGTAGTAGGTAGGGACCCAACGGGTAGGGGGTCCCTAAATGAGCATCTATGTGGTCTTCTATCTCCAGTCGATGGTGGTAGGTCCAGCCGGGTCTGACCCTCCTTAGTGAAAACCTCCATGTAAATCCAATGGGTAAATCTACATGATCCCCCCCCCCTTGTATAAATCAGTTCTGGATCAAAGACAACACGGGCGATTCCCATGAAACCGACAAGCCCATAGGGCCCGTGGGAATCAGTCTAGGAGAACCAGGGGCCACTTCCTAGGAGAACAAAATATTATTGCGCACACATGCAAAAAAGACATTTACCTCCTGCAAGGCTTATTTAAAACACCTAGACATTTTCAAAAAACATTATCAAAAAATATGGGGATTTGGTCACACCATATTGCTATATGGTGCTAAAGCCCACTTACTGCAACAAAGTACCCCATGATTAGTGGGTTCTACACTATCCATAGACTGGGAGATCCCGCTTCTCTGAACCATGGGAGCAATACACTCCTGTATATGGGAGAACTAGAGATCTCCACCCATGACACAGGTGGACACTAATGAGAGGCACTGATGAGGGTGTGGGGTGCTCCTCACCCAAAAGGATTTGGTCAGAATCCATACAATAGACAAACAAAATATTTGGGGGGCACACCCTTAAAGATGCATCAAAGATGGTGCAGCCATAAGACCATACAACAGAACAAAATATTACAGCGCACACATGCAAAAAAGACATTTACCTCCTGCAAGGCTTATTTAAAACACCTAGACATTTTCAAAAAAACATTAGCAAAAAATATGGGGATTTGGTCACACCATATTGCTATATGATGCTTAAGCCCACTTACTGCAACAAAGTACCCCATGATTAGTGGGTCCTACACTATCCATAGACTGGGAGATCCTGCTTCTCTGAACCATGGGAGCAATACATTCCTCTATATGGGAGAACTAGAGGTCTCCACCCATGACACAGGAGGACACTAATGAGAGGCACTGATGAGGGAGTGGGGTGCTCCTCGCCCCAAAAGGATTTGGTCAGAATCCATACAATAAACAAACAACATATTTGGGGGGCATGTCCTAAAAGATGCATCAAAGATGGTGCAGCCATAAGACCATACAACAGAACAAAATATTACAATGCACACATGCAAAAAAGACATTTACCTCCTTCAAGGCTTATTTAAAACACCTAGACATTTTCAAAAAACATTATCAAAAAATATGGGGATTTGGTCACACCATATTGCTATATGGTGCTTAAGCCCACTTACTGCAACATGCATGTGTGCGCTGTAATATTTTGTTCTGTTGTATGGTCTTATGGCTGCACCATCTTTAATGCATCTTTTAGGGTGTGCCCCCCAAATATCTTGTTTTTCACTTCCTAGGAGAGTCATCGAACCCCCAAGTCAATGGTAAGTAGGGTAACAAGAACAAAGCAGTGTGAGGCAACACTTACATGTGAAGGGGAGCAACAAAATCTTGGATAGTCCTTCAACCCGAGAGTAATTCTGCCCTAGGGGGCTCATGGTTCGTTGTCATGAGGAGCCTGTGGTCTTCTGCGTTGAGACCGGCGATTGCGCGGGGGCCTTTGAGGTCTGCCAGGAGGGTTCGCCGTTGGGTTATTGTTGCTAGAAGGCAGGGCAAACACTAGCCAACTGGGTAGCGACATCGGTGGTAGCCCAAGGGAGCTAAGGAAGGCAGGGACATCTGCGGGGTGCCGAAGGATATACATACGGCCTCCCTTGCGCGCAATCAGGTGGAAGGGATGACCCCACTTGTAGGTGATTCCCTGGTCACCGAATTTCTCCAGCAAAGGTTTCATGTAGCAGCGCATCTGGAGGGTCCTCTGAGAAACATCCGGTAGGAGAGTAATCCGAGCTCCGTCAAAGTCAATGTGCTCTCTGTGCCAGGCCCATTGAAGAATGTCTTCTTTGACAGAATAATTGTGTAAACAACAAAGGACATTTCTGGGTCTGTCTTCCACGGTGCCTCTGGGGCCGAGGGTTCTGTGAACCCTGTCGATGGCAATGGGTGTCTCCATCGGGCGCTCCAGGCAGTCATTAAATATGGCAGTCACAGTCATCAGCCTGATGGGTGGCCGCTGGCAAACCGCAAATTCCGATATTGCCCCTACGGTTACGGTTTTCCAGATCGTCTATGAATAGGTGTAGCTGCGCGATCTGGTCTGTCACCTCCTCGTGTGTTACTTGTAGGGCAAAGACATCATGAAGGAGGGCTGCAGTGTCAGTTTCCAGTGAGGAGACTTGTGTGGTCACTTCTGCCACTTCTTGTTTGATCCCCATGATTTCTTCACGGAGTGCCGCTTCCATTCTGGCTGCCACAGAGTCTAGATGATCTCTGGTGGGTAGTTTTTGCAAGAGTGCCCATAATGCTTGGTCACTACTGAGCAAGAAAGAGGGTTCATGTGAGGGCAAATCCAGTGGAGCTTCACTCATTGTAGCCTGCAGTTGTTGTGAGAGGGGCACTGAGAGATGAGATCTGGTGCTAGGAGGGCTGAATGCCTCATGGGGCTCACTGTAAACAGCCGCTGGGCTCCTCTCCTGGGCTGCCGAGAGATGTGAGGGACAGAGAGCGGGGGAGGCAGGGGGAGAGATCGCTAGATGGGGAGAACTGGAGCATATCATTACCGCGATCTTGTCTCTCCTCCCTTCCTTCAGGCAAGCCGGGCTCCGTCCTCGCAGCTGACTCTGGCACCATCTTGGCTGTATCCAGGGTGGATGCCACTGGCTGTTTCAGTACCAGGAACAGTTCCATACGGGCCTCGGAGCACACAGGACAGCAGTATAGCCTCCCTGGCTGTGTGGTTAGAGCTGAGAAGCCGGAATACGTCTCTGCGGGTAATCTGTTTAGGAGCCGCGGTCCGGGAGCCCTGGGAAGATGCGACTTCACTCAATTATTTCTTTATAATTTCTCGTGATCTCCTGAATATGTTATTTTTTTGTTTTCGTCAGATCTCCATAATAATGTATTTCATTTTAGTTTATAGTGTTTTTTTTATTTTTTACCTTGTTTTTTTTTTTTTTGCTAGTGCTCTCCATAATATTGTTTTTAGTTTTGTGTGTCAAGTTACCACAACACCATTATTATCTTGTATTTTTTAACCTCAAGGAGGCTGGTTTGTGTTGGTGTCCCTTGTTAATTTGCATTGTATTTTGGAAATGTACCTGCCTACTCACAAACAAACTGTCCTTTTTGAAGTAAAACACATAGGCAAGTATTAGTGAAAAAAAATAGCCATTTATTATAGGTCATAAGAAAATAAAGAGGAAGACAACACTGGAGAAACTGGGGAAATTGGCGAAGCCTTTGTACCCCAGGGCACACTTCAAGTATTTTCCAGCCAAAATTGGTAGCCTGAGGAGTCCATATATTAGTGAGCACAATCCGTTCCAGGACTACAAGAGATCAGGAACAGCAGCAGATGACCTATATGTCCCCAGGCTGTGGTCATACAACAGCCTGCGTCTTTTTTTTTAGACCAGACTGAACCCAGGCCATCACTTTCTTGTCTTACTTCCACTCTTCCTTACACACTTCCTTCCAGGCTGTGGCTGTGGTGTTGGAGGTGTGGCAGGAGGTGGAGGAGGAGGTGGAGGAGGAGGAGGAGGAGGAGGAGGAGGATGGTCGAACTCGCACAGGTGGGTTTGTTTGTGAGTTGGCCCCTCAACCCCTTATTTAGTGACGTATACATTATTTCCTCACACAAGAGGCGTTGGCCCTCCTCCATTTGCTGCACTTTGCTGGTAGTCATGCAGCCAAAGGCCTCTTGAGGAGCGGGGGTGGCTCTGAGGGCCGCCTTAGCCTTCCGAATCAGCCCAAGCGCTGCCTCCTGCACATGACTCCCCTTCCTGGGCCTTTTGGTTGGAAAGCGGAGGGATGGGTGCTGGGATTCTGTCAGGCTACTGGGCACGGCTACCTCCTGGCTGCCACTTCCCCCCGCCACCTCCTGGCTGCCACATTCCACAGCCTCCTCCTGGCTGCCACATTCCACGCCCTCCTCCTGGCTGAGGCTTTCCTGTGTATGAAAAGGGGACATAGTTTTAGTTTTTTATTCATCAATCACACACAATTTTCAGCTCATGACTGTTGCAAATTGAATGTTAACAAATAGAAAAGACTATCATTCTGACCCCAGAATTTTTCATTCTTGTCCCAAACATTTTTGGCCACTACTGTCTATTGATACGTAAAATACTTTATTAAATCGGCAATTAGTGATCAATAATAACATCTAGTTAACATCAATAAATTTACGACCAGAAATATGTAGAACAATGCTATACCTGACTCAATCTGGGCTCCTCCACTTCTTCCTGGCTGGAAGGCCCAGGTTGGACGTCGGAAGCCTCAGCTGGGGTGGAAGGAAGCGTGGAAGGAAGAGTGGAAGGAAGAGTGGGGAGTGATTGCCTGACTTCAGTCTGGTCTGACAGAAAACAGAAAGCAGTCTGTCATAGTACCACAGCCTGGGGACATAATTGTCATCTGCTGCTGCTCCTGATCTCATGGAATCCTGGACCTTATTGCTCCTCAGGCCACCAATTTTGGCTTTTAGATAGGGGATGGTTGCCGTGGGCACCACCTGCTTCACCAACTCCAGCAGTTTCTCCAGTGCTGCCTGCCTCTTTTGTTTATGATTATAATGCTGATGTTTCACCTGCCACAGACAGGGCAGCTCCCTGTACTTGTCTATGAATAGGGGGAGAAAGTTATGATCATTGAAGCCATCCATTTTCTCTGCAAGACACAACACAAGACAAACCCTAATGTCAGGCTAAACGCGCATAATCTTGTCCCAATATAGGCCTCAATCTAGAAGCAGTATAGGCCATTGATGCACCAAGTTAAAATGGTACCTTCATTAGAACGATCGGCACTTCCGCTACTCCTTCCTCTGCTCACAGATCGTACGTATGATGCATGCGTGTTACACTTTATGTACACTGCGCATGCGTGAAACTCCACTCGCCCCAGACATTCTTTCTAGTCTATTTTCCGCCCCTTGTCTTTCGGCACAGTGGGAGAGCACATGGCGGAGACAGAGCAAGTGCATGCAGACAACAGCAGCAACGACGAAAGCCCTGAGCCACGAACGTCCTGATCCCAGAGGAGATTTAAGGCCTCAAATATGTCCTTTGTGGAGATGGTGGACATCTTGAAGAGGGCTGACTATGATGGGAAGCATGGACCTTACCTAAACCCAAATGTGAGAAAGGCCAAGATCATGGCTAAAGTTGTGAAGAGTCTGCGCCGGAATTTTGGGGTACGACGATCGAAGGATCAACTGAGGAAACGATGGTCAGACCTTTTTTTTATTCACATAGGGGAGAAAAGACTCAGGACATCAGAGGACACCAGGGACCCCCAACCTCCTAAAGAAAAGGAAATCCCCACACCACAACCAGAGGATGTGGAGGAAGGAGAGGTTTATGAAGTGAGTGAAATAGTGACCACAACAGGTGAGTGTCTGAGAACACAGCTTCAGGTAATAGATGTATGCCTGCATATTTATAATACATGGTGTGTTTTTTAAATTTTAGGTGATGTTGATGTTGTGGAAGAAGAAACACATTTCACAAGTGGAAGTGCACACGTCCTCATCGGGGAGATCATGGTCTGCAATTGTGATTTACAGAAGATCAAGGAAGACGTCAATGATGTGGAAAAAAGACTCAAAAACATCATTGATGTTTTAAGCAGAGTCCAAAACACAACACAACAACATTTTTACATTTGTTGATAATTTAAATCTTTTGTTAATTTTTTTGAAGTCTATTGCAAGCCAAATTTTGAAGATGCACACAGAGTGTCAACATGTGCTATTTGCCACCACAGGATATCAATGTACGCGTTTTGGGGGTGCAACCCCTTCCTGGCAACTAAAGTAGTTGATGGGAAGGGGTTGCACCCCCGAAACACGTCCATTGATCCCCCATGATGGGAGCTAGCACATGTTGACCTTAGGCATAGGATCAGGAGGGAAATCCCCATTTTGACTGTCAATTTGTGTGCATCTTCAAAATTTGGCTTTCACAGGGGTGACATCACCTCATCTGATGAAGGCAATATCAACAAGGTTTGGACATACTAATGTCTGTTATTGCCTTCAATTTATCAAAGTTGAACTTTGTAAGTTCCTGAGTTGTGTATTGTTTTATGCTTTTAAACATGCCTGTTTACCACAAAAAAGGCTATTTTGTACTGTCAAACGCAAAAATGTTATTCCAAAAATAAGTTGTTTTTTTCAAAAACCCTTTTCTAATGCACATTTGAATGTGCAGAGTAAAAATTTTTGAAAAACAACAATGTGTGGCTTCTTCTTTCAATGCTCAATAGCATTTTTTGGTACTAAGTTGGTGTTTACAGTGACAAAGGGGGTTATTTACTAAAGGCAAATCCACTTTGCACTACAAGTGCACTTTCAGTACAGTTTCAAGTGCAGTTTCAAGCGCACTTTTGCAGTGCACTTGGAGTGCAAAGTGGATTTTCCTTTAGTAAATAACTCCCACAGTGCTTTTTTAATTTGCCACAATCACTCCATTTTCATGACTCCCAAAAAATCAGAAAAGAAACACAAGCAGTAAATCAAAGGAAATATTATTTCAGATTATCCAAAAACAAATTTAGATTTAAAATGTTTAGAGATTCTGTGGCATATCAATGGCCCCCCTACCCGCAAAGTACTCCAGATATTTTTGTCTCACTTCGCAGGTGCTTTGAGGGGGGGGCGCAAGCCAGGACGGCCAGCTTCAAGTGCCGTCAGGGTTGAAGGATCAGGAAAGCTGGCCTCAGTCCCAACTAAAGCCACATAGTTTGTTGCATTTTTTTTTAGAAAATTGTACAGAAGGCAGCAGGCAAGCACAATATGGTTGAGTTTATATTCCGCCATGTGGATTGGTGTCAGAAATAGGCGGAACCGGCTGGCCATTATCCCAAAAGCATTCTCCACCACTCTTTTGGCTCTGGCCAGCCAGTAATTAAAAACCCTCTGGTCCGGGGTGAGGGTCCTCAAAGGGAAAGGCCGCATAAGATGGTCCCCCAGCGCAAATGCTTCATCCGCGACGAAGACAAACGGGAGTCCTTCCACATTGTCTTCCGGAGGTGGCAAGCCCAAGCTGCCATTCTGGAGCCGTCTTTAAAACTTGGTCTGGGTGATGACTCCACCATCCAACATCCGGCCATTTTTCCCCACGTCCACATACAGGAACTCGTAAGTAGCCGACACCACCGCCAACAACACAATACTATTAACCCCCTTGTATGACCCCGAGTTGGGGTGTGGAACGATGTGGACGTGTTTTCCATCTATTGCCCCTCCGCAGTTGGGAAAGTCCTTCCTCTGGGCAAATTGGGAAGCCACAGTCTGCCATTCCTGTGGCGTTGAAGGAAACTGTGGAGTCAAACAAGAAAAAAATAATTAATACTTTTGCACATAACATTGCAAGCAGATTAGACACAAACATTCTTGGCCAACATCAGTATAACATTTATTTTAAGGAGTACTTAAAGACAAAACTCTAAGGTCCACTTATCAGATTACTCACCCCCTCTGAAGGCCCATTGTAAAAATTTTAGGGGGGGGGGATGTTTTGGACAGGTAACCCTCTCCACTTCATTGAGAGCTGAATGCATAAATAATGTGTTTAACTTTAGCCAGCCCCTCCTTACTTACACTATTGGTAGCTCACTGGACAGGTAAGAAGTGTCATAATACAAAAATATAAATACACACTGTCCTAATTGAAGCACTTTTTTACATTCTGCAATTACCTATCAAGATAATAGGAGAACAAAACTTTAAACAGTACCATTGAAAGTATTCAGGTAGGCCCTTTTCTACATGCTTTGGTGAATTCATCCATAAATATGAACACAAAAGTGGTAGGTATAGTGTGTATGGGTTAGGCAAAGTCAGCAGATAGAGGATTGGTATTGGTTGACTTAGCGGTTGGGGGGGATGGAGGGTTCCAAATGATTCCAAAAAGCCTCTGGCACTCTGCATGAATTTAAGCACACAAATAACATTTAAACACATTTTAGGGGTGTTTATGGTAAAGCAGTACTATGGAGCTGACAAAATACATTGTTAACCACTTTAGCCCCGGAATGATTTACCCCCTTCCTGACCAGAGCACTTTTTACAATTTGGCACTGCGTCGCTTTAACTGCTAATTGCGCGGTCATGCAATGCTGTACCCAAACGAAATTTGCGTCCTTTTCTTCCCACAAATAGAGCTTTCTTTTGATGGTATTTGATCACCTCTGCCGTTTTTATTTTTTACGCTATAAACGGAAAAAGACCGAAAATTTTGAAAAAAAATGATATTTTCTACTGTTTGTTATAAAAAAATACAATAAACTCAATTTTAGTCATACATTTAGGCCAAAATGTATTCGGCCACATGTCTTTGGTAAAAAAAAATGTCAATAAGCGTATATTTATTGGTTTGCGCAAAAGTTAGAGCGTCTACAAGCTGGGTACATTATCTGGAATTTACACAGCTTTTAGTTTATGACTGCCTATGTCATTTCTTGAGGTGCTAAAATGACAGGGCAGTACAAAACCCCCCAAATGACCCCATTTTGGAAAGTAGACACCCCAAGTAAAATTGCTGAGAGGCATTTTGAGCCCATTGAATGTTAATTTTTTTGTCCCAAGTGATTGAATAATGACAAAAAAAAAAACAAAATTACAAAAAGTTGTCACTAAATGATATATTGCTCACACAGGCCATGGGCATATGTGGAATTGCACCACAAAATACATTCAGCTGCTTCTCCTGAGTACGGGGATACCACATGTGTGGGACTTTTTGGGAGCCTAGCCGCGTACGGGGCCCCGAAAACCAATCACCGCCTTCAGGATTTCTAAGGGCGTAAATTTTTGATTTCACTCCTCACTACCTATCACAGTTTTGAAGGCCATAAAATGCCCAGATGGCACAACCCCCCCCCCCCCCAAATGACCCCATTTTGTAAAGTAGACACCCCAAGCTATTTGCTGAGAGGCATGTTGAGTCCATGGAATATTTTATATTTTGACACAAGTTGCGGGAAAGTGACATTTTTTTTTTTTTTTTGCACAAAGTTGTCACTAAATGATATATTGCTCACACAGGCCATGGGCATATGTGGAATTGCTCCCAAAAATACATTTAGCTGCTTCTCCTGAGTATGGGGATACCACATGTGTGGGACTTTTTGGGAGCCTAGCCGCTTACGGGGCCCGGAAAACCAATCACCGCCTTCAGGATTTCTAAGGGTGTAAATTTTTGATTTCACTCTCCACTGCCTATCACAGTTTCAGAGGCCATGGAATGCTCAGGTGGCACAAACTCCCCCAAATGACCCCATTTTGGAAAGTAGACACCCAAGCTATTTGCTGAGAGGCATGGTGAGTATTTTGCAGCTCTCATTTGTTTTTGAAAATTAAAAAAGACAAGAAAAAACTTTTTTTTTTCTTTTTTCAATTTTCAAAACTTTGTGACAAAAAGTAAGGTCTGCAAAATACTCACTATACCTCTCAGCGAATAGCTTGGGGTGTCTACTTTCCAAAATAGGGTCATTTGGGGGGGTTTTGTGCCACCTGGGCATTCCATGGCCTCCGAAACTGTGATAGGCAGTGAAGAGTGAAATCAAAAATATACGCCCTTAGAAAGCCTGAAGGCAGGGCTTGGTTTTTGGGGTCCTGTACGCGGCTAGGCTCCCAAAAAGTCTCACACATGTGGTATCCCCGTACTTAGGAGAAGCAACAGAATGTATTTTGGGGTGTAATTTCACATATTCCCATGGCATGTTTGAGCAATATATCATTTAGTGACAACTTAGTGCAAAAAAAATTAAAATTGTCTCTTTCCCGCAACATGTGTCACAATATAAAATATTCCATGGACTCGACATGCCTCTCAGCAAATAGCTTGGGGTGTCTACTTTCCAAAATGGGGTAATTTGGGGGGTTTTGAACTGTCCTGGCATTTTATGCACAACATTTAGAAGCTTATGTCACACATCACCCACTCTTCTAACCACTTGAAGACAAAGCCCTTTCTGACACTTTTTGTTTACATGAAAAATTTTTTTTTTTTTGCAAGAAAATTACTTTGAACCCCCAAACATTATATATTTTTTTAAAGCAAATGCCCTATAGATTAAAATGGTGGGTGTTTCATTTTTTTTTCACACAGTATTTGCGCAGTGATTTTTCAAACGCATTTTTTGGGGAAAAAACACATTTTTAAAATTTTAATGCACTAAAACACACTATATTGCCCAAATGTTTGATGAAATAAAAAAGATGATCTTAGGCTGAGTACATGGATACCAAACATGACATGCTTTAAAATTGCGCACAAACGTGCAGTGGCAACAAAATAAATACATTTTTAAAAGCCTTTAAAAGCCTTTACAGGTTACCACTTTAGATTTACAGAGGAGGTCTACTGCTAAAATTACTTCCCTCGATCTGACCTTCGCGGTGATACCTCACATGCATGGTGCAATTGCTGTTTACATTTGACGCCAGACCGATGCTTGCGTTCGCCTTAACGCGAGAGCAGGGGGGGGACAGGGGTGCTTTTTTTTTTTTTTATTATTATTTTATTTTTTTTGCTTTTTTATCTTATTTTTAAACTGTTCCTTTCATTTTTTTTTTTTTAAATCATTTTTATTGTTATCTCAGGGAATGTAAATATCCCCTATGATAGCAATAGGTAGTGACAGGTACTCTTTTTTGAAAAAATTGGGGTCTATTAGACCCTAGATCTCTCCTCTGCCCTCAAAGCATCTGACCACACCAAGATCGGTGTGATAAAATGCTTTCCCAATGGCGCTGTTTACATCCGGCGAAATCTAAGTCATGAAATGCTCGTAGCTTCCGGTTTCTTAGGCCATAGAGATTTTTGGACCCACTCTGGTCTCTGATCAGCTCTATGGTCAGCTGGCTGAATCACCGGCTGCATTCTCAGGTTCCCTGTTGAGACAGGAGAGCCAGAGAAAAACACGGAAGACGGTGGGGGGGCATTCCCTCCCACTGCTTGTAAAAGCAGTCTAGAGGCCAATTAGCTGCTAGGATTGCTTTTACATGAAAGCCGACCGCTGGCTGAAAAGAATGATACCAAGATGATACCTAAACCTGCAGGCATCATTCTGGTATAACCACTCAAAGTCGTGAACGGCGTACCTGAAGACAAAAAAATGGTTAGCAATAAAACACAGTAAACGGTAAAGTATAAAAAATTGCATACCTGAAAAGCAAACATGATAAAACATAATAACAATAAAACATTGCAGAATAGAATACAGTAAAAAAAAGAGCAGAACAATAGAGAGAGAATAGAGAGAGAGAGAACAATAAAACGACAACTATTTTTTTTTATTTTATATATATATATTTTTTTTTTTACACTTTTTTTTCTAACTAACTTTTGTAACTGTAACCGGTTCCAGGTTCGGGTCTCTCAAAATGTGATGGCATCTTGGGAGACCCTGTGAAAGTGTGCCTAGTCTGTGCAATGCTGTACCCTACGCTAATACTCAACTAGTGAATGGTAGCGTTCAAAACATTCACCAATGCAAAGACCAGGTTTGTCAGGACAGGAGGGACAATAATAGCGGGTGTCACGCCTATATCCGCACTTGCTGCAGACAGGACATCTTTTTTGGGGGGTTCGTTGGGTGGGGTACTCGGGAGGACATAAAGAAAATGCCTCTCATGCAGCCGACTGCATTTGGTTGGGAATGTGAATGGGGGAAGTACGGGCGCTGCAGAAGTGGTGGGTTCCCAATTAGGATTGGCGATTGCAGCAGGAAGGGCACTATGGGCACGAAGGGCCTGTTTGTCTTCTTCTTGGTGGCAGCGGGACACTACTTGTGCTTGCCACCTCACCAGCTCGAACTGCACTTATGGGACTCGCCACGTCACCAAGTGTTACTGCAGTGCTGGTTTGACTACAACCGGGGTGTACTAGGCTGCTGGTGCTTGCCAGTTCACCAAAACGCTACCAAAAAAACTGTTAGCGATCGCAGGGATCAGGCCTGACTCTGCGAACGCTGCAGTTATGCATTTAATGTTTTGTAAGTGACAGTGATCGATCGATACTGCACTTGGATGGGCTGGGCTGGGCTGGGCCGGGCGGAGGGGCAAAACGCAGGTGCTAGCAGGTATCTGGGCTGATCCCGCTAACACTGCGTTTTTGGGAACCCTAAACTGCTGGGGACGTTATTATAGATCTGATCGGATCAGATATGGAACCGTTCAGATACTATACCACTAAAGGAGGTGTACGGTGCGTGCGTGGGTGTTAGCGCTACTGGCGCTAACCTGGCGCTGCTTGGGGCTGGTGCTTGCCAGTTCACCAAAATGACTGCATTTGGTTGGGGATGTGAATGGGGGAAGTACGGGTGCTGCAGAAGTGGTGGGTTCCCAATTAGGATTGGCGAATGCAGCAGGAAGGGCATTATGGGCACGACGGCCTGTGTTTGTCTTTTTGGTGGCAGCGGGACACTACTTGTACTTGTCACCTCACCAGCTTGAACTGCACTTATGGGACTCGCCACGTCACCAAGTGTTACTGCAGTGCTGGTTTGACTACGACCGGGGTGTACTAGGCCGCTGGTGCTTGCCAGTTCAATAAAAAGCTACCAAAAAAACTGTTAGCGATCGCAGGGATCAGGCCTGACTCTGCGAACGCTGCAGTTATGCGTTTAGTGTTTTGTAAGTGACAGTGATCGATCGATACTGCACTTGGGTGGGCTGGGCCGGGCGGAGGGGCAAAACGCAGGTGCTAGCAGGTATCTGGGCTGATCCCGCTAACACTGCGTTTTTGGGAACCCTAAACTGCTGGGGACGCTAGTATAGATCTGATCGGATCAGATATTGATCCGTTCAGATACTATACCACTAAGGGAGGCGTATGCTGCGTGCGTGGATGTTAGCGGCACTGGCGCTAATCTGACGCTGCCTGGGGCGATGCATATCACCGTCGGGCCATCAGGGGGCTAAACCTTTATTAGGTAATAAACGGCGGGTGTCCTGACACTATAAAAAATAAACTAACTAACCAGTGTCACCCGTAACAGTTATACGGTGATCACTGGTGAAAGGGTTAACTAGGGGGCAATCAAGGGGTTAAAACATTTATTAGGTAGTATATGGGGGTCCCTGACGCTATAAAACGCTGACGGCGAACCTAAATATTTACCTCCCTAACTAGCGTCACCAGTGACACTAATACAGCGATCAGAAAAATGATCGCTTAGTGACACTGGCGACGGGGGGTGATCAAGGGGTTAAAACTTTATTAGGGGGGGTTAGGGGGGTATCCTAGACCTAAAGGGGGCTAACACTAACTGCCCTACCACACTAACTGTCACAAACTGACATCATGCAGTAATCAGAAAAAAAAAAACAGCTTGGTGTCAGTGTGACGGGGGGGGGGGGGGGTGATTAGGGGGTGATCGGGGTGTATTGTGTGCCTGGCATGTTCTACTGTGATGTGTAGTGTTGTGCACTCACATTGCAGTCTTCTCTCCTCGGCGCCGGAATGGAAAATGCCGAGCCAAGGAGAGATGACATCATTTCCTGTTTACTATGCAGAGGCAGAGGAAGATTCTCATTGGCCGGGAGCGATCGCGAGGGGGGGGCCACGAATGGATGGTCGCCCCGACCTTTGGCTTAATCCCTTACTATCTCTATCCTCCTATAGCCTACTGTGGGCGTGAGCTGGGAGACTCTGGGGGTCACGACCTGGAGGCAGTTACAGCCCAGTCCATCCTCACCACTAGAGGCTCTGGTGAACACCTGCTGGCTCTTAGACTCCGCGCCCTAGGGAATCTTACGCTCTAGCCCCTGTGGGATCCATCTTGGTGTTCCAGCGGGCCTGCCTTCCTTTACCACCCAGACTTCAAACCGCAGCAGTCAGCCATAGGGTCCACTACCTTTGTGGTGCACTCCTGATCCCAATGGTGTGCATCTGTCACCTAGCCTCAGGTGACCTGACACCTTTTCCTCAGCTAGTACTTGCCAGGCGCCATTTGGGTATGTGTGACTGGATTACACGAAACTCAGCCTGGTCATCTGACTGCACACTGGAACCTTCGGAAATGGTCAGGAATCCCCTGCTTCCTTTCTAGCAGCACATGGGTGCAGGAGGCCTCTTGATCTGCTCTGAAAGCAATCAACCATGCCTTCTTGTCTAGAATTAATGTCTTCACCTCCTGGCTGGTCTGCTCTTCAGTCCAGACATCCCCAGACTGTAGGTGAGCACCTTCTTCATCACACCACTGGGCTGCAGCAGCTGGGTCCATCTTGGCACTTGTATGGGTGCTGTCTTGAGGGGTTGATTGCAAAGTAGCGGTATTATCCCAGGCAAGCCCCCAAGTGTAGCGCTACCCCCGGAGGAGCCGTTTAAGTATGTTTGGTTCTGTACTCTGCCTTTCAACCCCAATAACAGTCTCAGCCCCCTCTGGCACACCTGGCAATAGTGTAAGTTCAGGGACCAAATGAGAAACACACATATTGTGATAAAACACAGAAATTGTCTTTATTGCAATATTTCTGTGGAAAAGAGTAGCAAACAGTTATGCCCCGTACACACGGTCGGATTTTCCGATGGAAAATGTCCGATCGGAGCGTGTTGTCGGAAATTCCGACCGTGTGTGGGCTCCATTGGACATTTTCCATCGGATTTTCCGACACAAAAAGTTGGAGAGCAGGAGATAAAATTTTCCGACAACAAAATCCGATCTCGTCAATTCCGACCGTGTGTGGCCTGTTCCGACGCACAAAGTGCCACGCATGCTCAGAAGAAATTCCGGCACGGAACAGCTCGTTCTGGTAAACTTAGCGTTCGCAATGGATACAGCACTTTCGTCACGCTGCAATGTAAAAAATGGTTTAATACAGCGCACTCTCTTCTTCTTTATAATGTGACAAGAATATAGTAATTTTGCTGCTCATATTCACACAGACTTCTCACAAACTTATTTTGTTACTATTTATCTGGATTCCCTCAATATATTTTGATTGCTCACATGATCATCTGACAACATATTTTTTTTTTTTTTTTGGCTTTAATGTAGATTATTTTTTTGTGTTTGTATTTTTTTGAAGTGTTTTTTTTTTTTTTTTGGGATTTTGATTTGTACTCCCGAAAATGTTTGTGTGTGTTTTTTGTGACAAGTTCCCACAACACCATTGATATGTTGTTCTATTTAATCTGTAGGAGATTGTTTGGTGTTGTTGTCCCTTGTTAATTTCACATTTTATGTTAGAAATGTACCTGAATCGTCACCAACAAACTGTCCTTTTTGGATGAAAACACACACAGGAGAGTATACTTTCCCAAAAAATTTTTTATTAAGGGCTCACAACTAAACAAAGAGGGAGGCAACGCTGGAGAAACTGCAGAAGTGGGCGAAGCCTTGGACCCCCAGGGCAGACATCAATAATTTTAAAGCAAAATTGGTGGCCTGAGGAGTCCATATCTAAGGGAGGGCAGTCTGGTCCAGAAGTCCCAGAGATCCGAAAAGCAG
The DNA here is from genome assembly GCA_037952835.1 of Lithobates septentrionalis. Lineage (NCBI taxonomy): Eukaryota > Metazoa > Chordata > Amphibia > Anura > Ranidae > Lithobates > Lithobates septentrionalis. Next base: position 315,355 of record JBBDGP010000945.1, on the reverse strand, counting down.
CAGATGACATCTGTGTCCCCAGGCTGTGGTCATACGAGAGACTGCATCTTCTGTCAGACCAGACTGAACCTAGGGTCATCACTCTCAGGTCTTCCTTCCACGCTTCCTTACACGCGGTGGCTGTGGTGGTGGAGTTGTGGCAGCAGGAGGAGGAGGAGGAGGAGGATGGTCCAACTCAACCACGTCGGTCTTGGGTGTTAGTTCCCCACTCACCCCCTTACGTAGCACTTTATAAATAAGGGCCTCACAGAGCCTGCGTTGACCCTCCTGCATGCCCTGCAGTTTGGTGGCAGCCATGCAGGCAAAGGCCTCTTCAGGAGTGGGTAAGGCTCTGAGGGACGCAGAAGCCTCCTGGATGAGCCTGAACGCTGAATCCTGCACGGGACTCTGAGTCATCTTCCTGGCTCTTTTATATGGAAGGCGAAGGGGAGGAACCTGAGACTCAGTCAGGCTGCGACTGGTCCCTGGCTTCTCCTGGCTGCCACTTAGCCCCGCCTCCTCCTGGCTGCCACTAATCACCGCCTCCTCCTGACTGCCACATTCCACAGCCTCCTCCTGGCTGAGGTCTTCCTGTGTATGAAAAAGGGACATAGTTTTAGTATTTTTTTCATCAATCACACACAATTTTCACCTCCTGACTGCTGCAAATTGAATGTTGACAAATATAACAGACTATCCTTCTGAGCCCAGCATTTTTCATTCTTGTCCCAATTTTGTGTGCCCACTACTGTCTATTGATATGTAAAACACTTTCAAGCAACAATTAGTGATCAATACTAACATCTAGTAAACATCATTTATTTATTGACCAGAAATCTGTAGAACAATGCTATACCTGACTCCAGCTGGACTCCTCTACTTCTTCCTGGCTGGAAGGCCCAGGTTGGACATCAGAAGCCTCAGCTGGGGTAGAAGGAAGCGTGGAAGGAAGAGTAGAGAGGGATTCCCTGACTTCAGTGTGGTCTGACAGAAATCGCAGTCTCTCATAGTACCACAGCCTGGGGACATAAATGTCATCTGCTGCAGCTCCGGACCTCTGGGAATCTGTGACCTTCTTGCGCTCCCTAAGATATGTGCTCCTCAGGCCACCAATTTTGGCTTTTAAATAGGGGATGGTTGCTGTGGGGACCACCGGCTTCACCAACTCCAGCAGTTTCTCCAGCCCGCTGCCTGCCTCTTCTGTTTATGGTTATAGTGGGGGTGTCTCACCTGCCACAGACAGGGCAGCTCCCTGTATTTGTCAATGAACAGGGGGAGGAAATTGTGGTCGTTGAACCCATCCATTTTCTCTGCAAGACACAACACAAGACAAACCCTGTCAGGCCAAACTCCCCTAATCTTGTTACAATATAGGCTTCCATTTCTAAGCAGTATAGGCCCAAGTTTAGATCCTTCCTTCGTTATCATGATCGGCGCCTCCGATGCTCCTTCCTCCGCTCACAGATCGTACGTAAGACGCACGCGTGTTACGCTTTATACACACTGCGCATGCGTGTAACTCTGCCCGCCCCTGACGTTCTTTCTAGTCTATTCCCCGCCCCTTTTCGTTCGGCGCAGTGGGGGAAGAGCACATGGCGGAGACACAGCGGGTGCGTGCTAATTGTAGCAACGAGGAGGAGGAAAGGCCGGATCCGGACACGTTCCGATCCAGAAGGAGATTTAAGGACTCAAATATGTCCTTTGGGGAGATGTTGGAGATGGTGGACATCCTGAAGAAGGCCGACTATGACGGGAAGTATGGGCCTTACCCCAACCCCAATATCAGAAAGGCCAAGATCATTGCGAAAGTGGTCAGGAGTCTGCACCGGAATTTCGGGGTACGACGATCGAAAGATCAGCTCAGGAACCGGTGGTCGGACCTCAAATTACGAGAACATGAGCAGTACAGAAAGATCCGGAGAGTGCTGCAAAAAAGTAAGTAGTTGTGCTGTGTTCCTATTCTTTATGTTTATTACATTCGTGCTGCTCCATGTGCTTTTAGGAACTGTTGTACAGTTTAAAATGGCAACTTTCATGTTCATGGGCACATTATTCGTTCGGATCAAACATTTTTCTTTCGGACTATAAATACCATTGTTTAGGCCATATGCATTTGGCCACCATTTTGACGCCCTATACTTGTCTTAAAAGAATTGGGTTGTGTAGATGGCTTTGTTACTAGAATGAAATGAAACTAGATTCTGTGTAAGGAGAGGACACTGAGCAGCAGTTTTCACATCTGGACACTGGAGCACTAGTGTGGGACACAAGAACACCATTTTTACTAGGGGGGGCACACAGGTGCTCCAGTGTATACTATGGGGGGGGCTACATCTGTGAAGCTTGTACTAAGCAGGTAAAGTATTGCAGGTTGACAAAGGACACTAAAAAAGCTACATCTTGGAACTCTGCTAAAATTGACAATTGTACCCCACTTCCAAGCAATGTTTCCTATTTCTAGTTCTGCCATCAAATATCTGTGTGCTAATTATACCATTTTTGTTTGACATGGGGGATAAAAGACTCGGAGGACATCCCTCATCTGAGGAGACCAGAGCCCCCCCCCCCTCTGGAAGAAGGGGAAATCCCCCCAACACAAGCTGAGCAGGAGGAAGAAGACGTGGTGGAACTAGTCACCACAACAGGTGAGTGTCTGCAACCACAGGCTCAGATAAGAGATGGATGGCGGCATTTTTTTAGACCTAATTTATTTTGGGGTTCCTCTCATTTTAGGTGATCGTGAGGTTGTGGATCCAGATCCTTTCACATCCGAAAGTGCCCAGATCCTGATCGGGGAGATCATGGGGTGTAATTTACAGTTGTTAATCATCAAGAAAAACATCAATGATGTTATTCCAAAAAATAAAAACATCATTGATGTTTTGGGGCGAGTTTAAAGCCCCTCCAAATCACTTTCTTCTTTTGTGTGCTACAATGTGCTAAATGTTTTTGTGATTTTTCCCAAAGCCAAATTTGGAGGATGCACACAGTGTGTCAACATGTGCTATCTGCCATCACGGGAGATCAATGGACGCGTTTTGGGGGTGCAACCCCTTCCTCAATAATAAAGTAGCTGAGAGGAAGGGCTTGCTCCCCCAAAACACGTCCCTTGATCCCCCGTGATGGCAGCTAGCACATGTTGACATTCGGCAATTGGTGTGCATCTTCCAAATTTGGCTTTTCCTGGGGTGACTTCACCCCATCTGAACGCAATATCAAACACAGTTCCTAAATACTCATGTCTGATATTGCCTTCAAATTCTACCAAATGTGACGTTTGTAAGTTCAAGATTTGTGTCTTTCTTGTTGGTTTTACACAGGCCTGTTTTATCTAAAATGGACATTTTGAGTTTTGATAATGCTACCCCAAAAATTATTATACAACAAACATGTTGGTTTGTTTGAAAACCTTTGGTAAATGCACATGTGATTGTGCAGGTATTAAAAATATTGTTAATCAAGAATGTGTGGATTATTGTCTCAACGCTACAACACTTCTGGGGTGATGTCATTGTTGTTTTCTGAGAAAATGGGGGTTATTTCCTAAGGGCAAATCCTCTTGGCACTACAAGTGCAGTTGCAACTGCAGTTGCAACTGCACTTGTAGTGAAATGTGTTTTTGCATTTTAGTAAATAACAGCCAACAGTGCTTTGTATAATAAGGTTACACAATCACGACATTTTCGGGACTCAACACATTTCTGTCAGGGTCAGCTAAAACAAACACAAGTAGGAAATGTCCACAAAGAATTTCTTTTTTTGTTTTATTATAAAAAGGCTTCACGGATTTGCTGGCATATTGATAGCCCCCCTACCCGCAAAGAACTCCAGGTAGCGTAACCGGACATCACGGGCACTCAGGGAGGGCAAGCCAGGACGGCCGCTTTCAAGCGCCATCAGTGTGGTTTGATGTATCATTCTGGCCTCAGGCCCAACTGAGCCAGCATAGTTGGCCGAATGTTTCCTTAAAAAGTTATGGAGAACACAGCACGCAAGTATAATATGGTTCAGTTTATACTCCGCCATATGGATGGGTGTCATAAATAGGCGAAACCGGCTGGCCAGGATTCCAAATGTGTTCTCCACCACTCTTCGGGCTCTGGCCAGCTGGTAATTAAAAACCCTCTGTTCCGGGGTGAGGGTCCTCATTGGGAATGGCCGCATAAGGTGGTCCCCCAGCGCAAACGCTTCATCAGCAACGAACACAAATGGGAGTCCTTCAACATTGTCCTCTGGAGCTGGCAAGTTCAAGCTGCCATTCTGGAGACGCCTGTAAAACTCAGTCTGGGCGATGACTCCACCATCGGACATCCGGCCATCCTTCCCCACGTCCACATACAGGAAGTCGTAATTAGCTGACACCACCGCCAACATCACCATACTATTAAACCCCTTATAGTTGAAATAGTATGACCCCGAGTTGGGTGGTGGGACGATGTGGACGTGTTTCCCATCAATTGCCCCTCCGCAGTTAGGAAAGTCCCACCGCTCGGCAAAGTGGGAGGCCACAGTCTGCCATTCCTGTGGCGTGGAAGGAAACTGTTGAGGAAAAAACAATAAACATTACTATTTTTTCTCAGAAACATGGCAAGCAGATTAGACACAAACATTATGGGGCAACCTCCAGATAGCATTTATTAAGGGGAATTTAACAACGCCAAAGTATAAGGTACACCTATCATATTCCCCCTCCCCCCTCTCATGGGCCATTTCTAACATTATAGGGGGTGTGTGGAAATCTTGGACAGGTAACCCTCTTCACTTTGAGAGATGAATGCCTAAATAATGGGTATTACTTGGAACAGCCCCTCCTTAGTTACACTATTGGCAGACCACTGGACAGGTAAGAAGTGTCATAATACAAAGATATAAATACACATTGTACACATTTGAGGACATTTGGACATTATGCTATTACCTATCAAGATAATAATAGGATAGAAAAACTTGAAACAGTACCATTTGAAAGTATACAGGCAGGCCCTTGCACTACATGCTTTGGGGAATTCATCCATAAATCTGAACACAAAAGAGGTGGGTATAGTGTGTATGGGTTTGGCAAAGTCAGCAGATAGATGATTTAGGATAGATAGAGAATTGTGATCAGCTGACTTAGCAGTTGGGGGTTGGGAGGGTTACTAAAAATTATTTGGGGACACCACCAAAAAAAAGCCTCTGGCACTCTGCCTGAATTTAAAGCAAAAATAACATTTCTAAACATTTTGGGGGGGTGTTTGGGGTAAAGCACTACTATGGAGCAGAAAAAATACATTGTTAAGTGACTACATGAGGTGAATATAGGGCCAGGAGACACCATGCTGGGGAGGTTATTGAAGGGCAAATATGTATGAAGGACCTAAAATAATAATTACATAAAAATCCAGCATGCATGAGAACAAAGGGGACATTCACAGCATATTACAATCATGGTAATTAGGGAATGAGGAAAGAAATACAAGATATTAGCAAACATTCAATACAATAAAATGTGATATAAAGGATAAATCTTACCTTCATATACTCCTTCTGCAGGACCTGTATGATGGCAGAACAGGTCTCTGGGATAATGATACCCAGAGCATGGGGGAGATGCCTGTCGAGAACTTGAGGTCCTGCAGGCTTCTCCCTGTCGCCAAATACCGCAGGGTAGCGACCAACCTCTGCTCCGGAGTGATGGCTTGCCTCATGCAGGTATCCTGCCTGCTAATATAAGGGGTCAGCGAAGCCAACAGACGGTGAAACACGGGGTCCGTCATCCTGAGAAAGTTCCTGAAATCATCAGGATTATTCTCACGGATCTCACGGAGCAAAGGCATATGAGAGAACTGGTCACGCTGAAGCAACCAATTCTTGGTCCATGAACTCCTCCCCACCCTGTTCATGGACTGGACTTGTGTCAAGGTCAGGACCCCAACACCAAGCCCCCGCACAGCACGAACTCTACGAGGAGTACGCATACGCAACATGGCTAGAAAACGGTCGGCTGCTCAGAACGAAGTAACAGAACGCACTGAAGAACAGCAAGGCCTGTGAAGAGCGACCTGAAAAACAGTAACGAACGAACAAGAATACAATGACTAAAGTCACGCGGAACTTGCTTGCACGCACTGAAGAGCAGATACAAACCCACAAGCACAAACTGAACAGCAGAAAACGATCTGAAAGCCACGAGTCTGAAAAAGCGCGAATCGTCTCTCACCAAACTTTTACTAACACGAGATTAGCAAAAGGAGCCCAAAGGGTGCCGCGCTTGGTTCTGAACCGGCCTTTTCTAGTCTCGTCGTACGTGGTGTACGTGACCGCGTGGTTGGCGATCGGAAATTCCGACAACTTTGTGCGACCGTGTGTAGACAAAACAAGTTTGAGCCAACATCCGTCAGAAAAAATCCTAGGATTTTGTTGTCGGAATGTCCGAACAAAGTCCGACCGTGTGTACGCCCTATAACAGTATATATTCAAGTAATCCAACTGGAGAGCAAAAACTGAGATTAAGATCAATATAGCTCAATCCTATATTCAGGCTGCTTTCAGGGAATTCCAAACCTGAGAATAACCCCAAGAGCAGAGGCAAACACTTTAACAATACCAACTTTAAATCAGATTAGTTACCTCTACATAAATTGGCTCTATGAGTCCAGGCCGGAGGAGAGCAGAGGAAAGACCCTCTCTTATGTCAGACCTCTTTCTCCTTTCCAGTAACACCACAGGCCCAATTACCAATACTGTACCCAAATCAACATTCAATAAATCAGTTCACAATGTAGACTATCCCGCACACCCACTACATATACAGAGCCCTTGATGTGTGTGTGCGTGCCCGTATGGCACCAGTAACTTTAGTCCCTTTGAAGAAGGATGAGGCCTTGGATCTTCAGCTAGCCACTCTCATTGGTGCACTTAAACTACTGAATAGCAGGGCCAAACAGTACAACTGGCCCGGATTATCAATTAAAGAATGCAGGATCTTCCTCAAAAAGGTGAAAAGACAATGGTGTCTGTATACAGTGTCTTTGTATCTAAATGGCCTTGTGTCCTGTGGCACTACAGGTGTCATCAAGGTGATTAAGAGCAATGATGTCTGTATACAATGTTCATAAAGCCGGATGAGAAAAGTGAAACAACTCTGTCTGTTTGCAGTGTCCTTGTTCCCTGCAAATGGGCAACTGCCCTCTCACCAAATCCTGCTGTCAGGCCCAAATGAACGTCCTGGAAACAGGCAGGCTCTTCTGGTGACCCGACTGGTCACCTCACACTGAAACGCTTCACACCAACGATTCAGATGGGCCTGGTTTAGCACCTGGGATCCTCCTCTGACAGGTTGGATGTCCTCGACTGGCTGTGAAGCTTGCAAATGAGCTGTGGACTGACCTGGGGGGCAACACCTCCCCCCTGGGTCCAGTCTCTTCTGCCTCGTGGTAACTGAACTCCCTCAGGAATCAGGATGGAGTCTCTAGTTTCCTTGGCCCCAGAGCATGCTGGCTCTTGTAGTTCCTGCCCCCATACAAGGCTATGGGGCCATTTTTAGATGAGAACTACATGTCCCAGGATCTTTGGCAGCTGCTCCTTGTTAAAATCCTTCTGATTTGCTCCTGTAATTTCTCCTGTAATTGGCTCTCCGCCTCCTGCCAATAGAGACACACGGGGGAGGTTGAGTTGAGAGGTATGTTGATATAGCGCGGTCTTACCCCAAAGGGTCCCGACGCGCTTGGCGGAGTCCCTGGAGATAAAAAACCCCCAGGGACTAGGAGGAAACAGCAGCAGGGAAGCAGCATGAAAAATGGAACCAGAAAGGCTATGCAGGAAAGGCTTGTGTGAAGAGCCAAGTCTTCAATTTCCTGCGAAAGACCAGGATTAGGGATGAACCGAACACCCCCCAGTTCGGTTCGCACCAGAACCTGCGAACGGACCGAAAATTCGCACGAACGTTAGAACCCCATTGACGTCTATGGGACTGGAATGTTCGAAATCAAAAGTGCTAATTTTAAAGGCTAATTTGCATGGTATTGTCCTAAAAAGGGTTTGGGGACCCGGGTCCTGCCCCCGGGGACATGTATCAATGCAAAAAAAAATTTAAAAACGGGCGTTTTTTCAGGAGCAGTGATTTTAATGATGCTTAACCACTTCACGCCCCAGTAGAAGTCTGACGACGAAACGTGCGTAGAGCGGGTTACGAACGTCTTGCAGCACCTCTAACAAAGGGAATTCGCTAACTTTTGCCATGCTTGATTTGTTCATTTGAAATCGATGGGCATACCTTCTTTCCTTTACATGAAATTACTACACCACAATACGCAAGTAAAGTTTGGGGGATATCCTTGATTGCTACACAGTGGCAGACACTGTGACCATCCATACCCCTGCAGGGGAAAGGAGAATCCGGTGAGTGTAAGCATTGTCAGAGCATGCAGACAAGGCACTAATTAAAGAAACCAGCACCTGGATAAGAAGCTTTCCTATAGATATTTGACCCTCAAAGATTGAACACTACAAAATACTCCAAAAAGAACTTGTTTTTTCATAAACGGAACTTTTCCTATCCAACTAATACTGGTCACAGCACAAGAGTCACTATTTATGATGGATAATTTGCACAATGTTGTATGGATTTGTATGATTTAACACTGGTCACTTTAGTGATGCTGCACAATGCACTTTTGTTGAATAATTGAAGCACCTTAGGTTGCAATTGCACTTTTAACAGTAAGGACTTGGCACCAGTCACATATTTATTCATTTTTGGCACACACACTTTAGGAATTATAAAGAAAGAGGTTTTTTTTTGTCTCCATAAGGGCAGCGCCATATTATTCCTGTTTTCCTTTTTTAATTTTTTTAATTTTTTTCTTTTTTCTTTTTTTCTTTTTAACACTTTCCACCTAGATGATATTGTATCCATATCCATAACTACTTTATTACTTAATTTAAAGGGCACAATGCACCTTTGTTGAACAATTGGAGCACCAGTTGTTGTATTTTCACTTCTAGTAGAAATATTCGCCACCAGTCACAGTTTTATTCAATTTTTGAACACATACAGGTTTTAGAAGTAATTCTATAAGCACACTAGGCAATACATTCACTACAAAGAAGAAAATATCTTTTTGTCTCCATAAGGGCAGCGCCATACTACTCCTGTTTTTTTACCATTTTCTAATACTTTCCACTTAGGTGGTATTGTATTGTTTTTAACACTTTCCACCTAGATGATATTGTATCCATATCCACAACTACTTTATTACCTAATTTAAAGGGCACCTTGCATCTTTGTTGAACAATTGGAGCACCAGTTGTTGTATTTTCATTTTTAATAGAAATATTCACCACCAGTCACAGTTTTATTCAACTTTTGAACACATACAGGTTTTAGAAGCAATTCTATAAGGACACTAGGCAATACATTCACTACAAAGAAGAATTTTTTTTTTTTGTCTCCATAATGGCAGCGCCATACTACTCCTGCTTTTTTACCATTTTCTAATACTTTCCACTTAGGTGGTATTGTATGTGTAGAGGTAGCAGCCATATCCATAACTAAAACATTCAATCCATTGCGCGGATTTACCCCATACACCTACTTAACCACTTCAGCCCCGGAAGGATTTCCCCCTTCCTGACCAGAGCACTTTTTACAATTTGGCAATTTGAAAAAAAATGATATTTTCTACTTTTTGTTATAAAAAAAATTCAATAAACTCAATTTTAGTCATACATTTAGGCCAAAATGTATTCGGCCACATGTCTTTGGTAAAATAAATGTACACAAATGTACACGTACAGGTAAGTGATTCTGCCTGCCCGTGCCATTCTGCTGACGTATATCAGCGTGAGGTGGTCGGCAACTGGTTAAAGTAAAAAAAAAAAGTCAAAAATTCCTTTAAATACCGTACCTGGGGGGTGTCTATAGTATGCCTGTAAAGTGGCACATGTTTCCCTTGCTTAGAAGAGTCCCTGCACAAAATGACATTTTTAAAGGAATAAAAGTCATTTAAAACTGCTTGCGGCTTTAATGTAATGTCGGGTCCTTGCAATATGGATGAAAATCAGTGAGACAAAAGGCATGGGTATCCACTAGTCACAGGCCCTTTGGGTCTTGTATGGATATTAAGGGGAACCTCACACCCAAATTAAAAAAGGCCCTATATACTCTGAACAGCAGTATACAGGCGGTGCAAACAAGACAGGGACTGTAGGTTTGTTGTTAAGTAGAATCTGTTTGTAATTTTGAACTGGTACATTTGTAACGTGTTTAGCTCCAGCCAAAAATCTATTTTAAGCTTTTTGGAAAACATAGGGAAGGGTTATCACCCCTGTGACATTTGTTTTGCTGTCTGTGCTCCTCTTCAGAAGATTTCACCTCACTTTTTGTCCCAATGACAAATGTTTTTTTGAAAATTTGGGGTTTTTAGTGAAACAAGGATTGGTGATAAAGCATCAGTGTAAAGGAGACAAGTTTTTCCCATATTAACTTACAGGAGATAATTTCCCTTCCTAGGGGTAGATTTCATCTCACTTCCTGTTGTCTCCTTACATTTGCAAGTAGGAGTCGTTTGTAAGTTGGATGTTTAAGAGTAGGGGCCTGCCCTATATACTCAGCAGAAATTTGGGCCTTAGGTGTTGTTGTGGCCACAACACTGTAAGCCCTCACAGGGCCCTGCTGTGAAATATTAGATCAAGAATTGTAATTACATGCCCCTGTTGAACAGGGGCAGAAAAATTGGGCCTTTGGTGGTGGTGGTGGTGCTGGTGCCACAACACTGTAAGTCCACACAGTTACTCTTGGTGGGCGCAGAAACGGGCCCTGCTGTGAAATATTAGATCAAGAATTCTAATTACATGTCCCTGTTGAACAGGGGCTGAAAAATTGGGCCTTAGGCACTGGTGCTGGTGCCACAACACTGCAATCCCTCACAGATACTCTAGTTGGAGCGCAGGAACTAGCCCTGCTGCAAAGAATTGTATCAAAAATTGTAATTACACGCCCCTGTTAAACAGGGGCTGAAAAATTGGGCCTTAGGCACTGGTGCTGGTGCCACAACACTGCAACCCCTCACAGATACTCTAGTTGGAGCGCAGGAACTAGCCCTGCTGCAAAGAATTGCATCAAAAATTGTAATTACACGCCCCTGTTAAACAAGGGCTGAAAAATTGGGCCTTAGGCACTGGTGGCGGCGCCCAGAACCAAAAATGTTCTTACAAGCTATCAGCATGATCTTGGAGGAGGAAGAGGATAATTACTCAGGATAGTCACTCAGCATCAGCATAAGTAGTCTTTGAAGGGATCTGACATTTCAAAAAAAATTATTCGGTTACATCAGCATCAGGTGCTTGGTAGCTGGTGGTGATCCAAGACTGATTCATTTTTATGAAGGTCAGTCGATCGACTGAGTCAGTGGACAGATTCACCCTGTGATCGGTTACAAAGCCTCCAGCAGCACTGAATGTGCGTTCCGAAAGAACGCTGGATGCAGGACAGGCCAGTAGCTCAATTGCATACTGTGCAAGCTCTGGCCAGTGATCCATCCTCAAGACCCAGTAACCCAGAGGATTTTCAGTGGGAAAGGTGTCCAAGTCAGATCTTGCCCCTAGGTATTCCTGCACCATGTAAAACAGACGCTGGCGATGGTTGCTGGAACCGATCATACCTTGGGGCTGCAGACTAAAAAATTGTCTGAACGCATCGGTCAGAGGGCCACCTTCTCCACTGCTCCTTCTTTGACTGACCGAGGCCTCAGCAACACGTTGTCCAGAAACAGGAGTTTGTAACCTCTCAGTCTCTGGGAACGCGTTGCACAGACCTTTCTGCAAGGCCTCCCGAAGATGTTTCATCCTCTGCTCCCTCTGCAACGGCAAGATAAGGTCCGCAACCTTATCCTTGTAACGTGAATCAAGGAGGGTTGCCAGCCAGTATTGTTCCTTCTCCTTGATACCACGAATACGAGGATCCTTCCACAGGCTTTGCAGAATCAGGGAGGCCATGCACCGTAGGTTTGCTGAGGCATTCGGTCCAGAGTCCTCTGGGTCACTAAGGACGACATGATCTGCAGCCACCTCCTTCCAGCCACGTACAAGTCCATGTGTTTCTTGGGACTGTAAATGATCCCTTAAAGACTGCTTCTGATGCTGAGTGCCAGGCTCCACCTCTATACTGACACAATCCTCCTCCTCCTCCTCCTCCTCTTCCTGTGTGATCGGCAGGAACACTGTCTGGGTAAAGGGGGCCTTGAGAGCTAAGGAAGTCCTCCTCTTCCTGCCTCTGTTCTGCCTCAAGTGCCCTGTCCATTATTCCACGCAGCGTGTGCTCCAACAGGTGGACAAGGGGGGCAGTGTCACTGATGCATGCACTGTCACTGCTCACCATCCTCGTGGCCTCCTCAAATCGTGACAGGACAGTGCATGCCATGCATCCCTGATTATGGCCCACTGGCGTGGGGAAAAAACCAAGCTCCCCTGACCCTGTCCTGGTGCCATAGTCGCACAGGTACTAATTGATGGCCCTCTGCTGCGTGTGCAGCCGCTGCAGCATGGCCAACGTTGAGTTCCACCTGGTGGGCATGTCACAGATTAGGCGGTTCTTGGGCAGGTTAAATTCCTTTTGGAGGTCTGCCAGCTGAGCACTGGCATTATATGACCGGCGGAAATGCACACAGACTTTCCTGGCCTGCCTCAGGACATCCTGTAAGCCCGGGTACCTGCCCAATAACCGCTGCACCACCAAGTTAAGGACGTGAGCCAAACAGGGCACATGGGTCATTTGTCCCTGTCGGAGGGCGGAGAGGAGGTTGGTGCCATTGTCGCAAACCACCATTCCTGCCTTAAGTTGGCGTGGCGTCAACCACCTCTGAACCTGCCCCTGCAGAGCTGACAGAACCTCTGCCCCAGTGTGGCTCCTGTCCCCCAAGCACACCAGCTCAAGCACCGCATGGCATCTTTTGGCCTACGTACTTGCGTAGCCCCTGGAACGCCTACGGAGCACCGCTGGTTCAGAGGACAAAGCACAGGAAGAGGCCATGGAGGAAGAAGAAGAGGAGGGGGTGGAGGAGAGAGGTGTGGCAGAATCATTAGTAGTGGCATTTTGGAGGCATGGTGGCGGAACAACCTCCAACACTACTGCACCTTGTCCTGTATCCTTCCCAGCTGCCAGCAAAGTCACCCAATGTGCCATGAAACTTAGGTAACGTCCCTGTCCATGCCTGCTGGACCATGAGTCAGCGGTAATATGCACCTTACCGCTGACCGCCCTGTCCAGCGAGGCCAAGACATTGCCTTCTACATGCCGGTAGAGAGTCGGAATCGCCTTCCGTGAGAAAAAGTGGCATTTGGGAACCTGAAACTGAGGAACCACACATTCCACAAACTCACGGAAGGGAGCAGAGTCTACCAACTGAAAAGGTAGCAGTTGAAGTGCTAGCAATTTTGCCAAGCTAGCATTCAACCGCTGGGCATGTGGATGGCTGGGAGCGAACTTCTTTTTGCGGTGCAGCAGCTGGGGCAGGGAAATTTGCCTGGTACAATCTGACGTTGGTATACCGATAGCAGATTGCCCGCAAGTACTTGGCTGTGACACACCTAATTCTACACCTTCATTCCTCTCAGTGCAGGTCTCAGAGAGGACTGAAGGTATAGTGGGGCTGGAGATCCCAGCTGATGAGGAGTAAGGAGAGGTCCTCTTTGTTTTTTGGTGTGGGTCTTTTAGGTATGCTTGCCAACGAACTGCATGGCAGGTCAACATATGTCTGGTCAAGCATGTGGTGCCCAAGCGGGAGATGTTTTGGCCACGTGAGATACGCTTGAGGCATATGTTGCAAATAGCAGCGGTGCCATCTGATGCACTCGTCTTTTAAAAAAAGGCTCACACCAAAGAACTTTTGGAATAAAACGCAGAGAAAGCAGCGCCCTGCACATGCGAAGCTCTGAGTTGTGATGCAGTCAGTGTGCTGCCCTTAGGCTGGCCCCTGGAGGGCATTCTGCCTTGTCGGTGTTGTGCCTCCTCCTCCTCCTCTCTACTATCAGGCACCCACGTTGAGTTAGTGACCTCATAATCCCCTCCCTCCTCATCACTGGGGCAAACCTGGCAGTATACTGCAGCAGGGGGAACATGACTGCCAGATTGCTGTCCTTCTTGGGCACCCCCCTGTCCGTGCTCACGTTACTGCCTTTATCTAGCTCAGTATCATCATCAGAGCCTTCTAAACGCTGGGCATCCTCCTGGAGCATGTACCCAACACTGTGGTCAAACAGTTCGAGGGACTCCTCAGGAGGACATGGTGGGGCTAGGGAAGGAGTCACTGATGCCATTGAGCCGAGGGAAGAGGCCGCGTTGGCAGCTGCTTTGCCAGACAAAGTACCCTGAGCATGGGTGAGAGAGGATGAGGAGGATGATGATGGCTTGGTCATCGACTCTACCAAGTCTTCCGCATGTTGCGGCTCAACATGGCCAGCTGCCGAAAAAAAGGCCAAGCGTGTCCCACGGCCACGTGCTGATGCACCGTGTCCACAACCAGCACTGTTGCCTCTAGACACAGAGCCTGCCTGCCCTCTTTTATTGGCTTGTGACTGTCTGCCTCTCCTTGTTGGCCTTCCAGACATACTAATGACCTGCAGTGAGATGTAGCTGCACTAAGCTGGGATATATATATATATATATATATATACTGATACTGCAGCTAGCAAAATCAACTGCCTGCCTGTAGTATTATTAGTATGAGAACACCACCAATCCTCTACAGGTAGCTTTAGCTGAACACTGTGCAGAGGTCGCACTACACTAACTTGTAGCTTTAGCTGAACACTGTGCAGAGGTCGCACTACACTAACTTGTAGCTTTAGCTGAACACTGTGCAGAGGACGCACTACACTAATGTTTAAATAATGTAGCTGCCTGCGGTAGTGATAGGATCAGGAAAACACCACCAATCTTCTACAGGTAGCTTTAGCTGAACACTGTGCAGAGGTTGCACTACACTAACGTGTAAATAATGTAGCTGCCTGCGGTAGTGATAGGATCAGGAAAACACCACCAACCTTCTACAGGTAGCTTTAGTTGAACACTGTATAGAGGTCGCAATACACTAACGTGTAAATAATGTAGCTGCCTGCGGTAGTGATAGGATCAGGAAAACACCACCAACCTTCTACAGGTAGCTTTAGCTGAACACTGTGCAGAGGTCGCACTACACTAACATGTAAATAATGTAGCTGCCTGCAGTAGTGATAGGATCAGGAAAACACCACCAACCTTCTACAGGTAGCTTTAGCTGAACACTGTGCAGAGATCGCACTACACTAACTTGTAGCTTTAGCTGAACACTGTGCAGAGGTCGCACTATACTAACTTGTAGCTTTAGCTGAACACTGTGCAGAAGTCGCACTACAATAACTTGTAGCTTTAGCTGAACACTGTGCAGAGGTCCCACTACACTAACGTGTAAATAATGTAGCTGCCTGCAGTAGTGATAGGATCAGGAAAACACCACCAACCTTCTACAGGTAGCTTTAGCTGAACACTGTGCAGAGGTCACACTGCACTAACTTGTAGCTTTAGCTGAACACTGTGCAGAGGTCGCACTACACTAACTTGTAGCTTTAGCTGAACACTGTGCAGAGGTCGCACTACAATAACTTGTAGCTTTAGCTGAACTCTGTGCAGAGGACGCACTACACTAACGTTTAAATAATGTAGCTGCCTGCGGTAGTGATAGGATCAGGAAAACACTACCAACCTTCTACAGGTAGCTTTAGGTGAACACTGTGCAGAGGTCGCACTACACTAACGTGTAAATAATGTAGCTGCCTGCGGTAGTGATAGGATCAGGAAAACACCACCAACCTTCTACAGGTAGCTTTAGCTGAACACTGTGCAGAGGTTGCACTACACTAACGTGTAAATAATGTAGCTGCCTGCGGTAGTGATAGGATCAGAAAAACACCACCAACCTTCTACAGGTAGCTTTAGTTGAACACTGTACAGAGGTCGCAATACACTAACGTGTAAATAATGTAGCTGCCTGCTGTAGTGATGGGATCAGGAAAACACCACCAACCTTCTACAGGTAGCTTTAGCTGAACACTGTGCAGAGGTCGCACTAAACTAACATGTAAATAATGTAGCTGCCTGCGGTAGTGATAGGATCAGGAAAACACCACCAACCTTCTACAGGTAGCTTTAGCTGAACACTGCACAGAGGTCGCACTACACTTACTTGTAGCTTTAGCTGAACACTGTGCAGAGGTCGCACTACACTAACTTGTAGCTTTAGCTGAACACTGTGTAGAGGTCACACTACACTAACTTGTAGCTTTAGCTGAACACTGTGCAGAGGTCACACTACACTAACTTGTAGCTTTAGCTGAACACTGGAGATTCGGGTGGACGCCCCTCTGCGCATCGGCGCCACGTACCCTACGTCGGGCGCATGACGTCAGTCCTTGACGTCACTGCGCCGACGCTCAGTTGTTTACATCTCGTTGTCACCATGGCAGGAGTTCCTTCGCGCCGACCGCTGAGTGTACACTCGGCTCAGGTGCGGCGGCTCCTCCCTTACGTCACCCACGTGGCGTTGGCGGCATTTATATACCCCCACTTGGAGCTAGCTGTTGACACGGCCGGTCTCTTCCTGGGGTGACTGCACACCAGCTCTGCGGACTCTCGTTCAGTTGGGGGTGCCTTTAGATGCCACTACTGGGTAGGTTCCTGTTTTCCTTCTCACTACTTATTCCTTTCACCACCTTTTCTTCCCCCTTTGGCTGTTTCTTATGTGTCTTGGTGCCTATTTCTTTGGTGACTTTGCTTTTTCTTGTCACCCCTTTCTTATTTGCATTCTCTTTCCCCCCTCCTCCCTTTTTTCTGCACCAATTGCCATCACTCTTTATCCTATCCAGTAAAAAATATATACAGGTAGCTTTAGCTGAACACTGTGCAGAGGTTGCACTACACTAACGTGTAAATAATGTAGCTGCCTGCGGTAGTGATAGGATCAGAAAAACACCACCAACCTTCTACAGGTAGCTTTAGTTGAACACTGTACAGAGGTCGCAATACACTAACGTGTAAATAATGTAGCTGCCTGCTGTAGTGATGGGATCAGGAAAACACCACCAACCTTCTACAGGTAGCTTTAGCTGAACACTGTGCAGAGGTCGCACTAAACTAACATGTAAATAATGTAGCTGCCTGCGGTAGTGATAGGATCAGGAAAACACCACCAACCTTCTACAGGTAGCTTTAGCTGAACACTGCGCAGAGGTCGCACTACACTAACTTGTAGCTTTAGCTGAACACTGTGCAGAGGTCGCACTACACTAACTTGTAGCTTTAGCTGAACACTGTGCAGAGGACACACTACACTAATGTTTAAATAATGTAGCTGCCTGCGGTAGTGATAGGATCAGGAAAACACCACCAACCTTCTACAGGTGGCTTTAGCTGAACACTGTGCAGAGGTCGCACTACACTAACGTGTAAATAATGTAGCTGCCTGCGGTAGTGATAGGATCAGGAAAACAACACCAACCTTCTACAGGTAGCTTTAGCTGAACACTGTGCAGAGGTCGCACTCCACTAACTTGTAGCTTTAGCTGAACACTGTGCAGAGGTCGCACTACACTAACTTGTAGCTTTAGCTGAACACTGTGCAGAGGTCACACTACACTAACTTGTAGCTTTAGCTGGACACTGTGCAGAGGTCGCACTACACTAACTGGTAGCTTTAGCTGAACACTGGAGATTCGGGTGGACGCCCCTCTGCGCATCGGCACCACATACCCTACGTCGGGCGCATGACGTCAGTCCTTGACGTCACTGCGCCGACGCTCAGTTGTTTACATCTCGGTGTCACCATGGCAGGAGTTCCTTCGCGCCGGCCGCTGAGTGTACACTCGGCTCAGGTGCGGCGGCTCCTCCCTTACGTCACCCACGTGGCGTTGGCGGCATTTATATACCCCCCACTTGGAGCTAGCTGTTGACACGGCCGGTATCTTCCTGGGGTGACTGCACACCAGCTCTGCGGACTCTCGTTCAGTTGGGGGTGCCTTTAGATGCCACTACTGGGTAGGTTCCTGTTTTCCTTCTCACTACTTATTCCTTTCACCACCTTTTCTTCCCCCTTTGGCTGTTTCTTATGTGTCTTGGTGCCTATTTCTTTGGTGACTTTGCTTTTTCTTGTCACCCCTTTCTCATTTGCATTCTCTTCCCCCCCCCCTCCCTTTTTTCTGCACCAATTGCCATCACTCTTTATCCTATCTTGGCTACCACACATACATCTTTAATGTCACTCTATTGATAGTACAGATCTTTCAAACACTTATTTATTCATCATCCACACTATCACTTTTCCTTGGAGTTTACTGGGTCTACTACTTATCTATTACTCGACCATTGTTTTTTGCTAAATACCATTGCAAATCATACACATACTTATTATAATATTTTGTTCCCAGATATGCTTGTTTCTACCATAAAACACTCTTGCTCCATGGACACACTCCATTCTATCTTGCCCTCTCTTACCATGCCCGTTGTTTCATCTATATTCATGCCGCCTCGGCTCCCGTGGAGAGATCATGTTTCTGGCCCGCCCTACGCCCACCGCTGTGCACCGCACATGCTGTCCGAGTTGGTGAGTGCCTTTGGTCAAACCATCTGCATACATGAAACGTTCATCCATGTGTATATATTTTTTACTTATTTATATGGACAATATGGTTTACTATATTTTTATATGTACTTATAGGAATTTTGGTTACATCAGCTCCTGATGAGTGGGGAAACCCACGAAACGCGTTGAGCTTTAATTTTTTGATGCCCCAGCCACATCCTATATGGAATCATTCTCATTTTGACCATCTGCTCTTTCCAACTATACAAATTTTTCCTATTCAGTAAATGTACATATACCATGTGGATGCACCCATCGGTACCAGGCATGTACCTGTTATTAATACCATGTTACTCTATTTCCAACTCCAAACCATATGCTGTTATATGTGTATATATCTTTTACCATGTTTATATTATGTGCATATTTCCTATACATATATGAAATGAAAACATTTTTTACTATATATGAGATGAATACTCTTTTACTGATTGTTACCTATTATAACCAATAAAACATTTCATAATACAATTTAAATATGGTACTATTTTATCTCCACTACCCAAGCGCTTCATTTAAAGTCCCAAACTCCCTTTTCATATATACCAATTATCGGGATGGAGGCACTTAATTGTGCCTCATTTAAAGTCCCAAAAAAAAACCCCCTCAACTTCTTTAGCTGAACACTGTGCAGAAGACGCACTACACTAACTGTAAATACTGTAGCTAATAGGACTAATAGGATCAGAAGAACACCAGCAATTTTCTTCAAATACTGTAACAACACCTGCCTGCCTGTCAGTAGGAAGATAATAACAGGAACAGATCTAGCTAAATTGAATCCAGTGTATATATATATATATATATATATATATATATATACAACAACTCAGATGCATATATATACACAATACACTGTAAGTGCAGCTAACTGACTGACTGTCCTGCCTAATCTATCTAACTTAAATCAAATGACACTGTCTCTCTGTCTCTCAACGCCGGAAAACACTACACAGGGCCGACGTGCAGGCGGCCTTATATAGTGTGGGGCGTGTACTAAACCCCCTGAGCCATAATTGGTCAAAGCCACCCTGGTTTTGGCCAATTACAGCTCTCTGTACAGACGGCGCTGTGATTGGCCAAGCATGCGGGTCATAGTGCAGGCTTGGCCAATCATCAGCCAGCAATGCACTGCGATGCCGCAGTGAATTATGGGTCGTGACGCACCACTCGAATTTGGTGCGAACGGCCCATATCGTTCGCAATTCGGCGAATGATTGAACAGACGATGTGCGAGTCAAACATGGGTTCGACTCGAACACGAAGCTCATCGCTAACCAGAATGGTAGGGGCTCCTGGAGCTTGGCAGGGAGGCTATTCCACAGTACGACACCCTGGTGGGAGAAAGCTTGTCCACCACGCCGGGTCTTCTTAGGCACAGAGATGTGGAGGAGGTCTCTTCTGCTCGATCTAAGTGATCTGCCCAGAACTCGTTTGTGGAAGCGTGAACAAAGGTAACTCAGAGCAAGGCTTCTCATGATTTTAAACATGATACAACCTGCTTTAAACAGAGTACAATGGTAAACCGGCAGCCAGTGCAAGGCACAAAGAACGGGGGTGATATGATCCATCAAAGGGACGCCCATAAGTAGCCTTGCCGCAGCATTCTGTATGAGTTGAAGCCTCTGCACTATTTTCTTTGGCAATCCCAGATATAATGAGTTGTAATAGTCTAGGCAGCTGCCTATCATGGCACAGATGATGGTTTTCTTGTCCGACACAGGGGAGGTTGCAGAGTGAGCAGCTCTGTGTGTCTGTGTATGTGTCTCCCTACAGAGAGAAGAGGAGAGGGAGGGGGAAATTCCACCGCAGCTGCTGGCAGTCTCTTTCTCTTCCTCACAGGAGAGCCTCAGCCAACTTGACATGGAGCCGCGAGCTACATATACCTTATTGTTCCAAACAATTATTGTGTGGTTAAAGCGGAGTTCCACCCAAAAATGAAACTTCCATTTTTCCGGTTCCTCCCCCCTCCGGTGTCACATTTGGCACCTTTCAGGGGGGAGGGGGGAGCAGATACCTGTCTAATACAGGTATTTTGTTCCCACTTCCAGGCATAGATACCCAAGCCACCCGCGGGAATCTACGCCACTTCCCGTCCAACCCGCTGTATTCTGGGAGACACACGGGTCCCAGAAAACAGCAGGGACCAGTGGGATAGGGCAGCGCATGTCGCGCATGCGCAGTAGGGAACCAGGAAGTGACGCCACAAGGATAGCGGCAGCAGCACCCAGAGAGCCGAGAGACAGATCGGCTTCGGGTGCTGACATCGCGGGTGCCCTGGACAGATAAGTGTCCATATTTTAAAAGTCAGCAGCTGCAGTATTTGTAGCTGCTGACTTTAAAAAAAAAAAAAAAGAACTCCGCTTTAATATGGATGTAAAAGGTTTTGTGCAGGTTACCTGCGCTTTGCTATAGACTTCTATTGCAAGTTCTACATGCAGGAGTTTTGGTGTGCTTTCATAAAACGCACTAAAACTGCCCAATGTGATAGAAGTCTATGGCAAAGTGCAGGTAACAAGCACAAAACCCACAGGTACACTGTGCTACCCTTTCGGCGCAGGCAAAACGCAATGCTTCAGTGTGAAAGTGCTCTAAATTGTCAGCGCTGTATAAATGTCTGTAAAAAAAATAGAAACATTTTTTTTTGCAAGGCAAGGCGGTTGGTTTACTAAAACTGGAGAATGCAGAATCCGGTGCAGCTGTGCATGGTAACCAATCAGATTCCAACTTTAACTTTTCTAAGCTTGTTCAATTAAGCTTTGACAAAAAAAAAAACTGGAAGCTGATGGGTTCCAATGCAGAGCTGCACCAGATTTTGCACTCTCCAGTTTTAGTAAATCAACCCCAATATCAGCAAAAGAAAGCTTTGTTTGACCTAAAATGATACCTGTATTGTTATCTTTTTTGTTTAAATTTCATTTTTATTAACATTTTAGACATACAGGAGAGACAATCCCATTATGCCAGAACACGAGCTGACGGTGTCTCATAGCTGATATAGCAAACAGACAAGCTCAAAAGAGTTGTCTGGGCCTTACTGCTATCTGGGCTTTAGAGGAGCAGGATAGGAAGTGAGGGTAAATACACTATATTAACAAAAGTATTAGGATGCCTGACTTTACACACACATGAACTTTAATGGCATCCCAGTGTTAGTCCGCAGGGTTCAATATTAAGTTGGCCCACCCTTTGCAGTTATAACAGCTTCAGCTGTTCTGGGAAGGCTGTCCACAAGGTTTAGGAGTGTGTCTATGGGAATGTTTGACCATTCTTCCCGAAGCGCATTTGTGAGGGCAGGCACTGATGTTGGACGAGAAAGCCTGGCTCGCAGTCTCCGCTCTAATTCATCCCAAAGGTGTTCTATTGGGGTTGAGGTCAGGACTCTGTGCAGGCCAGTCAAGTTCCTCCACCCCAAACTCGCTTATCAATGTCTTTATGGACCTTGAAATCAGGGACAGTTGGGAGCTATAGATTTACCAGATTTATCTAATAAGTTAGACTTTTCAAGGAAATTATACCCAAAGCTTAGGGAATGAGGCCAAGTTCTGCTGATGTCCATCATCCAATCATGTGCAAAAAAAACTGCTGTTTTTTTTTTAAATTTTCTTGCACTAGATGTTATTTTTCGGGCATTCTTTGGTAAATGAAATGTCACCTCCCATCACTGAGCTCTGGGGAAGATTCCCTTGAACAGTGCAATTTCCCTTGAAAAGTAAACAGCAGATTTGCCTTTAGTACATCAACCCCTATGTCTCAAAGGGAGAAAGAGAATCCTTCCTGACCCAAAATATGTCATTTTATTTCTTTGCAAAAGCTTGTACGCAGTAGTTACATAGTTACATAGTAGGTGAGGTTGAAAAAAGACCATCAAGTCCAACCTATGTGTGTGATTATATGTCAGTATTACATTGTACATCCCTGTATTTTGCGCTCATTCAGGTGCTTATCTAACCGTTTTTTGAAACTATCGATGCTCCCTGCTAAGACCACCACCTGTGGAAGGGAATTCCACCTCCTTGCCGCTCTTACAGTAAAGAACCCTCTACGTAGTTTAATGTTAAACCTCTTTTCTTCTAATTTTAATGAGTGGCCACGTGTCTTGTTAAACTCCCTTCCGCAAAAAAGTTTTATGTCTATTGTGGGGTCACCAGTATGGTATTTATAAATTGAAATCATATCCCCTCTCAAGTGTCTCTTCTCCAGAGAGAATAAGTTCAGTGCTCGCAACCTTTCCTCATAATATCCTCCAGACCCTTTATTAGCTTAGTTGCCCGTCTTTGTACGCGCTCCATTTCCAGTACATCCTTCTAGAGGACTGGTACCCAGAACTGGACAGCATACTCTCGGTGCGGCCGGACCAGAGTCTTGTAGAGCGGGAGAATTATTGTTTTACCTCTGGAGTTGATCCCCTTTTTAATGCATGCCAATATTCTGTTTGCTTTGTTAGCAGTTGCTTGGCATTGCATGCCATTGCTGAGCCTATCATCTACTAGGACCCCCAGGTCCTTTTCCATCCTAGATTCCCCCAGAGTTTCTCCCCCATAATGTATAGATTGCATTCATATTTTTGCCACCCAAATGCATTATTTTACATTTTTCTACATTAAACCTCATTTGTCATGTAGTTGCCCACCCCATTCATTTGTTCAGATCTTTTTGCAAGGTTTCCACATCCTGCGGAGAAGGTATTGCCCTGCTTAGCTTAGTATCACCTGCAAATACAGGGATTGAACCAGGGGCATAACTAGAAATAGCAGGGCCCCCTAGCAAAATGTTGTATGGGGCCCCCCTGCAAACAGCCCCCCCCTCCCACAGCTGCCCTAGTGTCAATTCAGCGTGACCTGTGCCACATACAGCGTGACCTGTGCCCAATGCAGCGTGACCTGTGCCCAATACAGCGTGACCTGTGCCCAATACAGTGTGACCTGTGCCCCATACAGCGTGACCTGTGCCCAATACAGCCTGGTCTGCCTGTGCCCCCATACAGTCCCACCTATGCAGAGGAAGAGGCAAGCCACCCGGATCAGCAGAGAGCAAGATTGCCCGCTGTAATAGCTTTCATTTGAATTTCCTGTCTTCCCGGGGGGCTCATCGTCACATAGCCCCACCTCTTGGCCCGACGCCTTTGATTACATCACATGTCCCGCATTGGATCGGCGTTCTGTCTATCAAAGGCACCGGGCCAAAAGGTGGAGCTATGTGACGTGAGCCCCGGGAACACTGGAAGTTCTAATGAAAGCTCTTACATTGGGCAATTCAGCTCTCTGCTGATACGGACAGCTCGCCTCTTCCTTTCCTCTCTCTTCCCCTGGCTGGGAGACTGTGCCAGCGGTACTCTTATCCTCACTGGGCCCCACTCGGCTGCGGGCCCCATAGCGCCCGCATGGGTCGCTATGGTGGTAGTTATGCCCCTGGATTGAACTGTTTACCCCATCCTCCAGGTCGTTTTTGAACAAAATAAATAGGATTGGTCCCAGCACAGAACCCTGGGGGACCCCACTACCCACCTCTGATCTTTCCGAGCACTCTCCATTTATCAACACCCTCTGAACTCGCCCTTGTAGCCAGTTTTCAATCCATGTACTCACCCTATGGTCCATGCCAACTGACCTTATTTTGTAAAGTAAATGTTTATGGGGAACTGTGTCAAATGCTTTTGCAAAATCCAGATACACTACATCTATGGGCCTTCCTTTATTTAGATGGCAACTCACCTCCTCATCGAAGTTTAATAGATTGGTTTGGCAAGAACGATTCTTCATGAATCCATGCTGATTACTGCTAATGATACCGTTCTCGTTACTAAAATTTGTATATAATCCCTTATCATCCCTTCCATAAGCTTGCATACTATTGATGTTAGGCTAACTGGTCTGTAATTCCCAGGGATGTATTTTGGGCCCTTTTTAAATATTGGTGCTACATTGGCTTTTTTTCAATCACCTGGTACCATTTCAGTCAGTAGACTGTCAGTAAAAATTAGGAACAATGGTCTGGCAATTACTTGACTGAGTTCCCTAAGTAACCTCGGATGCAAGCCATCTGGTCCCCGTGATTTATTAATGTTAATTTTCCCAAAACAAATTTTAATTCTGTCCTCTGTTAACCATGGAGGTGCTTCCTGTGATGTGTCATAAGGATAAACACTGCAGTTTTGGTTACTGAAGCCCCCTGATTTCCTTGTGAAGACTGAGGAGAAGAATAAATTTAATACCTTTGCCATCTCCCCATTCTTTGTAACCAGATGTCCTTCCTCATTCTTTATGGGGCATGTACTCATGTTTAAGAAAGTATCACCCTGGACATGAGCACCATTAATGTTAATGACAGGCTGTATGCAGCACTTGGGCTGCTTGGGGAAAAGGAGGAAATATGTTAGGCTTTACGCTTAATGGGCTCTGGTGGCCCACATGCAAAAGTCCTTAGGGTTTAACGAAACAGCAAAGGAGAGAAAAAGAAAGGAGTGCTTGACTGTTACTGTAGGATTTGTCTTAAAATAAATTGGTGCAGCAGCAGCCAATAAAAGGCTTGAGATTTGTCACTTCATGCCAGCCTGCTGTGTTGTTAAAGTGGTTCTACAGTCAGAAGGTTTTTTTTCTTAATGCATTCTATGCAGTCCCCTTAATACTTACCTGAGCCCCATCTCGATCAAGTGATGTTGCACGAGAGTCTCGGCTGTCGGGGTGTTCCCCTCCACATTGGTTGAGGCAGCAGCGATGTGCCATTGGCTCCCGTTGTGGTCAATCAAAGTCAGTAAGCCAATGAGAAGAGAGGGGGGCGGGGCCGGGCCACGGCTCTGTGTCTGAATTGACACACATAGGAGGCTCGGGTGCCCCCATAGCAAGCTGCTTGCTGTGGGGGCACTCAACAGGAGGGAGGGGCCAGGAGTGCTGGTGAGCGACCAGAGAAGAGGAGGATCCGGGCTGCTCTATGCAAAACCACTGCACAGAGCAGGTAAGTATGACATGTTTGGTGTTTTTAAATTAAAAAAAGAGACTTTAGTATTACTTTAAGCACCCAGAATGAAGAGAAGAGGAAAGAACAAGGGCTGGTGAAGCGATGGTAGTAGCTCCAAATCCTGTCTGCATGTGTGCTGAATAGGCATGGGCTTTGATGTTTTGCTAACCACAATAACCTGGCACTCAGGTTTATAAAGCCTATTCCTAATTGTTTGAAGCAAAAGCAATGCTAGTATTATAACAATAATAATATTACAAGACAGTGTGCACATCCATTAATAATAAATCATTTTATTAGAATTATGCTTATTAAAACGACTTTTCTCAGAAAAAATATGATTTGAATTTTTTTTTACATTAATACAATATAAATGATAGTGAATAAACAAATAATAATATTCATATATAATTATTTTACTGATTTTCTTTTACAAAGGGTTTTATTGATAATCATAGCAATTTCACAGTTTAACAGTGTAGATAATGCATCATGAATAAACATAACAAAAAGTTTAGCATCTTATAAATAAAATAAGTATGCTAGTAAATCAGAGAAAAACAAAACAATAAGAATATAACAGAGGCTGAAAACATTTTTGAAAGGGAGGTCAAAGAAGAGCTAGGGGCAGAGATTAGTTGAGAAGGGAGGAGTAAAGAATAGGGGGAAAGGAGAAAAGAGGAAGAAAGGGGGGAGGGTGGGTCCCCGCAGTGGGGAGCAAGAGTGCATTAAATCCGAAGAAGGGTGGTATCAAATCTAGTGGGTTTAGTATATTCGACCCATGGCCTCCATACCTTCAGGAACTTATCATGAGTGTCCGAAAGGACAGCGGTCAGCTTTTCGTTAACCATTATATCATCCATGCGATTCTTAACCGCCTCATAACTTAGTGTCTGTGTCTTCCATGCCCTAGCTATCGTTAGTTTGGTTGCAGTAAAGAGATGCAGAGCCAGCTGGCACTCCGGGCGAAGCAGCTCCGCAATTGGTTTGCAGAGAAGTGCCTCGAACGGATCCTTTTTGAGGTCAGCATGGAGTATGCTTCGGAGGAGGGAGTAAACTCTAATCCATAACCTGCGTACCCTCGGACAGGTCCACCAGATGTGCGACATTGTGCCCTCCTGGGAACACCCTCGGAAGCACAAGGGAGAGTAGGCTGGAATGAACCGGGCCAGTCTAGCAGGCGTGTAGTACCACCTGTAAAGTATCTTATAGGCATTTTCTAAAAAGATGACATTCTTTGAGCATTTGGATATTGCTAAAGTCATGACCTGCCAATCCTCCGGATCGAGCTGTTTTCCTAGTTCCCTTTCCCATTGAAGGTGACAGAGTCGTGTCGGTGGTTTTTTAGAGGTAATAATAGAAGAATAGACCAGTGATATTAAACCCGAGGTTTGGGGTCTTGCTCTGCAGAAGTTCTCGAAGGGGGTCAAAATATAAGGGGTCGGTTGAGATTTTATAAGCCCCTGGAGAAAGTGACGAATCTGCAGGTAGCTATAGTGTTCACGTAACGGAATATCGTGAGAGGAGCGTAGAGCCTCGAATGATATTATCCTGGTGGGGGTGAAAAAGGAGTGAATGTCCGTGAATCCGTTTGTCTTCCACCAGGAGAATTGCTGGGGATTTTCTCAGCCTGGTGGGAACAATGGGCACTGGGGAAATTGAAGTAGGGGTAGATGAGGAGAAATCAGGCCGGCCGAATACTTTACCGAGTCCCACATGCGAAGGGAATGGGCCAGACATGGCCCCGTCATGAGAGGACGATGTGTAGGAGGGAGCCAGGGCAATGAGGAGATTGGTGTTGGGTGTGAGTCCACTAGGTCCATAGTGGCCCATAGCGGCATTTGGTGTTGTGCATGGAGTTGGGATAACAGGGCTATGTTTGCAGCTATATAGTAGGCTTGTAGGTTAGGGACTGACAGTCCACCATTGATTCTGCGGGCATATAGTATTTGCTTATTGATTCTGGGGCGGGTAGGACCCCAGACAAATTTCAGGATTTTGCGCTGATGTATTCGTAGGATATGCGGCGGGATCGGGACCGGTAGGACTCTAAAGAAGTAGAGTAATTTCGGCAGGTATGTCATACGAATTGCCACGATCCTGCCGAACCAGGATAATGGGAGATGAGTCCAAGAGGACAACATGTCCGTCAGCTTCTTAAGTATAGGAGGAAAATTTGCCTTATAGAGTCCCGCGTAGGTTGGGGTGAGCCGGATCCCCAGGTAGGGTAATGAAGTCAGTCATTGGAACGTGAAGGTATTTTTTAAGGTTATCAAGTCTGAGGACCGAAGATTAATTGACATGGCTTTTGATTTGGTGGGGTTAACGGACAAGCCGGAAAGGGAGGCAAAAGAGTCTAGTAAAGAGAACAAGTTAGGTAGGGTGATTCTAGGGTTTGTTAGGGTTAGGAGAATATCATCTGCGAACAGTGATATCTTATGGGGTGTCCCTGCTATCTCAACACCAGTTATGTCCGGGTGGGATCGGATCGCTTCTGCCAAAGGTTCCATGGCCAAAATAAATAGGAGTGGGGAGAGTGGGCATCCCTGCCGAGTCCCCCTCCTGATGGAAAATGGAACTGATTTGAAACCATAGTATTTGACCCTAGCCTGGGGGGAATCATATAGTGCCATTACCCATTGCAAGAATGACGATCCGAAGCCATAGTGACTGAGTACCTTGGTCAGGTAAGGCCAGGACAAAGTATCAAAGGCCTTGTTCATGTCAAGAGACAGTAACATAGTTGCTATAGACCGGCTATGGGCTGTGTGCTGAAGTTGTATTATACGTCTAATAGCGTCTCCTGCTTGTCTCCCCGGAACGAACCCCACCTGGTCTTTTATTTTACTGATTTTCACAGAAACACAGGAAGTTTTCAACTTAAACCTGAACTCCAGGTAGATATACAGTATAAAAGACAAATTAATGCAGCTCTGTAATCAATAATACATCATTAAAATGTACTTACACTAACAAACAATTTAAGTATCTGCATTTAATGTGGTATCATCGTCTTGCAGTTAATGTACTGACAAGGAGCATGCTGAAAGGAGGAGAGGGGAAAGTGACCGAGAGATGAGCTTATTACTGTCCAGTCACAGGCAGGGGCAAAGTCCAGGACAGTCTGGTCTCAGAGGGTGGGTTGAATGACTCTGGCCAGCAAACTGATGGCAGCTTGTGCACGAAAAGAAGTGCTATAATGGAGAGCTCTCAATTGAAGATGAATATAGAAACAAAAGCTGCTATTTTATTTTAACTTCTATTGGGCTACTAATTTTATCTAGTTATTTTTGGCTGGAGTTTTGGTTTAAGTGCATATTTCACACCTAATATTTCACACCTATTTTTCCAGTTTGTTTAGTAACACTGAAACATCCCTGCCCACACTTATCACTCACAGTATCTGTTTTCGTGTGTGGTATCACCTGTGGGTACAATCCGGTATAGAAGCAACACCATCCCCTGCAGTGCATCTGATGAATAGACTTTAGATCAGGGGTGTCCAACCTGTGGCCCAAGACGGCTATGAATGTGGGCCAACACAAAATTGAAAACTTACTTAAAGACGCAGATTTTGTTTGTAATTTTTTGTAAGAATGCCTTTACGATTAGCAAAAACATGTGGCCGAAGAAAAATTGAACAGTGTCTCCTTGTTGGACTTTTATAAGTTTTATCTTCCCAAAGAAAAATATCTCACAAGCACACCTTATTCATGTCATCAGTTTTCAACAGCACCTATATTTGTGAGCAACAATTTTCAAGGATGAAGCACACAAAGAGAACATTTTTCTTCTGGGGCTGTTGCCCCTGGGATTAATCCTGTGGATTGAAGAATTGATGTTAGGCCTCAGCATGTGCTTGGCTCAGGGCCTGAAATAATCTGCATTGGGGCATAGGGCATAACCTGTGGAATTGGCCTAAATAGGGATCCTTTTAACACTCAAAATATCTGATGAGCACCTTAAGAATTCATTGAGAATTGCTACTACATCCACTGAACCAGATATTGACGCGTTAGTTTATCAAAAACAGTGTCAAATGTCACACTAGTTTTATGTTGTCCTCTTTTACTTTTCTAATAGAAAATATTACAAAAAAGTTTTATTACTCAGATAGGAACATTATCTTTATCAGTGATCAGTAACTTGTGATCTGCCTGACTTTTTATGCTCATCAGCTATTCCTATTGTTGGTGTATTTTATGTGCGGCCCAATTTAATTCCTCTTCTTCCAATGTTGCCTAGGAAGGTCAAAAGGTTGGACACCCTTGGTTTAGACTATGAAATACATATAGTAAATAACACAACATGATGAGGTGTTATAGTTGTTCTCCCATCACATTCTTTTATAGGCCTATACATAGACATGACCTTTTGGAGGAATTTTTGAGGCACAACTTGAGACACTAATTAGAATTAGGATTTGTGTTTGTTGATAACAATGTATCGTTTGTGAAAATAAAATTATGAATTAATTATTGTCTCAAGTTGTGCCTCAAAAATCCCGCCAAAAGGTTATGCCTAGGTGTAGTTCTCATTATTAGGATGTGGCAATTTCTGGCCAGTTCTTATAGTCTTCTTTCATAGAGCCAGTACTTAGTAATTGAAATAGCAATTGGCAACTTGGAGCCAGTCAGGTATAACGATTTATTGCTCTGCCAACACCACAATACGGGGAGATTAGTTCTTATGGGATGGCATGTGTTCCTGCACAACTATCTGTTCTCTACACTTGATTTTAAAGGTATCTAAGTTTAGAATATATCTATGTAATCAAGGTGAGAAAAAGAAAACGTAAACTGTTAACAGTTACTTAACCACTTCAGCCCCAGAAGATTTCCCCCCTTAATGGGCCATTTTTTGCTATACGGCACGGCGTCACTTTAACTGACAATTGCGCGAGCATGCAACATTGTACCCAAACAAAATTAACGTCCTTTTTTTCCCACAAATAGAGCTTTCTTTTGGTGGTATTTGATCACCTCTGCCATTTTTATTTTATGCGCTACAAACAAAAAAAGAGCGACAATTTTGAAAAAATAAACAATGTTTTTTACTTTTTGCTATAATAAATATCCCAAATTATTTTTTATAAAACAAATTTCTTCATCAGTTTAGGCCAATATGTATTCCTCTACATATTTTTGGTAAAAAAAATTGCAATAAGAGTATATTGATTGGTTTGCACAAAAGTTATCGCATCTACAAAATATTTTTTTTTACTAGCAATGACAGTGATCTGAGATTTTTAGCAGGACTGCGATATTGCGGTGGACAGATCAGACACTTTTGACACTATTTTGGGGCCACTGACATCTATATAGCGATTAGTGCTATAAAAATTCACTGATTACTGTGTAAATGTCACTGGTAGGGAAGGGGTTAACACTAGGGGGCGATCAAGGATTTAAATGTGTTCCCTCATGTGTGTTTCTAACTGTGGGGGGATGGGACTGACTGGAGGAGGAGACATATCGCTGTTCATAATTACTAGGAACAGCAGATCTGTATCTCCTCTCCTGTCAGAACAGGGATTTGAGTGTTTACATACACAAATCCCTGTTCTGGCTCTCGTGCCCATGATCGCAGGTGGCCGGGAGTCATCGCAGCCGCCGGCCACGCGCATTGGGTCCCCCGTGCCTGCTATGGCTTCTAAAGGACTCGATGTATTCATATGGCAATTCGCAGGAATGAGCCACTTTGCCGATGTATATGTATGTGAGCTTGTCAGACTGTCACGTACCTAACTAACGAGCCCGATACAGCAGGGGAAAGTCTCCCTTACGTATCTGGTTCCTGGCCCCTAATAGTATAAACAGGAGGCACGGGAGCACAGAGTGGTATGAGAGCCTGGCGGGTGGCTTGCAGCAGTAATGCTCAGGATCCCGGTGCAAGCAGACTGGAAGTCCTTGGTAAGCCGGAGCACAGGCAGCAGATGCAGAGCAGGAGCAGGATAGGCAGGTCCAGTCACAGGCAGAGTTGGCAGCAGGCGGTCAGCACGGTACAAGGGAGCAGGCAGATTCAGAGTCCAGGTCACAGGCAGGGTTTGGCAACAGGCGGGCAGCATAGTACAAGGAAGCAGGCAGATTCAAGGTCAAGGCAGGCCGGGGTTGGGTGCAGGCAGATAGCAGAGAGTAATCCAATAGACAAGCTGGGTATCAAGGAGATCAAACGTTCAGACAGGTAAACAGAAAGCACAGGTACTGAGAGCTGCAGATCTGACAGCACCGAGAAAAGTGCTCCAGCAGTTTAAATAGGGCGATTGGCGCCCACGCACACCGGCGCACCTCAGGGCGCCCAGTACTGGATCTATTTTGGAAGCTTCTCTGACAGTGCCCCCTCCTTAAGGGCAGCCTCCGGATGCCCATCTGGGCCAGTCTATTGGCATGGGCACTCCAAAAATTCCTTAAAAGTTCTTTAGCATGCAGATTGCTTTCTGGTTCCCAGGAATTATCTTCTGGTCCATACTCCCTCCACTTAATTAAGTATTGGACTTGGTTGTGCCTCCTCCTGCAGTCCAGGATTGCTTCCACCTCAAATTCTTCCTCATTGTTAAAGATTACAGGTTCAGGTGGGCCGGTATTTCGACCGGGAAAAGAATTGGCTTCAGTAAGGACACATGAAAAATAGGATGGACTTTTAATGTATCTGGTAAGTCAAGCTCGTAAGTCACATCATTAATTCTTCTCTTGACTGAAAAAGGACCCAAGAATTTGGGACCCAACTTCCTTGAGGGGCAGGCCATCTTTAAATTAGCTGTAGACAGCCAAACTTGGTTACCAGGTTCTAGGATGAGTTCTCCTCGCTTCTTCCTATCAAACATCCTCTTATTGTATTCCTGGGTCTTAGCCATGGTCTCTTGTAGTAACTTTTTGTTGGTGAGGAAGAAGTCCATTGTTTCAGTGACTGCGGGAATCGCACATTTAGGTAAGGAACCAGGCAGGAAGGATGGATGAAAGCCATAGTTGGCAAAGAATGGCGTTTGCTTAATGGCAGAGTGCAAAGAGTTGTTGTAGGCAAACTCGGAAATAGGCAGCAGAAAGACCCAATCGTCCTGTGAGAAGGCAGAGAAGCAGCAGAGATACTGTTCCAGAGTCTGATTAGTTCTCTCCGTCTGCCCATTCGTCTGGGGATGGTAGGCAGACGAGAATGCCAATTCAATTTCGAGAGACCCACAGAGAGCCTTCCAAAACCTGGAAGTGAACTGAACACCTCGATCAGATACTATACTTGATGGAACTTCATGCAGTCTCACTATTTCTTTAATGGAAATTTTTGCTGTTTCCAATGCTGAAGGTGTGCCTTTCATGGGTAGAAAGTGCGCCATTTTAGACAATCTATCCACAACGACAAAGATGGTAGAAAAGCCTTCTGCCTGAGGAAGCTCTATGATGAAATCCATCGAAATCATTTTCCATGGCCTTTCTGGAACAGGTAAGGGTCTTAGTAGGCCCCAGGCCTTCGTTCGGCTATTCTTATTCCGAGTACAGGTAGTGCATGATTCCACGTAGCTCTTGCAGTCGTTTGCCAGCTGAGGCCACCAAAATGTGCGTTGTACCAGCTCTGTTGTTTTCAGAACACCAAAATGTCTGGCCAACTTATGGTCATGGCAAAGTTCCAGTACTGCCACTCTCAGATTCTCTGGGACCAAAATTTTGTCCTTGTGCCAGAACAAACCATCTTGCAAGCTTACATTGTCTTCAGCAGATGGGGACCAACTCATGGAGGCTTGTCTTATTTGGGACAGGAGATCCCCTTGAAGTAACAAGAAATTTCCAGCAGGAAAGATAGTGTCAGGAGGTAAGGATTCCCCAGAATCATGGAACATGCGGGATAATGGGTCCGGCTTGATGTTTTTAGAGCCAGGTCTGTACGTGATATGGAACTGAAATCTGGAGAAAAACAGAGCCCACCTTGCCTGCCGTGGTTTCAATCTCTTGATCGTTCTCAAGTACTCCAGGTTTTTGTGGTCGGAATAGACCAAAATGGGATGTGCAGCACCCTCCAGTAGGTAGCGCCACTCCTCCAGGGTGGCCTTAATGGCCAGAAGCTCCCGATCTCCTACATCATAATTTTTCTCCGCAGTGGAGAGCTTGCGTGAAAAAAAGGCTACTGGAAAGAGGAGGGCCTTGGCGCCTCACCGCTGAGAAAGTACTCCCCCTACTGCGACCTCTGATGCATTCACTTCAAGGACGAATGGCAAGGCAGGATCTGGATGTTTCAGGATGGACGCAGAGGTAAATAGCTCCTTAAGTTTTTTAAAGGCGGATTGCGCCTTAGGGGACCAACAGAATCGGTTCCCTTGCTTGGTCAGTTCAGTGATGGGGGCAATTATTGCAGAAAAACCCCTTATGAACTTCCGAAAAAAATTGGCAAAGTCAACGAAGCGTTGGACTCCTTTCTTATCGGAGGGAGCGGGCCAGTCCAGGATAGCCGTCACTTTTTGGGAATCCATTTTAATGCCGTTGACAGAAATGATTAAGCCGAGGAACTGGATGCACTGGAGTTCAAACTCGCATTTTTCAAACTTGGCGTAAAGTCCATGCTGCCTGAGCCGGGTTAAGACATTTCGGACATGCCTGCGATGCTCGGTGACTGAAGAGGAAAATATTAAGATGTCATCTATATACACTATAACATACAAGTCTAGAAGGTCACAGAAGATATCGTTAACAAAGTGTTGAAACATCGCTGGTGCGTTGCACAGGCCAAAGGGCATGACAAGATACTCAAAGTGCCCGAACCGGGTACGGAAGGCTGTTTTCCATTCATCTCCTTCTCTAATGCGGATCAAGTTGTAGGCACCACGAAGATCTAGTTTGGTGAAGATTATTGCAGAACCTAATCTTTGGAAGAGTTTGGGTACAAGAGGTAGAGAGTAACGGTTCTTGATGGTTATTTTATTTAGTTCCCGGTAGTCGATACACAGCCGTAGAGAGTGATCCTTCTTTTCGATGAAGGAGATGCCGGCCCCAGCCGGTGAAGTGGATGGACGGATGAAGCCTTTTTTTAGATTCTCGTCAATATAGATTTTAAGGGTATCAAGCTCCTGCTCTGTCAGTGGAAAAATTCTTCCAAAAGGAACTTCAGTTCCAAGCAGAAGTTCTATCGGGCAATCATAAGGTCTGTGGGGAGGAAGGGTCTCTGCCCCCTTTTTACTAAAGACATCAAGAAAGTCCCGATAAGGAGCGGGAATCGCCTGCTGCGATTCAGTGTCAATGTCCAGACAGAAGAGTTGAGAGGGTTTGTCGGGGGTACTGTGCAAACAGTGCTGTTGGCAATATCTGGAGAGAAACTTGATTTCCCCAGTGACCCAGTCGATGTTGGGATTATGGGCCTGTAACCACGGCATTCCCAGGATAATGGGAAAAAGTGGTGAAGAGATGGCGTCCAATCAAAGAAATTCCCGATGATGAGTGCCCATGATGGCCAGCAATGGGATAGTCTCCTGGGTGACAGGACCAGAACTAAGGGTGGAGCCATCAGCAAGGTGTACTGCAAGTCCCTGGGTCTTTAATTGGAGAGGAATGTGGTGGTGAGCAGCAAAAGTTAAGTTAATGAAGCAGCTGCATGCTCCGGAGTCAATTATGACTGAAACTGGAAGATCCTGTCCTGGAAGCTGTAGAATAATGGAGAGAGCAAGATGATTAGCAGGATTAGGCAAGGCAGGTTCATACTTAGGAGAGGTTGAGAGGGACTTATGTGTCTTGTTAGGGCAAGATCTCACGTAGTGACTCGATTCCCCGCAATACTTACACAAATTGTTGACACGTCGGCACTGTCGCTCTTCTGGAGTGAGAGATGGACGGAGAAGACAGAGCTGCATAGGTTCAGGAGTATCGAGGACCGGGGTAGATGGTGCACGAGGACTTTGGCCGACAGAGCTGGTAGCACTAGGAACCTTGGGGAGGACCCAGGTGGGGCGGAATTGGTTGGTGGAACTCTCGGAGCGGCGTTCCCTTAGGTGCCGGTCTATTTGAACGGACGGGTTAATAAGGTCATCCAGAGATTGGGGTATTCTGACCCGTGCCAGCTCATCTTTAAGCAGGTCAGACAAGCCCATGCAAAATTGATAACGCTGGGCCGCGTCATTCCAGTCCATATCCGAACTTCAGCGCCTAAATTCCAGCACATAGTCCTCTGCAGGTCTACGCCCTTGTTGTAGGGCGTACAAGGCGGATTCAGCGGTGGCTTTTAACTGGGGATCCTCATATAGCTGAGACATAGCAGCAAAGAAGGTATCTAGGTTATCCAGGGATGCTGACTTCTGCTCCAGAAGATGGTGGGCCCAAGTCTGTGGTTCACTGGACAAAAGAGAGATCACAAAGCCCACCTTAGTTGCTTCCAAAGAAAAGGTGAGTGGTTGCAAAGCAAAGTAAAGTTTGCAGGCGTTGCGGAAGGCGTTGCGGTATTTACTACGTTCTCCAGTGAATCTTTCGGGTGTAGGGACCCTAGGCTCAGGGGGTAGCATTACCACAGAGGGTGCAGATGAGAGTCCGGCAGCAGAAGCACCCTGAGGGTTGGCAGGTGATGACAACACCTGGACTCGTTCTTCCAGTCTATTATAGCCTTCCTGAAGGCTCTTCATGGCTTGTGTGAGACCCGCCAGGTGTCTACACAGTTCCTCCATGGGAGAGGTTCCCTGCTCGGGCTTGGACATGGCTGTCCGATACTGTCAGACTGTCACGTACCTGACTGAAGAACCCGATTCAGCAGGGGAAGGTCTCCCTTACGTATCTGGTTCCTGGCCCCTGATATATATAGTATAAACAGAAGGCACGGGAGCACAGAGTGGTATGAGAGCCTGGCAGGTGGCTTGCAGCAGTAATGCTCAGGATCCCGGTGCAAGCAGACTGGAAGTCCTTGGTAAGCCGGAGCACAGGCAGCAGATGCAGAGCAGGAGCAGGATAGGCAGGTCCAGTCACAGGCAGAGTTGGCAGCCTGCGGTCAGCACGGTACAAGGGAGCAGGCAGATTCAGAGTCCAGGTCACAGGCAGGGTTTGGCAACAGGCGGGCAGCATAGTACAGGCAGATTCAAGGTCAAGGCAGGCTGGGGTCAGGTGCAGGCAGATAGCAGAGAGTAATCCAATAGACAAGCCGGGTATCAAGGAGATCAAACGTTCAGACAGGTAAACAGGAAGCACAGGTACTGGGAGCTGCAGATCGGACAGCACCGAGCAAAGTGCTCCAGCAGTTTAAATAGGGCGAATGGCCCCAAACGCGGCGCGCACCGGCGTACACCGGCCCACCCTAGGGCGCCCAGTACTGGATCTATTTCGGAAGCTTCTCTGACAGAGCTGGTCATCAAGTGGTTAAAGTGTATGTAGCTCCCTACCCTAGTTAAGCTAAGTTTAGTTTTTTTAGCTCTGCTGTAGTCAGTGGAAGGGCAACCTGTTTCCTAGGTCCGATCAGGTTTCCTTAAGCCTGGTGGTTGATTGCTCCTGTCTGCCTCTGAAGGAAGCTTCCAGAGATAGAGTAGAATGGCCAGCCACTGACGTTATGAATATTTATCTTGTCTCTGCTAGTCCTTTGGAGGGGCACCCAGAAGGTGGCTGGGGAAGAAGATAAATATTTGTGAGGCTTGTTCAGAGGGTCTTTCTCTTGGGGCTGTTGCCCCTGGAATGTAGCCTATGATTTGAAGAGCTGATGTTAACCCTCAGTATGTGCTTGGCTCGGGGCCTGAAGGAATCTGGATTGAAATATATTTGCATAGCCTGTGGAAGTTGGCCTAAACAGGGAACCTTTTAACACAGAAGAGTTGTATGGGCAACAGCTATCTGTGGACTTTGTCAGCAGGACCCTTCCTCAAGACTCCAGGTGTGCATGTGCTTTAGGGTTTGAATACCTGCAAGGACTGGGACTGCTCATAAAGAGTCTCAGATTAACTGGCTATCCACTGTACCTCCAACAAAGGCTGCTACTAGAGGATTTGTGTTTAAGAGACTGTTCTTCTGTATCTGCCTTAGAGTATCCTGCACCCTCACCCTTCTCTGCTGTTTGAAGCACTGCAATAAATCTACAAAAACTCCCCTAGACTGAGCCTGTGTTAGTCGGTGTGCTTGGAACTGCTGATTGCGCTTGGAAGCTTCTTTCACACATACGGACCATTTGTCTGTTTTTCATCCATCCGTTGATGGATGAAAAACGGACATCAATGCATCTCTATGGAAAAACAGATGTAAAGGAATGGTCATCTATTTACATCAGTCTACAT
Source organism: Lithobates septentrionalis (assembly GCA_037952835.1). NCBI lineage: Eukaryota > Metazoa > Chordata > Amphibia > Anura > Ranidae > Lithobates > Lithobates septentrionalis. The sequence continues at coordinate 277,552 of JBBDGP010000945.1, read as the reverse complement.
CCGCTTCCGTTAACATCTGTTTTTTGAAACGGATCAAAGCCCTATTTTTCTTCTGTTAAAAAAACAGAACTGACAAAAAACTGATGTAAATGGACAAACAGTCAATTTTTTAACCCGTTTTTGCATTGGTAGTGGATGTCTAAAAACTGATTTAAAAACCCATGAAATACTTAAGAGCAACTGATGATCAACTGATGTAAACTTCATCTGTTTTTTCTTTGAAAAAACATGACTGAACTGATGAAATGAACAGTCCGCATGTGTGAAAGGGTCCTAAGGGAGACCTGAGTCATGTCCAGTGGCACTTCCAGGGGTAAGCACTACAGGTAGTATGGTGGACAAGAAAACCACTCTAAGGCCCCTTTTACATGGGCGCCTCCACTTAGCAGAATCCGCATGCCCAGCGGGGGATCTCTCCGCTGAGCTGGCAGGTGACAGGTCCTGTGAGCTCCGCTATGCAGAGCGGACACAGACACAGTCTCACTCTCCTCTATGGGGCAATCGGATGGAAATGAACCGCCTGTCCATTTCCTTCCAATGTCATCAGATCTGCCGGACGGATGGGTAATAGGGCCACCATCCACCATTTTGGCAGACAGGATCGGATCGGATGGCGGAGGGTGTCAGCGGACATGTCAACTTGCAGTGTTTCCTGGCACAAAATGAGAGCTGAATCTAAACAGTAAATCAGGGGTTCAATCACCAAATAGTCCATATATAGGCCATATGGCGTCTGTTAGTACATAGAGAATATATACACATATATACGTGCATATAAGAAAGATGGGTGGCGGCAGCTATCCTTAGAGTATAGCCAGCTATGTATCAAGACAAGAAGGGGGAAGAAAAGGGAAATGCAGCCTAAGTGTAGAGGTTAATGCTGCGTACACACGACCGGACTTTACAGCATACTTGGTCCGGCGAACCGGAGTCCGTCGGACAATTTGATTGTGTGTGGGCTCCAGCGGACTTTGTTTTCTCAAAAGTTTGACGGACCTAGAAATGAAACATGTTTCAAATCTGTCCGACGGACAGAGTCCGGTCGAAAAGTCCGCTCGTCTGTATGCTAGTCCGACGGACAAAAAACGACGCTAGGGCAGCTATTGGCTACTGGCTATGAACTTCCTTGTTTTAGTCCGGTCGTACGTCATCACGTACGAATCCGTCGGACTTTGGTTGATTGTGTGTAGGCAAGTCCGTTCATTCGGAAAGTCCGTCGTAAAGTCCGTAGAAAAGTACGCCGGACAAAGTCTGCCGTAAAGTCCACTCGTGTGTATGCGGCATTAGACATTATTTTAATGCGCAAGGATTAAAAATCACTTACAGGATTATAATATAAATAATGTAACAGGCTCATCAAAACCAGGGGGGGGTGCCATGTCTCAGCTTTTTTCGTCGTTCCGTATCATTCCCGGGGCTTTACAGGGATAGATGAAGGGTCTTCTGTGCCTCCCGTGACCACCAGGAAGCAAAACCAGCGTGGAACGTGGCCGAAAATGACGCCACCTGGCCTGTAGAAGGTGCTGGAGTTCGGAACGTGTAGCCTTCTCTCTGCCTGCCTAGGCCAGCTGTTTTCTGTTCCGGGGATGTCATTTCCGGCCGCGTTCCACGCTGGTTTTGCTTCACTCTATTGTCTGCTGACATCCACCGCTCCATAGAAGGGACTGGAAGGTCCAATCAGGTCCGTCTGAAAAACTGACAGGCGGACCTGATCGAACAGCCTGTGTGCTAGGGACATTAGGGTTTGATTTACTAAAGATTAATAGACTGTCCACTTTGCAAGGGAAGGAATGTCCCACAGGGCTTAGTGCATATGGGGAAGTTCTACTGACTTCCATCATTCAATCATGTGCAAGTAAAAAATCAGTTTTTTTTTCTTGTGTGTGGTCAGGTATTCTTTGCAAAGTGCAATTGCAACAAATTCACTTAGCTCTAGAGAAATTCCTTTGCAAAGTGCCTTCCCTTGGAAAGTGAGCAGTCTATTTGCTTTTAGCAAATCAACCCCTTACAATATTTTTAAAGCTGAAGTTTAGTCTGTCTATATACATACATATATATATATATCTTTCCCCTATCATCAACATTCTAATGACATTTTTACTGGGTCTTTGCACTTCCCTATACCATACAGGCAGATTATGACTAGTGGGAGGGCCAGCAGTGTGCTGTACATAGTTCCCTATAAATATCACAGCCCCCTGCGTTAGTATTCTTCTCAAGTGCTCTCAGACTTGAAGCAAACGGTAGGCTGTCTTTTGGGAGGGGTATGCAAATATTACAACATCTTAATGGGTCACTATCAGTCTGGAGGATTGGAATTCCTTGGCATGCTGCATTTGCATGCAGACCACCTTACGTAATGCTCATATGGGATGAGCCTTCATGATTGACAGAATGGAACTCCAGTAGAAGAAGGGGTGGGCAAGGGACAGTTCAGTTGGGGAGAAACATGCTGGATGATGCTCAACATCTTCCAGCCAGGGGATGAGGTGCAGCTTCTAATGCCCACTGCGAGAAGCTCATAACAAGCTGTAAAATCATAATCAGCAACTTAAGTACAGGAAAGAGGAGTCTGTACATCTATGCAAGATTAAAAGCTAGGCTTGAGTTCATCTTTAAGGCTCAGATCTCAGCTGTTTGTTTTTCTCTGTAGGGTCTTCAAACTTATTCTTTGTTTCCAGTAATAACATAAAGCACAAGAGAGGAAAAGGTAAGTCACAGATGTGTTTAGCACTCTCTATAGAAAGGTAAGTGACAACAGTTTAGGGAAAGAAACCCTTAGGTTACAAACTCCATGATTCACCATTTGTTGTTCCAGATACATTTGCTCTGCACTACTTATTCTCTTCTGGAATTACACTGACATCTACTGTCAGAAAAAAATCACAAATCACCTTTCCTTTTCTTCTTGATGCAACCATTTTATGTCAATTAGTTACTTTCAACATTATACTTAATGGATTTTTTTCCAATCAGATGTTCTTTACGGTTTAATTCTGGCCGTATCATAATAATATAACACTTAGGGAGGAATATACAACACAGTAATCCACCACTGGAAGCCAGAATGGCAAATATTTCAACGGCTACCATGTACTTACCTTTCGTGCTTAGATATGCAGGGAAAAAAGACAGCCAAACACTACAGAAGACCAGCATACTGAAGGTAATATGTGTTGCCTCATTAAATGTATCAGGTAGCTTTCTGGCAAGAAAGGCAACTATAAAACTAAAAACAGCCAGAATACCCATATACCCTATAAGAAAGTAAAAGGCAATAGAAGACCCTTCGTTACATTGAAGTGTCATCCTTAGTGATCTTTCCGATGTATCAAAATCTGGAAAGGGTGGATTGCACAAAAACCATACAAGACATATTAAAATCTCACCCATTGCACAAATGCACACTAAGTATGTTGATACCCGGACCTTAATCAATTTTCTTGATTCGCTGCCAGGCTTTGTGGCCTTGAAAGCGATGACAACAGTTATGGTTTTAGCCACAACCGAAGATACAGCAATGGCAAATATAATGCCAAAAGCTGCCAGGCGGAAAAAACAAGTAATGGTCTGGGGGCGTCCAATAAATAATAGAGAGCAGAGGAAGGACAGAGCGAGAGAGAGGAGAAGGATGTAACTGAGGTCCCTGTTGTTGGCTTTCACTATGGGAGTTTCCTTGTGTTTGATAAATATAGACAGAATTGTTACAGTGAGTGCTGAAAGCAGAACAGCAAGGAGAGATAATGCAATTCCCAAAGCATCTTCATAGGAGAGAAAGTCTATGGTTCTGGGGATGCACTTGTCTCTTCTCTCATTGGACCATTGATGCTCAGTACACTTGATGCAGTTTTCCATATCTAAAAGATAAAAGAGATCTTCTAATAAATGGGTATTATAAAATATGTATCTGTATTAAAGTTACCCTGTCATTTAAAAAAAATCAAATACACAGTGCACCTAAAATCAGATAATCTATCACATTAAAGGCTCATTTACATGACTGTTGCTCTCTAAAGAGTGTTCCATAGTGAATTGCTCTTCTGAGGACATTTGACATGCAGTTAGGAGCAGTGGCGGCCGGTCCATAAGGGGTGCAGGTGCGCCACCCCCCTAATCTCCAGGCGCCGTCCCCTAATCTCCATGTGGAGCGCCGGACGCATGGATTTCTATGTTGTTTTTTTTGTGAAGCACATGATTAGAGCCTAAGGCTCTAACTGGCTTCAAAAAGTTTGGGCACTGCACTCCAAGCTCACCCACTTGTGACATTAGCGAATGTTGATTCGCTATTGTCGTCCTGCTTCTCCTCCCAGCCAATCAGGACAGGACGCGGGTCCTAAGACTGAATTGGCCAGGAGAAGCGACTAGATTGGCCAAGAGGAGAAGCGACCAGATTGGCTGGGAGGAGAAGCCGGGGAAGCCGCTGAAGCCACCCGTGATCTGGATGGGGTAAGTGCGGGGCTGGTGGGCTGGCGGTTGAGCGAGTGAGTGGGCGGGGGCTTTTGTTTGCTGCCCCCACAAAAAATGAATCACCAACCGCCACTTATTATTATTATTTGAGGACAACACAGCATAAAAGCTTAAACATCAAAATGAACACGGGTAGTGGGGGGCGGGTTAAAGTTCTTCTTTAAAGTATTAACTAATCCTCATTTACACTATCAGTTATTATTTGCAGCTTTGGACTATCTGTATACACCTGGAATATTGAGTTGAGATGACATTTGATAAGAAAACTAAAGATACTGCACACAGCTCTAGTAACATCTCCATGAACTAATTTGAACATTTCCTAAAGGAGAAGTTTCAGAGGCTTGTGCAGATTCCATAGTTAGTCAGTTAAAAAAAAAAAATTATTATTATTTTACAGGATTTATATAGCGCCAACAGTTTGCACAGCGCTTTACAACGTTAGGGCAAACAGTACAGTTACAATACAATTCAATACAGGAGGAAGCAGGGGGCCCTGCTCGTTAGAGCTTACAATCTAAAAAGATACATGTCCATGGAGATCAACCAAAAATAAAATAAATATGTAAAAACGCTTTGCATCCTCACAACTCTAAGGGCCCATTCAAATCAAATGTAACATCCAGTAATGCTGTAATAGGTGTTAATGGGTGTTGATATCCCAGTACATGACAACATGTGTGTAGCAGTGCCATTTATTTTGAAAGACACCCCCAACAAACTTGCACAATGCAATGCAGTGTACCTACACCATATGGCCATGCATTGTGGAGCATTGGCAGCCTACTTACTATGAATCAATGTACATTAATGCCTACCACAATGCACAGCTGCCCCTACAAGTGAATAGGCCCTAAACCCACAGCCAATGCAAGAAAAGGCATAACCCCCTAAAAAAAGGAAGCCCAACTTTCTCTAACAGGGGAAAAATTCCTTCCTGATTTCCATAGGCAATCAGACACAATCAAAATCCTACAATGCAATGCTTTATAGATACTAATAGTCATTTATATTTTGTGCATGTAGAAACACATTCGGCCTTATTTGGCTATAGCCAGCTCTTGTGGATGGTGTCTACATCTTTACAGCATTTACGCTGGGCATGCACATATAAACTATTTTTGTTCAGCCTATAGGTGAAACAAAAATAATCTAAAAGAATCTCCCAGGCACCCACACTATATGAATGGAAGAATCTCCTGCTGTTGCTATTGTATTATGACAGCCACAACCACTGCCTGTAAGAATACCTGAACAGCGCATGCATCTGATTGGATGAATTTCCCCTGGCTCTTTTGATTTTTCAATTAAAGGATGTCAGGTGGGTGGAGGCCGACAGACCCATGTGGCAAATATCGACAGGTTCCTCAGGAAACTTGTACTTCATAGAGTGTGTATACAGCTTTACTGTAAAGATGCCTTTCTGTATGTGGAGGTTATACCACGTTCCCCTCAAGGGCAAAATGGTCTTAGGAGTAACTAAGTAAAATAGATCTTACAAACTTGAGTGTTCTCATATTAACATACTTTAAAAACTTTAATGCATTTTAAAAATGATGCAAAGTTGATATATAGACAGTCACTACTAAGGTTTCAGCACAAATCATGTATGAGTGATGACATTTACCTGTTCTGTTAGATATCTCCCCCTCTGAACACAGAACACAGTCATAGCAACATTTTTGCTGGGACTTTTGGAAAGCTTTTCTGTATCCTGGAAGACAGCTGTTACTGCACACAGAACGAGGTACCTAGGGAGGAAATGAGCACAGGTATACATTACATGAGACAAATGTAGCTCACTTTGTGATAAGCACACCATTATTCATTCTGATGATCTGAGGAAAAGAACCTTCTGCACCTACCACCAGCTCACTTCTGTGACATGTACATTATCTCACTTGCCAGCGGTACTAAACGCTGCCTGCATACTCTGTCTAACTGCTAAGAGTAGTGGCTGTCAGATTTATACTCTGTACAAATCGATGGTCAGTGCCGCCACTGTTCACATGTAACCTTAAATAAAAATCAGGTCTACTGCCTGTCTGGCAAGGCTGTGTTGTATAAAACAGAGAGAAGATAAGGGCGCTCTGGTGGAGGTGGGTAGCTGGTCATAGGGATGATAGTGATGAGGTGGCACTTCTGGCAGCACTTTGGTTAGAGGAGAAGCAACTCTGAAGATAAAAAAGGAAAAGAAAGGCGCCTCTAAGCGCAGTATGCAAAATTTAATAAAGTGCACAAAGGGTTAAAAGCACTTACAAGATTGTTGAGTGTTAAAAAACATGATAAAATCAGAAGTCCTCATCTGTGGTATGTGTCCATCCTCAGCATGGTGGTAGAGAGTAGTGTAGAGCCGTCCAGCAGCTGTAAAGCGTTCTCATGCGTGTTGGAAAGAGGAGGCAGCAGGGAAGCCGGTATTCACTGCGGGACACACAAGGCTGGTGGTGTCAGTGTAGAGAAGGGGGTGGTAACGCGTTTCAGAGCATGTGCGGCTCCTTCGTCAGACCTACGCCCATACTCCTCAAGCTGGCTTATGAATGGTGAGGGGGAGGAGCAAGGGGAGGAGTGTGGGCAGATGTTGAATACACAACGATAAGGGAAGTGACATATGTATTACGAGGACGGCCAAGACGACCGTGCACCCGCAAAATGGATCATTAACGTCAGTGCTATATACAATGAAGTCCTGAAGGAATTTGACACAGGGGTACAGGGCACAGATGGCAGTGGTTAAATTAACAATAATAAATAAAAATACAAACGTAAGGTTGACATTGAATCAATATACAGGTGTGTTACATGGTCGGCCGGGTGTCTATATGCATGTGTTACAAAGGCGGCCGGGCGTTTGCACACATGCAAATAGGGTCGTAAGTCTAATGTTGAGTTGACAATGAATAAATATACAGGCGTGTTACAAGGGTGGCCAGGCATTTATATACATGTGTTACAGGGGCGGCCAGGCGTCTATGTGCACGTGTTACAAAGGCAGCCGGGCATTTGTACACATGCAAATAAGGTCGTAAGTCTAATGTTGAATTAACAATAAATAAATATGTAGCCGTGTTACAAGGGCGGCCGAGGAGCTGTACACCTGTGTTACAGGGGCGGCCAGGCATCTGTAAGCATGCAAAAGAAGTAATAAATCTGTTGTAAGGGGATAAAAAAAAAGGAATAAGCGATAGTATATAGTGGAGGTTGTGTGAATTGTACTGATTATGTCTGTAACAATGATAAAACAATGCTGAATATTACTTTACTATGAATAAGTGTATAGGTGTGTTACAAGGGCGGCCGGGCATCTATACACTAAAGACAGATAGAGGAAAATAGTGGATGCTTATACAAGTTGTACAAATGGTGCAGATTATGCCTGTAGCAATAATCTCACGGTGAAGGTTATTACTCAACTGTGTACTAGTATAAAGAAGTGTTACAGGGGCGGCTAGGCGTCTATAAACTACAGAAGGGTAATAGGAGGTGGTGGATGCTTATGCAAATAGTGCAGATTATGCCTGTAGCAATACTCTGATGATAATAGATAATAATAGATAATAATAGACTGTAAATAAGTATGCGAGTGTGTTACAGGGGCGGCCGGGCATTTACACACCCGCAAATAAGGTCACAAATCTACTATAAGGAATTAACTTATAGGAATAGGTAATAAGATGTAATGGATGCTCTACAAATAGTATTTGATTGTGACAGATGGCAGATATGTACATGTATAACAGGCAAACACCATGACGTATGGATATGATAATAAGGAGGGATGAATGATAAATGAACAACTAAATGTATTAGATCATATAACTTACTGTAGTAGATCTAACTTACACAAGATAAAGTTAGGAGGTTAAAGGTGGATAGTATACTAGTAGTGGATAACGAATAGACACCATAATATCACATTCTGTAGGTTTAATGTAGTATCATCTAGAGTAAGGTTCTAATTTCCAATTCTTCATTAATACCTCCAGGCGAAAGTACGTCAAGAGTGTATATCCAATAAGTCTCCCGTTGGCAGAGACGTTTAACTCTCTCTGCCGCAGGGAGAGTGGCTGGTATGGATTTGATGATCCATACTTAAATCTCTCTGCCGCAGGGAGAGTGGCTGGTATGGATTCGATGATCCATACTTAAATCTCTCTGCCGCAGGGAGAGTGGCTGGTATGGATTCGATCCATACTTTTAGGCCTACGGTGGATTTAGGATGATGTTGGGTGAAATGTCGTGGGACGCTATGGTGGTCTTTACTGGCCTCAATGTATCAGCGGTGCTCTCCAAAACGCTGGCGTAGGGGGCGTATAGTTCGACCTACATAGTAGAGGCCGCAGGGGCAAGTCCGGCAGTATACTACATGGTCTGTGAAACAGGTGTAGAATTCAGAAATTTTGTATGTTTTATTTTTAATCGTGAATGTTTTTTGACCATGTTGTACAAAACTGCATGTAAGGCAAAGGGGTTTGCGGCATTGATACATCCCAATCATAAAAAAGAGTTGGAGTGAAGATGACAAATTTGTTTTCTTTTTGAGTTTGCTTGGGGCAATCTTTCCCTTAATGTTAGGTGCTTTCCTATATGAAAATTTAGGTTTATTTGGTATAGTCTTTGAGATGGGGATCCTGCATCTCCTGCATTATGAACTATGTGTTCCATATTTTTGTATTTGTTATGAAATTGAGTCGTGAACTGAATGTCCTTTGATGAATTCATTTTATGAGTATGAGCATCAGGATTGACATATGTGGTGTAGGCTTGTTTGATGAGTGATGGAGGGTAGCCTTTTTCAATAGATTTTTGTTTGAGATTCATGCTTCGTGTCTGATAGTCTGACTGCATGGTGAAATTATGTCTGAGACGGCAGAATTGACTTTTTGGGATGCCACCATGCTGAGGATGGACACATGCCACAGATGAGGACTCCTGATTTTATCATGTTTTTTAACACTCAACAAACTTGTAAGTGCTTTTAACCCTTTGTGCACTTTATTAAATTTTGCATACTGCACTTAGAGACGCCTTTCTTTTCCTTTTTTATATCTTCTGTGTTGTATGGCAGAGCTGTACAAATCAGCTTTTTAAAAATTGGCCAGTAACAGGGCAGTTTTAATCAGGGAGAACAGGCCTAACCTGTCTGTGTCTAATTTTTATTTTACTAGGGGAACGGGGGGTGATATAATGTGAGGTGGTCTAGGTGCACACTGTTTTTTCACTTATAGAAAAAATCAAACACAAGAGCAACGGGACTTTAAATATGCCTTTAAGAACTGAGCGGACACTAGAATTTATATAAAAGATTATACAAAATTTTATTAAATTACATATTTAAAAACAAAAACACATCATTAGGTATATCGTACAACATAGTTACAAAGTAAAACTGATACAGAGCTTGAGTTCAGTTGATCAATGGTTGCATAGTAAGTTGGTCTACGTGATTCGTGGGAGCCCAAGCTTCTTCAGGAGAATGTAACAGGAATATCATATATAACTCTGAGTACACATATATAACAAGAAAGAAAAAAGACCATAAACATATCACAAAAAAATATACATCATAATATATATATATATATATATATATATATATATATATAAATCTAAATAGAGAATCTAAACCAAATTAGATTTGGTAAATACATATATGTATCCGAAACACGTAGACCAACTTACTATGCAACAGTTGATCAACTGAACTCAAGCTCTGTATCAGTTTTACCTTGTAACTCTATGTTGTACGGCAGGGATCCTCAAACTACGGCCCTCCAGCTGTTGCAGAACTACACATCCCATGAGGCATTGTAAAACTCTGACATTCACAGACATGACTAGGCATGATGGGAATTGTAGTTCCTGAACACCTGGAGGGCCGCAGTTTGAAGACCCCTGTTGTACGGTATGCCTAATGATGTGTTTTTGTTTTAAAATATGTAATTTAATACAATTTTGTATAATCTTTTATATAAATCCTAGTGTCCGCTCAGTTCTTAAAGGCATATTAAAAGTCCCGTTGCTCTTGTGTTTGTTTTTTTCTATATTTCTGGTTGAGATGATGCCAAAGAGAACTTGATCAATTTTTATGAATGGCATCCCATCCCAGATCTATAACTTAGTGTTTTTGCACTTAGTTTTTTTCTTTCAGGCAATGCAACAGAGTGCCACACATATAAGCTTTAAGAACAGGAACCCAGCAACAAGTGAATGCTGCACTTTGAGCACCCCAAACTTAATAAAGGCCCAACAACATAAAAAAATATGCCCCAAAGAAATGAAAACACCAATGTCTGATCTTAGCTATGGTCCCATTTTTGGTCCTTCTGTGTCTGCTGACTGTGCAGTGCATTATAGATTGTTAATTTGGACAAAATGTCACTGTTTGAACAAACTAGAATTTCAGGAATCCACTGCGAGGTCATGGTTGTGTGAATCTGAACCTTATTCCTAGCAAGAGGTTGGTCAAATTAAGCAGTTATAACAAGTGTAAGGGGATTTACCTCTTTAAATATTTTTTGCCATTGGATGAGCTTTTCATTGATAGAAAATTGTTTTCCTGGAGGTGCAAAACTTGTGTAGCTTCCAATTTGTCTATATTGAGTAGTTCCATTGGGAGCGATGAACCAGTTCATTATGTCATATTGGCCTGCAAGTGCTCTGTTCTCAAACTGAAAATTCTCACCCGATGATGTTTTAAATGTAACATTGTCAAGGTATTTATTTAGCTAGAAAAGTAATAGTGTTGAGACAAAACATATACACATTAGATCCAGTGGTGAACAAAGCTAACAAAGAGGTCCTTTGAGAAAAGAGTTATGGGACCCCATTCAATTAATATTCAAGTACAAACATTTGCAGATAGATAGATAGATAGCTTTATATTTATACAGACAGAGATGAAGCAAATATTTTTATATATCATACTGTGATTACTGGTTCTGCCACTAGATGGTGGTGTTTTGTTTAATGCTTGAATAATATAATTTCCTTTCTAATGGAACTTTGTGGTCATGATGTAATTTCCTGTCTCTGTGTTCAAGTCCTTTTCCAATAAAGACTCAGCCATGTATCCAGCTCCATCTTGATGGATAAATCATATCTGCAGCAGCTTTCTAAAAGGTTATGTGTCCAGCTACCAGCGAAGTACCACTGCTGCTGATACAGATGCAACTCAGAGTTACAGCAAAACCGTATCCAAAAAAGTGAAAGGTCAGAAAGCCTATAGAGTATAATGGCTACCAACTGTCCTTTGATTTAAAATTTTAAGTTGCTAATCTGACAAACCAGCACTACCAGACCTGGAAGAGTAAAATAAAGATGCTGCTGACAAGAGTGTACATAGAAGCGTACACAAGAGCCCAGAACAAACCATTCCACAGATAAGTGGGCGGAATAGATTAGAAGATTAAAGAACTCTATCCCTGGGCATAAACGATTAAAATTGTACACAGATGGTTAAACAAATGGCATGGAGGGCACCTGGCTGCTTCATTCTCTGTATAAAAAAAGCAGCTGGGGATTCCATTAATCTATACCAGGCCTTTATCGTAGATGAATGTACGGTAAAGATCTGAATTGGGCACTCTGCGCAATGATAAAAAAAAATTATGTGTGGTTCCCCTTAAATAATGTGTGTCTATTTACTACCAACATTTCTTTTTTTTTTTTTGTGAATAAGTAGGGAGTAACTATGCCTCATTTTGTTCAGCCATTTTTAGAACTGCCACCTCAAAATGTTAATAGGCCCATACGTGTGTGCATGCAGACGTGACTGCCGACGGTTAGGCGCATATTCAGGTGTATTTTACTCTGTTCAGCTATACGCAATAACTTAAGGCCCTGTGCAAGAGCCCTTAGAGAAGTAATAAAAGATGCATTGGAAGCTGAATGCGCCTATTATTCCAAAGAGAGTACCTCATCATTTTGCACCTGGTGTGGCTAACATACAGTATATGCTCCCAGAAGGAATAGGGAAAGGTTATCTACACTGCCCTCTATCCCAAAGAGTCACCAGAAAAATACCTGTCAATGATGTACTCTATATGTTCCTATTCTCCTAAGTAATTTATTGTCAGTGTAAAAGCTCACCAAGCCAGGAAATATAGTGATATTCAGAGATCACAGTTGTATTATCAGAAAAGGAAGCCGCATACTAGCTATAGGAAAAATCACAGTAGACTTGTATTAGCTGAAGTGCAGTAATGTGGTTAAGGGCTTGTTCACAGCATACGTGCATTAAAACGGATGGGAAAACTGCGCAGATTTCACTTGCAGAGACATCAATTTCATGCACGTTGACATCAGTTTTTCATGCACGTCAGTTATGTGCCCTGTTCACACCAATGTTTTTTTTCACATGCAGAAAACTGCATACACATTGCAGATTCCTGCGCAGCAAAAATCACGTTGTGGTGTGAACAGGGCACATGGAGAACAATTGTTTTTTGGTGCCCTTGCAGAACGCGTGCAGTAAGACTGACATCTCTGCACCATGATGTGAATGAGGCCTAACATTGTCAAAGAGGAGAAAATATTTTAAATGTACCTAAACCTGGCACTATCATCTTGGACACAGGAAACCTGAAACTTAAAGTGGTTATAAAGTTAAAAGGTTTTTTAACTTAATACAGCCCTAAAACTTACCTGAGCCCATCTTGATCCAGCGATGTTGCAGGAGAGACTCGGCTGCCCGGGACTTTCCCTCCTCATTGGCTGAGATGGCAGCATGGTGTCATTGGCTCCCACTGATGTCAATCAAAGTCAGTGAGCCAATGAGGAGAGAGAGGGGGCTGGGTCGAACTGCGGCTCTGTGTCTGAATGGACAAATGGAGCTGCGGCTCGGGTGCCCCATAGCAAGCTGCTTGCTGTGGGGGCACTTGGCAGGAGGGAGGGGCCAGGAGCACTGGCTGGGGGATGCGAGAAGAGGTAGCTCGTGCCTCCCTGTACAAAACCACTACACAGAGCAGGTATGACATGTTTGTTAATTTTAAAGGAGAAAAACTGAGACTTTATTGTCACTTTAAGAAGGTAGCTAGAGATACGCATGTCAGTGGCATAAAATGACCCAAGCAGATAAATAATGAAGTTGACCAGTTGCATAAGAGGAAAAATGGTCAGAAGATATTATCCCAAAAATAACAGAGCCTGACAGCTCCTGAACCTAATTCACTAAGATCTATGAGGTCTTATGAAAGTTCAGACTCCAAGAAAAAAAAGGTATTTCCCTGTATTCATTGATGACTACCCAAGGTATATTGTGTTGGTACACAGCATGAATGAACTTCCAGATAAAGTGTGCAATATCCTGCCAAAGTTAGCAACACAATTGGCAAAATGTCTAAAATACAGACAATGGCATAGAGTACACAAGTGGTGCAGGCATGTCTGAGGAAGCAGGGAATTGTGCTATTAAATCCAGAATTAAATGGTGCTGCAGAGAGAATGAACTGCTCTTTAAGTGAAGTGGCAGAAGCACACAATATGCCAACCACAATTGGTAAGAAGTAATTATGACAGCCTGCTTTCTCCAAAGCCACTTACCTGGAAAATTAACAGAGAAAACTCCATATGAGCTATGAAATGGAAAGGCGCATAACCTAAAACACATTAGAAATTTTTGGAAGCTAAGCATATATACACGTTTCTGAAGAATACTGTACAAAATGAAACCTTGCACTAGGAAGGTACAGTATATTTGTCAGCTACAGTCATTGGTGTGCGCAGTCTATTGCATTAGGGTGTGCCCCCCAGACGCACAAACACACATACTTGAATATCAGCAGAGCAGTGGAGTCGTTTTTTTATTTTTATTATTTTATATTATTATTATTTTTAGTATTTGTTCATTATTTTTACAACTTTTTTTAAATTATTGTTTACAATATTATTTTCTATAATTTGTTTACAATTTTTTTAGGAGCTCTGTTGAGGGGCTTTGGTGAAATATCAAGGGTCTAAACAGACTGCTGAGGTCTCACTTTTGAGATAGAGAAAGGGACTGAGGACAGAGCTTCCCCAGTCTCTTTCTCTGCAGCCTCAGCTGCACTGGATGATGAAGAAATGGAAAATGCTCTGTGCTGAGCGACATAGTTTTCTATGCTTTAGTTAAGAATGGGAAAAACAACGAAAAAGTGTAGCGCTAAACAATATCCAACATAAAACGACAATAGACCAGTCAATATGCAGTGAAAGGGATCAACTGTATCTGAGAAATGAACCTTATAAATGGGTAGTCCTCATGTAGACATTATGACTAAATAATAAAAGTGGGTAGTCCTTATGAAAACATATTTTGGACAAAAAATTCCGGCATCCCAAAATGCAGACCAGCTCACTCCCACCGAGAGATGAAAAGGCTTACCGGATAGGGTGGACCCAAAGGGGCATACGCCAAATTGGGTCAGATAAGGCTTGGGTGGTGAGTGGCTGTGTGTGGCTGTTATCTCGCGGATTACTGTATTTCTCCAAGTGGCACCCGGATCCTGAAGGGTGTGGGCAATCTCACGGATATGGACGACGTCTATGAGGACGAAACGCGTAGGGTAGGACCCCACTGTCGCCATTTTCTCACAGCGCTGTTTTATACTTTGGATTTACATGACCTACAGGACCATCCATATCCGTGAGATTGCCCACACCCTTCAGGACCCGGGTGCCACTTGGAGGAATACAGTAATCCGCGAGATAACAGCCACACACAGCCACTCACCACCCAAGCCTTATCTGACCCAATTTGGCGTATGCCCATTTGGGTCCACCCTATCCGGTAAGCCTTTTCATCTCTCGGTGGGAGTGAGCTGGTCTGCATTTTGGGATGCCGGAATTTTTTGTCCAAAATATGTTTTCATAAGGACTACCCACTTTTATTGTTTAGTCATAATGTCTACATGAGGA
The DNA here is from genome assembly GCA_037952835.1 of Lithobates septentrionalis. Classification (NCBI taxonomy): domain Eukaryota; kingdom Metazoa; phylum Chordata; class Amphibia; order Anura; family Ranidae; genus Lithobates; species Lithobates septentrionalis. The sequence continues at coordinate 262,192 of JBBDGP010000945.1, read as the reverse complement.
CTACCCATTTATAAGGTTCATTTCTCAGATACAGTTGATCCCTTTCACTGCATATTGACTGGTCTATTGTCGTTTTATGTTGGATATTGTTTAGCGCTACACTTTTTCGTTGTTTTTCCCATTTATACTTTGTTGGTCGTGTTAGCTGCTTTAGTTTCCTTTTTTTCTTTGGGTAGCGCAGAATTATTTTGTATATTTAGTTAAGAATGAACAAAGGAGTGATCAATACAGATCACTCACTGTGTTCATTCAGAAAAAGAATGGGCCGGTAAATTAAATATTTCATTTACCGGCCCCTTCCCCCTCTCTCCATTCTGAAACATCCCCCATAGCAGCTGGTGGGAGAGGAGAGGAGGGAAGCTGGCAGCACTGCATGGGGAAGACAGGAAGCAGGGGGAGCTAGTACTGCACGGGGTGATTAGGGTGTGCCCAGGCACATCTGGAACACACTGTGCACACGCCTATGGCTACAGCGAATCTCAAAAGGGTTACAGAAATGGGCACACAGACACTAATAAGGTATCAATCAGCAGTGCAATTATTAATTGAATACCTACAGTATGTGCCAAAAACCTCATGAAGTTATACAGTTAGCACCATCACAATAGTGCAGGAAAAGGAACAGGGTGAGGGAAGTGTTGGAGCAAAAGCTTCATGTTGATGAGAAGCAAATGTGGACAAACGCTGCAGATGAAAAGATGACATCTCTCTGCCAGATATATGCTAGAATGTTATGGTGTAAGCACAATAATGAAAAACCTATTGTTGGAAGCACAGTACAGACAAGCACTGGGGGCTCTTTTAGGCCTGTTTCACCCCTATGCATATTTTCGTGCTTTTTTACGGAAACGCACAACAGTTAATTTAACATGGTTTCCTAAGGGACACATTTACATCTATGCTTTATTCAGCCACTGCATTTTTGGAAAGAATCAGGGACTATTTTAAATGCAAAACGGTGCATTTTTGGCTTAATAGACTTCAACGGAGACACTGCACAAAAGCATGAAGTGCGTTTTTGACGTGCTTTTGATGCGTTTTCCATTTTTTAAATCTGCCAAACAAGAAATTGGCCAAAAAAAAGCATACAAACACAAAAACACATAACAAAAGTGTGAAAAACGCATGGGCTTAAATGTAAATGGCAACGCAAAAAGCACTGCAGAAACAGATCAAAAGCAAATTGCATAGGTATGAAACCAGGCCTTATACATTGCAACCACTATATGTACAGAAATTGGAGCTGCCATGGTACTTCTTTGCAGATGTGCATGTAAACCTCAGCAAAGGGATTGGAATGCTATGACAAAACTGTGAGCATAATGAGGTGTGACAAACCCTAAACTGGGTGCAGGGAATGGGGATTAGTACTGAGCACAGTGCAATACTCAGTTTCCCCAATAGTCACAAGGCATTAAGGATCAAGGTCAGCTAAATGTTATGTCTGTCCTAGACATTAATGGAAGGTGATACATTTGATAAACCACAACCAGCTATAGACATATTTAACAAATAGCAGAAGTATTATAAAACCCCAATAAAACTGTCTAGTCAGGAAAACACATCTGTCAGACTGGGAGTAGTGTCCTATACTGAAAGTAGTTCTTTTTTTTTTTTTTTTTTGCTACTTCAGTGAATCTTATAAGAGACTTAATCCACCTTGTTAGTGTCATCCACGTCTCTTCAACTTTTCACATCATTGTAGCTTTATTAGCAAATATACAAAACATTTATTATCCAAAACCGGAAACATAAAACCTTATTAAGAAAGGAGAAGAGATTCCTACTAAAGGTCTATACCTATCTCTTTTACCTCGGCATCCCCATATACTCCCAAAAACCCTACCCCTTCACCCTTACCCCCTATACCCACCCTCCCACTCTCCCCCTCCAACCCCTTGTCTGTGCATCCTTGGTTAATTTTAATCTTATTACTTCAGGCTAATTTTCAATCCCTCGGTTATACTCCATTGTTTTTTAAATTTCTTCCAGCACTGCCAGTTGTTGTTCTCCTCCTTTATGTCGCCATCCCTCCCATAACTCTCTTCTTCCATCAGGCGTATACCTTCCACTTCATTAACCCAGTCCCATATTGATGGACTTTCCACCATCTGCCACTTTTTTGGTATAGTTTTTTTTGCCGCATTCAGCAAATGTGGGACCAGAGACTCTTTATACTTTTTAACCTCCCCTCCTATACCGTGATGTAGTACTGTCCAGGGGTCTGCTTTTACTTCTATCTTTGTTATTTCCTTGATAAACACTAATATTTTTTCCCAATACCTTTTGATTTCTGGGCAGTTCCACCATATGTGGGCCATATTGCCAGCCCCCTTACATCCCCTCCAACACTCCGATGTCTTATCACTTTGGTATTTACATACCTTGTCAGGGGTAACATACCAACCTGCCAAGATTTTGTAATTCATTTCAGCAACACTGGTGTCGATAGACGAACGATGGGCCAGTTCTAATATTTTCTTTAAAGTATTGCTATCTATCTGCGTTCCTAGTTCCCTTTCCCATTTTATAATGTATGGAGGCACCTCCCACCTACCCGCCTTCAGCCCCATTTTGTATATTTTGGATATTATACCTTTAGTGTTACTCGCCAAACATAGCCTCTCCAGCTCCGAGAGCTCCTTCCCAGACCTTATTGGCCGCGGAAGGCGATCGACAAAGTGGCTTAACTGGAGGTATCTCCATGCATCTAACACCCAATCTTCTCTATTGTGTTTTAAATCGTGAAAAGGGGCAATCTTTCCTTCTTTTATTATGTCTAATAACTGTGCATTTTCCTTTTTAATCCAATTACCACCTATTTTTATTTTCCCCGGTGCAAAATAATCATTTTCCCTAAGTGAAATTAAAGGAGAATTAAATGTCTTGTTTATTTGTTTATATATTGTGTCCCACGCTCTAATAACCACCTTCGTCAGTGTATGTGTGTCTCTATCTAAAATCTATAATGTGGAGGGTTCCAAATTATGTGTCCTAATTGTGTCTTACTTAATTTATTTTCTGTATTAACCCATCTTTTGTGTTTATTATCCCTGACCCACTCGATCGCCCTCGACACCAATATTGCCCTGTAATAACCCTGAATGTCAGGAACCGCCAAACCTCCTTTTTTTTTTTCCTGTTTAATAATATCAAAAGAGACTCTTGCCCTTCTACCCTTCCAAACTATTTTCATTATAATTGAATTAAGTTTCTTTAAATAAAACTGGGGTATTGCCAATGGAAGAATCTGTAGCTTATAAATGATTTTTACTTTCCGCTTTTAATTCATTAAGTAGTGGAATGAAATTTAATTTATAAATCTTCCCTAATGAGTTTGCTAGTTTTATACCCAAATCATTTATTTTTTTTTCCATATAAATTGGAATTCTTTTTTTAACTTACTTTCTTCTTTTTTACCTATATTAATGTTCAGTATTTCGGATTTTGCCAAATTTATCTTAAAATTAGACACGTCCGCATACTGTCCGAGTACTTTCAGCATATTTGGCATTGTAATTCTTGGGTTGGCTATGAAGAGCAGCACGTCATCAGCAAAAGCTGCGACCTTGTGCTCTTCATCTCCAACCCAGAATCCGCCTATATCCGGGTCTTCTCTAATCGCCGAGAGCAGCGGCTCCAAGGAGAGCACAAAGAGCAGGGGAGACAGGAGGCACCCCTGTCTTGTCCCATTTTCCATTTCGAAAGTGGCTGATAAGGACCCATTGATTTTTATCGAGGCCGTAGGGTGATTATACAAGGCACGTATCCATCCCATCATCCTCGGACCCAGTCCCAGGTGTTTAAGGGTTTGGAACAGGAACCCCCAGTCTACTCTGTCAAACGCTTTTTCTGCGTCTATAGACAAGAGTAGACCTTTAATCTTCTGCAGATTATCTTTAATATTCTGCAGAAGGAGAAGAGTACGCACCCCATTGTCCCTCCCCTCTCTTTTTGGGACAAACCCCACTTGGTCTGGGTGTATCCATTCACTCATCCCTTCTTTCAACCGATTGGCTAGAATTCTAGCAAATAGTTTTACGTCTGTATTAATCAACGATATTGGCCTATAGCTAGAGCAGATCGTAGCATTTTTCCCTTCTTTTGGTATAACCGTAATCTCGGCTTTAAGCGCCTCCCTGCTCAGCGCAAAATCCTTGTCCAACCCATTCATGTATTTACATAGTCTAGGGGTTAGTATGTCTTTGAATTTTTTATAATATAGGGATGTGAATCCATCAGGACCCGGACTTTTCCCTGAAGCTGACTCCCCCAATGCTATATTAATCTCTTCTATTGTTATGGGGCTTTCTAAGTTTTCCTTACAGTTCTCCGTGATCTTAGGGAGGTTTGCTTTTTTCAAAAATTCTCTTATCTTTGTTTTATGGGATCTGTCCTGAGTCTTATTTTTCCCTACTGTATATAACTCCTTATAATAATTCCTAAAGGATTCACCTATTTCTTTTGTTGTATAGACCATACCTCCTTTGCTATTTTGAATTCTTTCTATGTAATTTCTAGCTTTCTTTCTCCGCAGGATTTTAGCTAACAAACGGCTGCTCTTATTCCTACTCTGGTATCTTTCTTTTGCCACTTTATCAAATACTTTTTTTGTTTCTCTATCTATCCGATTTTTTAGTTCTTCTCTTTTTAGAATTAATTTTTGATACACCCTCTTATCTTGGCCTATCCCTTTCTTGTGTTCCTTCTCCAATTCATATATTTCTTGTGTTAATTTTTTAATTTCTTCCCCTGTTTCTCTTTTCCTCTTAGCTCCCAGTTTTATTAAAATCCCCCTAATATAGGCTTTATGGGCCTCCTACAGGGTGGACCCAGAGATCTCTCCTGTGTCATTTATTAGAAAGTATTGTTTTAACTCATGTTCTACTATTCTTAGGTTTGTTTCATCCTGTATTAGATCTTCATTTAATCTCCAAGTTACTGGAACTCTTTGGGTACTGGAAACATACAATTCCATACTAATTGGAGCGTGGTCCGACAATGTTATGGCTCCTATCTTAGATTCTACAGCTCTATCCAGGAGTGAATGCTCAATCCAAATGTAGTCAATCCTTGAGTACGTCCCGTGCACTGGGGAGTAGAACGAGAAATCCTTCATATTAGGATTCATAATCCTCCATAGATCCACCAACTGACAGGAATGGAACTTCCGTTGTAGCTTTTTCAGATTCCCGTTCATCTTCCCCAGCGCACGCGACGTACTATCTAACTCTGGATTCATACAGAGGTTTAAATCCCCCATCAAGATTAGTCCCCCCTTTTTAAATTCCATTAATTTTTCCAATGTGTTTACCAAAAATCCACTAGTCTCCTTATTTGGCGCATACACATTGGCCAATGTACATTCCCATCCCTCAAGGGAGCCTTTCAAGAAGAGAAACCTACCCCCTGGGTCCGTTAATCTTCCCTCTTCTTTAAATTTCACCTCCTTTGCTAATCCTATTGCCACTCCTCTTGCCCTTTTGATTACTGTATCCCCATAGAACCAGTTTGGAAAATTTTTTGACCCCAACTTAATGTTAGAGCTATATGTCAAATGGGTTTCTTGAAGAAACACCACATCCGCTTTATATCTCCCCAATTCCTCCAGAATCTTATGTCGTTTCCTGGGCGTATTAAGGCCTCTAACATTATAGGTCATAAAATTTAGCTTCCTCATCTCATTACATATTTCTTGGATTGAACTTGCTTTACTGTGTTAACCTTAGATTTTTTTACCCCTATGCACAGACTCCCTTCCCTCCTCCCTCCCGCCCCCCCTCCCATCCCTCCCCCCAGCCACCTTTTGGCCCCCCATTCGCCAAACACTATGGATACCATAGGGTGTAGCGAATCTCCTATTTTGAGGTGGGACTTCGAGCGTGCCACCCGCCCCTTCCTATATGATGATATTTACAGGAAGGGGTAAACCAACACCAACGCTGACCCCTCCCCCATTTTCTCCACCGCTCAACCCCTCACCCAAACAATACACCTTATTATTTTCTAGCGTCCCCCTTTTCTTCTACCTATCCCTCAGACACCCATCCCACACTCCTCCCCCCCCCCTCCCAAGCGAGTCCAGACTACTCTTCCTCCCAGCCTGGTAACCTTGGCACTTGTATGTCCAATTTATCACAAAAGTCCTTCAATTCTTCAGGGAACCTTAACCTTGCTGATCTTCCATCTCTATATCCCATTAAGCAGGCTGGGAACCCCCAGCTGTATTTTATATTCTGACCTCTCATCATATCTAACAAGGGCTTCAAGAGCCTTCTCCTTGCTAGCGTTTCGGGTGCAAGATCCGAATACACCTGGATTTCAGATCCCTCGAAATTTAGAGGGGGCTTGAATCTCGTCTTCGCTAGAATTGCGGCTTTATCCTCAAAAAACCTAAATCTGATTATTACATCTCTAGGTCTCTGGGTATCTTGATTATATAATCTTCCAATTAGATGGATCCTTTCTATCTTGGGAAATTCTGCAGCCTCCTCTCCCAAGAGTGGGCCCAAAATTATAGAGGCAATCTTCCTAAGATCTTCTCCTTTATTTTCCGGAACAGAGCGGAGTCTTAAATTCTGTCTCCTATCACGATTTTCCTGGTCCTCTATTTTATATAGAATTATCTTCTGATTTTGTCTAGATGTCTTTAATTGCTCTTTAAGATTCCTCAACTCCAGGTCTAATTCATCCGTTTTTTTCTCGGTTAATTCTACTCTTTCTAAGAGGCTTCCCAGGTCTGCTCTCACCAGGCCGATTTCCAATTTTATTGCATTCTCCATTTTTTGGAGCATGTTACTCAGTTCCTCTTTAGAAATCATCTGTGTACTTGATCTTCTGTCTGCTCCCCGACTCATTTCCATCTCACCTTCTATTAAAGAGTTCTCCCTTGATTGCGCCTTTTTATCTTCTACTTTATTTGGGGTTCCCCCTCTACTCCCTGCCCCTGATCCTCCTTGGGCCTCTAGATCTCCCCCTCTTGGACTGGCTCCTTGGGACATATATTGTTTTATTGTACTGCCGGCTGTTTTGTCCTTCGCGGTTTTAGGTACTCCCCCTTTTCCCGACTTAGCTGCTGTTTTGCTCATTGTTCCCCTCTTTCCTTTCCCACCTGTTTGCCTCCCCAGTTTTAAATTTGCCCCACTATCTCCCCTTACAGGAGAGGCCACCGGAGGGACCGGGGGGGGGGGGGGAGAAAAAAACAAAAAGGGAGAGGATAAAAACGAAAAGGGAAAAGGAGGGGGGGGATATATTTATTCCCCTGAAGTCTCTTGTGCGTACAGATCAGTATCTTCACCTAGCAGGCTGCGTTACAGGTCTGGGAAGTGCAGTTTCTTATCAGCCACAAGAGTCTCACCTGTTCCCCCACTTAAAGATGTTTTCAGTCCGTCACTTCTCACTTCAAACCTTCTTTACCCCCCCTTTCAATAGGTATCCTTATTACAGTCCTCCCGCACAAACAGACCATACAATTTACCAGTGGTGTCTTTACTTAACTTTTCTTAAATGGGGTGTATACCAGAGACTCCTTGCCTCTTATATTCTTCTCCTTATTTGTCACATTCTCCTCAATATAAGACACTATACAGCTTATCCCATCTTTCAATGTTTCAGATACATACAGGTTCCTTTGTTTAAATTGGCAGGTAGTTTATTACTTCATTACCTTCTCCTGTCTCCCTCCGATTCCCTTGTTTCGCTGTGTCAAGTACAAATGCTTGTACTTTACCAGAGTCCTGGGCGTCAGATGTTCGCTGCTAGATACTCTCCGTTCTATCTGGTGTCTCGCCTAGAGAGAGGCACAGGGGTGGGGGTGGGGGGGGGGAAACCACAGACCGACTCAACCTCTTACGATCACCGTCCACCTCTGAGCTTGTCAGTGCCGCCGCCTCCCTTCTTCCTCCTAGGGAACGCTCAGCCGCGCCGTGAGGTGTGTGGAGGCTCGTTCGTCTTCTCCTCTTTATGGGTCTGCTCCGCCACGACCTCCAGGGGTCTTCGTTCCTTCCTGGAACCTTACATGGCCCTCTCGACGCTGCTCATCCGTTTGGGGAGGGATCGCTTACGGCGGAGATCCTGGGAGAGCCCGCTTCCTCCTCTAGGTGACACGCTCTCCTCCCTCCCTCTGTGACGTACGTTACGTCATCACCTCGGCGCTTCAGATTTGATTGACATCTGCCCTGTACTGAAAGTAGTTCTAAAGCTAAAACTTTTTTTTTTTACCTTAATGCATTCCCTGCAATAAGGTAAAAACATTTTAGGACATGCTGTGCCCACCTCACCCTCTATACACTTATCTCAATCCTGGTTTGATCCAGCGCTGTGCCCGGCTTCAGTTTTCTCTCCTCTCTCCCCCTCCTTATACAGGGAGCTACAGGAGTCATTGACTTCTGCTGCTGTCAGTCAAGTTCAGTAAGGAGGGAGTGGGGGTCAGAGCCAGCCCTCACTGTGTGTGTCAATAGACGCACACAGGCAGGCTTGCGATTGACCCTGCACATCTGCCCCCATAGCAAGTGGCTTGCTGTGATGGCAGACGTAAAAGAAGAGTAGCAAAGAGCACCAGCTGGGGACTCCAGAAGAGGAGGTTTGGGGCCACTCTGTTCAATACCATTGCACAGAGCAGGTAAGTATACCATGTTTGTTATTTTAGGAAAAGAACTTTTACAACCACTTAAACAAGAATTAAACTTTCATACAGTACATCTCAAGCTGTGAACTCTGATTCACATTCCATAACTTCTTCTGCACTACAGTTTGCTTCATAGAAAGTTGTTATTTAGTTAAACATTAAATATCCCTAATCTGCTTAGACCAAAAGGCTGATGGGACTAGAGATGTAAAATTTCCAGAAATTTTTAAATTTTTAAGCCATGGGAAGAAATTTTTATTTTCCCTGCAGAAATATGGAAATTTCAGAAAAACTGAAAAAAAAACTCAGTGTGGAGTAGTTTTACAAAGTGAAAGTAATTTTGTTATACTGGGAAGGTGATATGCAGTGTATATAAAAGTATTATGCTTGACTCCTGGCAGTCCTCTTCCCTAAAATACCTCGGGGTCCATATCACACCCACATACGACACTCTATATAAAGCTAACTTCCCCCAACTGTTTACTTCCTTTAGAGCCTCCCTGACCAAATGGAAGTCTTTGAAACTATCCCTTTTTGGCCGCTTTGTGACCCTAAAGATGACGGTATTACCTAAACTTTTATATCTTTTTGAGACGCTCCCTATCCCCATTCCATCCTAATACCTAAAGGGACTCCAGGGCGACCTGATAAACTTTTCCTGGAACTATAAAAGACACCGGATCGCTAGATCGGTTCTATATGCTCCTCGTAATCAAGGCGGCCTGGCATTTCCTAATATAGCTAAGTAATATCTAGCTGCCCAGTTACGACCTGTAGCCTCTTCATGTACTCTCCATGCCTATAATCGGTGGACACAAATTGAAAAATTATGGTTAGCCCCCGTTCATCCGAATTCCATGCTTTGGAGTTCGGATATAACACCTGGCAGCATACAACTTCTAGGACCAATGGCCCTTCTGCGTACACTATGGGGACGTGCCAAATTGGCATATTCGCTTACCACCACCTCTTCCCCAGTCACCTCATTCTTATTTACACTCAACATTCCCGACAGCTTAACCTCACAGATGTCTCATTTCTGGATGGATAAGGTCTTATTCCGCTATGGTCAGTTGATTGATCCTAAAACCAGATCACTAAGATCTTTCCGAGAACTGCAAGACGCCTTTGACATTCCTAAACAAGCTTTTTTCAGTTACTTACAAATACGACATTATGCACAATCTCTAATACCGCATTTTCGATTCTCTCCCTTAACCGACTTCGAAAAGTTATGTTTAGAGGGCTCATCCCCTAAGGGCACGATTTCCTGCACCTATCAGCTTCTGATCATGGATTTATCGCCAGATGAACCACGGCACACCTATATGGATAAGTGGGAGCGGGCCCTGGGCACAGATATACCCTTGACGACTTGGCAGTCCATATGGATTCAGGCCTCTAAGAGCTCCATATGTACGCTCTATAAAGAGAATCAATATAAGATTCTATTCTATTGGTATCAGACCCCTGACCTGCTCCTCTCCATATACCCTTCGGCAGATCCCCGATGTTGGTGATGTTGTAAAGATAGGGGGACGCTATTTCATATCTATTGGACCTGCCCTCTAATCATCCCCTATTGGTGTATGGTGCAATCCTTGCTCCAATCCATCTTTGGTACTGGAGTGCTTCTCGATCTGAAGATCTTTCTTTTGGGCCTCCCACCTGCCACCTTCTCTAAAATATCAAAAAAACTCTTTGCACATGTGCTTACTGCAGCACGGTGTCTGGTGGCCCTAAGGTGGAAAAAGAAGGATCCCCCCTCATTGTCTGAGCTGCACTCCAGGATCAGAGATGTTAAAAGAATGGAATATCTGACGGCCTCTTTAAATGATACTCTTGATAAACATAACCGAATATGGGAACCTTGGGTCCTGTTTAGGGATGAGCCGAACACCCCCCTGTTCGGTTCGCACCAGAACATACGAATAGGAAAAAAGTTCGTTCAAACACGCAAACACTGTTAAAGTCTATGGGACACGAACATGAATAATCAAAAGTGCTAATTTTAAAGGCTTATATGCAAGTTATTGTCATAAAAAGTGTTTGGGGACCTGGTTCCTGCCCCAGGGGACATGGATCAATGCAAAAAAACTTTTAAAAACGGCCGTTTTTTCGGGAGCAGTGATTTTAATAATGCTTAAAGTCAAACAATAAAAGTGTAATATCCCTTTAATTTCGTACCTGGGGGGTGTCTATAGTATGCCTGTAAAGGGGCGCATGTTTCCCGTGTTTAGAACAGTCTCACAGCAAAATGACATTTCAAAGGAAAAAAGCCATTTAAAACTACTCGCGGCTATTGCATTGCCGGTCCGACGATACACATAAAAGTTCATTGATAAAAACGGCATGGGAATTCCCCACAGGGGAACAGCGAACCAAAATTAAAAAAAAAAAATGACGTGCGGGTCCCCCTAAATTCCATACCAGGCCCTTCAGGTCTGGTATGGATATTAAGGGGAACCCCGGCTAAAATTTAAAAAAATAATGATGTGGGGGTCCCCCTAAATTCCATACCAGACCTGAAAGGGGAACCCCGCGCCAAAAAAAAAAGGGCGTGGGGGTCCCCCCAAAAATCCATACCAGACCCTTATCCGAGCACGCAACCTGGCAGGCCGCAGGAAAAGAGGGTGGGATGAGAGAGCGCCCCCCCTCCTGAACCGTACCAGGCCACATGCCCTCAACATTGGGAGGGTGCTTTGGGGTAGCCCCCCAAAACACCTTGTCCCCATGTTGATGAGGACAAGGGCCTCATCCCCACAACCCTGGCCGGTGGTTGTGGGGGTCTGCGGGCGGGGGGCTTATCGGAATCTGGAAGCCCCCTTTAACAAGGGGACCCCCAGATCCTGGCCCCCCCCCTGTGTGAAATGGTAAGGGGGTACAAAAGTACCCCTACCATTTCACTAAAAAACTGTCAAAAATGTTAAAAATGACAAGAGACAGTTTTTAACAATTCCTTTATTTAAATGCTTCTTCTTTCTTCTTACTTCTATCTTCCTTCATCTTCTTCTTCTGGTTCTTCTGGCTCTTCTGGTTCTTCCTCCGGCGTTCTCGCCCAGCATCTCCTCCGCGGTGTCTTCTATCTTCTTCTCCTCGGGCCGCTCCGCACCCATGGCATGGGGGAAGGCTCCCGCTCTTCTCTTCATCTTCTTCATCTTCTTCTTCATCTTCTTCTCTGCTTCATCTTCTTCTCTTCTTCTCTTCTTCATTTTCTTCTCCGGGCCGCTCCGCATCCATGCTGGCATGGAGGGAGGCTCCCGCTGTGTGATGGCGTCTCCTCGTCTGACGGTTCTTAAATAACGGAGGGCAGGGCCACCTGGTGACCCCGCCCCCTCTGATGCACGGTGACTTGACGGAACTTCCCTGTGACGTCACGGGGAATGCCACAGGGAAGTCCCGTCATGTCCCGTGCAACAGAGGGGGGCGGGGTCACCGGGTGGCCCCGCCCCCGTTATTTAGGAACCGTCAGACGAGGAGACGCCGGGAGCCTTCCTCCATGCCTGCATGGATGCGGAGCGGCCCGGAGACGAAGATGAAGAAGAGAAGAAGAGAAGAAAAGAATAAGATGAAGAAGAAGATGAAGAAGAGAAGAAGATGAAGAGAAGAGCGGGAGCCTTCCCCCATGCCATAGGTGCGGAGCGGCCTGAGGAGAAGATAGAAGACGCTGCGGAGGAGATGCTGGACGAGAATGCCGGAGGAAGAACCAGAGGAGCCAGAAGAACCAGAAGAAGAAGAAGAAGAAGATGAAGGAAGATAGAAGAAAGGAGAAAGAAGAAGCATTTAAATAAAGGAATTGTCAAAAACTGTCTCTTGTGATTTTTAACATTTTTGACAGTTTTTTAGTGAAATAGTAGGGGTACTTTTGTACCCCGTACCATTTCACACAGGGGGGGGGTGGGATCTGGGGGTCCCCTTGTTAAAGGGGGCTTCCAGATTCCGATAAGCCCCCTGCCCGCAGACCCCCACAACCACCGGCCACTGTTGTGGGGATAAGGCCCTTTTCCTCATCAACATGGGGACAAGGTGTTTTGGGGGGCTACCCCAAAGCACCCTCCCAATGTTGAGGGCATGTGGCCTGGTACGGTTCAGGAGGGGGGGCCGCTCTCTCGTCCCCCCCTCTTTTCCTGCGGCCTGCCAGGTTTGGGGGGACCCCACGCCGTTTTGTTTTTTTTTGGCGCAGGGTTCCCCTTAAAATCCATACCAGACCTAAAGGGTCTGGTATGGAATTTAGGGGGACCCCCACGTCATTTTTTTTTAAATTTTGGCTGGGGTTCCCCTTAATATCCATACCAGACCTGAAGGGCCTGGTATGGAATTTAGGGGGACCCCCACGTCATTTTTTTTCTTTTAATTTTGGTTCGGGGTTCCCCTGTGGGGAATTCCCATGCCGTTTTTATCAATGAACTGCTATGTGTATTGTCGGATTTGCAATAGCCGCGAGTAGTTTTAAATGGCTTTTTTCCTTCGAAATGTCATTTTGCTGTCAGACTGTTCTAAACACGGGAAACATGCGCCCCTTTACAGGCATACTATAGACACCCCCCAGCCACAAAATTTAAAGGGATATTACACTTTTATTGTTTGACTTTAAGCATTATTAAAATCACTGCTCCTGAAAAAACGTCTGTTTCTAAAAGTTTTTTTTGCATTGATCCATGTCCCCTGGGGCAGGACCCAGGTCCCCAAACACTTTTTATGACAATAACTTGCATATAAGCCTTTAAAATTAGCACTTTTGATTTCTCCCATAGACTTTTAAAGGGTGTTCCGCGGCATTCGAATTTGCCGCGAACACCCCAAATTGTTCGCTGTACGGCGGACTTGCGAACAGCCAATGTTCGAGTCGAACATGAGTTCGACTTGAACCCGAAGCTCATCCCTAGTCCTGTTGGAGACTCCTGTGACCTAGTGCTTTGCATCTCTTGATTACCTATGGTTGGCTTCCCTTCGGGCAGTCCTGGGCTCTGGGGACGGGTGGTTGTCCTCTCTTCTTCTCTCTTCCTATCTACTCTCTTACTTTCTCAACCTCTTTATTATAATTTTCTCCTTTTTTATAAGTTTGTGCACCTATGTAACGGGTAGTAATGGATGTACTATCAGAGTTGTATGACGATCCTCCATAGTCCCTTTGGTTGTTCACTATACATGTTCACATTGAAATGTAACATTGACTAAATGTTAGTTGATTGCATGCCAGAAATGCCTGTAATACCACAAATTGTATTTCCTGTACCCTGTGCTGAAGATTTCTTTCTTTTCTTGAAAAATTATTAAAAAGTTGTCAGTTTAAAGAAAAGTATTATGCTTGAAATAAAAATATAGCTTATTCAGTAAATAAACTGAACTTGCTTTTTAATTGTTTTTATCTTATTACAAATAGATTAACAAGGACTGCATATGATGAGATAATTTCAACATTGCAACATGAGAACAGGTAACCACCTCCCTTTCCCTCGTATTAATGTAAAAGTTTCCTGTCAATATGCATTTTCAGGTATTGACAATGCAGATACAGAAGCATATTGCTCTTGCAATAGCCTGTTCAATGTTCTCCTGATTTTATCTATAAATGAAGGGATTGTGCATTTTTGGGAGGCTGTGGTTTTCAGTACTCTCTTACTTGAAGATGCTGCTGGTGAAGAAACACTTTGTGATGATCCAGAAGGAGCAGAAAGAGTGTTTCTGGAATGAGAAATCTGGAGGGAAAAGCTCCTCACACTTTCATTCTGGTCTTCATCGCTGCATTCCATAAATTATTTTTTAATGTCTTTAGGGCACCTCTGACATGCCAGGATGGTTGTCATCCTTGTAGCATTTGGAAAAGAATATTTTTTCTCACAATATTTGCAAATTGCAGCTTGGCTCTCAGCAGAAATTGCACTGTGGAAATGTTACTAAACCCTAGATGTTGGTCTCACCATTTTACTGACAGGAGGTAAAGAAAAAACAATTTACTGACCAGATTATAGGTAAACACTATGCATACATGTATACATGAAATTTTTCATAAAAGTCATCATGTTATATAGTTTGAATACCATGTCATAGATATATTGTTTATTATTGTAAAAACATATTCCACACTTCTTTTTTTCCCCCCCAGAAAAACAAAACAAAAAAAAACGTTTTGAAAAGAACATTTTTTTCTCAATTTTTCATTTTTTTCCCCTGGCCTTCCATTCTCTAGATGGAACAGATTTAACCTTCCAAGAGAACCGCATATACGATTTACATCGTATTTGGTCTCTAACCAAGTACACTACATGTACAGTAATATGTTGACTGTCAGATTGTGAAGCTTTATCAGATAGAAATATAGATGCATTTAGAAGAGTTGACAATAAGGTTGTGTCTGCTGAAGCATAATAAAATGTTTTTCAGTCTCCATCAGCACACCCCTTGAACTCCTTGATTGGTTGAGTTTATTCTGTAACGCCCACTATAGGGACCAGAAATAATGGCTGCATTTGCATCTCTGGAGTTCTCGTTTTACAAATTTAAAATTGTTAAGCAGAATCTCTAAATGCTCTAACTAGAAATTAAAGAATTTGTGTCTATTTTAAGAAAACCACTGCATTGAAAACGCTGCTACATTCCTGTCTGGGCATGGCAGTGAATGATACAGACTTTTATTTTAAAGGTCAGAATTGCAACAGCAGATGCTGTGAACAGCCCATGTTTCCCTAAATATACATGGTTAAATAGTTACATAGTAGGTGAGATTGAAAAAGGACAAAAGTCCATTAAGTCCAACCTATGTGTGTGATTATAGATCAGTATTACATTGTATATCCCTGTATGTTGCGGTCGTTCGGGTGCTTATCTAATAGTTTTTTTAAACTATCGATGCCCCCCGCTTAAACCACCGCCTGTGGAAGGAAATTCCACATCCTTGCCGCTCTTACAGTAAAGAACCCTCTACGCAATTTAAGGTTAAACCTCTTTTCTTCTAATTTTAGTGAGCGGCCACGTGTCTTATTAAACTCCCTTCCGCAAAAAAGTTTTATCCCTATTGTGGGGTCACCAGTATGGTATTTGTAAATTGAAATCATATCCCCTCTCAAGCGTCTCTTCTCCAGAGAGAATAAGTTCAGTGCTCACAACCTTTCTTCATAACTAATATCCTCCAGACCCTTTATTAGCTTAGTTGCCCTTCTTTGTACTCACTCCATTTCCAGTACATCCTTCGTGAGGACTGGTGCCCAGAACTGGACAGCATACTCCAGGTGCGGCTGGACCAGAGTCTTGTAGAGTGGGAGAATTATCGCTTTATCCCTGGAGTTAATCTGCTTTTTATTGCATGCCAATATTCTGTTTGCTTTGTTAGCAGCAGCTTGGCATTGCATGCTATTGCTGAGCCTATCATCTACTAGGACCCCCAGGCAGTGGCTTAACTATACCTTCAGGGCCCCAATGCAAGAAACCATGAAGGGTTCCCCTGACCCCCGGACAGGAGCCTTTCCTATGACCCGAACAACAGGGCCTGGTCACAAGTGGGTGGCTGCATATAAAGGAACCTATTTTTCCATTTCCCCTCTGCTTCTCCACCTCTCCCTCCCGCAGGCATTCAGTGGCTGCAGGAGGAAAATGGAGAGATGGGTTCCTCTATGTCTGTGTTTCTCAATCTTTTTTTCAGTCAGGGCACCCTTGAAGTATACCCCTAGGTGAATGGGACTGCACTCCAACCACTCTGCAACTGTGTGCATTGCATGCAGTTGCAGCATAGTGATGATGCATTTAAAGGGGTTGTAAACCCTCATGTTTTTTCACCTTAATGCATCCTATGCATTAAGGTGAAAAAACACCTGGCAGTGCCCGGCCCCCCAGTCCCCCTGATTTACTTACCTGAGCCCTGGAACTTCACCTGGCGGAGACGTGCTTTTCCTTTGCATGAATCTATCTATTGGTGATAGAGGGGGTGCAGGAGAGAGGGGGCGGCGCCTCTTTTCCCCCCTTAATGCACGGGCCGCCACTGCATCTAAACACACACACATACAAATAGATAAACACACACACATATACTGTATATATACACACACATACATATATAAATACACACACATATATTTATATATAAATGTACACACATATAAACACATGCAAACACACACATACATACACATACATGCACACACATACATGCACACACATACATACAGATGATACTCGAAAAATTAGAATATCGAGCAAAAGTTCATTTATTTCACTAATGCAACTTAAAAGGTGAAACTAATATATGAGATAGACTCATTACATGCAAAGCAAGATAGTTCAAGCCGTGATTTGTCATATTTGTCATGATTATGGCTTACAGCTCATGAAAACCCCAAATCCACAATCTCAGAAAGCCCAAAGGGTGGTGCTAAAGAGCTGAAAAACCACGTAGTACGTCTAGTATGTCACTACCTTCATAATTGTTGGCCAACATTTGTGTGACCATGTGTATGCAAGACAAGTTGAAGCCAACAACCTTCGAACAAAACTCCACGGTTTTGTTGTCGGAAAGTCCGATCGTGTGTACAGGGCATTAGGATTAGTAAGCTGCAACATAATAAATGTTGGCTTTTGGGTTTAACACCACTTTAAATGAATAATCAACCTGCCCCAGTGACATGCACTGTCAGCCTGCTGGTGCTTGAATTGTTGTCCTAAATCAGGAAATTCTCTGCGCAGTGTGTAATACATCAAAGTGTCTGTATTGTGCCCAATCGTTAACATAGTTTTAGTAGGCAGTAGGCACTTAAACGCACATTCATAACAGAACAAAATTGCTTGTTGATCTTAACACCTTAAAGATGAAGTTTAACTTTTTTTTATTAGCTTTGAGTTACAGTATGGTGTGTATCCCATCGCTTCTGGTAAACTGGGAGAACTGATTGCGAGTTCAAGCAACAATCCTTCGAAATTCACAAAAATCTGGTCTTGTTGGCTTCATTTCCAAACAACTCCAGAATATGCAGGTCTTATGGGGGGGTTCCCCGAGATCTCTGTTCCACTCGGATAATCCTAGGCTGGGTTTTTGCCCTAATCCCTCGTATTAAGTGTAACCAGAGTCTGGTGGCTAACTTATTTTCTGCTGAAGGCATGAGCAGGGGGGAGGTGGGAGAGAACCAACTCCAGGCTCCCAGTTGATGCGTGTCTCTTCCCCCCCCTCTTACCTTACCCTGTCTTACCTACCCCTGCCACCCCTTCCCCCCTTTTTTCTGTTCTTGCCCCTCCTTTTTTCTTTATCTCCTTTACCCCACCCCCCCTCTCAGTTCTTTCTCTTGACAATTTCTCTATCTTTTTGCAACTCTATGCTTTCTCACCTTAGCTATCTGCATCTTGTAATGGGTTAACCTGTCTAACCATGTGTTCCTACGTAGTCTTCCTTCTCAAAACCTGAACCAAGCACTGTGTCTCCTCCCTTTAACCAATTTACTATGAGGTTTACACTGCCTCAGGTGAATTAGGATTGTGCATATGGCCTATACACATTGATAGCCATGTACTGGTTTTGAGGGACATATTCCACACCCTTGCTCAAGAAGTCCTTAGCCATTCTGCATACTTGATTTGATTGGGCTCCTCTTCATGTTGAATGCAATACTCTTTAATGAAACATGTTTCCAAATGTTTCTCTTCTTTGACATTATCGCCGCTATGAACAGGCAGCGGTTTTCTGTTCTCTGTTAAAATTCAATAATTCAAATCTTTATGGAATAAAAAATATCTGCTGTGACTCCTTTAGAGTATGTAGATACAACCCTAAGTGGCTGTAAAGGTTAACAGTAGCTGAGCTGTCTGTTTCTTTGGAACTTTCTGTTTTACATTTGATGTCAGCAATCCATCATTTTAATAAAGAGTTTTTAAGTACTACACCATGGAGGATCCTCTGTCTATCTGATTTCTCCCTACATGTCATGAGCGATCTCAGAGGCACAGATCCAATGGCTATCCCAGTGCTCGGGAAGGACTGAAGTGGAATCTTAAGCCCGCAAGTATAATCAGCTGTTCCTGCCTGCTGAAGTAGCTGTTCCCGCCTGTTGCATTCGATATCTTAGAGCTCGTAAGACCCCCGTGATAGGGTCCATCACATCTGGTAAGCCCCCCCCCTTCTTTTTCCGCTGTTGGGTGTGTGAAAACACCAGGGGAGATGGAATGTTACTAGATGAAGCAAGGACCTACATGGATACACAGAGTCTGATTGTTTATAATTGGACATTATTTTGTATTTATTTATTTTGTCTCTTTTCACATTCACCCACCAGGATGTTAGCATGTTACATTATGATGTTTAGGTTGAAGATGTTTTTTTAAACACTCCTTCAAAACACTTTTTTTCTGATATTGGTAGCGCACCTTAAATTATTTTTATTAACAGTAGCTGCTACTACTGGGAAAAGTTGTGCTGCCTGCCTGCCCCCTTCTGCCCTTTATACCATTCACAGAGCTTCTACTATTATTGACTCACAATGCATCCCATTCTGTGAATGGGCAGGGGAGACCATATCATTCAACTGCTCCATCTCAGTTCACAGAACAGGATGCATTGTGGGACAAACAACAGTAGGAGTTTTGTCAATGGAGGACAGGACAGAAGGGGGCAGGTGAGCGGCGCAACTTTTCTCAGTAGCAGTAGCTACTGTTAACCTTTACAGTGCTGGAAAACAGCCGCTCATCACAGTATCTGATGGCTCTGAAGGAGGCGCAGCAGCTACCTATAGTTAATAATACACACACAATTACACATAACTAATGTGTTTGATGTTGTACTAAACCTCAGCTTTAATATGGTAGGCCCTTATACATACCAACAATGTGAATATCTATGCAAAGAAACATTCAGACCCTTTCCTTATTTGCTTAAAAAAAATAGGAGAATTATGAAATTGGGCTTTATGAAAATTATTATCACATGACTAATCCTTCTTCTTCAGATTAAGATTCATGTTGTTTTTGTTTTAGCAGGTTTCACAAGCTTATATCTAGTAAAACAATACATAGTTGTTCCTGATTGGCTACCAAGGGAAATCGTATTGTTGTCTGCAGTGCAGACTATATTACTTAACACCTCAATGAAGTGTAAGCTATGTATTTTACCTTAGATGCAGGAAAACTTGATTTGAGATAAGTTATAACATCGTTCTGTTGATTATTTCTTGAATATACCCAGTCATGTGTTGCATAGGCCATTGCATAAGTAGCTCTGTAAATAGCATAAGTTAATCTAAAGTTGTTGACATCAAAATGATTCTCAAAGGATTTCATTGTTTCTTTTCCAGTGCAATTCCATACGTATTTTAGTTGGTTTCTAAATGTGGTTGCATTTATGGGTAAGCAGGCAAAGGCATTTCGCCACATTAAGGCGGTGAATATATTATCTGGTAAGGTGAGGGGGTTAGTGCTATAGAAAAATTCCTTTAATCCAGGGATCTCTCCTTTGTGAATAGCAAACGCAAGCGAACCATTAAATGTGGTTATATAGGATTCCTGTGTAGGGGGGGTCACTGTTGATGGCACAATCCACACTTTTCCAGGAATGGAATTTTTCTGAAAACTAATCATGAAGTTTATAAAGTATAAGTTACTAGAGAAAAAAAATACAACATTTGCAGATGAGCTTTTGATGACTTTTGCTGCCTGGTGCAGGTTGGTGAAAGCTCTGCTTGGTATGATTTGGAAGTAGGCGATGCAGATTTCATTTTTAATGAGTACGTTTTTAATTTCATTACTCCATCTGAGATTATTTTCATCATCAGTGGTAATGATTCCAACCCATATCCAGCCAAAATATTTGAGAAGCTGTACAAAACCATCATTCTGACTTTGTTCAGATGGGACAGTCCGGAATAAAGTTGGATATATTGACTTAGCGCTTATATCGGAATTCTGAGCTCCATAACTTACCTATAAGCAAAGGAAATATGTAAGATGATGGAAAATTAAATGAGATGTAAATATATATATCTAGTGCAATGTTTCTATGAAATTCAGATTGGAAGTTCCAGGGAACAGAGCCCTTTGACTTTCCAACCTGCATCCTAAAGTGACCATCTTGCTGCGAAGCTCAGTGAGATGAACCCTATAAATAAAAGAAGAGGCTGAATACTCACCTGGCCAGTAGGAAGCAAGCGGCTATCTGATGTCTCTTGGCTTGTCAGATAGTGCGTCTCTCATCATGTGCTGTGGTTTATCTCACTGACCCCTATGTCAGTACCGTGTTCTGTACTGATGTAGGTTGGCTGGAAAAAAAAATGCCCTGCACCACTGGGGACACACTATCGGCCTACACACGGAAGGGCCATCCAAAATACAAACATAAAATGGACTATCTCGTACACATGAACTACGTACAACAAAGGTTAAGACATCAATTGACTATTTTATTAGTACAATTTTTTTTTTACTAAAAAAATTGTCAATTGATGTCTTAACCTTTGTTGTACCTAGTTCATGGGTACCGAGATAGTAAACTTTTTGTTTGTATTTTGAATGGCCGGTTCTTTCATATTGTTAAATCAGGATGATGGTACCCCTACATTGTATTTTTGTCCCTTTACATATTCTAGAGGTTTTCCGAGTATACACCAAGAAGGGGGGCCTGAAAATCCTGAAGATTTTCCTTACACCTTACAGAATTTCCTTTCAGCCTATTCTTTTTACAGGGTGCTGAGTATTCTTTTTGTGTAATCAGTATTTTATTTTGTAAAGAGAACATACAACAGGACGTGTCCAACAGTCTATGGTAAAATAAGATCTCCGACCTCGCAGGGTCGTGCAGACATAACTGGTGCAAATAAACAGGTTGAACAGAAATACACATACAACTACAGAAGCGAACATAGCGGGTATCGTACAAGATGACCCAATGGTGTCTACCGCATAGGAGGAAAGGTATGAAGCCCAGGGGGGGGCAATGTCAAGAATATCTGAGGAGGTGTGTAAGGTAAGTAGAGTATTTTGGCCTGTCATGGGACAACCCAACCTCTAGTACTAGGCCAGGGGGGCTGTCCACAAAAATACAATAAATATTCACGGTCCCGTGGCGCATGGTCAGGGCAGAGGGGGGGCCCAATAGCCTCCATCAAACCACCCCCCCGCCCCCCGCACGCCAGGAGAACCAAGCTACAATGTAAACTTAAACGGAACTACCGGTGCCCCTTTAAAGTCGGGGCCTATCCCATGTGCACAGAGGCTCTACGTAGTTATATCTACCAACAGCGGATCATTTGGTCCTTCGACCGGCAACAATGTAACAATAAAAATATTCAATTTTTGGAGTATACAGAAAAAAGAAAGAAAGAGAAGGAGGAGGGGTGAAAAGAGAGGGGGAGAGGGGGGGTGGTCTAAGCGTACCTGTAATCCAATATGGAGCTTCGTTCATGTCCACACCAAGCATGCTAGGACCAAGCTATCCAGTTTCTACAGCTCGTCAGGGGGTTGGGTCTCTGTCCTCTAAGGCCTCATTGGACTGCAGGATTTAAGGGAGGGGTCTGCCAGTTCTAGTAGGGCGGTGTCTAGGCTAGAGGGTACATAGTCAGGGTCAGAAACATATTCAGTCCAGGGCTCCCAGATACCAGTAAACCGGACCCGAGAGCCCCGGCAGGTTGCTACCCAGTCCTCAGCCTCTCGGACTGCATTCACCCCGCTGATCCACTCCTCCCGGGTGGGGACTCTGGATTTTTTCCAATGAATTGGAAGTAAGCGCCTTGCTGCATTTAGCAGGTGTGACGTCACGCTTTTTTAATATTGGCTGAGCGAAGTCGGGGGGACATGCAGTAGAAAGTGACTTGGAGAGAGAGGAACCTCTATCTCTGTTATGTTTTTTATTTGGTCTCGTATGTCTTCCCAATAGGGTTTGATTAGGGGGCATTCCCACCATATGTGAATAAGCGTACCTCGGTGTCCGCAGCCATGCTAGCATAGTTCTGACGTAGATGGATAGATACGGGCTAAGTCTGCCGGTACGCGGTACCAGCGGGACATTGTATTAAAATTTGTTTCTTGAGTTTTGGATTCCATAGAGGATGAGTGGGTGAGGTAATATACGTGAGTTAATTGCGTGTCTGTGAGTTCCTGCCCTAAGTTGTTTTCCCACCACCGAATATAAGCGGGTTTAGGCTGAGGGGCAACAGAACCCAAAAGTCTGTATAGTTCCGACACCATATGAGGGACAGGGTCTTCATTGATGAAGAGGCTCTCAAACGGAGTGGGGGAGGAAGAGTCCCTAATTGTGTGGCCGTGTGTCTCGAAGAAGTGGTGCAATTGTCTGTATCTCCAAAAATTCAGACGCGGGCCCTGACGTCCGACTGGTAGAGCCTCATAGCTCATGAGCTTGCCATCCCTCATGAGTTTGCCACAGCTGGCGTTTCCATCGTCTATCCATGGCCCAAAAAAGGCCATTTGTTCGCCAGGAGGGAACCACAGGAATCCACCCAGCGGGCCAGCAGGGACATAAGGGGGGCTGATTTCAGCACTGGGTTGATTCTGTCCCAGACTGACAACACCTGAGCCGTCAGTGGGGAGGTCGTCTCAGAAAGCCCCCTATGTTCCCGGGGCAACCACGGTGCATAGGACAAATTCCTACCCGCCAGGCATTTCTCCAGGGGGACCCAGAGTTTCAAGTGCGCGGTAATATCGTCTTATGTCTGGGATTCCCAAGCCGCCCTCCCACTTCGAGCGCTGCAGCACTCTCAGGACTATTCTGGGTTTAAGTGCGTTCCGGATAAAATCGGACAGCATGCTAGACAATCGGTCAAAAAAGAGTCTGGGTAGGGGAATCGGCAGAATCTGCAAGTAGAAAAGTACTCAGGGCAAAATGTTAATTTTTATAATGTTCACTTGGCCCAGCCATGTAAAAGTGTTCTATGTCCACTGCAAGAGATCTTTGTTGACCGAGGTTAGCAGAGGGGGGTAATTAGATGCATAGAAGGTGTCAAAGCGATCCGTGAGTTGCACACCCAAGTATCGCAGGGACGTCGTGGTCCTGAAAAGGATAAGGTGGCTTAAAGGGAAAAGGATAAGGTAGCTTAAAGCAGCCATTTTCAACCAGGCTGCCTTCAAGTTTCTTCAGGGGTGCCTAGGCAAAATACCTAAAAATTGCCCAAAAATTGTATACAAGCCAGCTGGTGGATCAAGCCTGCCTTTTAGTTACATGAAGCCACAGGTTTTCATTATGCACCATTACAATGAAATCATTGGTTGATAAGGAGGACGTCAGGTGCCTGCCCAGTATCCTTGTTTGCTTTGGAGTCACATTGGCTGAGTGAGAGAAACTGAGGGAGAAGAGGAATATTGGTATAATAGTCAGTACCAGTGTGCAAAGCTGTATTTGTTTTGAAAGAATAAATCACCTCTAGCGTTGAGTGTCCGATGTGTGTGGATGTTGCTGCATTATGTAAAACTATTAGTTGAGTTTTTTACATTTTAAAATGGGGTGCCTCAAAATTGCGCATAATTTTAAAGTGTGCCTTGACTGACAAAAGGTTGAGAAACACTGGCTTAAAGGGAACCCAACTACTATCTACTACTGTATGTTCTAACTAAAATTATATTATTATAATAATACCTAACACTGCAGTTTTTTTACCTACTTTCATGGTACTTTGTTAGAGGTGTCTAAACTGTATATGCATTCTTTTTATTTATCCTAAAGCATTTGCCAAATGTTATTGCAACAAACTATTACACATCAAAACAGTAGGGCTCGTTTACTAAAACTGGAGAGTGCATAATCTGGTGCAGCTATGCATGGTAGCCAATCAGCTTCTAACTTGAGCCTGTTCAATTAAGCTTTGACAATAAAAACTGGAAGCTGATTGGTTTCTATGCAGAGTTGAACCAGATTTTGCACTCTCCAGTTTAAGTAAATCAACCCCAGTATTGGTTCCCACATGCTGCCAGGCTCCCTCACAATCTTATGGCTTGCTATTGTTTTGTTTCTGTGTTTGAAAAGATCTCAATGATAATTAAATATTTGAGTTTTTAATACCTACAAGATTATAGTGTATTTAAACCCAAAACCAAAATGTAATATATTGCAGATTACTAGCCCTTGTTGTGGTAGCTGTATTCATTTTCAAGCTTCTGTTGCTTTATTTGTACCTGGTGAACCTGCAAACAACACACTTCCTCTCCCTGGGTGCCTATGTCACTCCTCCACCGATCTATGGAGGGAGCCAAGGGGCTTTTTTTCAGCAGGAATGCGGGGGAACGCAGTTCTGGCACCTCCAGCACTGAATGTATGTAATAGCATGGGGTGTTGGGTGTGCTGGAGGGTCTATTGATGTTGGCTGCTGGGGGATCTATTGTCACTAGTGGGGATCTGATTTTGTGTGAGGGTCTATTGTTGCTGATGGGGAATCTATTGTTGCTGGGGGGGTCTTATGTTGCTGGAAGGGATCTACTTTTGAGGGAGAGGTCTATTTTTACTGGCTGCTGGAGGATCTTTTGGTGCTGGTTGCTGGGAGATCTGTTGTTGCTGCTGGGGAGTCTAATGTTGCTTGGGTGGATATTTTGTTACTGGGTGTGATGTTTTGTTGTGGGTAGTTCACTATTGCTGCAGGGAATCTATTGTTGTTGGGGTGGAGTCCATTGTTGCTGGGGGAGTCTATTGTTGTGTGGGGATCTATTGCTGGAATTCTATTGTTGCTGGCTACAGGGGATCTATTTTACTGCTTTTCTTTTTATCATCAACATGTTTCATAAAAATGATTTAGCACCACAAAATTATACTTGGCTCTGTATTCTCTAAAAGGGGCAGTACTGGTAGGTGGGTAGGGGGTGGAATCAAGGGACGGTGGTCAGAGGTGGGTAGGGGGCAGAGACAAGGGGTGACTCAGACGGGGGGAGTTCCTGCACCTATTCTCCGAGAAAAAAAGCCCTGGGGAGCCATGATTGTCAACCTTAGCTGCCCTCCTGATATGGACTACAAACATGTTTGTGTCATCCTCTCCATTACATGGGGGGACAGGGCAATTGGTAGTTTACAGAAGATAGCTATGAAGGGAGATATTCTTTGGTGAAGCTCACAGGAAGTTACAAGCACACTGCATTTCTGGCAAGATTTACAGGCATTTCCTGTATTTGCTGAAAATACTATAAGCTACAATATAGAAAAAAGGGAAAAATTAAGGTCTGGAGTGACCAATCAACCACCTCCATCCCTAAATGCACAAAAAACAAGAAGGAGGTCGCCCTGGGACTTTGAGTGAGGTGGGAGAAATTAGGCACACATACATAAGAATGCAATAAAATCATTTAATTATTACAAAATGCTGTATAACCAAATGGGAATAGCAATAAGTGTGCATTACCCGGCATAGTGGCCAAGTTATCAGCAAAAGTAAGAACAAAACATCAATCATTACACATGATACATATCCATAAAACAACCATACAGTACATGGTAAATTGCTGCATCAGTAGGTAGACGTAAAAAATGAGTAATTATACATACATAAATAGAGCAATGTGTGAGTAATAGTACCCACAACACAACAACAACCCAGCAGTAAAAAACATATAAAGAGCATCGGTGGTACCCTACGCGTTTCGCGAGTCTCTGCTCGCTCTTCAGGGGCAGATGCATGGATATAATGTCTGAAATAAAGTATAATAGGGTAAATGGGTATATGTATATGAATGAAAAAATGGGGGTGGGGGGAGTGTGTAGTGGTTAACAGAAGAGGTCAGAGATAAACAAGACCTCGTACTTACCACTCCACTGGGTTAGGTTACCGAACGCTGATGTCAAGACGGCGATGAAAGGAAGTCCAGCTCGGGGGCTGAGGAGGCCCAGCGAACGGAAACCACAATGAGGAAAATCCAGATGCATGGCACAGACTGCATGGGGCATGTAGTAAAGGATGTACGATGTAACCCAAAAGCGTATCTAAAAAATATATAGTAGGATGTATATAGAAATGTGTGGGTCTCAAACATGTACATATATATATGTGGGGTATACTGGTCTGAGCAGTATATAACGTAAATACCCAAGAGGATTGGCAAAAGGTATAGGTAGGGAGGCTATGGGATAAAGCAGAAAAGGGAAAACTAAAAATAAACTAAAAATATAAGTAAAAAGAAAAAAGGTGATGGAAGTATGGGAGTAGGTAGTAACAAAAGAATAACAAACTCTATATGGTGTAAGAGGATAATGTCACCCACACAATGAGTATGAAAAACAAAAATGAAACAATACCTGATGAGGGTTGAGACAACCCCAGCCTGGACGGTGCACTCCCAAACCTAGAACCATAACGTCAGACCAGTAGAGATCAACTGCGAACCGCAGCCATGCCATGCACCTAGATAAACCCACGGTGGATCCATAAGCTCCGCCCCCAGCGTCATGTACGGAGGCGACGGACTGGCGTCTTGACATCAGCGTTCGGTAACCTAACCCAGTGGAGTGGTAAGTACGAGGTCTTGTTTATCTCTGACCTCTTCTGTTAACCACTACACTCCCCCCACCCCCATTTTTTCATTCATATACATATACCTATTTACCCTATTATACTTTATTTCAGACATTATATCCATGCATCTGCCCCTGAAGAGCGAGCAGAGACTCGCGAAACGCGTAGGGTACCACCGATGCTCTTTATATGTTTTTTACTGCTGGGTTGTTGTTGTGTTGTGGGTACTATTTCTCACACATTGCTCTATTTATGTATGTATAATTACTCATTTTTTACGTCTACCTACTGATGCAGCAATTTACCATGTACTGTATGGTTGTTTTATGGATATGTATCATGTGTAATGATTGATGTTTTGTTCTTACTTTTGCTGATAACTTGGCCACTATGCCGGATAATGCACACTTATTGCTATTCCCATTTGGTTATACAGCATTTTGTAATAATTAAATGATTTTATTGCATTCTTATGTATGTGTGCCTAATTTCTCCCACCTCACTCAAAGTCCCAGGGCGACCTCCTTCTTGTTTTTTATAAGCTACAATATATTGCATTTTCTGTCCATGGGTTTGGTTTTCCTTTAGGGCTGGTTCACACCTGAATTGCACAGGAATGTAGTCTGACTCTGGATCACACAAAAAGTAGTGCATTTACTACTTTTCAAAAACATACTGCACCTAATTGCATGGTACTATGGTACCATGCGATCCAGGGAAGGCAAACGCACTGCGCCTTCGGGGTGTTGTTAGGAATATATTAACACTTGCAGCAGATCGCACACCCAGTGTGTTTTCCTGTACTGCGTTCTAGTGTGCATGAGCCTTAAGGTGTTCATGCAATTACTCACCCTAAATCAGGGGTCTCAAAACTTTCAAAACAAAGGGCCAGTTTAACCTTCAAATATTAAGGGAGTCGGACTGTGACCAGTGGGAGTAGAAAAAAAATACATTATTGGTGTCAGTGGGAGGATTAGTGCCCCATCATTGGTGTCAGTTGGAGGAATAGTGCCCCATACTTGGTGTCAGTGGGAGGAATGGTGCCCCATCCTTGATGTCAGTTGGAGGAATGGTGCTTTATATTTGATGTCAGTGGGAGAATTAGTTTCCCATCTTTGGTGTTACTTGGAGGAATAGTACCTCATTGTTGGTGTCAGTGGGAGGAATAGTACCTCATTGTTGGTGTCAGTGGGAGGAATAGTGCCTCATTGTTGGTGTCAGTGGGAGGAATAGCGTCCCATCGTCGGTGTCCCTGAGGGGAATAGTGACCTATCATTGGTGTCAGTGGGAGGAATGGTGCCCTATCTTTGGCATCAAAGGAAGGAAGGTGCCTCATATCAAGGGACGGAATAGTGCTGTCCAAGGGCCAGATAAAGGCAAGCAAATGGCCACATCTGGTCCCCAGGCCGCAGTTTGGAGACCCCTGCCCTACATGATTCATATAGGAAGACTCTTACACTTGTTTCACTCTTTTTTTTTTCTCATTGCAATTTAAACAAAATGTACTATAGCAACTCCAGAGTTGATTAACATCTGTTTATAGTTTATATCCCGTATTAATATATTTAAAGGGGTTGTAAAGGTAATTTAAAAAAAAAATAACAAACATGTTATACTTACCTTCACTGTGCAGCTCGTTTTGCACAGAGTGGACTCGAACCTTGTCTTCTGGGGTCCCTCGGCGGCTGTTTCAGCTCCTCCCCGAGAGAACTAACCACCTTAATGCGAGCTCCCTCGCATGGTGGTTGGTTCTTGCGGGCGCGCTCCCGTTATACAGCCGGCGGCTATAGCCACTCACTGTATCACTCGGCCCCGCCCCTCGGCGCGCCGCGTCATTGGATGTGATTGACAGCAGCGCGAGCCAATGGCTGTGCTGCTTTCAATCCATCCACTGTAGCCAATCAGCGGCCAGGCTGAGTGGCGAAATGGATGTCGGGAGCGAGCGCGGGACTTTCGAGGGGTCAGGTAAGTAAAACGGGGGGGCTGGGGGCGGCGGTATTGTCGGAAGTTTTTTCACCTTAATGCATAGAATGCATTAAAGTAAAAAAACTTTTACCTTTACAACCCCTTTAATCAAATATTAGCTCCAGCATTGCATTCCACAATATAACATGATTAAATGAACCTTAAAATAATAAAATATTTCACATGTCAGGGTCCCTATTCATATAGAAAAAAAACAAACACATATATCTTAATATTAAAATTAAAGTGTGCTGCAATGCAAGGTAACCTATTATGGCACATTGTGCACCCAAAAAGAGAATTAAGTATGGTTTCTTGTGTACTGGGGTGCATTGGCAGCCCATATAAAATTAATGTAATACAATGTAATATGTTTTAATGCTTATTGGTTAATGCAGTGCACTGTTTAAAGCCTGTTTATGTATTACACCCAATCCAATTGGAGAGCAGCAAGAGTGCATACTTAGCAATAAATTGCACCTGTGCAGCAATTGTTTCCAAAAGCATCTATTGGTTTTCAAAAGAGACCCATTGTACTCTTTCAGTACGGGGCTAATCGTGTTATATGCATGAAACACCACAGTACCCTGTAACATAATTTGTAAATATTCTGAGGTCTCCGTGTGGAAATGGTTGTTTCACTAGTAAAAAATGTACCACCTGGCTTTATATTCATCTATAACAGTGAACCATATGAGTACTAGCCTGTATATACTGTACCTCTTTATTACCAAGCCATTGTTTTAGTTTTCATTGCTTTTTAACAGTTTGACTGACAATTACTTAGTACTATACCCAAATAATGGCTGGATGGCTTAGCTAAGTGAACGGGGGGCTTTTCCTTTTGGGTGCTTTTGTACGTCATTTAGCATGCACAATGTATCTAATAGGCAGTACAGAATAAATGTACAGAGCCAATGAGAGTGGCTCGATACCTTAGGATTGCTGTGAGCAAGCACAGAGATCACACATTGTTTACACTAGCTGCAGTCAGTTGCATCTTACGCTTTCATCTCACACAGCGCGGTGTGAGATGAAAAGGAAGCTCCTGTCAGTAACCAGCATACAGTAAAAATTAGTGGTAAAAAAGCCTTTTTTTAGGCTTTTTTTTAACTTTATTTTCATCTGGTGCTTTGGCCAGTAACACATTTTCTGTATCAGGATTCCTACAGTCTGGATGAAGGAGCAACAGAAACACCATTGAACAGCACCATTGTTTGTCCTGGGGGGAGGGGAGTGTTAGATATACTAGTAGATTTAGATACACTGATGAAATAAAGCCAAACTCTATCTAACACTTTTCAAGCAGTTTCAGCAACAATTTTGTTCCTTTTGGGATAAAGGTTTTACATAAATAAATAAAAGCTGACCATTCTAAGCACCCATGTCAGTGCTAAATAGTTTGTCTAATCCCTCCAACGGCTACAAGTGTAACCACAGCCCAAAACAATGTCATCCACCCGTCTGTTGTCCTCACCCCTCTGCAGTATATGTCAGCTCCATCTTGTCCTGACCCGACCTGTATATTAATCCTCACCTGCCTTGTCCTGCATATCTGTACATTAATCCCTTCATCTCCATCGTCCCATTGTATGTGACCTGTATATTAACCCATTCACCTCCGGAAATTACCTGTAAATTTAAGGTATCTAGTGCATCATTTTCATTTTTTTAACCTACTCATTTCTAGTATGTTTCTTCATAACCAAAAAATTGTGGCAAAAAATCTGATCACCTTAGGGTGTTTACAAAAAAGGAGTCATGTCATTCACTTTGCCTGACAGTGTTCATAATGTTATGGCTGATTGGTGCACAGCAGAAAGTAGGGGCAACTGTCACATACCTGATAGGTGAGTGAAATGATGAGGGTGGCCTCTCTTGTATCTCCAGCTTAAGCACCCCTGAAAGTGGAAGAGACAGTGCCAAGGGACAGGAGGAACATGAATGCCAGAAAATGTGGATTGTAGGACCGCAGAGTGTAGATGCCGACCCAGTTTAACCAGCAGAGGATATAGCCAAAACTTTCATTCATTCGAGAGATCAGCAGCACCACGAGGGAAACAGCAGAGGGTCAAACACACATGCGTGTATATATATATATATATATATATATATATATATATATATATATATACAGTGGGGCAAAAAAGTGTTTAGTCAGCCATCAATTGTGCAAGTTCTCCCATATAAAAAGATGAGAGAGGCCTGTAATTGTCATCATAGGTATACCTCAACTATGACAGACAAAATGTGGAAACAAATCCAGACAATCATATTGTCTGATTTTTGAAAGAATTTATTTGCAAATTATGGTGGAAAATAAGTATTTGGTCAATATCAAAAGTTCATCTCAATACTTTGTTATATATCCTTTGTTGGCAATGACAGAGGTCAAACGTTTTCTGTAAGTCTTCACAAGGTTGTCACACACTGTTGCTGGTATGTTGGCCCATTCCTCCATGCAGATCTCCTCTAGAGCAGTGATGTTTTGGGGCTGTCGCTGGGTAACACGGACTTTCAACTCCCTCCAAAGGTTTTCTATGGGGTTGAGATCTGGAGACTGGCTAGGCCACTCCAGGACCTTGAAATGCTTCTTACGAAGCCACTCCTTCGTTGCCCGGGCAGTGTGTTTGGGATCATTGTCATGCTAAAAGACCCAGCCATGTTTCATGTTCAATGCCCTTGCTGATGGGAGGAGGTTTGCACTCAAAATCTCACGATACATCGCCTCATTCATTCTTTCATGTACACGGATCAGTCGTCCTGTTCTCTTTGCAGAGAAACAGCCCCAAAGCATGATGTTGCCACCCCCATGCTTTACAGTAGGTATGGTGTTCTTTGGTTGCAACTCAGCATTCTCTCTCCTCCAAACACAACAAGTTGTGTTTCTACCAGACAGTTCTACTTTGGTTTCATCTGACCATATGACATTCTCCCAATCCTCTTCTGGATCATCCAAATGCTCTCTAGCAAACCTCAGACGGGCCCGGACATGTACTGGCTTAAGCAGGGGGACACATCTGGCACTGCAGGATCTGAGTCCCTGGCGGCGTAGTGTGTTACTCATGGTAACCTTTGTTACGTTGGTCCCAGCGCTCTGCAGGTCATTCACTAGGTCCCCCCGTGTGGTTCTGGGATTTTTGCTCACCGTTCTTGTGATCATTTTTTTTTTTTATAGAACTTTATTTAGGGAATGCAGATTATACATAAAATTCAACAATACAATATAACAGTCACCTGTTTCTGTTAGTATTTTTCACACACAAAAAATAAAAGAAATTCAAGTACCGTATTTATCGGCGTATAACACGCGCCGGCGTATAACACGCACCCCAAGTTTAGGAGAGAATTTTAAGAAAAAAAACTTTTAGGAGGGAAGTTTAAGGAAAAGAAACTTACATTAAAATGCCCATCAATGCAGCCTCATCAGTGTTCATCTGCAGCCTTGTTAGTGTCATTGCAGCCTTTTCAGTGTCAGTGCAGCCTTGTCAGTGCAGCTTTGCCCCAGTGCAGCCTTGTCAGTGCAGCTTTGCCCCAGCGCAGCCTTGCCTCAGTGCAGCCTTGTCAGTGCAGCCTTGCCCCAGTGCAGCCTTGTCAATGCAGCCTTGTCCCCAGTGCAGCCTTGTCAATGCAGCCTTATCCCCAGTGCAGCATTGTCAGTGCAGCCTTGTCCCCAGTGCAGCCTTGTCAATGCAGCCTTGTCCCCAGTGCAGCCTTGTCAGTGCAGCCTTGTCCCCAGTGCAGCCTTGTCAGTGCAGCCTTGTCCCCAGTGCAGCCTTGTCAGTGCAGCCTTGTCCCCAGTGCAGCCTTGTCAGTGCAGCCTTGTCCCCAGTGCAGCCTTGTCAGTGCAGCCTTGTCCCAAGTGCAGCCTTGTCAGTGCAGCCTTGTCCCCAGTGCAGCCTTGTCCCCAGTGCAGCCTTGCCTCAGTGCAGCCTTGCCTCAGTGCAGCCTTGCCTCAGTGCAGCCTTGTCCCCAGTGCAGCCTTGTCCCCAGTGCAGCCTTGTCCCCAGTGCAGCCTTGCCTCAGTGCAGCCTTGTCCCCAGTGAAGCCTTGTCCCCAGTGCAGCCTTGTCCCCAGTGCAGCCTTGTCCCCAGTGCAGCCTTGTCCCCAGTGTCCATGCCTTCTGCCGCCGCCATACACATGGTAGTAGTTTTAAATATGGCGCCGCGGAGTTCAGAGGGACTCGGCACCGGCGGAAGTGAACGAACGCCGCCGAGATACACATAGCCGAGGGTTCTCTGCTCTTTCCGGCGCCGCTCACAGTCCCGCCCAGTCCCGCCCTATGATGGGCATAACACAGGTCCAATGGCGGGAGTCCCTCCGAACTCCGCGGCGCCATATTTGAAACTACTCGCTATGTGAATGTCGGCGGCGATCGCCGACATTCACATAGCGATAGCGGGGATCGGCGTATTACACGCACCCACGACTTTCCCCTGATTTTAAGGGGAAAAAAGTGCGTGTTATACGCCGATAAATACGGTATATATTTGTTTAACAGCAGGCATGGTTCCTTTGAAATGTATTATTGAGGCAGGTAATTGTAGGTTAACAATTCCAGCTTGATTTATCCATCGGTACTGGGGAGAGTGCCCTCTATCCGAAATTAAGTAATAAGCTGAAACTAAGCATATCTCAAACGAGAATGCTCCCACCACGCATTGTAACTAACTATGTGACCTCTTGGTGGGTCACACCAGTCTATCCCTGTTATCTGAGTAACGCTCTGCCATCTTTTAGTGAATTAAATCTATGTATTGCATTATATAAAAATTATGGTGTTCAAACCTACAAACATAGGTGTGGCACCAAAATAGGATACTGCAATCCGGGTTTTTTTTTTTTTTCTTTACCCCCTTCCCCCTTTACTGATGGGGAAAAGCGGCAAAGGACACTAGTAGTGCCAAAGAAAGAGAATAGGAATAAAGGGAAACAGAAGTGGAAAAGAAAGAAGGAAGGAGGGGTAGGCATAGGGTTCCGGCGAGGCCGACGACCCGCAGCCCCGAAGCATCTAGGGAACGGACACCTATGTGTACGAGTTGTATTCATCTGAAAAGCGGAACATATTCCAATGTTCCTCCTCTTTTTCCCTGAGAGCAGCTGTGAGATTCTCCATTTGCTGAATATCACAGACCCTGCTAAACCATTGTGTTACTGTTGGAGTGGACTGTTGCTTCCACATGCTGGGGATACACGCCCTAGCCGCGTTCAAGAGGTGTTTCAGCAGAGATTTGCGATACCGCTTACTAGACATCGGAGTCAGATTCAGGAGTACTGCCGCTGGATTGTTCTGGAGAGCCACATCAGTGAGCTTGTGAATGATTTCCAAAACCTGTCTCCAGAAAGGAGTCAAGGCCGCACATTCCCATAAGATGTGGATTAATGTGCCATTGTGAGTGCCACATCTCCAACATAGGGGACTGTGCCCCGGGAAAATGGATTCCAGCACCGAGGGGGTCCTGTACCATTGTGTCAGGATTTTGAAGGTAACTTCTTGGTATTTGCTACATAGTGAGGATTTATGTGCAAAGAAGAGGATTCGGGTCTTTTGGTCCTCTGTAACGTGATGTTTAGGTCTCTCTCCCACTTCCCTAAGTATGGGGGATCCTGTTGGGACATATGGGTCAGTAAAATGTTGTAAGAATGAGAGAGAGATTTCCGAATTGGCTCCTCTCCCATACACAACTCCTCAAAGGGTGTAGGTTGTCTGCAGAAACCCCTGACCTCTGGAAGGGATCTGAGGAAGTGTGACAATTGTAGGATCTTCCATCTGCCCAATATGGAGGTGATAAAACTGGGGTATATGTTAGATGGGTCATTCCAACCTGTAGGCCCGCAAAAAGAGGAGGCTCTAACTAGACTCCGATCCGAGTGTACCCGAAAGGACCTATCGGAGAGGCCTGGGTTGAAATCCGGATGTCCAATTATGGGTGTCATTGGGGAAGGAAAATTGGGCATCTCCGCCACTCTGGAGTATCTACGGAGTTCCTCCAGCGTGGTATCAAGCAATGGGTGGGAAGGTAAAGATCTGGAGTGAGTTCCACTCCAGGGTAGACCCTCAATGGGAAACGAAATTGCTTCCTGTTCTAATCCAATCCACAGCTTATGTGATGAGTGCCTGCACCAGTCTACAATTCTGTTCATGTGGACTGCTGTGTAATAAAGAGCTGGGTCAGGGAGGCCAACTCCTCCTCTCAGTTTTGGTCTTTGTAATAGGGATCTCTTGAGCCTCGGTGGTTTGCCCTGCCAGACATATCTGACAAATACTGAGCGTAACTTACGAAAGAAGTCCTGTGGTATCTTAACAGGCAATGCCTGGAGAAGGTAGAGCAGTCTCGGCATGATGTTCATTTTTAACACATTGCATCTACCGAACCAGGAGACCGCCAGGCCCCTCCATCTATCTAAATCTGAGGAGAATACACTCAGGAGTGGTTGAAAGTTGAATTGATAAATGAGGTGCAGATCAGAGGGGATTTTTGTGCCTAGATATTTGATGGCCTGAGAAGACCACCGGAAGGGGAAATTGCCGCTAATGGCGGCCCGGGAACCAGGGGTAAGAGTGATGTTTAGCGCCTCTGACTTTTGGAGGTTAACTTTGAAATCTGATAATTCCCCGTATTTACGTATTGCCGACAGTAAGTTGGGAGAGACGTATGAGGATCTGAGATGCAGAATAACAGGTCTTCCGCATATGCGGCAATTTTATGGGGATAAGTGCTCGTCTCAAGTCCCCTGATGTTCGGGTTAAGTCTTATATGTTGTAATAAGGGCTCTAGTGAAATTATAAAAAGGAGTGGGGAAAGTGGACATCCCTGCCTCGTACCGTTGCTTATCTTAAAGGGGCTAGAAGTAATCCCATTTACCCTAACTGTTGCTGTGGGAGAAGAATATATGGCAGAAATCCAGGATAACATGGGAGCCGGCATGCCAAGGCGTCGCAGGATGGCCAATAAGAAAGTCCAGTTAACCCTGTCAAACGCCTTTTCGGCGTCCGTAGATAACAGAATGAATGGGATGTTGAGGTGTTTAGCCCTAGCCACCACATTTATCGTCCTGATGGTATTATCTCGAGCCTCCCTGTTACGGATAAAGCCTGTTTGGTCTAGAGGGATTATGCGTTGGAGAACTGCACCTATTCTCTCAGCCAGGATTTTTGTGAACAGCTTCAGGTCGCAATTAAGAAGGGAGATAGGCCTGTAACTCGCGCACATCAGAGGGTCTTTTTCAGGCTTAGGGATGACAGATATACTGGCTTGTAGGATATCTGTAGGTATGGCGTGATTATCCAATATAGCATTGAAAGCAGTAACGAAGTGAGCTGTCAGTTGAGTTTGGAAGGTCTTATAATAGGTGATGGTGAAACCATCGGGGCCTGGCGCTTTCCCCGTCGGGGTGTTGGTTAAGGCCTTTGTGAGCTCTTCTGGGGTAATAGGCTGTGAGAGCAAGTCTATCTCCTCATCGTTGAGGGAAGGTAGTTTCGCCGCTGCGAGATACGCCTCTATAGAGTCTACACTATTTTGGTTCCGTTCCCCCGAGGGAGAGGACTGTAAATTCTATAGGGCTTCATAGAATAGCTTAAAAGACTCCGCCATTTCTGCGGAATCGTGAACCTTGGATCCTGTGGAAGAAGATAAGGCGGTGATGTAGGAAAGGTTGCG
This sequence comes from Lithobates septentrionalis, assembly GCA_037952835.1. NCBI lineage: Eukaryota > Metazoa > Chordata > Amphibia > Anura > Ranidae > Lithobates > Lithobates septentrionalis. The sequence continues at coordinate 225,533 of JBBDGP010000945.1, read as the reverse complement.
TTGGGTCCGTATGGCGTTTGCGAGTGTTCTGCTGCACTTATCTCCGAACTCGTAAAAGGTTCTGCGTATCCTCAAGAGGTTATTCTTAGCGTGGAACAGAGAATGCTCTCTGATTTGTTCTTGGAGCTTGGTTACTTCTGCCTCTGTGGCCCTGTCTGGATGGTGTTTGTGACGTTTTTCACAATCGTGAAGTTTTACGAGTAACTCAGATAGCGTTTTTTCTCTGGCTACTTTGAGTCTGTGGCCATGTTTGATAAATATTCCTCTTATATAGCATTTATGCGCTGACCAGATAGTTAGCGGGTTGGGGACTGACTGTTTGTTACTCTCGAAAAAGAGATTCCGTTCTCGCAAGATGTTTGCTCTCACCTCAGGATCTTGGATAAGAGATTCGTTTAGATGCCAGGTGGCTCTCTTGGGAGCCGGGCGTTTCCAATTTAGGGTCAAAGAGATCGGGGCATGGTCCGAAAGTGCAATGTGCCCAATCTGTGCCCCCGAGACAAATGGGATTGTAGTGTGGGAGACCAGGAAGAGGTCAATCCTGGAATAAGAGTTGTGGACAGCCGAGAAAAAGGTGTAATCTCTCTCTTGTGGATGAAGAATCCGCCATATATCAACTAGGCGATAAGAATGCAGTAGATCCCTGATTCGGTTCCGGTATCGCAAAGATAGGGCCGAGGAGCCCGACGATGTGTCCCTACGGGGATCTATGGTAAGATTAAGGTCTCCCCCTAAGACTAGTGTTCCCTCTGTGAAGGAAGCCAAGGCGTCCAAGCATGATTCAAGCACCGGCAGTTGGTCCACATTTGGCAAGTACAGGTTCGCAAATGTGAATGTCTGTGACTGAATAGTACCTTTGACAAAAAGGTATCTACCCTCGGGGTCAGCATAGAGATCCCCCAGCTGCCAAGGCAAAGTTTTAGCCAGGAGGATACTTGTCCCTTTAGATTTTGAGGAGGGTGAAGCACTGTGGTACACTATTGGGAAATGCTTGCTGTGGAGTTTAGGGATACAATCCGCCCGAAAGTGGGTCTCCTGTAAAAACACGATCTGGGGTCTCTGCCTCCAAAGATCTGAAAGGCAACTAGAACGCTTCTCAGGAGCATTTAGGCCCTTCACATTCCATGATACAAACTTCAGAGACATGTCTGATAGAACAGGGTCGGGTCGCCAGAAACCAAAACAGTTAGCGATATGGGAGAGAGGAGGGGAGGGGGAAAACAGATTAGAGTAAAAGAGTTGCAGTGAGAGGGTGGGAAGGGCCACAGATAGGGTCAAGAAAAGAAAAAGAGAAGAATAGTAGAACAAAAAAGGAGAAGTAAGAACAATCTAAGTCTCCAATCGGAGAGTTACTGCCTAATTGGGCAGCTAGGGCCTAGTGGGGGAAGAGGTAGGGCACTTCAGAGGTCGGGCTCCCGGAGCGCGACCCCCCCCCCAGCCCATTTCTCATTAGATGCGGTTCTGTCAGGAACCGCATTAGTACATTAGGCTTCATTGAAAAGAGGTAGCTCTTTAGTTACACATATAACCCTTAGACATTCAATTTAACATAACACTTTTTTAACTTTATAACGGACTAAAATAAGACATTAAATAGTGCTTTAGTTGAAAGGACTATATAAATTACTGATCTCTCGTTATTAGCTCTGTTTACTAAATGAATCGCTAATCCCACCGGGCCTGAGCCAGATGAGAGAGATCCATAACCCCTTACCCGAGTCCCCCTATCTGAGAGAATCAATTTCCGTCTGGAACTATCTTAGGGTCCCGAGGTAGGATAGCTGGTAAGAAGGAGGAGTGGATGAGGAAGGGGGTGGTGAGAGGGAAGAGGAGGGCGAATGTGGGGGAGGGTGGGGAGAGAAGAGGGGTAGAGAGGGGAAGTAGGGAACCATTAGTTAGATAATAAAATCTCTAGAGAGATATTCAACTTTGGTTATTGTAAAAATTTCCACTCTCGATACCAGCTAGTCCCTCTATATCCCATCTTAGAAGTTTAACTGACTTCAGTGGTAAGCATCAAGGTTATTAAACAGTGTAAACTATTTGTGCCCATTTCTGTGTCTTGTAATGTGGTACAGGCTGAAAAACAGAAGCAACTGAGTGATTGCTAAGCTATTATCAATAAAGTCTGTTATCACTAAATTCGAACAGTAAGAACGGACATAACTTTGTCTTCCTAAGGATGATTCCACCCGTGGGACCTGTCTACCAGTCTGGGTACTTTTCCTCTGTTCCTGGTCCAGAAAAAAAAAAAAAAAATCAACTATCCAGGATACTGGAAACTTTACTTGTCTCCAGGCCAGAGAGGTATTAGGAAGTCAATCCAGGTGAGCATCCTAAAGGGGACAACAATCGAAAAGTAAGTAGCCAAGTTCAGGCTTTAGGGCGACTTATCTGTGTGAATTCAAGGTTCGTTGTCCTGAGGAGCCAGAGGCCTTCTACGCTGTGATCTGTTGTTGCGTTGCGATCTTTGAGGTCTGCCCGACGGGTTCCCTGCCGGTATGTTAGTAGCGGGTGTCAAGACGAACGCCAGCCAGTTAGGTAGTGACATCGATGGTAGCCCGAGGGAATTGAGAAAGGTGGGAACCTCTCTAGGGTGTCGCAGGGTGTATGTGCGACCTCCCTTCCTTGCGATTAGATGAAAAGGATGACCCCACTTGTAGGTGATTCCTTGTTCACTGAGTTTCTCTAGCAGGGGCTTCATGCAACGACGCATCTGTAGGGTCCTGCGGGAAACATCTGGCAGGAGAGATATCTGGGCTCCATCAAAGTCAATATGCCCTCTAAGCCAGGCTCTTTGGAGAATGTCCTCTTTGAGTGAATAATTATGCAGGCAACAAAGGACATCTCTAGGTCTATCCTCCGTCGCGTTTCTGGGGCCAAGGGTTCTGTGGACCCTGTCTATGGCGATAGGCGTTTCCGTTGGGCGCTCTAGGCAGTCATTGAACAGAGCAGTCACTGTCATTTTTAGGTCTGCTTGCTGAGTCGCTTCTGGCAGACCGCGGATTCTTATGTTGCGCCTACGGCTGCGATTTTCCTGGTCGTCTAGCAACAAATGTAGCTGTGCGATTTGGTCTGCCATCTCTTCTTTGGTGTCATTTAGTTCTGTAAGGCCCTGGCGCAGGGTTGTAGTGTTCTCCTCAATAGAAGTGACTCTTGAGGTGACCTCTGTTACAGATTGCCTAATTCCAGCGATCTCTCCTCTTAACGCTGCCTCCATTCTTAGCGCTACTGAGTCCAGGTCATCTCTTGTGGGCAGTTTTTGTAATAAAGCCCATAGTATCTGCTCTCCAGTAAGCACAGGTGGGGGCATATGTGTAGGCAGAGACAGTGATGCAGATCTCATGGAAGCTTGCTGCAAGATGGGCAGAGGCGCACCAGGAGTTAAGCTCCGTGGCTGGGAGTGTTGGATGTCCTGTGAGTCCCACTGCTGTGTGCAGCTGGGTTCTCCTCCCGGGCTTGTGAGTGATGCGAGGTATAGTGAACGGGGGAGGCAGGGAGAAAGGTCGCTACTCGGGGAGAACGGGAGCATATCATTACCCTGGTCTTGTCTCCCTCCTCCTCCTGCCGGCGCGCCATGCTCCTCTCCCTTGCCTGTGTTCGTCGCCATCTTGGAATAGTCCGGTGTAGAGGCCGCCGGCTGCTTCGGCACAAGGTATCTCTCCATCTTTATCTATGCTTCCTTAACACAGCTGGGCAGTCTTCTCTGTCCGAGTGGGTATGCTGAGAAGCCAAAATATGTGATATTTCTGTGCGGATGGTCTGAGAATGAGCCGCGGTCCGGGAGCCCTCTGCAAAACACGGCTTCACTCCTCCATGCCGAGACCACGCCCCCTCCTTGTGATCATTTTGAACCCACGGGGTGAGATCTTGCGCGGAGCCCCAGATCGAGGGAGATTATCAGTGGTCTTGCATGTCTTCCGTTTTCTAATTATTGCTCCCACAGTTGATTTCTTTACACCAGGCTGCTTGCCTATTGCAGATTCAGTCTTCCCAGCCTGGTGCAGGTCTACAATTTTGTTTCTGGTTTTCTTTCGACAGCTCTTTGGTCTTCACCATAGTGGAGTTTGGAGTGTGACTGTTTGAGGTTGTGGACAGGTGTCTTTTATACTGATAACAAGTTCAAACAGGTGCCATTAATACACGTAATGAGTGAAGGACAGGGGAGCCTCTTAAAGAAGAAGATACAGGTCTGTGAGAGCCAGAAATCTTGCTTGTTTGTAGGTGACCAAATACTTATTTTCCACCATAATTTGCAAATAAATTCTTTCAAAAATCTGACTGTGATTGTCTGGATTTGTTTCCACATTTTGTCTCTCATAGTTGAGGTATACCTATGATGACAATTACAGGCCTCTCTCATCTTTTATTTTTTTTTTCTGGTACAATGTTTTTATTGAAATATGAAAAAGGGAAAACCAGATAACAAATTCTGACGCAGGGGATATGGACAAAAAACATAAGACTCTCTCATCTTTTTAAGTGGGAGAACAATTGGTGTATATTATGGAAATGTGGGTATTACTGCAATAACCCCAAATACCCTAAAACAAGCAGCTACATAAAAAATGTGACAAACATAAAAGGATCAAAGTGGTAAATAACGTAGCGCTAACCAGTAAACACAATTATGGTAATATAAGTGAAGTAATGAAAAAAGGGTGATGATTAATCTTATGAATAATCAAATATATGAAGTGACTAATAAAGTGTAAAAAAGTCCAATCTGTGAAAAAATATAATTAAGTTGGAAGAAACCAAAACCTCAAACCACTAAAAGATAATGAATAAAAAAGTAAAAAAATGTATGGTCCTGTCCAACATAAACAATAATATAGGAAGAAGCCTGAGCGTCCAATACCAGATGATGGAAAATCAAAGGAGGAAAATGCTGAACACTGTATGGAAAACATCAAAGATGGTACATCATCAACAATGAAGAGAGATGTGTATGCTCTTACCGGAACAGGTGGACTCAAATGTCAGCGACATAGAGTCATACGGGCAGAATGCTGCGAACGGCAGATGTATGGAACTCCAAAGGGTCCAGGACCTCCGGAAGGAATACAGGGAAGCGGTAGGTAACCTTCAAACAGACCTCCAATCGGAAGAGCATCGAAGCTGGATCTTGATGGTAGGATCAACTGGACACCAAAGCCGCTCTCATCCGGATGGTATGTGGAGAAAGAAATTGCTTCCACATAGTGTAGGTCAAAAAATGGTAATTTATTTCTAAAAGCCAGCATACAAGATAAAAAGTGATCACGGGTAAAAATACAGGGCGATATGTATAGCGATAAGCCTAGCCCTACGCGTTTCTACCAATGGGTCTTCAACAGGGGCATGCCTGGACCCTTTGGGTTCCATATTTTTTCACAGATTGGACTTTTTTTTACACTTTATTAGTCACTAAATATATTTGATTATTTACAAGATTAATCATCACCCTTTTTTCATTACTTCACTTATATTACCATATTTGTGTTTACTGGTTAGCGCTACGTTATTTACCACTTTGATCCTTTTATATATACATTATGAGCTGAGGATAGATAGCAGGTACAAAACTCCCTGTTGTAAACACACTCTTAGGCAGAGATACCAGTCCAGTGATGTAGTAACAAACAGTGCAGTGTTTAATGGTGCTATTTACAGGTGCTGTACAGTGTCCACAAAATAAACAGGTCAAAAACTCAAAAACAAAATCCTAGCCAACACTAACTATCAGACCCCCTAATGTCTCACTTTTGAGACAGAGAAAGGGACTGAGGACAGTGATTCCCCAGTCCCTTTCTCTGCAGCCTCTGTGCTGACTGGCTTCCTGTTCATTTGTAAACTGAAGCATAGTAAACACAGTTTCTAAGCTTCAGTTATAAATGGACACAGGATCGATCCGTACCGATCACTCACTGTGTTCATTCAGAAAAGAAAGGGACCTGTAAATGGCATATTTACTGGCCCCTTCCCCTGCTCTCTATCGTGAAATGCCCCCCGCAGCAGCCGGCGGGAGAGGAGATGAGGGAAGCTACAGCCATGGCACAACTCTCTCAATGGATGGCATGCTGTCCATTGGGAGCATAGTGTGCATGCATCGGTGATGTCACTGGCTGCTTTAAATATCTCCCAAACTGTGCACATTTAGGCTTACCTGTAGATATAAGATAAAAAGAGTTTGAGCCTTTCTAAACACCAATTTCATTATATATTTGTGACTTTCTTTAACCTAGTACATAAAATTGAAAAGAACAAGGCCCAGAGGAATTTTTTAGGGATGTAGCCCAGAATTTTTTTTTAAACAAATATATCTAAAAATAGTAAACAGCTTTATTCCCCATATTAAATATATAAAAAAAGACAATCTTTTAGATAAAAAAAGAGGTATACTAGCATACACCATAATACATCACATAAAACAGAGGAATGTAATAGGCATCAAACACTGCTAAATTGCTTCTCAACGTGTTTCTTGAAACAAAGTTCACTTCATTCGGAGACAAAGCAAATTTAAAGCTGATAACCAGCATACAACAAATGAGATGTCAAAGGCATCACTTGTTAGATAAAAAACAGTAGAGTCCTCTCCTGAATAGGCAGATGCAATGGATTGGCATCGACTAGGGCCGTTCTGCCCGGGAGCTGAGGGCAGGGTGCCCCACCAGAGGAAGAACCAAAAGGAGGGGCAGGGATGCCAGAGGTTATCAAAAGGGAGACAGCCTTGTTTGCCAGGGTCATAAGGCCCACAGTGTTACACTAAACGCAAGGAAGGAAAAGGATAAATTGGTTTCTTTAACCTAGGATTTTGTTATACCTACATCAGTTTTATCTATGATCAGCAATAGCAGTTCATTAATTTTGTTTTTATCACTGCATTTTATACTTTACTATCACTTACTGTCTGTTTTTTGTTTTTTTTTTAACAAATGTAGCACTAACTCACGGTGAAGCTGCTGATTTTAAGCGGGCTGTTACCGTCACCTTTTTACCTGTAATTTCACCAACACCGAACTTAGAGTCCACATTAACCTTATTATCAGACAATGTAGGCACCAGTCACTTGAGTACTTTTCCAATGCTTTAATGGGAGATAACTGGAAGAAATAGCAGGAAAGAGGTAGAAGAAGAGTTGCAGGGAAGTTCAAATACCTTTTCTTGGTGTAGCACTAAGGAATTGAAATCTCAAGGGTGAATATATCCTCCGTTCAGGATTAAATCTTTGCCCGCCCGGATAGGTCTCTCTCACTAACCTAGCAGCCGGAACGTAGCAGGAACAAAAAGTCTCTGCCACAGGCTTGAGTGAAACAAACTGTACGATCCTCTGCCACAGGATGTAGTAGTTTTCGATGAACAGCAAACACAGTACCAGAACCTTTAAGCCGACCCGGCACTACTTGTGCGGTAGATTCGTTTAAGATGTGTCCTCCAATCGAGTCACCAGGCCCTTCTTAAGACCAGCCTTGCATGGTCCCTTCCAAGATGGGTCCTCCCCTGGATCTTCCTAATTGTCCGGCTTCTTTAGACAGCACAGGACCATCCCAGCGATAGCAGGCCCCAGACAGGCTTCTGGGCCTACCCGCACGGCTGCCGCAACGCAACCCTCCAGGCCGGAGGGCCGCGAGGTAGAACTCACTAACACATACCTTTAGGCCAGGAGGGCCACGAAGTAAAGCTCCCAGAAACATGGCGTCTGTCCCATAAATACTCTCTCCCAGAATGCCACCCGGAGGACCACCTCCGCCGAGTTGTCTACGGGACAGAAGAGCACTCATATACTTCACCTTGTTGCTTTCCAACACCGACCCATGGTGACAACGACACCCACAGGCAGAATGTGGAACTGCACGCAACACAGCCAAACTGGAACAGAGGCTAATCTAACAGTAAATTAAATCTGAACTATGTACAGCCCAGATGACCCACTAAATTTATATACAAGCGGTAGATTGGAAAATCTACCAGCGCTACACAAATATAGCAAAATTTGCTCTAACCCCCTCCCTATTGTGCTTACCACTAACTTATAGTTTAATCCATGTCCTGACTTTACTATCTTGTAAACGGTCTTGTAAACTAGCGTTCGTAATGGAGAGTTAACATTCGTGACGTGGCAAATTATGAAATCTCCAAATGCAACGCACATTCTTCTTTAATAGGATAATAATGAAGCTGCTTTGCTGGTGATACTGATGGAATTATTGCAAAAAAATTTTCAAAGGCTTTTTTTTTTCTAGTGATATCATGAATAATATTGTTATGCTTTTTTTATTTTTTATTTGGGCAAGTTACCTTGTCAATTTTACATTGTATTTTTTAAAATGTAACTGCCTACTCCCAAACTGTCATTTGAAGTAAAAAAGAAAACAAATAAAATTAGACATGCTATCTGCCAATATAACTTAACCAAAAAGTGCATTATTTGCATCCAAAAATATAGAAAATATACCAAATCAAATCATTATTTAACCAAAAAAATAATGTCAAAGCAATAACTCCAAGGCCAATAATAAATAACACGTTATCTCCTCCGATTCCGCAACATGTCTGGTTGACGTACGGCCATTCAGAAACGAACTGAAAAGCGCGAAATGAAAAGTGCAAACTGAAAAGCGCCAAATGAAAAGCGCCAAATGAAAAGTGCGAAATGAAAAGCGCGAATCAACAGTCACCAAACTTCTACTAACACAAAATTAGCAGAAGGAGCCCAAAGGGTGGCACTAAAGAGCTGAAAAACAATGTAGTACGTCTAGTACGTCACTATGTTTGTGTGGCCGTGTGTATGCAAGACAAGTTTGGGCCTTCGAACAAAATTCCACAGTTTTGTTGGCGAACAATCTGATCGTGTGTACGAGGCATTACATATAGATAGGTTGTATGTTTGCAAAGTGCAATATGTTTAAATGATAAGAAAACCCATCCTTTGCTAAGTTTTTACATTTGCAAAATCCTAGAGGTGTCTTAAGATCCTTTTAGGTCCCATTTTGATCTGTGCTTTGTGGTAATGTGCAGTGAATCATTACCGTAATGCATGATCTGCAGTAAAGCTTTATACCATTTGTTTTTAATGCACCTAAATGCCTGTTCACCACAACCTTTAGAACTACCTGTGTACAGTGGTATGATGCGTTAACAAAAAATTGACAGTTCATTTTTTTTAATGTGTTGAGGTACACTGTTCAAAATCAATGAGCCTCCTCAATACAGAACGCCTTAATGCACAAAAATGTTTTGTGCTAATACAGACTAATACAGACATATTCTGTGTCTGGCCTCTATCCTTTGCAGTTCAGAGGTATGCTTTACTGATTCTTAGCGTTAATCTTCATACTTACTTGTGGGAGAAAATGGACCCCAGAAAGCTTGGCCATGGTCTTAGTTGAAGAGGAGAGCATATCTCCAATTATTCCAGCCAAGGGACCCCTCTTCGCACACTGGTAATTTGGAACAGCATTTTGTGCACCTGTCAATAATTTCAAGGAGCTTTCTATTGCTTTGCTTTCATATGCACATGAATCAAAAATGTCAAATCCGAGTGTGACGTTAGGAAGTAGAGAAGGATTTCTGTTTATTTCCTCAACTGCATAGATAAATGCCAGGATATGCCTGTAGTAACGAAAGATTATTCTAAAAAAAGGGAAAAAATTAAATTACTAATGTATAGTTCACATGTAATTACTTAAGAAGGATATTTTCTTTTGTTAAAAGTGAAACATTTTTTTTCAGGGGGGGGGGGGTGCGGCACAAGATATAAAGTATTCAAAAAACATGACGTACAACAACAGTATTCACTTAATAATAGGTAATCATGCAGCTAAATGATAGTACACATTAATATTTAGTAAAGATATGTATAGATGTAACCATAGGTTATTCAGTGTCAATTTGTATACACAATAATAGTTGTCCCATTTGCTTTCCATGCAAGAAAAACAATATCACGTTAAACTGTCTTAATTTTGATTAAAAAACAACTTTTGCATCCTGAATCTGTCTAGTGATTTATAATGATTGTTTGGCACATGCACAGATGTGACAGCAGGGCTCTGCCCAGCCTTTTGGATCCTGATTTGCGCGCATGCACCGGACCTCCTTGATTGCATCATTCTTAGACACCCACGTATGTGCAGATGTGCCAAAGGCCTCTGCCAGGTCTCGAAACCTGGCAGAGCCCTTCAGCACATCTGTGCATTTGTATGCATTCTGACCTAGGTGAAAAAAGAGGAAGTGCTGCCCTTAAGCACAAAAAATAAAAAAACTGTTTAAAAAAAATATGTCCAATTGTAATTAGAGAGAGGGGGCTGGAGCCAGGTGAATACACATTTACTAAAACTGGAGAGTGCAAAATCTGGTGCAGCTGTGCATGGTAGCCAATCAGCTTCTAACTTCAGCTTGTTTAATCATGGTTTGACAAAAAAAAAAAAATCTGGAAGCTGATTGGTTTCTATGCACCAAATTTTGCACTCTGCAGCTTTAGTAAATTGACCCCATTGTGTTTAGATTGAAGGTCCACTGTAAACAACTGTTGACTTTTTGGGGTTTATTTACTACAGCTGGAAAGTGCAAAATCAGGCTAACTTCTGCATGGAAACCAATCAGCTTCTAGGTTTTTTTCTTTAAACAGTTGATTGAGAAAAATTGCAGTATACTTGTCAAGCCAATACAGTGGCAAACCAACAAACAGTGTATACAAAGGTAACTGTCACAGCACTGGAGTATCAAAGCCTATAAATTCTGTACATACCGAAGCAACAAATAGGTACATCCATGTATATGTACAATCAGATAAATCAAACAGGAAGAAAAAACTTACATTAAACAAGTAATATAAAAGTAATCGGACATAAGAATATTGCACTCATATATGTTATTAGACAGCGTTACTAAAGGAAAAAGAAAAAGAATGGCACAATTTTACAGTTTCCAGGTAATATTGCCAAACTTTATTGAACAAGCTGAGATTAGAAGCTGATTGGTTTCTATGCAGAAATGAGCCTGATTTTGCACTCTCCAGCTTTAGTAAATAAACCCCTTTGTATTCGTAGGGCAGCAGAGATTTGCAGCTTTGGGTGTTTTGCAACCCAGGACGGCCAGCTTCAAGCACCGTCAGGGTTGGCTTCAGGCCCAACTGAGCCAGCATAGTTCACAGAATTTCTCCTTAACCTCCCTGGCGGTATGATTATTTCGGATTTTAGGTGCTGAAAGCGGTACCATTATTTTGCATGGAAATTTGGCGTTTTATATTGTAGGTCTGTAATTCTTAACAATAACACACTTAAATCTGTCCAAACAAGAGTCTAGTAGATATCCCGGGTATGATAAAGTTTGAAACACAAAAACATAAATTATAATATAATAAATAAAAATAAATAATTAAAAAAAATAAAAATAAATAGTAATAAAATAAATTTCCCCACGATTCACTATCGCTCAATTCTGCAAGTGTTCTAATTTACTATCGCTGTTTTCTAGCTGTTCTAAAGCCATTTTTGACGTAAAGGGACACTTTTTGGTTGCTATGGACAATCTCCAGTTTCCAGGCAGAAAGAACAGTATATATATACATATATATATATACATAAAACTGCATGCAGGGCATTGGCCAAAGCACTGGGGACAAAAGGGATGTGAAATTATTTCATACAGTACTGTAATCTGTAAGATTACAGTACTGTATGTGTTATGATTTTGAAATTTTTTTAATTTGCCGCCAGGCTCCGCCCCCGTGCGTCGCGACGCTCGCAGGGAACGGAGCCTGGCACAGAGAGGCTTCGGGCAGAGAACGGAGCCCACGGACACAGCGGGGGACATCGCAGGATCCCGGGGACAAGGTAAGTAATGCCACACCAGGATCCTGCGATATAATCCCGAGTGTGGCTCGGGGTTACCGCTAATGGTCCTGATTTTTAACCCCGAGCCACACTCGGGAAAACCGCCAGGGAGGCTACAAAGTTGTGGAGAACACAGCAAGCCAGGATGATGTGATTGAGTTTATATTCCACCATGTGTATCGGTATAAGAAACAGGCGGAACCAGCTGGCCATTTTTCCAAACGTGTTCTCCACCACTCTTCTGGCTCTGGCCAGCCGGTAATTAAAAACCCTCTGGTCCGGGGTGAGGGTCCTTATAGGGAATGGCCGCATAAGATGGTCCCCCAGCGCAAACGCTTCATCCGCAACGAAGACGAATGGGAGTCCTTCCGCATTCTCTTCTGGAGGTGGCAAGTCCAAGCTGCCATTCTGGAGATGCCTGTAGAACTTCGTGTGGGCGATGACTCCACCAACTGACATCCGGCCATTCTTCCCCACGTCCACATATAGGAACTCGTAAGTAGCCGACACCACCGCCAACATCACAATACTATTGAACCCCTTGTAGTTGTAATAGTATGACCTCGAGTTGGGTGGTGGGATGATGTGCACGTGTTTCCCATCAATTGCCCCTCCGCAGTTAGGAAAGTCCCATCGCTGGGCAAAGTGGGAGGCCACAGTCTGCCATTCCTGTGGGTTGGAAGAAAACTGTGGAGTCAAACAAGAAAAAAATATGAATCATTTTGCACATAAACATGGAAAGCAGATTAGACACAAACATTCTTGGCCAACATCAGTATAACATTTATTTTAGGGAGAATTTAAAGACAAAGGTCTATAGTCCACCTATCAGATCCCCCCTCTCATGGGCCATTTAAATAAATTAATGGGGGGGGTGGGGAGATGTTTTGGACAGGTAACCCTCTCCACTTCATTGAGAGATGAATGCCTAAATAATGTGTGTTACTTTGGCCAGCCCCTCCTTACTTTACACTATTGGCAGCCCACTGGACAGGTAAGAAGTGTCATAATACAAAGATATAAATACACACTGTACACATTTTAGCACATTTTTACATTCTGCTATTACCTATCAAGATAATAATAGGATACAAAAACTTTTATCATTAACATTTGAAAGTATTCAGGCAGGACCTTGCACTACATGCTTTGGGGAATTCATCCATAAATCTGACAACAAAAAAGGTGGGTATAGTGTGTATGGGTTTGGCAAAGTCAGCAGATTGAGGATTGAGGATAGATAGAGGATTGGTATCAGCTGAGTTAGCAGTTGGGGGGAGGGAGGGTTCCAAATGATTTTGGGACCGAAAAAAAAACCCCTCTGGCACTCTGCCTGAATTTAAAGCACACATCACAATTTTCAACATTTTAGGGGGTATTTAGGGTAAAGTACTACTATGGAGCTGACAAAATACATTGTTAGTTGTGTAGATGAGGTGGATATAGGGCCAGGAGAGCATGCTGGGGAGCTAAGTGAAGGCAAATATGTATGAAGGACCAAAAAAAATTACACAAACATCCAGCATGTACGAGGACAAAGGGGACATTCACAGCATATTACAATCATGGTAATTAGGGAATGAGGAAAGAAATACATTACATTATCAAACATTAAATACAATAAAAAGTGATGTTAAAGAATAAAAATCTTACCTCAATATAGTCCTTCTGCAGGACCTGAATGATGGCAGAACAGGTCTCCGGGATAATGATCCCCAGAGCCTGGGGGGAGATGCCTGTCGAGAACTTGAGGTCCTGCAGGCTTCTCCCCATCGCCAAGTACCGCAAGGTGGCAACTAGCCTCTGCTCCGGAGTGATGGCTTGCCTCATGCAGGTATCCTGCCTGCTGATATAAAGGGTCAGCAAAGCCAACAAACGGTGAAATACGGGGTCCATCATCCGGAGAAAGTTCCTGAAATCGTCAGGACGTCAGGATTATTCTCACGGATTACATGGAGCAAAGGCATGTAACAGAACTGGTCACACTGGAGCAACCATTTCTTGGTCCATGAACTCCTCCCTGCCCTGTTCATGGACTGGGCTTGTGTCAAAGTAAGGACCCCAACACCAAGCCCCCGCACAGCACAAACTCTACGATGATTACGTACACGCAACATGGCTAGAAAATGGTCGGCTGCTCAGAACGAAGTAACAGAACGCACTGAAGAACAGCAAGGCCTGTGAACAGCGACCTGAAAATCAGTAACGAACGAACAAGAACACAATGACAAGTCAATGGGAACTCACTGCACGCACTGAAGACCAGATACAAACCCACAAGCACAAACTGAACAGCAGAAATACGATCTGAAAACCATGAGTCTGAAAAAGCGCGAATCGTCTCTCACCAAACTTTTACTAACACGAGATTAGCAAAAGAACCCCAAAGGGTGCTGCGCTTAGTACTGAACTGCCCTTTTATAGTCTCGTCGTACGTGGTGTACGTGACCGCGTTCTTGGCATTTGGAAAATCCGACAACTTTGTGCGACCGCGTGTATGCAAAACAAGTTTGAGCCAACATCCGTCGGAAACAATCCATGGATTTTGTTGTCGGAATGTCCGATCAAGGTCCGATCGTGTGTACAGGGCATTAAGCTGGCCATACATTATACCATTTTCTGTTTAAACTTCCTTTAGATTTACCTTCAACTATGTATTGCAAGGGCCTGCCTGATTGCATACAGATTGAACGTTTTTAGGTTTGACCCGCTTGTCTAGTGGGAGTGGGAGCATTGATTTATAAAGGGGTAATAGCCTCTCACTGTCTTTTGCAGCATGCCCCAGTCTCCAACCAAACCTATAGCATATCTATAGTCTCTAAAAATATCAGAACTGCCATTTCTGACCTGTTTGGGAGATGCAAGTTCTATGTCTGTCATCATATTCTTTGCTTTATTTGCAGACAAAGTGCACCTGGCAGCGATCACCAATGGGTGGCTGTGCAAACAGCAACCACCGCAACCTGTCATTAAAGTGTACAGGCTCAGCATCAAAAATAGCAGCAGGAATCAGTAGATTCCTGCTGCTGCCATTCACACCGGGGCAAAACACCTTTGTGAATGTAAAAAAAAACAAAAGGTTAACGCTGCGCTCAAAACTAGATATAGAATTAGTTATTGACAAAGAAATAAAGCAGCCAGCACCAAAAGTCTAATACAAAAACTCCAGTACAAATGTGAAAAAAGATGCAGCGCTAAAAATATGAAAGTAAAATTAAGTCAAAGCAGAGTAATAGTGAAAAAAACTCTCATCAAAGAAAACTAAGGCAGATACCATATGAAAATGTATAATACAGTGAAAAAGTTAGACTAGAAAAAAAAAAAGTAATGGTGAAAAGACTCTCAACAAGAAGGACTAAGGCGGATACCGCACAAAATAAAATTAAATTATAATATGCAGATAAAAATAGCCACATAGATTTAATAAATATACTAAGTGATAAACCATATTGAATAAGGCAATATCAATAACAGAAATCAATGGTGTAAAAATTTCAAACAAATCATAAACACCAAAAAATAATGTCCAAAAAGGAGTGAAGATAATAATCCAGAGGTAGGTGTATAAAGCCAGATCCTAATTCCAGGATAGTAGCACACCCGAGTGAGTATACAGGCTCCTTACCGACTGCAAGTGACCACCATGGGTGGTCTCACCAGGCACAGGGAATGATAAGGTCTCACAGTAACCTATATCGGCATCTGTAAAAGCAGCTAGGTCCGTGGCAATGAGAGTTAGAAAGCTGAGGAGTCATTATGAATTTTCGTATGGTATCTGCCTTAGTTTTCTTTGATGAGAGTTTTTTGCACTATTACTCTGCTTTGACTTAATTTTACTTTCATATTTTTAACGCTGCATCTTTTTTCACTTTTGTGAATGTAGCCTTATGCCCTGTACACATGACCGGTTTTGCCGTCGGAATAAACTCTGAAGGTTTTTACAACAGAGTTCCGACGGAATTCCGCTCAAGCTGTCTTGCATACACACAGTCACACCAAATTCCGACCATCCAGAACACGGTGACGTCCAACACGTACGACGGGACTAGAAAACGGAAGTTCAATAGCCAGTAGCCAAAAGCTTCCATCTCGTACTTGCTTCAGAGCATGTGTAGTTTTTGGTGCGTCGGAACAGCATACAGACGAGCGTTTTTTCCGATAGTAATTTTTTCCGTCGGAAAAATATAGAACATGTTCTCTATCTAAGTCCGCCTGAATTTTTGACAGAAAAAGTCCGACGGGGCATACACACGGTCGGAATATACGATAAATAGCTCCCATTGGACTCTTTCTGTCAGAAATTCCGACCGTGTGTAGGCGGCATTAGGGTGCAATCACTCTGGGAACAGTTGAACTGAACTGTGCCCTTGTTCAGCTATCCCCCTTTCAATGCCCAGCTTGTCTACATTCACACTGGACTATAAGTAACTGTTCCTGGGCACACTCACATCATTACATTTGCCATCCAGACCACAGGGATCCCTGCTTCTGTGCTAAGTCATCTTTGGAGAGTTCTGTGTTCAGGCATGGTTTGCACTCTCCCAACTATACAAGATCATAAGTGAACCATGCCTGGGGCAACCACTTCCAAGTGGTCCCAGGCACTGTACATGTAACTTTTCCCCAACACAGTTCAGAGCACTCACACTCAAGGAGCCGTTCTGGCCAGCTCAGTAGATTGTTTTAAAAAAGAGCTGGATGCATTCCTAAATGCACAAAATATAACTGGATACTAACATTTATAGGTAATAACGCCAGGGGTAGTCTGGGGGATCAGGAAGGAATATTTTTCCCCCCACTGAAGCAAATTTGCAAATTCATTATTGGGTTTTTCTTGCCTTCCTCTGGATCAACTATGGGTATAGGACAGTATATGAAGATTTTCTGTTTTTAGGTTGAACCAGATAGACTTATGTCTTTTTTTCCTTGTCAAAAGAAGTTTATTGAGTATACAATGTTATAAAGATACAAAAAGTAAGTTTACATGGATCTATAAAGTAAGCTCATTGTTTTACAGTAGGGTTTATATAGGTAAATATCATGGAATTTCAAATATTAAACATCGGGTTCACGTAAACCTAAATTAAAGATATATATAATTTCCTTAGTTACTTTTGTAGGTATTTAAATGATTTATACCTACTATACATATTGTTTACAAGTAGAGTGTGTATAGGTCAAATAAATTCTGATAATGAGCTTTAATCGTAAGGTGGAGAAAAGGAAAGAGAAAGAAGAAAAAGGGTTGAAAGGTAGAGGTATGGTCCACAAGGTTGTCCCGCTCGTCAGTTTATTATTCTTTTTAGTTCTCTTTGAAGCCTTAGAATGGGTGTCTCTGTAAGTCATTTAATCTGTTACCATGGCAACAGAGTCATTGAAGTTTGACAGGAACTGTTGTTTTATCCAAGGATGCCAAAGTTTTTCAAATTTTGGAATTTGATTTTGATCGATGGCTACCATCTTAGCATGGGACATTGTATTATTCATTCTGTGAATTGTTTCTGCTAGTACCAATGTAGGAGATTTCCATGCCTTGGCCACTGTTTGTTTTGCAGCCGTTATTAGTTGGATCATAAGTTTGAATTGAGAGAGTGTTAACCATTCCGGTTTTAGATTAAGTAAAGTTAAATATGGATCTGGTTGTATTATTTTTTTAAATATTTTAGATGCAATCACGAAGACTTCCTTCCAGAAGGTTTGGATTACTGGGCACGTCCACCATATGTGTAAATATGTGCCTATTTCTGGGCATCCTCGAAAACAAAGAGCTGAGGTATTAGGTGAATATTTTGCCACTCTAGCGGGTACAAGGTACCAGCGAGTTAGGACTTTATAATTTGTCTCCAGTGCTAAGATGTTGGGTGAAGATGACTTAGATGTGAGCCATATGTTAGACCAGTCCGTGTCTTCTAAAGTTCGTCCCAGGTCCTCCTCCCACCTCTGAACATAAGAGGGTCTATTAAGATTTGCTACTCCATATAATTGATTATAAAGTGATGAAATTGTACCTTTAGCAAATGGATCTTTTGTACAGATTGATTCAAAAATGGATAATTGGGATAATGGTGTATCCCCCTTTAGGAATGGTGTATAGAAATTTTTGATTTGGAGATATCTAAATATCTCAGAGTTTGGTAGATCATATTTTTCTCTAAGCGATGGGAATGAAAGGAATGATTTAGATGCTATGAAGTCATTTAGTGTCTGAATGCCTGATGTTGTCCAAGCTTTAAAAGAATTTGGGTAGATCCATGCCGGATAAAAGGCCGGATTTCTGATAAAAGAAAGGAGAGGATTGTGTGGAGATTGTAACTGATATTTGGTTTTTAGTTTATCCCAGAGAGATAAGAAGTAATTAGTTATGGGATTATGAATTTTAAAGAGGTCTTTAGGATCAAGCCATAATAAATTTGATATTAATAGAGGGTCATTTTCTGAAGCCTCTATAAATACCCATAATGGGATTTCCTGTTTTGCATGGTATTTGGACAGACTGGCCAAATGTGCTGCTCTGTAGTAGTTAGTAAAATTAGGGTATCCCAGGCCTCCTTTATTTTTGGGAAGATGTAGTGTGTGTATAGGTATACGTGGTTTAGAAGAGCCCCATATAAACGAAGTTGCTCTTTTTTGTACTATTCTCAAAAAATAGGGAGGAATTGGAATAGGGAGGACTCTGAATAGATAAAGAAATTTGGGTAGAATAGTCATTTTAATTGCATTAATCTTCCCTATCCAGGATAAAGGAAGTTGCAACCATTGTTTTATTAGATTTGTGATCTGTCTTAATACAGGAGGATAATTGGTTGAGAATAAGTCAGAAGGAGATGCTGTTAAATGAATTCCAAGATATGGGATTGATTTTTCTGCCCATGTGAATGGGAGTGCAGCCCTAGCCGGCATCAATTCCATGTTTGTGAGTGAAATATTAAGCACTAGGCATTTCTTAGGATTAATCATAAGGCCGGATAGGGCTGCAAATCCATCAAGAGCTGGTATTAAGTTAGGACCAGAGACCTGTGGTGATGATAGAAAAAGTAATATATCGTCTGCAAATATACATAGTTTGTGTGTAATACCTCCTACTTCAATGCCAGTTATAGTTTGGTTTGTTCTGATGTATTGGGCCATGGGTTCGAGTATAAGGGCAAATAATAAGGGAGATAATGGGCAACCCTGTCAGGTACCTCTTTCGATATTAAAGGCTTCAGATTTGTATCCAACATATTTTATATAGGCTTTGGGTTTATTATATAATGCTTTGATCCATGTTAAAAAGTGGGGTCCAAAACCCCATTTTTGTAATGAATATTGCATATATTGCCAGGATACTGTGTCAAATGCCCTCTTAATATCGAGAGATAGAAAACATAAAGGGATTTTCCGTTTTTTAGCAATATGTGCCAATAACACTGCCCTGCGTATATTATCGCCTGCCTGTCTATTTGGCATGAAGCCTACTTGATCTCTATGTATTAATTTTCCTATAATGCTATTGAGGCGTTTTGCTATTATTTTTGCTAATAATTTAATATCGAGGTTTAACAGAGAGATAGGCCGATAATTCACACAGGAAGTATCATCAGAAAGGGGTTTTGGGATCATACAAACAATTGCCATTAGTGTTTCTTGCCGAAAAGAATGTCCATCTAGAAGTTTGTTAAAAGTTTCAGTGAGAATGGGAGAGAGTATTTCTGAGAATGTTTTATAGTATAAAGCCGAGTAGCCGTCTGGGCCTGGTCTTTTGTTAAGTTTTAGGTCTTTTATGGCGTTAGCAACTTCATCTATATAGGCTCATCCAAACTGTTTTTTTGATTCTGAGATAACTCAGGTAAGGTTATTTTTGAGAAGAAGGATTCAGCCTCTGTAGGATTAAATTCATTGTTTGTCTTGTATAAAGTTGCGAGATGTGAGTGAAATTTATGGACTATTTTAACTGGATTACAAGTGTAAACATTTTTTGATAATTTCAAACGTATTGGTTTGAAAGATTTGTTAGTTGAATTTAATGCCCGAGCCAAATATGTACCTGGTTTGTTTGTATTCATGTAGAAATTGTGTATGGAGCGTTTGAGGGATTTATCAACTGACTCAGTGAGAAATAGATCGTATTCCAATCTAGATTTTTCCAGATGAGATTTTGTACTCTGAGATGGATTATCTTGAAATGATATGTGGGCTGCATTAAAATTGAGTTCTAGTTTTTTTGCTAGATTTTTGCGTTCCCGTTTAAATAGTGCCATTTGTCTTTGTATTGTACCACGCAAGACAGGCTTATGAGCTTCCCACAGTGTTATTGGGGAGATGTCTGTTATATTATTAATTGATATGTATTCCTTTAAAGCTTGTTCAATGGCCATCTGATGTAGTGGGTGTTTGAGCATTATGTCCGGTAAGTACCACGTTGGGTCATGCGCTTTTGGTATGGCTGAGGCTATAGTAGTGTATACTGCATTATGGTCAGACCACGGAATCAGAATTATATCTGATGCAATAATTTCTGGTATCATTCCTATTGTTAGAAAAATATGATCTATTCTGGTGAAGGTTTGATGAGGGTGCGAGAAATAAGTGAATTTCTTTTTCATTGGGTTACTTTCTCTCCACGAATCTACCAGATTGTATTTGGAAAGAAGTTGAGAAAAAGGTAATCTAGAGGTTATTTTGGATGGTGTAAAAGGTGATTTATCTAGAAATGGGAGGAGGACCTGGTTCGAATCCCCACACATTATCACTGTTCCTATTTTGTGTGTATTAATCACTTGTAATATATGTGAGAGGAATGGTGTAGGTTGTTTGTTAGGAGCGTAGTAGGAAATCACCGTGATTGCTGTATCCATTATATAACCCATGAGTATCAGGTATCTACCTTCTGGGTCTTTAATTTCTGAAGATAAGGTGAATGGTGTGGATCGGTGAAATGCAATTAGAGTTCCCCTTTGCTTGGTACAGGCAGAAGCCTTGTAAATTTGTTGATAAAAAGGAGAAATATATTTTGGAGTAGAATCTTTGGTGAAGTGTGTTTCTTGGAGGCATACTATGTGAGCCTTCTTGTTATGGAAAGTACGGAAGGCTTTGGTCCTTTTTTGAGGGACATTTATTCCCTGAACATTCAGGGAAAGTATATTCAGTGGTGCCATGGCAATAGATCAAATAGTTTTGACTTACTTTTTGTTATGCAGAGCTGACTGCGCAGATCAACCTGTGTGGACTGAAGAGATGAATAGATAGAAAAGAAACCAGTGAATTCTGGAGTAAAGAGTAAACAAAAAACATATGAGATTAGATGATACATTGTATAAATTATTTTTTGCAAGTAATCACAATTTACCCGTGAAAGAGAATAAATATCTCTCTCAGGGGAATAAGTGCCTTTGTCACACTCCCACATAATATGGTTGGGAGAATGAGGAGGGCTAATGGGGGTACACGGATCTTCCGCTTACAGGAGAGAAGTGCTATGTCAAAAGACATCAAAATGATGTTTCATTAATTGGAGTGCAGAATATAGTTTTTGTTGAAATTATTTATTCCAGGGTGGTTGTATATGGTTAGTCTTGCCCTGGGCTAAATAATTCCGTTAGAAAGGTACTGTTAATAACTTTGGTATTGATAAAGATAGTTTGAATTATTTGGGGATTTTAACCCTTTTAGAGTAAACAATTACATATTTTATTCATATGTAACTGTTTAGATATGTTAACTCATAAAATTGAGGTTGTATTGCTTCAGATTAGAATAAACAAAAACATAGTTCTAGGAACTAGTTAGGTAATAATATATTTGTTTTAAGAAAAGAAAGAAAAAGCTTCCATTACTTCTGGATTATTGAACATATTTGTCCTAAAAAGTAATAAATCTATTGTTATTACCTGATAATATATAACTGAACAAGAATTTCCTTATTTCACTTATATATTCTAAGGCTATATGAATCAGAAGTAATAAGAAATATAACTGGAATGTAACATGATCCCACACAGTGTGTGACTATCAGAATGCAGTTACATTCAGTTATAAATATAGGTTTTTTATAGAGAACCATCTCTTAGTATAATAAATGAAGAGATATCAGGAATTAGGATGTCAGTCCATTGAATCTTCTTGGTCCATGGATGATGTGGCATAACGGCCTCTTTTGTGAGAATGATGATTCCCATTTTGTTCTGAAATTTTCTGGGTGCCACCTGAAGGTGAAGATGATGCCATTCTTCTGCGTGCGGGAGTGTTGCTGCTTGTGGGTTCTGTCAGATTTAATTTTAAAAGGGTTTGTTGTAGTTCATCTGCTGATCTGCTTCTGTAAATTGTACCTTGGTAGTTAAATCTGACTGAAAAGGGGAAGCCCCATTGATACATAATGTTGTGGCGTTGCAGTTCCATTAGTTGGGGTTTCATGGATCGTCTTTTAGTAATAGTAAGTTGGGATAGGTCAGCAAAAATTTGATAATTGTGTCCTTGGAAATTAAGTTCCTTTTTTTCTCTTGCAGCAATTAGTATTTGTTCTTTCGTTCTGTAATAATGAAATTTTGTGATTATATCACGTGGGGGTCCATCTTTCTTTTTGGCTGTGAGGGCTCTGTGTACTCTGTCCAGTTCTAAACGTTCAATAGGGATATCTGGCTTTAGTTCTTGTAATAGAGCAGTAATAGTAGATTGCAGGTCTGTCACAGTTTCAGGTATTCCCCTTATGCGCAAGTTTGAACGTCTGGCTCTATTTTCGTAATCTTCGAGCTTAGTTTGAAGTATTAAATTCTCTTTTTTTAATTGTTCCAATTCTGTTATATTTTCTTGGGTTGTAATTTCAATTTCATCCATTTTTATTTCTAAGGCTGCGGTGCGGTTTCCCAGCTCTCTTATTTCTTTGGTTAGGCTTTTTGTTATTTGGTCTGAGGTTTGTTTTAAAGCCTTATGAAGCATCTTTTCAAATTGTAATAATATTACTGGGGATACTGAGGAGGCTTGTGGAGAAGTTTGTGAGAGGATTTGTTCTGTATCTGACTCAAATGGAGAGTCTTGCTGTGACATTTTCTGTCTGTGAGAGCGCCCTGATGCTGTATCTTGTGAGGTGACTGGAGCTGCTTCAGCTGCAGTGAGTGCCTGTGAGCTCTTTGTGAGGTGATTTTTATTTCTGCCACGGTTTCCTCCCAGTACCATATTTCCTGCCCAAACTTTCACAGTTTGTTCCCTGGGGCAAAAAGGTTCAAATGGATACCTTTTGAGCCTGCAGGCTCCGCTTTGTCCTTCTCTTCTCTCCTCAGCGGTGTGGAGCTCTAACAATGCATGTCTGCTCCGCTAGGCTCCGCCTCCTGCCCCCCTTATGTCTTTTTTTCAACCTAACTACTGTATGTATGTAACAAACAAAGTGGACTAAGGGGATGAACTAAGCCCAGGCTTGGGTAAAACTGCAACCCCAACACACTTGCCTGACTTTCCAGAAAGTCCATCTATATGTGGAGTCATTAATCCAGGAAAAGACAGGAAACAGAAAGAAATGTACAGTATTAAATTGTAAAAAAAAAAAAAAAAAAAAAAAAGCTTCAATTGGGTTTATGCTGCCTTTCCTTGAAACATTACCTCATGTGCAAATATAAAGCTGATAGTAACTTGTAGGTCAGATATCAACGTGAACAATATACAACAACAAAAGGACAAACAAATCAGGAAAGTTTGTCACAGGTAGGTGAAAATGTCCATGTGAGACAGCAAAAAAAAAAAAAACTGCAACTAAAACTGTCTGTGATAAACCAGAAAAATAGGAGATTCTTCAGTAAAATGAAATAAAGTCCCATGTGTAGATGATGCCTGTAGATGATAGTAAATCAACCACTATATTTGACAGGAATAACCTCTTCATAAGATATTTGCCGCATCAAGATGGAAATATTGAAGGAATGGGTACGCTTACCATGAGAAGTGGACACACTCACTATACGGCGGTAGGTCAATCAGGTGTTTGGATTCAACAATCCGGCAGATATTTGATGGAAGGAGCTGGTGTGGAGATACGCCTCAATACTTCCATCAAAAACCGTGGTAAGCAAATGGTGTAGCTAGGACAGCCTGGCTAACGAACTTGGACTTTTTTATGCCACAGTTGAAGGACTTTTGCCGGAAACATGTCGGGTTGCTAAGCCTTTGTGCTTTCTGACACCACGCGATACTTTATTTTATCCTTTACTTTTTATGTGATCACTCCCTGTACCCACCCGACTAGGTGGATTGTACTGTTAAGGTTTTGCTGTTTTAATAAATTTTTATTTTCGATTTACGCACTATGTGGAGGCCCTTCTCTTCTTTCCTTTTTTATGGTTTGATGTGACACCTTTTGGAGTTCGTACATCCTATCAAGTGCGACCATCGGATGGGAGTCCAAGTTCGTTAGCCAGGCTGTCCTAGCTACACCATTTGCTTACCACGGTTTTTGACGTAAGTATTGAGGCGTATCTCCACACCAGCTCATTCCATCAAATATCTGCCGCATTGTTGAATCCAAACACCTGATTGACCCGTATGGTAGTGTGTTCACTTCTCATGGTAAGCGTACCCATTCCTTCAATATTTCCATCTTGATGCGGCAAATATCTTATGAAGAGGTTATTCCTGTCACATATAGTGGTTGATTTACTATCATCTACAGGCATCATTTACTCATGGGACTTTATTTCATGTTACTGAAGAATCTCCTATTTTTTTGGTTTATCACAGACAGTTTTAGTTGCAGTTTTTTTTTTGTTTTTTTTTTGCTGT
The DNA here is from genome assembly GCA_037952835.1 of Lithobates septentrionalis. Taxonomy (NCBI): domain Eukaryota; kingdom Metazoa; phylum Chordata; class Amphibia; order Anura; family Ranidae; genus Lithobates; species Lithobates septentrionalis. The sequence goes on along the minus strand of JBBDGP010000945.1, from coordinate 200,967 downwards.
CTTACATGGACATTTTCACCTACCTGTGACAAACTTTCCTGATTTGTTTGTCCTTTTGTTGTTGTATATTGTTCACGTTGATATCTGACCTACAAGTTACTATCGGCTTTATATTTGCATGTGAGGTAATGTTTCAAGGAAAGGCAACATAAACTGAATTGAAGCTTTTTTTTTTTTTCACAATTTAATACTGTACATTTCTTTCTGTTTCTTGTCTTTTCCTGGATTATTCACTCCACATATAGATGGGCTTTTGGAAAGTCTGGCAAGTGTGTTGGGGTTGCAGTTTTACCCAAGCTTAGTTCATCCCCTTGGTCCACGTTGTTTGTTACATACATACAGTAGTTAGGTTGAAAAAAAGACATAAGTTCATCTGGTTCAACCTAAAAACAGAAAATCTTCATACACTGTCCTATACCCATAGTTGATCCAGAGGAAGGCAAGAAAAACCCAATAATGAATTTGCAAATTTGCTTCAGTGGGGGGAAAAATATTCCTTCCTGCTCCCCCAGACTACCCCTGGCCTTATTACCTATAAATGTTAAGAGGAGGGCCAGTCAAAAAAAATAAAAAATTAAAAGTCAGCAGCTACAAATACTGCAGCTGCTGACTTTTAATTGGACACTTACCTGTCCCTGGGTCCAGCGATGCGGGGGATCGAAGCCCCGTTTGTCTCCCCCTCCGTTCGGCGGCGCCGGCATTGCAACTGTGGGCGCCGGGCTGTGGCTTCACAGCCTGGCACCCACTGCGCATGCACGAGCGGCGCCGAGCGCCGTGATTGGCCGCTCAGTCACCTGGGACCTGTAATGGGTCCCAGATGATTGACAGGAGGGAGGGAGCAGAGCTGAGCCCTTCCTGTGCTGAGATGGAAGTGATGTCACCAGCCCAGGCACTGAAAGAGGCAGACTACGAGGGACCCCCTAGCAACAGGCATTTAGAGGTGAGTAAAAAATATATCCAAATGTTTTTTTGTATTTTTTTTAGGATTTTTCATGTAGTTTTTTTTTTTTTTGGGTGGAACCCCACTTTAGTATCCAGTTATATTTTGTGCATTTAGGAATGCATCCAGCTCTTTTTTAAAACAATCTACTGAGCTGGTCAGAACTGCTCCTTGAGTGTGAGTGCTCTGAACTGTGCCGGGGAAAAGTTACATGTACAGTGCCTGGGACCACTTGGAAGTGGTTGCCCCAGGCATGGTTCACTTATGATCTCGTATAGTTGGGGGAGTGCAAACCATGCCTAAACACAGAACTCTCCAAAGATGACTTAGCACAGAAGCAGGGACCACTGTGGTCTGGATGGCAAATGTAATGATGTGAGTGTGCCCAGGAACAGTTACTTATAGTCCAGTGTGAATGTAGACAAGCTGGGCATGGGAAGAGGGATAGCTGAACAAGGGCACAGTTCAGTTCAACTGTTCCCAGAGTGATTGCACCCTAATGCCGCGTACACACGGTTGGAATTTCTGACAGAAAGAGTCCAATGGGAGCTATTTATCGTATATTCCGACCGTGTGTATGCCCCCACGTGAGGTGATACTTCACTTTTGCACTTTGTTAAACACTAGCGCTGCATTTTTTATCTTTTCACTTGTTTGTGCAGTTTACTATACTGTTTAAGCTAGCTGCTTTACTATTTTTTACCTACTTTTAAGTTTTATCACTAGTAGCGCGACATTGTTTCATACTTATTGTTTCCTTGAAACAGTATAAGGCTGGGTTCACACTATGTGTGGAGCGTCTAGCAGCAGGGGGTCCCGTGCGTCCCTGTTCTCTGTTTCAGGGGCAAATAAGGTCTGAATTTTTGCCTTAATTCGGACCAGAAACTGAGCCAAAGACACACAGGACCCTTCTGCTTTGCTCTCCGCGGGGTATAGACAGGAAAGGAATGAGATTCTGCCTTTTAGCACTGGGCATTGTTGTTGGTACAGCTCTATGATGTACACTGGAGTTGATTTATCAGTAAATAGATTGTGCATTTTGCAAGGGCATTTGCTCCAAAGCTTAGTAAATGAGGGAAGCTCTACTGACTTCCATCATCCAATCATGTGCTGTTTTTTTTTCATTTTCCCTGCATGTTATTGGGTATTCTTTGCAAAATAAAGCTTTACCTCATTTACTAAGCTATAGAGCAAAGGTGCTTGCAGAGTGCAACTGCACTTGCAAAGTGCACAGTCTATTTGCCTTTCATAAATCAACCCCAATGTTAAAACTCTTTGCTCAAAATGCAGAATTAGTTAGAGTAGCAGCTAAATTTGTCTGCCTGAGGCAAAATCTGAACTAGAATGGCCACAGATGCCTCATATAATATGACAAACATGTGAGTCTGAAAGGTTATTCTAGGTAATAAATACACCGTCTCAATGCCTTCTTTGGTGATATCAGAGAAAAAGAGAGAAGCATTCTTGAATCAGGTTCCCAGGACCATGGGTTCAGTAGCAGTTGCTGCTTTCACTACTCTTGCTGCTACACCACTGAATTCAATATTGCTTTTGGCAAGTTTACAAGAGAAATGTGAACTGATCCTTGCAGCTGACGGACAGAACTGTTGTTTATTTTATTATTTTTATTTATTTTTCATTTTAATTTGTACGTATTAAAGTGGCTGGCTGAATGAGTAGTAGGAGGCATGAGTGGTCACAAAAAAAATGTGAAAATTCTAGTGTTTATACAACTATTCCAACTAAGTAATTTAGTAGAATAAAATCTCCTGAAAATAATGAAGCATGCATTTTACTGCAAGCCATGCTACTGCTACACAGCAATCCGCCAGAGACCAAACCAAAGCTGGAAGCATGTCTTGGGAATATTCTGTGCTCTGTCTGCTGACTTGCACTTAATGATAATATGCTGTATGAGCAAAATGCAGCTTTGTATAATGACGAATGTTACATTTATCAGGCAGAAATCTTCATAACCAAGTAGATTATATGAAATGACAGAACTTCATTGTGTAAATTGTCAGTGCTATATAAATACCTGTAATTAATAAATAAAGAAAGAAACTATAGGACTGCATAATAAAATGTAGCTTTATTGTTGAATTACTTACAATCCTGAAAAAAAAATCAATCAGCTTTAAAGTTTATCTAAAACCATTTTGTTCCATTTTGAATGGTGTGGAGTAGGGTGTTTTTCACCTAATTAATTTATCCTGGTGGTGAACATTTCTACCAGGACTCAAAGTAAGGGGAAATCTAAGATTTTAAGCTGTCACTATGGGGGTTATTTACTAGGCAAATACACTTTGCACTACAAGTGCACTGAAACTGACCTTGGAAGTAAAGTCGCTATAAATCCGAGGGGGACATGCAAGGAAAATAAAAAACAGCATTTTAGCTTGCACATGATTGGATGATAAAATCAGCAGAGCTTCCACTCACTTGTAGTGCAAAGTGGATTTGCCTTTCATAAATAACCCCCCATGTCAGGAATAGAGGGGAAATCTCCCAAAGTGAAAATGTGTTACAATGACAATTACAGTTGTGTCTCAAGACAGGAACGGTAGAATTTTTTTCCCATTGAGCTAAAGACAGGGAAAAAAAATAAAAATAAATAATAAATAAATACATACATAAATATGTTCAGGGGTTTAAACTATTACCTGCCTTATTCCAAAAATTTTTTAAAAATGAGCTTTAGATGTACTCTGTCATCAAGATCTGACACAGTTCCCTGCTCTGCATCTCTTCTATTGAGACTCACTATTCCTGCTGAATTCTCCATAATAAAAAATTAACCATAAATCATGGAAGGAAAAATCACAAAAGGAGCACAAGGCCTCTTCAAACAAATGTGGGAATATAAGCATTTTACCACCAGAGTCTCCCCAGTAAAGAAGCTGGTGGGATGACCAGTTATACTTTTGAGTGGATTTTTTTTTTAACAAACACCACCATTCTTTCAGAAAAAAACATTCCAAATACAAAGCCATGCTGCTATATTTACAAGCTTACCCAAGACAAGGTGATGGCTCAGGAGTTGCAGTAAAGGTATATTTTAGTGGAGTAGGAAGACTATGCAATGATAGGACTGCTCCTAGGATAATATCACCATCTCGGAAATAGTTGTACAAGGTAGAATTGCTCAGAGTGCAGCTAGCGCTTGAGTTATTTCCAGCAGCATCAATAAAAGGTTGGAAATGTAATGATAATACCAAAACAATAAGAGACTGTTCATAAAAAATCATTATTAGACAAAGAAGGAAGATTAATTGTTATATACTATGATATTAAAAAGATTGCAACTTTAAATTTACAGTAAAAATAGAAGCAATTAAATAATATATATTTTTTTTTAAATGTTGTGTTTATATTTAAAAATATATGCTTAGTATCTATTATACTGCTAGAGCCTAGTTCTAAATAGCAGAGATAAATCACCTAATGAATCTATCCATTTTGCTATACTTCTATCTAGCCTGCATGAATGTACAATACCAACTATTGGCAGGCAGGTCAATCCTTCTAAAGCCCCAGCGAGTGGCTAAGGTGTGTATATATAGAGATATATATTTATATTTATGTATTCATATGCAGTTCCTTTTTAAATTGTCTCTAGGCATATCAAAAATAAATTGCTAGTATGGATGAAATAATAATGGGTTAGTCCAATCCACCCTGCTATTTTCCAAAGGAAGAGCAGTGGCAAGCATATCATTAACAGAATGCTAGACATTTCATCGATAGTGGCAGCTGAGGCCCTGAACTTTCACTAGTCACACAAAGTCAATTTGTTTTTTCCTTCATTTGTATATATTTTTTTTATACTTGCTAAAGGCTGGTTAAGAAAGTGCAAATGAAGGAGACATGATAATTTAATATATGTGTGCATGTTTTACATAAGAAAAGCAAAGATTAAAAAAAACAAGTTTCCAAAATTGCTGATTTAAATACTATTACAATTTTATTACATGTTGTTTATGGACCTCCTGGTGGGAGGTCCGTAAACCCTAAACAAACCCAATTGAAATCCCTAGGAGGCAAGACCAGCTATTATTTATACCCCTAGTGCCCAACCTGCAGCCCGATGGCTGAATGTGGGCCTTTGGTAGATGATGTGCGGCAGTATATCCCCATGTCCACACTCTTTGACACTCATTTCCTCTATTAGGTCTGCAGTTTCTGACAGTCCTCTTAAACATTACATATATTAAACATGTCCGGCGCTAATGTCAGAGGCCACATTTGAGACCCCCTTTAGCTCATATGTTGACAACCACCAGTTTATGCCCTTTTTCAAAGCTATTATGCAAGCTATTTTTGAGAAAAAGACATGGAGGGAGGGCTGGGTACTGCCAGGGTGGAAATGTACCAGTACAAAAAAAATAAAAATAAAAATACCTAGAGCTGGAGAAGGAACCTTTCATGTGGCTTAAAGGGCAGCATTGAAAATACACAAATCCTTTTAATAACATGTTTGGGAGACATTGCTGGGACAAGGTCATTCAGTGCCAAGGACAAAAGTGATAAACTGTCCCCACCCCATCGCTCCTGATTAGCATCTTCTGCAGCTTGGATCTGACTCCCAGTTGCCACCGTGCTTGTCTCAGCATCTGGGTGCCGCTAGCATTGGGCACTCCTGTGAGTTGCCCTGGGTCCCTGATGCCAGGAAACCTCTGCTGCTGTTGCTGCAGATGCCTGTCCTAGACTATAAAGCAGAGGAAACTTCCTCTAGGCTCCTCCTCAGCTCTGACATGTCACATGACACAAATGAGGAGAGTTAAGCAGTGGGATTTGTGCTGGGGTGGTGGAATTTAGGAGGGGGAGGTTTTGTCTTATGCCCTGTACACACGACCGGTTTTGCCGTCGGAATAAACTCTGAAGGTTTTTACGACGGAGTTCCGACAGAATTCCGCTCAAGCTGTCTTGCATACACACGGTCACACCAAATTCCGACCGTCCAGAACGCGGTGACGTACAACACGTACGACGGGATTAGAAAACGGAAGTTCAATAGCCAGTAGCCAATAGCTTCCGTCTCATACTCGCTTCAGAGCATGCGTCGTTTTTGGTGCGTCGAAACGGCATACAGACGAGAGTTTTTTCCGTCGGAAAAATATAGAACATGTTTTCTATCTAAGTCCGTCTGAATTTTTGACAGAAAAAGTCCGATGGGGCATACACACGGTCGGAATATACAATGAAAAGCTCCCATCGGACTCTTTCTGTCGGAAATTCCACTCGTGTGTACGCGGCATAAGGAAGGTGATGGAGGGGAGATTTTGCAGAGAGGGGAGATTCGGGGGAAGATGATGTGTGCTGGGAGGGATGATTTGAGGGGGGGGAATATTTGAGGGGGGAATTTGGGCTGGGGTGGTGGAATTCGGGGGAAGGGAGAATTTGTGCTAGGAGTATGTAGTTGGCAGGTGGATTTGTGCTGGGAGGGGGGATTTGGGAGGAAGACAATTAGTGCTGGGGGGGATTTGGGGGGGTTAGGAGATTAAAGTTGGGAGTTTTGGGCTGGGGGGGTAAAAGAGGATTAGTGTTTGGAAGTGGATTGGGGGGAACACATTTGTGCTGAGGAGGTAGAACTTTGGGGAGAAAGGATTTGTGCTTGGAGGAGGAATTGGGAGAAGGGAATTTCTGCTATGAGGGGGAATATGTAGGGGGAATGATTTGTGCTGGGAGACGAAAGTTGTGGGGAAGGAGAAGATTTTTGCTAGGGAAGTGATGTTGGGGGGCAAGTATGTGCTAAGATGGGAAATTGGGGGGGGTTGTGTTGGTGGGGAAAAGATTTATGTTAGAGGGGGAATTTAGGGGAATATTATTTGTCCGGGGAGGTGAGATTTGGGGAGGATTAAGTCTTGAGAGAATGGATTGGGGGGGATTTCTTGTGCTGGGAGGGGGGATTTGGGGCAACATGAAGCTAATGCCGCGTACACACGGTCGGACTTTCTGTCCTACTTGGTCCGGCACACTTTTTGCCGGACTTTGTCCACCAGGTGCGCCGGACTTTAAAACGGACGGACTTGCCCACACACGCCCGGACTATTGCGGCGGGCTAAGTCCGCCGGTCTTTCGCCGGAATTACGGCGGACTTTCAGAATGAACGGACTTGCCCACAAACGGACAAGTCCGTTCATTTTGAACGTGACTCAGGTGCGACGGGACTAGAAAAGGATGTCAATCTTGCCGCTTTTATTGACGAGATTGACACCTTGCGAGCCCCGTCGCGGGGCATACCAGGCCCTTAGGTCTGGTATGGATTATAAGGGGAACCCCCCTACGCCGAAAAAACGGCATGGGGTCCCCCCTAAAATCCATACCAGACCCCGATCCGAGCACGTAGCCTGGCCGGTCAGGAAAGGGGGTGGGGACGAGCGAGCGCCCCCCACTCCTGAACCGTACCAGGCCGCATGCCCTCAACATGGGGGGTGGGTGCTTTGGGGGAGGGGGCGCCCTGCGGGGCCCCCCCACCCCAAAGAACCTTGTCCCTATGTTGATGAGGACAAGCTCTCTCCGGCTGGACTGCTCTCTGAGGGCTGCGTTGTGACTTATATAGGCGGAGACCCCGCCCCCTTTTGATGTCACAGTCCCTGGGCATGCTGGGACTGTGACGTTTTAGGGGGCGTGGTCAACATCACCCAGTGATCACGCCCCCTAAAACGTCACAGTCCCAGCATGCCCAGATGCCCAGGGACTGTGACATCAAAAGGGGGCGGGGTCTTCGCCTATATAAGTCCCAATGCAGCCCTCAGAGAGCAGTCCAGTCGGAGAGAGCGTCGTGTCAACATCTGGAGAAGAGAAGAGAAGACAAGAAGCCCAGAAGACAAGAAGCCCAGAAGTCCGGACCTCCGCTGGCAAGAGAGCTACCTGAAGACAGTGGAGGAGCCGGCCGAAGAACTGGAACACCGGGAGAAGAGAGCAGAGGAGAACCAACCGGACGCCGGGAGAAGATGAACCGGAGGGACCCCCGAAGCCGGAAGAAGACCCCCGAAGCCGGAGGAAGATCCCCCCCCCCGGAGCTGTTTAATAAAATATTTTAAAAACCTGTGTAGTGTTTTATTATTTACACTTTTTCCCTGGGTGAATGGGTAGGGGTACCATGTACCCCATACTCATTCACATAGGGTGGGGGGGCCGGGATCTGGGGGCCCTCTTATTATAGGGGGCTCTCGGATTCCGATAAGCCCCCCGCCCGCAGACCCCGACAACCAACTGCCAGGGTTGTCGGGAAGAGGCCCTTGTCCTCATCAACATGGGGACAAGGTGCTTTGGGGTGGGGGGGCCTCGCAGGGCGCCCCCCTCCCCCAAAGCACCTACCCCCATGTTGAGGGCATGCGGCCTGGTACGGTTCGGGGGGGGGGCGCTCGCTCGTCCCCACACCCTTTCCTGACCGGCCAGGCTGCGTGCTCGGATCGGGGTCTGGTATGGATTTTAGGGGGCATCCCACGCCGTTTTTTCGGCGTAGGGGGTTCCCCTTATAATCCATACCAGACCTAAGGGCCTGGTATGCCCCGCGCTCGCCGCAATAGGAAATTTTGTTTTTCCTATTGCAGCGAGCGCGAAATGCAATACCCTGCCCTCGTGTCGTTTCTGGTCCGTTGGACCAGCATACACACGAGCGGGCTTTCCGTCGGACCAGCACACAGACGAGCGGACTTTCCGCCCGAAACTGAGTCCGACGGAAAGATTTAAAACTTGTTTCAAATCTAGGTCCGGCGGGCTTTTGGGAAAAAGTCCGCCGGAAAAGTCCGCCGGAGCCTACACACGGGCGGATTTTCCAGCACACTCTGGTCCGCTGGACCAAGTATGCCTGAAAGTCCGACCGTGTGTAGGCGGTATAATAGTTTTGCGTTTTAATAGTGATAGGCCTCTGAAAGATTAAATTTTATAGCAACTAGCAGATGAGATACAGTGAAAGGGGGCATTTATGGTGATGTGGCTGGGGAAGAATGCAGTGAGGGTGGGGGGGAGACTGTCAACACACACCACAGTTGCTCCAAACATACCTCGGGCCAGTTGAAGCAGTGACAGGCATAGGGTTGCCACCTTTTCTTCAAGCCATACCCAAACACTTTAGCGGCACAGGGCACATTATTTTTTTCTACCATACGCTATAGAATTATAAAGGACCTAGGACACCTTTGGGTGCCCTAAGGAGAGTGGTAATGCAGCATGCTGCAACAAACAGTGGGTGCGGCCAAACTGCTCTTCCTGACATCATCGCCCCCCTCCCAGGGATGTTGAACCTGCCCCCAGACAGAGGCTCAAAGCTCCCTGATGGCAACAGATTTTTGTGTAACTATCTCAGTTACTTGGGGAGCCACAGCCCAGTCTGAATAATGTGTCCGGGTTTCAGGCAGACTGAAACCCGAACACATGATTCAAAACCTGGACTGTCTGGGTAAATCCTGGACAGGTGGCAACCCTAGACAGGCAATGTGTGCATAAAGTCACTGTCAATGTGGCTCAGTAAGGATACCGCAGCATTAGAGGCAGTGAGCAAAACAGTGTGCCTGTGCTGTTGCTGCTGCTGTTCCTCCTTCTGCAGCCCTAACCTCTTCATATGGCTGGGGAGAACAGAATTGGCAAGGGTGCTTTGGCCAGAAGGGATGGATGAGAAGGGACAGAACAGTCATAATCTCCTCCGAGCTTTCACCTCTGCAGCATTGGCTCGCAGCTACCTAGCTGATAGGAGTAGTAATCATGCTGTTCATCACTGATCATGTCCAGGGCCACCATGAAAAATTATGGGGCCCTGTACAACTTACTTGACAGTCCAGGCTCCCCTGTTGACCCAATGGGGCCGAGGTGTAGTATGGGAGTACTGCCTGTACCATCCCTGTCGGTGGCCCTTGTGTTCCAAAACCCACATAAGATCAGTTCTACAAGAGATGTGAATCCCTGACTGCAGATCCAGTTGAAGGGAAGAGGTCAGCAAGTAAAGATTCTTTGGCACTAAAATACACATATAGATGGATTGTTCAGGTAGACCCTTACAATGCAAGGTCTAGCAATTATTTCTAATCTGACAGATTGATTCTAAAGCATCCCATAGATGACTTGATTTTCATTCCTTCCTACATTGGTAAAAAGGAAATAAAATTGCCAGATTCCCCCCATCATCTGCGGGGGGGAGGTGCAGGTAGCCTTCCCGGCTGGCAGGACACAATAATTACTACGAGCGGATATAGCCACCGGAAGTAATCACAAGAAATTCAACAGGCTGGTTGTACCAAAGTCAATCCATCAGTGGTGCAATCAGCTTGTCCATACATGGATCGAATCCCAGCTGGTACCTGCTGAACTGGCTGAATTTCGATCCATGTATGGCCAGCTTAACTCTGGTTGGCAAACAGTGCCAGCCTGACCAGCAGCCCCCTAACCCAACAACACCTCAATGAAGTGCAGACTGTGGAGGGGGCGCATTGAATTTATCCAGCCAGGGGGAGACCCCTATACCAAATATGAGACTGATGAGGATGCAGATGATGAAAAAGACCCTCACTGTCGAGCCTGGCCCCACTCCTCCTCCCCAGGAGAGCCCTTCCCTCCTTGGGACCACCCTGACCACTAAACCCACTACTGCCTGCACACTCTGACAGCTCAACCCGTTGATAGCAATTGCATTGTTGGCCCTCTGTCCTGTCAACCTGTATTGCTGGAGTCAGTGGGAACTCATGGCAAACCCCCCTCTAACATGAAAAAACTATATCCAGACTGCTTCCTCTCCTGTCCCCCATCTCCTGGCCCTGTTGGGTATACCTTAAAGCTGCACATTGTATTACGGAATAGTATGATGTAGTACTTTAAAAGTGACATTTACAAAAATAAAGAGGAAAAATGTTGTGGAGATCCCATGTAGTGGTCTAATCAGACCCTTATCCAGGCATGCAACCTGGATATCTATGAAAGGGAGGGCAGTGAGCATGCCCCGCCCCCATTCTACCTGTACCACACCAGGCCATATGCCTTTTACCTTGCCTTTTATCCCAGTATTCAAAAACAAGGGCCTCTCCCCCACATCCTGTCCCCCCCAGGCCAGCCAACTGAGCCCCAGCCCAAGGTAAAACCCCTCCGCGGCAGGGGTCCCTCAAGGGCCACCAACAGTCCCCCTCAGCACTGCATCTCCATCTTCCACCCGACTCCCCTGCCAGCATGTCTCATCCAATATTTAAGGGCTCATTAGTCCCCTGCCAGGCCGACTTCCTGGGGATTGGCTAAGGGGCCCTAAATATGCATTGCAGCCCTTCTAGCCTCCATCCACTAATTTCTAAAGCATTCTCGAACATTCTAGAACCAGGGGGAGGCACCAGACAGCTGCCTGGATGAGACATCCAGCCCTGAACTTTAATGAACCCTGACCCGAATTCCATGGCTCAGGCTTAGCCCTGAGCCAACTATATTTTACTTGCACTACCACTAGTACTAGAGGATGCAGCTTTCTCCTCCCTCCAGCCTGCAGGTGGCAATAGAGAGCAGGTGCTGAGACTCAGAACTCTCCTATGTCTCAGCACAGTACTACTGGGGAGTGAGGGCAGACTGCCGTTCTTCCTCTCCCCTTGTCATGTGTATTACTGGAGAGAGGAAGGAGAAGCTGCCTCACACTGTGATCTGTGAGTATAAGGGGGGGCAACTAAGCTATAGACCTCCCCACTCTTCCTCAGACCCTCCCTCTTTTCCTCATACCTCCCCTCTTCTCCGACCCCCCTTCTTCTCCTCAGACCCCACAGACCTCCGCTCTCCTCCTCAGACCCCCAGACCTCCCCTCTGTCTTCCTCAGACCCTCACTTCCCTCCTCAGGTCCCCCAGACCTCTCATTTTTCCTCAGCCCCCCCCCCCATATCCCACTCAGTTCCTCCCAGACCTCATCTTCCTCCTCAGAGCCCCCAATCCTTCTTAGACCCCCCCAAGACCATCCCTCTCTCCTCAGACCCCCCTCTCCTCCTCAGGTCCCCTAGACCTTCCTCTGCTCCTCAGAACCCCTTCTCCTCCTCAAGTCCCCCTCCCCTTCTCAGACCCCTCCCCTCTCCTCCTCAGACCTCCCCTCTCTCCTCCTCAGACCCCCTCCCTTTCCTCCACAGGTCCCCCCAGACCTCCCCTTCCTCCTCAGACACCCCTCTTCTATTTAGGTCCTCCCAAACCTCATCTTCCTCCTCTAGAGCCCCCCCTCTCCCCCTCAGACCCCTCTCTTTTCTCCTCAGACCCCCCATACTTCCCATCTCCTCCTCAGATGCCCCAGACCTCCCCTCTCTTCTCCTCAGGCCCCCTCCTCCTCCTCAGGTCACTAAGACCTCCCATTCCTCCTCAGACCCCCCTCTCCTTCTCAAAGCCCCCAGACCTGCCTCTCCTCCTCAGGTCCTCCCTTTCCTCCGCAGACCCCCCTTTCTACGCAGACCCCATAGACCTCCCTTCTTTCTTCCTCAGACCCCCCTCTCCACCTCAGGTTCCTCCAGACCTTCCTATTTCTCCTCAGACCCCCTCCTCCTCAAGTCTCCTAGACCTGCCTTTCCTCCTCAGACCCCCCTTTCCTCCTCAGACCCCCTTCCTCCACCTCAGTTTCCTAAGACCTCCCTTTTCTCCTCAGACCCTCCTCTCCTCCTCAAAGCCCCCAGACTTCCCTTTCCTCCTCAGGTCCTCCCTCTCCTCCTCAGAGCCCTCTCCTCTCTCCTCCCCAGACCCCCCTTTCTCCTCCTCAGACCCCCCTCCTCAGGTCCCCTAGACCTCCCTTTCCTCCTCAGACGCCTCTCTCCGCCTCAGAGCCCCCAGACCTTCCTCTCCTCCTCAGACCCTCAGACTTCCCTGTCCTCCTCAGATCCCCAGGCCTCTCTTCTCTACTCCTCAAACCCTCCAGACCTCCTCTCTCTCCTCCTCAGTCTTCCCTCTCAACCTCAGACCTCTCTTTCCTCCTGAAACCCCCCAAAGGGGATCAACTAAGCGCAAAACCTCCCCTCTCCTCCTCAGACCCCCCTTTCCTTCTCCTCAAACCCCACAGACCTCCCCTCTCCTCCTCAGACCCCCCAGACCTCCCGCCTTTCCTCAGGCCCCCACTCCTCCTCATCTCCCCCTTTCCTTCTCAGACCCCCCTCTCTCCCCCTCAGACCCCCCAATACCTCCCCTCTCTTCTCCTCAGACCACCCTCCTCCTCAGGTCCCTAAGACCTCCCTTTCCTCCTCAGACCCCCCTCTCCTCCTCAGAGCCCCCAGACCTTCCTCTCCTACTCAAACCCCCCAGGCTTCCCCTCTCTACTCCTCAAACCCCCAGACCTCCTCTCTCTCCTCCTCAGTCTTCCCTCTCCTCCTCAGACCTCTCCCTCCTCCTGAGACCCCCCAGACCCCCTCTCTTCTTCTCAGACCCCCCAGACCTCCCTCTCCTCCTCAGACCCCCAGACCTCCCCTCTACTCAGACCCTTCTTCTCCTCCTTAGACCACCTCTCTTTCTCAGACCTTCCATCTTCTCTTCAGATTGACTTTCTCCTCCTCAGACCCCCCTCTTCCTCATGTCCCCTAGACCTCCCTTTCCTCCTCAGACCCCTCCTCTCCTCCTCAGAGTCTCCATACCTTCCTCTCCTCCCCAGACTCCCAGACCTCCCTCTCCTCCCCAGACCACCAAGCCTCTCCTCTCTATTCCTCGAACCCCCCAGACCTCCTCTCTCTCCTCCACAGTCTTCCCTCTCCTCCTCAGACCTCTCTCTCCTCTGGAGACCCCCTGGACCTCCCCTATCTCCTTCTCAGACCCCATAGACCTCCCTTTCCTCCTCAGACCCCATCTTGCTCCTCACTGACAGGAGTAATTGTCACTCCTGTCACAAGGAGCAGCAGCTGATAGCTGCAGCTGGAGAGAGGATTCAGCTTTCTCCTCCCTCAAGCCTGCAGGTGGCAATAGAGAACAGGTGCTGAGACTGAGAACTCTCCTCAGTCTCAGCCTGGTGCTACTGTGGAGTGAGGGCAGACTGCCGTTCTTCCTCTCTCCTTGTCATGTGTATGACCGGAGAGAGGAAGAAGCTGCCTCACACTGTTATTACAGGGGGGACAACTAAGCTCCAGACCTCCCCTCTTCTCCTCAGACCCCCCTTTCTTCTCCTCAAACACCACTGACCTCTGCTCTCCTCCTCAGACCCTCCCAGACCTCCCCCTCTCCTCCTCAGACCCCCCTCTCCTCCTCAGGTCCCCCAGACCTGCCTCTCCTCCTCAGACCACCCCTCTCCTCTTCATGTCCCCCTCTCTTCTCAGACCCTCCAGATACCCCTCCTAGGGTCCCTAAGTCCTCCCTTTCCTCCTCAGACCACCCCTCCTTCTCAAAGCCCCCAGACCTCCCCACTCCTCCTCAGACCCTCCCTCTTTTCCTCACACCTCCCCTCTTCTCCTCCGACCCCCCTTTTCTACTCAGACCCCACAGACCTCCGCTCTCCTCCTCAGACCCCCAAACCTCCCCTCTGTCTTCCTCAGACCATCACTTCCCTCCTCAGGTCCCCCAGACCTCCCATTTTTCCTCAGCCCCCCCCATATCCTACTCAGTTCCTCCCAGACCTCATCTTCCTGCTCAGAGCCCCCGATCCTTCTCAGACCCCCCCAAGACCATCCCTCTCTCCTCAGACCCCCCTCTCCTCCTCAGGTCCCCTAGACCTTCCTCTGCTCCTCAGACCTCCCTCTCCTCCTCAAGTCCCCCTCCCCTTCTCAGACCCCTCCTCTCTTCTCCTCAGACCTCCAGACTTTCCCTTTGTAATCTGTCAGTACAAGGAGGGGGGTAACTAAGCTCCAAAACTTCCCTCTCCTCCTCCAACCCCCTTCTCCTCCACAGACCACCTCTTTTCTTCTCCTCAGACCCAACAGACCTCCCTTATCCTCCCCAAACCCACACTTTCCTCCTCAGGTCTCCCCAGACCTCCCCTTCCTCCTTAGGCACCCCTGTCCCACTCACGTCCTCCTAGACCTCATCTTCCTCCTCAACCCCCCCCTTTTTCTGGGACCCCCCGACCTCCCCTCTCCCCTTTAGACCCCCCTCTTCTCAGGTCTCCCAGACCTTCCTCTCCTGCTCAGACCCCCCTCTCCTCCTCAAGTCCCCATCTCCTTATCAGACCCCCCTCTTCTCCTCAGACCCTCCAGACTTCCCCTCTGTAATCTGTGAGTACAAGGGGGCAACTAAGCTCCAGACCTCCCCTCTCCTCCTCATACCACCTTCTTCTCCTCAGACCACCCCTTTTCTTTTCCTCAGACCCCACAGACCTCCCCTCTTCTCCTCAGACCCGCACTTTCCTCCTCAGGTCTTCACAGACCTTCCCTTCCTCCTCAGACACCCCTCTCCTACTCAGGTCCTCCCAGACCTCATCTTCCACCTCAGAGCCCCCCTTTCCTCTCCTCCTCAAATCCCCCTTCTCCTTCTCAGACCCCCCCTCTTCTTCTCAAACCCACCAGACTTCCCCTCTGTAATCTGTGAGTACAAGGGGGGGCAAATAAGCTCCAGACCTTCTCTTTCCTACTCAGACCCCCACCCCCTCCTCCTCAGACCCCTACTTTCCTCCTCAGGTCTCCCCAGACCTCCTCTTCCTTCTCAGACACCCTCTTCTACTCAGGTCCTCCCAGACCTCATCTTCCTCCTCGGAGCCCCTCTCTCCTTCTCAAACCCCGCCTTTTCCTCAAGTCCCCCTTCTCCTGCTCTGACCCCCCTCCCTTCTCCTCAGACCCTCCAGTCTTCCCCTCTGTAATCTGTGTGTACAAAGGGGGGGCAACTAAGCTCCAGACCTCCCCTCTCCTCCTCAGACCCCCCCGCCTCTTCTCCCCAGACCCTCTCCTCCTCAGACTACCCCTATCTTCTCCTCAGACCACACAGACCTCCCCTCTTCTCCTCAGACCCCCCCAGACCTCCCCTCTCTCCTCCTCACACCCCCTCCCTTTCCTCCACAGGTCCCCCCAGACCTCCCCTTCCACCTCAGACACCCCTCTTCTATTTAGGTCCTTCCAGACCTCATCTTCCTCCTCAGAGCCCCCTTCTCCCCCTCAGACCCCTCTTTTTTCTCCTCAGACCCCCATACTTCCCATCTCCTCCTCAGATGCCCCAGACCTCCCCTCTCTTCTCCTCAGGCCCCCTCCTCCTCCTCAGGTCACTAAGACCTCCCATTCCTCCTCAGACCCCCCTCTCCTTCTCAAAGCCCCCAGACCTTCCTCTCCTTCTCAGGTCCTCCCTTTCCTCCGCAGACCCCCCTTTCTACGCAGACCCCCCTAGACCTCCCTTCTTTCCTCCTCAGACCCCCCTCTCCACCTCAGGTTCCTCCAGACCTTCCTATTTCTCCTCAGACCCCCTTCCTCCACCTCAGTCTCCTAAGACCTCCCTTTTCTCCTCAGACCCCCCTCTCCTCCTCAAAGCCCCCAGACTTCCCTTTCCTCCTCAGGTCCTCCCTCTCCTCCTCAGAGCCCTCTACTCTCTCCTCCCCAGACCCCCCTTTCTCCTCCTCAGACCCCCCTCCTCAGGTCCCCTAGACCTCCCTTTTCTCCTCAGACGCCCCTCTCCACCTCAGAGCCCCCAGACCTTCCTCTCCTCCTCAGACCCTCAGACTTCCCTGTCCTCCTCAGATCCCCAGGCCTCTCTTCTCTACTCTTCAAACCCCCCAGACCTCCTCTCTCTCCTCCTCAGTCTTCCCTCTCAACCTCAGACCTCTATTTCCTCCCGAAACCCCCCAAAGGGGGGATCAACTAAGCGCAAAACCTCCCCTCTCCTCCTCAGACCCCCCTTTCCTTCTCCTCAAACCCCACAGACCTCCCCTCTTCTCCTCAGACCCCCAGACCTCCCGCCTTTCCTTAGGCCCCCCACTCCTCCCCATGTCCCCCTTTCCTTCTCAGACCCCCCTCTCTCCCCCTCAGACCCCCCAATACCTCCCCTCTCTTCTCCTCAGACCACCCTCCTCCTCAGGTCCCTAAGACCTCCCTTTCCTCCTCAGACCCCCTCTCCTCCTCAGAGCCCCCAGACCTTCCTCTCCTCCTCAAACCCCCCAGGCCTCCCCTCTCTACTCCTCAAACCCCCAGACCTCCTCTCTCTCCTCCTCAGTCTCCCCTCTCCTCCTCAGACCCCCCTCCTCCTGAGACCCCCCAGACCCCCTCTCTTCTTCTCAGACCCCCCAGACCTCCCTCTCCTCCTCAGACCCCCAGACCTCCCCTCTACTCAGACCCTTCTTCTCCTCCTTAGACCACCTCTCTTTCTCAGACCTTCCATCTTCTCTTCAGATTGACTTTCTCCTCCTCAGACCCCCCTCTTCCTCATGTCCCCTAGACCTCCCTTTCCTCTTCAGACCCCTCCTCTCCTCCTCAGAGCCTCCATACCTTCCTCTCCTCCTCAGACTCCCAGACCCCCCTCTCCTCCCCAGACCACTAAGCCTCTCCTCTCTATTCCTCAAACCCCCCAGACCTCCTCTCTCTCCTCCACAGTCTTCCCTCTCCTCCTCAGACCTCTCTCTCCTCTGGAGACCCCCCGGACCTCCCCTATCTCCTTCTCAGACCCCATAGACCTCCCTTTCCTCCTCAGACCCCATCTTGCTCCTCACTGACAGGAGTAATTGTCACTCCTGTCACAAGGAGCAGCAGCTGATAGCTGCAGCTGGAGAGAGCATTCAGCTTTCTCCTCCCTCAAGTCTGCAGGTGGCAATAGAGAACAGGTGCTGAGACTGAGAACTCTCCTCAGTCTCAGCCTGGTGCTACTGTGGAGTCAGGGCAGACTGCCGTTCTTCCTCTCCCCTTGTCATGTGTATGACCGGAGAGAGGAAGAAGCTGCCTCACACTGTTATCTGCGAGTACAGGGGGGGACAACTAAGCTCCAGACCTCCCCTCTTCTCCTCAGATCCCCCTTTCTTCTTCTCAAACACCACTGACCTCTGCTCTCCTCCTCAGACCCTCCCAGACCTCCCCCCTCAGCCCCCCCCTCTCCTCCTCTTTAGGTCCCCCAGACCTATCTCTCCTCCTCAGACCACCCCTCTCCTCTTCATGTCCCCCTCTCTTCTCAGACCTTCCAGATCCTCTTCCTCAGGTCCCTAAGACCTCCCTTTCCTCTTCAGACCCCCCCTCCTTCTCAAAGCCCCCAGACCTTCCTCTCCTTCTCAGGTCCTCCCTCTCTTCCTCAGACCCCTCAGACCTCCCCTATTTTCTACTCAGACTCCCCTTTCCTCCTCAAAGCCCCCAGACCTCCCTCTCCTCCTCAGGTCCTCCCTCTCTCCCTCAGAGCCCTCTCCTCTCTTCTCCTCAGACCCCCCAGACCTCCCCTCTCTTCTTCAGATCCCCCTCTTCCTCAGGTCCCTTAGACCTCCCTTTCCTCCTCAGACCCCCCTCTACTCCTCAGTGCCGCCAAACCTTCCTCTCCTCCTCAGTCTTCCCTCTCAACCTCAGACCTCTCCTTCCTCCTGAAACCCCCCAGAGGGGGATCAACTAAGCTCAAAACCTCCCCTCTCCTCCTCAGACCCCCCTTTCCTTCTCCTTAAACCCCACAGACCTCCCCTCTCCTCCTCAGACCCCCCAGACCCCCCGTCTTTCCTCCTTAGACCCCCCACTCCTCCTCATGTCCCCCTTTCCTTCTCAGGCCCCCCTCTCTCCCCCTCAGACCCCCAATACCTCCCCTCTCTTCTCCTCAGACCACCCTCCTCCTCAGGTCCCTAAGACCTCCCTTTCCTCCTCAGACACCCCTCTCCTCCTCAGAGCCCCCAGACCTTCCTCTCCTCCTCAAACCCCCCAGGCATCCCCTCTCTGCTCCTCAAACCCCCAGACCTCCTCTCTCTCCTCCTCAGTCTTCCCTCTCCTCCTCAGACCTTCCCCTCCTCCTGAGACCCCCCAGACCCCCTCTCTTCTTCTCAGACCCCCCAGACCCCCTCCCTTCTTCTCAGACCCCCAGACCTCCCCTCTACTCAGACCCTTCTTCTCCTCCTTAGACCACCTCTCTTAATCAGACCTTCCATCTTCTCTTCAGATTGACTTTCTCCTCCTCAGACCCCCCTCCTCCTCATGTCCCCTAGACCTCCCTTTCCTCCTTAGACCCCCTCCTCTTCTCCTCAGAGCCTCCATGCCTTCCTTTCCTCCTCAGACTCCCAGACCTCCCTCTCCTCCCCAGACCACCAAGCCTCTCCTCTCTATTCCTTGAACCCCCCAGACCTCCTCTCTCTCCTCCACAGTCTTCCCTCTCCTCCTCAAGGAGCAGCAGCTGATAGCTGCAGCTGCAGAGAGGATTCAGCTTTCTCCTCCCTCAAGCCTGCAGGTGACAATAGAGAACAGGTGCTGAGACTGAGAAGTCTCAGCCTGGTGCTACTGTGGAGTGAGGGCAGACTGCCGTTCTTCCTCTCTCCTTGTCATCTGTATGACCGGAGAGAGGAAGAAGCTGCCTCACACTGTTATCTGTGAGTAGAGGGGGGCAACTAAGCTTCAGACCTCCCCTTTTCTCCTCAGACCCCCCTTTCTTCTCCTCAAACACCACTGACCTCTGCTCTCCTCCTCAGACCCTCCCAGACCTCCCCCTCTCCTCCTCAGACCCCCCTCTCCTCCTCAGGTCCCCCAGACCTGCCTCTCCTCCTCAGACCACCCCTCTCCTCTTCATGTCCCCCTCTCTTCTCAGACCCTCCAGATCCCCCTCCTCAGGTCCCTAAGACCCCCCTTTCCTCCTCAGACCACCCCTCCTTCTCAAAGCCCCAAGACCTTCCTCTCCTTCTCAGGTCCTCCCTCTCTTCCTCAGACCCCCCCTATTTTCTACTCAGACTCCCCTTTCCTCCTCAAAGCCCCCAGACCTCCCTCTCCTCCCTCTCTCCCTCAGAGCCCTCTTCTCTCTTCTCCTCAGACCCCCCAGAACTCCCCTCTCTTTTTCAGATCCCCTCTTCCTCAGGTCCCTTAGTCCTCCCTTTCCTCCTCAGACCCCCCTCTACTCCTCAGCGCCACCAGACCTTCCTCTCCTCCTCAGACTCCGCCCCCCAGGCATCCCCTATCTACTCCTCAAACCCCCCAGACCTCATCTCTCTTCTCCTCAGTCTTCCTTCTACTCCTCTAATCTTCCTCTCCTTATGAGATGCCCTAGACCCTCCCTCTTCTCAGACCCCTCTTCTCCTCCTCAGATCCCCCTTCTTCCTCAGACCTTCCCTCTCCTCCTCAGACACCCCTCTCCTCCTCAGGTCCCCCAGACCTGCCTCTTCTTCTCACCCCACCCTCTCCTCCTTATGTCCCCCCTTTCCTTCTCGGACCCCGCCCCTCTTCCCAGACCCTCCAGACCCCCTACTCCTCCTCAGGTCCCTAAGATCTCCCTTTCCTCCTCAGACCCCCCTCCTTCTCAAAGCCCCCAGACCATCCTCTCCTCCTCTGGTCCTCCTTCTCCTCCTCAGACCCCCAGACCTCCTCTCTTGCCTCCTCAGACTCCCCTCTCCTACTTAAAGCCCCCAGGCCTCCCCCCTAAGGTCCTCCCTCTCCTCCTCAGAGCCCTCTCCTCTCTTCTCCTCAGACCCACTAGACCTCCCCTCTCTTCCTCAGACTTCCCTCTTCCTCAGGTCACTTAGACCTTCCTTTCCTCCTCAGACCCTTCCTCTACTCCACAGAGCCCCCAGACATTCCTCTGCTCCTTAGACCCCCAGACCTCCCTCTCCTCCTCAGACACCCCCAGGCCTCCCCTCTCTATTCCTCAAACCTCCCAGACCTTCTCTCTCTCCTCCTCAGGCTTCCCTGCTGACAGTGGAAGGAAAAAAAAGGTCTTATCCTTATGTTGAAAGCTACGTTGGCCATGTCTAAAAAAAGCGCAGGTCTTGCATAAAGCCTTATAATATAATTTTATATTTTATTATATTATAATCCATAACATAATCTGCAACTGTTCGTATCTCACTTCCCTGTACTGAAAAAACAACACATGTTGTACAGACGTGTTGTGAGCTTATATATATTATATATATTTCTTATCCCTCACTTATTTTAATTGTTTTTATTACACCTATTATTATTGTATCCATGATGGCCGTTTTCCATTGTATTTTTATTGAGGGCCCTCCACCATATGATACCATCATTCATACTTTTCTCTTTTAATTTTATTTTTACTCATTTAAGATAATTTATTGTTATACATGATAGATTATTTAATTGCATATATGACTATTAGATGTAGTAACAGATACATAATAATTTTTCTATTTTTTAACTTTCACTACAGCTTATATATATTTTTTATTATTATTGTTCTATCTGCTTATTATTATTATATTTATTATTATTATTTATATTTTTATTTTTTTCCTTATATGGAATGTCTTGTGATAAGTTTCATTACCCAAAAATGTATATTACCTCGTTATCCATAGAGAATCAATCCTTTTTATCGTCATTTATTTTTACCACATACACGCCCCCCCTTTCAATTGGCTTGAGCAACTACTTGTCCCCTATGCTGAGCTATTTAAGCTTCCGTGCTTCCCGTCCTATGTACACTTCATAAAGGAGCGCGCATGCCCGTTGTGAGCCTCGCGCATGCTCAGAAACGCGTAGTGGATCCCCGTCAACCTGAACTGCCCAAGTGACATCAATACCCATGTGTGCCTTGCTGGAACACGGAAGTGTCCATCCAGCCTTACCGCACTGCAACCGGCGTCTCCGTGCGGAGGTCCACGGCCATCCGCCCGGTTCACATCTCAGCCATTCACACCCGGATGTTTGACGACACCTGGATTCAGTTCTCCTTGGAAGCTGTAACCCACAAACTCTGATGTAAGTGCTTATGTATGCTTTTTTTAAATTTAATAAACACTTATACTTAAGAGGCGCTTTCTCTTTGTTTCTTATGACTGTTATGGAGAGCTGACTTCACTCAACAGGAAGCTGCCCTGAGTACTGTGTCCACAGAGATCCCCCTGGCTTCTATATTCATCTCCTATTATGGATAATCTATAAACTAAAGACTTATACATCTCTACCACACAGCATTGGACTATTTTTTATTCATTATTTTTTTGTTTTTACATTAATGGACTTGAGCGCTGCTACATAATATATTTAATTACATGTGACCAATGAGATTAGCTGTACATACACCTCTCCCGATACAAGTCCACATAATCAAACCAAATGACATGAACATGTCTAAGCAGTAAAAAATCATTTTCATGGAAACATCGGGGGAAACATATAAAAATACACATATATACAATCCGGATCCTAGGTGCCTATGGGGGGGGAGGATGACGTGAGACGTCAGAGGGA
Source organism: Lithobates septentrionalis (assembly GCA_037952835.1). Lineage (NCBI taxonomy): Eukaryota > Metazoa > Chordata > Amphibia > Anura > Ranidae > Lithobates > Lithobates septentrionalis. Next base: position 178,827 of record JBBDGP010000945.1, on the reverse strand, counting down.
AAGGGAGGGGCTAGAGGTGTGTCAGTGAGCCGGCACTCTGGCGGTCTCTCTCCGATTGCGTGGCAGGTGTACGGCAGGTGTACATGACGGGCAGCGAGGAGAAGTGAGGAGAGCTGTGTGCCATGCATGAACGCTGCCGCCAAGAAGCTTGCTGCCTGGAGCCTAGCGAGAGTAGAGCGGGTCTAACAGGGACTTAAATGACTTAATTGACGAGGTGACGACCCTGCCCTCCCCACGGGGACCCCCGCGCTCTTTCCCCCCCTCCCCTTCACTGAGTTCCAGCGGCGGGACGGCTGGGAACTGTCAGAAGACGCACGATACATTGAAATTTACCAAACCCGCGGTGCCTCTCTCAGCTAAAGACCACACACAGCTGATACTGGATTGACATCTTTGAAGCGCGCTGTAAAAACGATCAGGTGGTGGTAAGACATATATTTCTCTGCTCATCCCCAAAAGTAAGAGAAGGATTAGAAAATTGTTTCCAAAAGGAGAGAAGTATTTAAGATACGGCAGATGCATAAATAAGACGCTAAGAGATACTGTGAGTGGTTATATATATCATAGAAGAATCTTTTTGAATATTACATCAGTCCCTCTACCACTATCACTGCTTGCAGTTTTCTTATCCTGCTGCTGAGACGGGATTGCGGGACCTAGGATATATGACTCTGTTTAACATCATCAACATTCTTGGAGTTACACCCTAGGGATAATCGAGCTGCAACACCTGCACTGATACGCTTATGGGCAATAAGAGGTAGAGCGAATAGCAGGTCTCTGCGGCCTTAGATGAACATATTACTGTATGCCTCTGCTATCTATGCCTTGCTTTGCTCTGTATCTCGGTATACCAATGATATCTGGGGGAGGGGACGCTGATGTATGCAGGTGGGGCTAAATGCGCCTTGGTAAAAGCATTTATTGACACACTGCCACCCCCCGGGTTTGTTGGAAATCCCGAGATTAGAGGCATAACACACTAAGGTACAAGGAGGAATATACCTGTATATAGTATCTATGTATATTATGGCAACTCACCCGGACTTGAAATATTAGTATCGCCAACAGTAACGCTACCATAAGGCTGAGGGACAAGACACACTATTGTGAAGGATTGCTAGTATCTGCAACAACACTGCTTTGATAGCTTATCCAATTACCAATTATCCAATTACCATTTGAAGGATATACCTGAGATAACTAGGAGAGGATACGCAGAGCATAAGATACAGGAATAATATTCATCAAACTACGCCATAATTAAGGTGAACATATTACTGCATACCTCCGTTATCTATGCCTTGTTCTGCGATGTATCTCGGCATACCAATGAGATTTGGGGGAGGTGACGTTGGTGTACATAGGTGTGGTTAAATGCGCCTTGGTAAACAGTTATTGATACACGGTTACCCTCCAGGTTTGTTGGAAATCACGAAACTAGGCCTAACGCACTAAGGTACTTGGAGGAATATACCCGTATATATTACCTATTTTTACTGCAAATCCCCAGGACTCAAAATATTGGTATCGCCAACAGTAATTCTACCATATTGGTGGAATGTGGGAGGCTGAGTGACAAGACATATCATTGTGAAGGACTGTTCGTATCCACAATAATACTGCTTTGATAGCGTCATCCTACGACCACCTGAATGATATAACTGGGACAACTAGGAGAGGAAACGCAGAGATTAAGACACAGGATTAATACACACCAAACTACGCCAAAACTAATATTGATAGAACACTAGCACCCCGATGCTAGAGTACTCGCAAAAGAATATAAAATAGGCTAAGGGCTAGAATAAAGAAGTATATCCTGTAATACTAAAACAAAGGGCCCCAAATTCAATATAACGAGCTTTCTGGGGGAAAAATAATGAGCAGAAATACAACCAAAACTGGGAAAGGGGGGCCACTGAAGACACCAAAGGACAATCTCATGGGAAGTGCCACAGGAAGTACAATTAAACAATACTTAACCAGGGGGGGAAGCCCGGGGGGGGCCCACCAAGAAGCCCAAATGTCAACTACAGAGGATAAAAAGAAAAAGGGACAAACGGGGAAGGGAGAACAGACCCCCGACCAATCAAGAGAGTCGTCATTAATCGAAAGCGCACCTGAAACATCTAGAATGGCGGAGTACAGACAAGAACTTGAACTCCTCTTAAAAAATGAAATCGCAGAGATGCTCAAAGAACTGGAATCCTCAATTAAAACAGAGATAAAAAAAGAGATAAGTATGCTAAGGGCAGATCTGGGAAATCTACTGGCCAGAGTTGAGAGAGTAGAAGATACAGTGGACCACCAAGAGAGAGAAATCTCTGGGCTAAAAGAACAAATTAAAACAACCCAACAAAATCAGATAAAAATATGCTATAGGCTAGAGGATCAGGAGAATAGAAGTCGCAGACAAAACCTGAGAATCCGTGGGGTCCCGGAAAAAAGGGGTGAAGACCTGAGGAAGATCGTAGCGACTATTTTCTCCCCCCTCTTGGAATTAGAAGGAGAAGATTTTCCAAAAATCGAGCGAGTACATCGGATAGGAAGATTGGATACTCGCCGAACAGAAAGAAGCCGCAATGTAATTGTGAGGTTCAGGTTCTACGAGGACAAAGAAAAAATATGGGTAAAACTGAGAGGTCAAACACCACTCCAATATGAGGAGGCAAGGATCCAAGTATTTGCAGATCTAGCCAAAGATACACTAGCGAGAAGACGCCATTTGAAGCCCCTTCTGGAACAAATGATAAATCAAAATATAAAATACTCATGGGGATTTCCCGCCTGCCTACTGGGAACTAAAGATGGCAGAACAGCTAGGCTAAGATTCCCGGAGGAGTTAGAAGAATTTTGCAGCAAATTGGGCCTACAGGTGCCGGCGACGATGGACTGGTCCAATGAGCGGTGGAATGAATTGGGAATAGGATCGGTGTAGGGGGAGGGGGGGTAGGGGGGGGTGGAGTAGGGAAAATTAGTCGACGACAAAGAGAGAAGATGGAGAGACGCTAGGAGAAGATCAACACACCTGGCCACCAGAGCAAGGTCGACCGGTGAACTGGCTCACTAAAAGCCCCACCTTTGGAGGTGGAGACCAATGGAGGGCTACGAGATACGTGACCCACATTGGCCAAAGGGTCTAGTGAAGACCAAGAGGGGGGCTGTTGAGGGGGAATCCGGGGAGGGGGGGACAGGGAGGGGGACCACATCTTAATCTTAATAATGAAAATACGGGACATCTCTCCAAGGTCTAAGGCAAGGGCGTTAGGTGGAAGGCGGAAAAATGATCTCTGACACAATAAAATGCATAACATACAATGTTAAAGGCCTAAACATGGCTAATAAAAGACGAAGCATCTTCAACGAGCTTAGACTGCTTGGACCAGAGGTGGTATTTCTCCAAGAAACACATATTTCACATCAATCAAGATTAAGGCTATTTTCAGGAGAGTACCCGGTCTGGTACCAAGCAGATACTATCTCAAGTAGAACACGAGGGGTCGCAATTGGAATGGCAAAAAGAACTAGGTTCGTGCTGGAGGAGAGACTAGCGGATGTAGAAGGCAGATATTTATTCCTGCGAGGTAGATTGAATGAAAGAGAGTACACACTGGCCAATATCTACGCACCAAATAAAAACCCGATGAAATATGTTGCAAAAATTTTGGAAAAATTAATGGAGTTCAGGAAAGGACACATGATACTAATGGGGGATTTTAACTTTTGTATGGACCCGGGGGTAGACAGTACGGCCCAGGCACAGGGGAAGAAGAGTGTACAAGTAAGAAAGATTAAGCAAAAACTTGTTAGCCTACAGTTGGTGGACATATGGAGAGTGCAACACCCTCGGAAAAGAGACTATACGTTTTACTCCCCTGTGCATGGGTCATACTCCCGTATTGATTTTGGGTTGATAGACCACAGGGATATTGATAAGGTGGTAGACTCCTGGATAGGAAACATAACTTACTCAGATCATGCACCAATGTCCATGGAAATAATAATAGGAGAAGAGGTGAGACATCTAGGGCAATGGCGCCTAAACGAAGAACTGATAAGAGGGAAGGAAGGGTTCAATAGAATCAGTAAAGAACTAGAGGGCTACTTTGCGGTAAATGACTCTGGAGAGATATCTGGGTCTACCTTGTGGGAGGCCCACAAAGCCTACATAAGAGGAGTCTTAATTGAGCTGGGAGCAAGGAAGAAAAAAGAGAGACGCGAGGAAATCCTAAAATTAACAGAGGAGTTAGATAGTCTAGAACAGGAACATAAGAAGCAATCAGGCCACCTCACCCCAGAGATATACAAACAAATAGTAATTAAAAGGGCTGAGTTGAAAACGTCAATGGAACAAGAAGTCAGAGCATTACACGGTAAGACAATAGGGTATAAATATCGCTGGGCCAATAAATCAAGTAAACACTTAGCAAAAGTTGTACAAAAGGGTAAAGCTAAGAACTTTATAGAAAAAATTCAGACTAAAGAAGGTAATATAGAGTACTCCTCTAGAAAAGTAGCAGAGGTTTTCAAGAACTATTATCAGGAGCTATATTCAGTCTCCAAACAAGACACTCAGGTAAATAATAAGAGAGAGAGAAACAACAATTACTTAAAGAAGGCAGCATTGCCCAAAGTCATGGATATAGAAAGAGAAGCTATGGAAACCCCAATTTCTGAAGAAGAAGTGGGGAAAGCAATAGCAGGAATGGCCTCTGGGAAAAGTCCAGGCCCGGACGGATTTACCCTAACTTACTACAAAACGTTTAAGGAATTGCTGATCCCCAGGTTGTGCCGGTATTTTAATGGATTGGGAGAGGAATATGAGATGAGTAGTGAGGCATTAAAGGCCTCCATTACGATCATACTGAAAGATGGAAAGGAGAAAACATTATGCTCAAGTTATCGTCCCATCTCCCTCCTTAATACCGACACAAAACTTTATGCAAAGATACTTGCAGAGAGGTTAAAGGGATCAATGAACGCCTTGGTCAATCCTGACCAGGTAGGGTTTGTTCCTAAAAGAGAGGGGAAGGACAACGGGGTCAGGACATTGCTCCTGTTGCACAAAACAAGAGGGAATGAGCCCCCAAGCCTACTACCGTCGGTTGATGCCGAAAAGGCCTTCGACAGGGTGGACTGGGGGTTCATGTTCCAGACCCTGGAGGTTATGGGTCTTGGACCCAGAATGATCCAGAGGATTAAAACCCTGTACCATCATCCTAAGGCAACAGTGGGTGTGAATGGAGTAATGTCTCTGCCATTTGAAATGGAAAATGGCACGAGACAGGGATGTCCTTTATCCCCGTTGCTCTTTGTCCTCACTATGGAACCGCTTCTGGCAACAATACGTGCAGATCCAGACATTAGAGGCATTAAGATCGGAGAAGATGATCATAAAATCGCAGCCTACGCCGACGATGTGCTATTCTACATATCGGACCCAGAGGTCACTATGCCCAAATTAGTAAAAGCCCTCAGGGTATATGGGGAGGTCTCCAACTTCCAAATAAATATGGTAAAATCAGAAATACTAAATATTAACTTAAATAAAACAGAAAGGGAGACATTGAAAAGAGAGTACAGTTTTAGATGGACCAAAGAACTAAAGTACTTAGGAATTAAGCTTGCTAATACAACCGAGAAGATGTTCACAATAAACTACCTACCCCTGTTAGATACAGTTAGATCTGAATGTAAAAATTATGCCGGTAAGACCCTTTCCTGGATAGGCCGCATAAATGTTATTAAAATGGTCCTACTCCCTAAGGTTACATACTTGTTCCAGATGATGCCGCTTCCCCTGCCTCTATATTATCTAAGAAAGTTAAATAAAATAATAATGAGCTTCATATGGAAAAATAAAAAACCAAGAGTCTCCTTTAGGATCCTAAAACAAAAGAAAATAAATGGCGGTCTAGCAGTGCCAGACATCCAGACTTATTATAAGGCCATAGTTTTGTCTAGAATGGTTGAATGGGCAAAGAGAGAGAATGAAAAACGCTGGGTAAGAATAGAGTGAAACCTCAGTAAAGTTTCACTTGGAAGAATGATATGGAACCCTCCACACACTAGAAACTTAGATAAAAGCACACACGTAATAACACGTAATGTATTTAAAATTTGGGACGGGGTATATAAGAAAGTTAACGGAGAATACAATTCACCTTTATTGGCACTAACGAATAGTAATTTTTTCTTACCAGGATTAGAGAATACGGGTGGAAAAGAAGCACTATGGGGTAAGACACAAGTAAGACACATCATTAAGGAGGGTAAAATTATGACACTACAAGAACTTAGATCTGGGAGAGGGACACGAGGGATAGACGAGTGGCGGTACCTCCAGCTGTGTCACTTTGTGAGTAAATTACCAAACCCGATAAGAGCAGGAGACAAACTGACGGATTTTGAGAACCTCTGTGATACAGAAGATCCAAAACACTTAGTTTCTAGGATCTATAAAATACTTATGAAGACGGATCAGCTGGAGATACCCCCATATATAAGTAAATGGGAAAGTGAATTAGGCACTAAAAAAGATGAAAACACAATTGGAAGAATTTTGAAGATGATTGGTAACTCAACAATAGATGTAAGAACGGCAGAAATGAGCTATAAATGTATAAGCAGAAGTTATTTAACCCCAGAAATAACAAGCAAATTTCAAAAGGGGTCGGCATATTGCTGGCGGGGATGTCAGGAGATAGGTACAATGGCACACCTATGGTGGTTATGCCCGAAAATAAAAAATTTCTGGAGGAAGATACTTACTATGGTCAAGAAAATAACAGGAATAGAAGTGATGGAAGATCCTTGGGAGGTCCTGTTCCATGGGGGGGAAGGTGACATAAACAAATACAGGCAGTCATTAGTCCCCCACCTACTAAACGCTGCGAAGCGAATAATACCGAAGAGCTGGCAGAGGAGGGAGAGCCCTGAAATCTGGGAGTGGATAGACGCAGTGGAGGAAACATATAGCATGGAGATAGGGGCAAGCTTGGTAGAAGACACGGGAGCCGTGAACTTAGTGGAGTGGGAACGTTGGAAAAAATTTAAAAAAACGTGGTGCTACGCCAAAGAACTGAAAGCCATGGAGTAGAGAAGGAGAGATGGATACATTAGACCTTGGAGAGATGGGGATGTGGGGTAATAGGGGGGGTGGGGAGGTCAAGGGGGGTGGGGGGGATATACAAAAAACAAAAACAAAAAAAAAAAACACTGTAAACCGGTCATGTGCGACTTCTCGAGAGGCTAAGTAATCTCATTAGATTGGATATATGTCTGGTATTAAATCATTATTTTTGATATGGCAATGAGTCACGATGATGAGACAAAGTAGAGAGGGATGGAAGTTAAATGAACTACAAAGTTGATTTATGCCTCTCAAAATGGTCGACTGATGTGACAATAAAAAAAAAAAAAAATAAAAAAAAATAAAAATACACATATATAAACAGATTGGTATGTCTCCATGGAAAAATACACAACACTACTGGAAAAATGTGTCATGGTGCAACATGGCCATACAGCAATGCATAAATATATATGGATAATTGACTATAAGAACTGTATTGTGACCAGGGGCGGACTGACCATTGAGCCACTTGGGCACTGCCCGAGGGCCCTGGGCCACTAGGGGGCCCCATCAGGGTTGCCAGCCTCAGTAAAACCAGGGACAGTATGTATAAATCTGTGTTTTTTTTACATCTGTCTGTGTATACTGTGTGTACATGTATGTGTATACTGTGTGATTGTATACAGTGTGTGTGTATACTGTGTGGCCCTATAATCTCTGATTGCCTGGGGGCCCCATAATCTCCTATTGCCCAGGGGCAACAATATTCCCCATCAAGGAACACAGTTTAAACATGTAACTGGCCCAAAATAGGGAAATCTCAAACAGACCTCCAATCAAATCCCTTTTAAACACTTATACCGCCCCCCCCCCCTACTTATACCTACTTATTTCAATGTAAGCAAAGGATATATATATAGAGATATATATATATATATATATATATATATATATATATATATATATATATATATATATATATATATATATATATATATATATATATGTATAAAATACCCAGGGGGAGGGAGGGAGGTAGGGGGGAAAGGGGGAGGGGGAATTGGGGGGGAGGAATGGGGGAGGAATGGGGGGGTGTCAAAAGCCTAGATGATAGATTATAATTAATCATTCATAGAAGTGTGAGATGTCCCACTCAAAGTTGAGGCCAGTAGGCCTCCTGGTATTGAGATGGAATATCCAGTACTTGTCATCCTCCCCTTTTTGATAGCACTATCTTCTCAACTCCCTGGATACGTAGGCTACTGACATCCGTACCATGACACAAATTCCAATGTCACGCTACGTTGGTAGAGTGGTCTTTAGATATGTCATACAAATGATCGTATAACCGATCCCTAAGCCTACAAGATCCACATAATGGACGGAGCACTATTCACAGGTAATTACATATACTAAAAAATTTGTGTTACAGTTAATGAATGTAGATACCTTGAAATCCTTGTTTAGAGAAATAGAACAGATCATACCCCCCCCCCGCCCCGTTGTATATGGGGCAACACGGGCAGCCATTGGCACCACAACAATACGATCCCTTAAACTCTAACCAATTTGAACAGTGAGGTCTACTCGTATAGAGCCTGGGGGATAGTGGGAGCTCTAGGAGACACTGATTTGATGCCTTTAGACAGAACCTAATTATATATAGGATCGTTGTATAGAACTGGCAGATACTTCTCAATAGTATTTTTTTATTTCTATGTCTCTGTTGCAAACAGAGCCGGCACCACACTTGATTGTGGAGACAGCTGATCCCAGTAGAGGTAATTGCCTTGGAGCGGTGAACTCCCACATTGCATCGATATATGTCCCCCAGGGCAATACCCGGCCCCCATACCCCTTTTATGGCCAAATACTTGCAAACAAGCCTTCAAAATGGGGATTTTTTAAGTTTGGTCCCATAGACTTTAATAGGGTTCTCCGTTCGGGTCAGAACTTTTTCTCTGTTCCGTAGTTCTGGTGCAAACTGAAAAGGGAGGTGTTCGGCCCATCTCTACTCCTAATGATCATTGTACAGTAACCAAACTTCTCCCCCGCCCATAGAATGGTCATCATATGTTGGTTCCTACTGTTCCCAAACTATCCTGTAGAATCTGGAAATTTGGCGCTTTTTAATCAGATTCTTTTAGGGACTCTGCTGTAACTTCCAAGCAAAAGCTTGGCTATGGATACATAGTTGTACATTTTAAATGTAAACTTCAATTAAACTTTAAGGGCTCATGCACACAGGACGTTTTTACAGCTGCTGTTAGGGGCATATGATGTTTTTTTAACTGCCTCTAAAAGCTCCTCCATGTTAGCCTATGTGTCCATGCACACATAAACTGTCAGAGGCATTTGAAGGCATAAGCGTTTAGTGGCAGTAAAAAAATAATCGTAAAAACGAAAAATGGCAAAATACGCGTCTAAACGCGTCTAAGCGCGGCTAAATGCTTCAAGATGCATTTAACCGGGTTTAGTCGCGTTAGACGTTTTTACATTATAGGGAGTGTTTTTTATGAAAAAACTTCCAAAAGGCTAATGCCGAAAAACGCGGCAAAACGCTATTGTAAAAATGTGGCAAAACACGCATTTTTAACGCTGCTGTAGCACTGCCGTTTTTAAAACGACCTGTGTGCATGAGCCCGAACTGTCATACTACTGCCATATTGAAAATAATTTAGTAGTTGTCAGTTATTTCTCTGTTTATAACTGTCACTCTAGAAATAGCCTTTGGGTGGAAGGTGCACTCATTGATGTCTGCAATGGAGCCATCTACGGACAGGGCCTTTCAAAGGTCCTCTTTATAAAGCCAATCTAAATGGCTCTGTACTATGTGATTGCTGTAATGACCATTCACAGAGATCACATTTTATTTGCTATGTTTTATAACAGAAAGTAAGTGAAACAGTTATTTTCACAAGTTTTAATCTTTTTTCCTGTATATAAAAAATGTGGTTATTAAAAACCACTAAAAAAATACTAAAAAATTTTAAAATCTTTTAATGCAGCGCATTCTCTTCTTCTTTATATGCTAGAATAATGAAGTTGTTTTGCTGTTGATATTTACATAGAGTTCTGACAAACTGATTTCTCTATTATTTCTCGTGATCTCATGAATAATTATTGTTTTTTTTTCCATCAGATCTCCATAATAATGTTTACAATTTTTGTTTATAGTTTTTTTTTTTTATCCAGATCTCCTTTTTTCCTTTTTTTTTATAGTGATCTCCATAATGTTTTCTTTCGTTTTGTGTCAAGTTACCACAACACCATTATTATCTTGTATTTTTTAACCTCAAGGAGGTTGGTGTTGGTTTCCCTTGTTAATTTGACATTGTATTTTTGAAATGTACCTGCCTACTCAGAAACAAACTGTCCTTTTTGAAGTAAAACACATAGGCAAGTATTTGTGAAAAATAAATACCCATTTATTATGGGTCATAAAAAATAAAGAGGAAGGCAACGCTAGAGAAACTGGTGAAATTTGCGAAGCCTTTGTACCTCAGGGCAGACATCAATTATTTTACAGTCAAAATTGGTGGCCTAGAGGAGTCCTTATAATAGTGAGCACAATCCGGTCCAGGACTATTATGCCGCGTACACACGGTCCTACTTTTCGTCTACAAAAGTCCAACGGACGCTGATGGACTAAAGCTGGCTGGTAATACGATCGTGTGTGGGCTTCTCCGGACTTTCAACTGACTTTTTTAGCCTCAAATCCGACGTACTTTAGATTTGAAACATGTTTTAAAACTTTACTTCGTAACTACGACGGACCCCGAAATCCGCTCGTCTGTGTGCTAGTCCGACGGACAAAAAGCCACGCTAGGGCACCTATTGGCTACTGGCTATGAACTTCCTTATTTTAGTCCGGTGTACGTCATCACGTACGAATCCGTTAGACTTTTGTGTGGTCGTGTGTAGGCAAGTCCGTTCGTTAGAAAGTAGGCCGCAAGTCCGCCGCAAGTCCACCGAAAGTCTGCCGGAAGTCTGTCGGACAGGCTGTCCGACTTTTGTAGACGAAAAGTACGACCGTGTGTACGCGGCATAAGAGTTCAGGAACAGCAGCAAAAAGACATATCTGTCCCCAGGCTGTGGTCTTACCACAGCCTGCATCTTTTGTCAGACCAGACTGAACCCAGGCCATCACTTTCTTGTCTTCCTTCCACGCTTCCTTCTACGCTTGCTTCCAGGCTGTGGCTCTGGTGTTGTAGTTGTGGCAGGAGGTAGAGGAGGACCATGGTTGAACTCACAAATGTGGCTTTGGCTTGTGAGTTTGTAACATAAGATGCGTTAGCCCTCCTCCATTTCCTGCATTTTGCAGGCTGCCATGTAGGCAAATTTGTTTTGATTATTGGGGGAGGTTCTGAGGGCCGCAGTAGCCTTCCGAAATAGGCCAAGTGTTGCCTCCTCCAGGTTACTCCTCTTCCTGGGACTTTTTTTTTGGAAGGCGGAGGGGAGGGACCTGGGATTCGGGCATGCTACTGAGCCCGGTCACATCCTGGCTGCCACTTACCCCCGCCACCTCCTGGCTGCCACTTTCCACAGCCTCCTCCTGGCTGAGACTTTCCTGTGTATGAAAAAGGGACATAGTTTTAGTTTTTGGTTTATCAATCACACACAATTTTCAGCTCATGACTGTTGCAAATTGAATGTTAATAAATAGAAAAGACTATCATTCTGACCCCAGCATTTTTCATTCTTGTCCCAATCATTTGTGGCCACTACTGTCTATTGATATGTAAAACACATTGTAAAATCAGAAATTACTGATCAATAATAACATCTAGTTAACATCATTAATTATTTGACTAGAAATATGTTGAACAATGCTATACCTGGCTCAAGCTGGGCACCTCCACTTCTTCCTGGCTGGAAGGCCCAGGTTGGATGAAGAACAAAGAGGACCTCTCCTTAATCCTCATCAGCTGGGATCTCCAACCCCACTATACCTTCAGTCCTCTCTGAGACCTGCACTGAGAGGAATGAAGGTGTAGAATTAGGTGTGTCACAGCCAAGTACTTGGGGGCAATCTGTTATTGGTACACCAACGTCAGATTGTACCAGGCAAATTCCCCTGCCCCAGCTGCTGCACCGCCGAAAGAAGTTCGCTCCCAGCCATCCACATGCCCAGCGGTTGAATGCTAGCTTGGCTAAATTGCTAGCACTTGCTGCCTTTTCAGTTGGTAGACTCTGCCCCCTTCCGTGAGTTTGTGGAATGTGCGGTTCCTCAGTGGCAGGTTCCCAAACGCCACTTTTTCTCACGGAAGGCGATTCTGGCTCTCTACAGGCATGTCTTGGCCTCGCTGGACAGGGCAGTCAGCGGTAAGGTGCATATTATCGCTGACTCATGGTCCAGCAGGCATGGACAGGGACGTTATCTATCTTTTACCGCGCACTGGGTGACTCTTCTGGCAGCTGGGAAGGATGCAGGACAGGGTGCAGTAGTGTTGGTGGTTGTTCTGCCACCACGCCTCCAAAATACTACTAGTGGTGATTCTGCCACACCTCTCTCCTCCACCCCCTCCTCTTCTTCTTCCTCCATGGCCTCTTCCTGTGCTGATTTGACTTCAGAACCAGTGGTGCTCCGTAGGAGTTCAAGGGGCTACGCAAGCACGCAGGCCAAAAGATGCCATGCGGTGCTTGAGCTGGTGTGCTTGGGGGACAGGAGCCACACTGGGCCAGAGATTCTGTCAGCTCTGCAGGGGCAGGTTCAGAGGTGGTTGACGCCACGCCAGCTTAAGGCAGGTATGGTGGTTTGCGACAATGGCACCAACCTCCTCTCCACCCTCCGACAGGGACAACTGACCCATGTGCCCTGTTTGGCTCACGTCCTTAACTTGGTGGTGCAGCGGTTCTTGGGCATGTACCCAGGCTTACAGGATGTCCTGAGGCAGGCCAGGAAAGTCTGTGTGCATTTCTGCAGGTCATATAATGGCAGTGCTCAGCTGGCTGACCTCCAAAAGGAATTTAACCTGCCCAAGAACCGCCTAATCTGTGACATGCCCACCAGGTGGAACTCAACGTTGGCCATGCTGCAGTGGCTGCACACGCAGCAGAGGGACATCAATGATTACCTGTGCGACTATGGCACCAGGACAGGGCCAGGGGAGCTTGTTTTTTTTCCCCACGCCAGTGGGCCATGATCAGGGATGCATGCACTGTCCTGTCACCATTTGAGGAGGCCACGAGGATGGTGAGCAGTGACAGTGCATGCATCAGTGACACTGTCCCCCTTGTCCACCTGTGGCAGCACACGCTGCGTGGAATAATGGACAGGGCACTTGAGGCAGAACAGAGGCAGGAAGAGGAGGACTTCCTTAGCTCTCAAGGCCCCCTTTATCCAGACAGTGTTCCTGCGTGCCCGCCAATCACACAGGAAGAGGAGGAGGAGGAGGAGGAGGAAGAGGAGGATTGTGTCAGCATGGAGGTGGAGCCTGGCACTCAGCATCAGCAGCAGTCTTTAAAGGATCATTTACAGTCCCAAGAAACCCATGGACTTGTACGTGGCTGGGAGGAGGTGGCTGCGGATCATGTCGTCCTTAGTGACCCAGAGGACTCCGGACCGAATGCCTCAGCAAACCTACACTGCATGGCCTCCCTGATCCTGCAAAGCCTGCGTAAGGATCCTCGTATTCATGGTATCAAGGAGAAGGATCAATACTGGCTGGCAACGCTCCTTGATCCACGTTACAAGGGTAAGGTTGCGGACCTTATCTTGCCGTCGCAGAGGGAGCAGAGGATGAAACATCTTCGGGAGGCCTTGCAGAAAGGTCTGTGCAACGCGTTCCCAGAGACTGGGAGGTTACAAACTCATGTTCCTGGACAACGTGTTGCTGAGGCTTCAGTCAGTCAAAGAAGGAGCAGTGGAGAAGGTGGCCGTCTGACCGATGCGTTCAGACAATTTTTTAGTCCGCAGCCTCAAGGTATGATCGGTTCCAGCAACCATCGCCAGCGTCTGTTTTAAATGGTGCAGGAATACCTAGGGGCAAGATCTGACTTGGACACCTCTCCCACCAAAAATCCTCTGGGTTACTGGGTCTTGAGGATGGATCACTGGCCAGAGCTTGCACAGTATGCAATTGAGCTACTGGCCTGTCCTGCATCCAGCGTTCTTTCGGAACGCACATTCAGTGCTGCTGGAGGTTTTGTAACCGATCACAGGGTGCGCCTGTCCACCGACTCGGTCGATCGACTGACCTTCATTAAAATGAATCAGTCTTGGATCACCACCAGCTACCAAGCACCTGATGCTGATGTAACCGAATAATTTTTTTTGAAATGTCAGATCCCTTCAAGACTGCCTATGCTGAGTAACTATCCTGTTATGCTGAGTGACTATCCTCTTCCTCCTCAATGATCACGCTGATAGCTTGTAAGAATATTTTTGGTTCTGGGCGCCGCCACCAGTGGCTAAGGCCCAATTTTTCAGCCCTTGTTTAACAGGGGCGTGTAATTACAATTTTTGATGAAATATTTTGCAAGGAGGGTTCGTTGCTGCACTCAACTAGAGTATTTGTGAGGGGTTGCAGTGTTGTGGCACCAGCACCAGTGCCTAAGGCCCAATTTTTCAGCCCCTGTTTAACAGGGGCGTGTAATTACAATTTTTGATGCAATCATTTTCAGCAGGCCTTGTTCCTGCTCTCCGACTAGAGTATCTGTGAGGGGTTGCAGTGTTGTGGCACCAGCACCAGTGCCTAAGGCCCAATTTTCTGCCCCTGTTCAACAGGGACATGTAATTACAATTCTTGATCTAATATCTCATAGCAGGGCCGTTTCTGCGCCCACCAAGAGTAACTGTGAGGACTTACAGTGTTGTGGCACCACCAACACCTAAGGCCCCAATTTCTGCAGAGTATATAGGGCAGGCCCCTACTTTCAAACATCCAACTTACAAACGACTCCTACTTGCAAACGGAAGGAGACCAGCACCACCACCACCAAAGGCCCAATTTTTCTGCCTCTGTTCAACAGGTGCATGTAATTAAAATTCTTGATCTAATATTTCACAGCAGGGTCCGTTTCTGCGCCCACCAAGAGTAACTGTGAGGACTTACAGTGTTATGGCACCAGCACCACCAACACCAAAGGCCCAATTTTTCTGCCCCTGTTCAACAGGGGCATGTAATTACAATTCTTGATCTAATATTTCACAGCAGGGCCCGTTTCTGCGCCCACCAAGAGTAACTGTGAGGACTGACAGTGTTGTGGCACCATCACCACCAACACCAAAGGCCCAATTTTTCTGCCCCTGTTCAACAGGGGCATGTAATTACAATTCTTGATCTAATATTTCACAGCAGAGCCAGTTCCTGCGCCCACCAAGAGTAACTGTGAGGGCTTACAGTGTTGTGGCAACACCAACACCTAAGGCCCCAATTTCTGCAGAGTATATAGGGCAGGCCCCTACTTTCAAACATCCAAATTACAAATGACTCCTACTTGCAAACGGAAGGAGACAACAGGAAGTGAGATGAAATCTACCCCTAGGAAGGGAAATTCTCTCCTGTAGGAGTTAATATGGGAAAACGTGTCTCCTTTCCACTGATGCTTTATCACCAATCCTTGTTTCACTAAAAACAGCAAATTGTCAAAAAACATTTGTCATTGGGACAGAAAATGAGGTAAAATCTTCTGAAGAGGTGCACAGACAGCAAAACAAATGTCACAGGGGTGATAACCCTTCCCTATGTTTTCCGAAAAGCTTAAAAATAGATTTTTTGGCTGGAGCTACACTTTGAAAATGTACTAGTTCAAAATTACAAACAGATTCTACTTAACAACAAACCTACAGTCCCTGTCTTGTTTGCACTGCCTGTATACTGCTGTTCAGAGGGCCTGGGGCCCCACTCCTTTCCTTTTTGTAATTAGGGTGCGGGGTTCCCCTTAATATCCATACAAGACCCAAAGGGCCTGGTAATGGACTGGGGGGGGGGGGAGTACCCATGCCGTTTGTCTCACTGATTTTCATCCATATTGCCAGGACCCGACATTACATTAAACCCGCAAGCAGTTTTAAATGAGATTTTTTCCTTTAAAAATGACATTTGGTGCAGGGACTGTTCTAAACACGGGAAACACGCGTCACTTTACAGGCATACTATAGACACCCCCCAGGTACGATATATAAAGGAATATTTCCCTTTTTTTTTTCACTTTAAGCATCATTAAAATCACTGCTCCCATTTTTAAAACTATTTTTTTGCATTGATACATGTCCCCTGGGGCAGGACCCGGTCCCCAAACCCTTTTTAGGACAATACCATGCAAATTAGCCTTTAAAATGAGCACTTTTGATTTTGAACGTTCGAGTCCCGTAGACTTCAATGGGGTTCTAACGTTCGTGCAAATTTTCGGTCCATTCGCAGGTTCTGGTGCGAACGAACCGGGGGGTGTTCGGCTCATCCCTACTGGACAGTAGCATTGTCAAGCTGTCGAGAGGGTAGTACTAGGCAGACTATCAGATTTAGATGAGCTTTACTTAAGTAATTTTGCATTTAAATTTCCCGACGCAATTCTGGTTTTCATCTCATTGGCTGTAATATGTTGTTGCTTATTTTGTACATTTGGTTGGCCCACTAGTGAAATCCCTGGAGTTGTCAGAATCATTATCTTCCTATGGACCACAAGCCTGTGGAAAGGCAGCCCAGTGTGTTGTATGGTTTGAGCATTGCGCAAAAATGCATCCACTGCAGTCCAATGTCCCATTTCTGTGGCATTAAAGGGATGTCAGATTCAGATGTCAGGAATCACAGATTCATTTGACAAGAGGCTGCAGTCCATTCTATAATCTCCTGCTTATAAGAAAATAAAGACCTAAGACTCTGTAAGGATCTGCTGCCGTTTACTGCTATCTGATAATATCACAGTGTTGTGTATAATTATTATAGCAAGGTCTCCGGCCTCCTTCAGTTTATTGAGAACCTCCAGAGCCAGAGATAGCTGACATCCTTCTGTATGGCATGGTGGGTGCAAGTTGGATAAAGTTATTGGGCGCCAGACACTTCTTGAATGGAAAAGAGATATTTTCTTTCTCTTACAGACTTTTATAAGGGAAAGAGGGTTAGGGCCAGGACACCCTTGAGTAGTTGCAAGTTCAATTAGCAGACTCCAAGACTTCAATAGGAGGACAGCCGTGCAGGGAAAGGCCTCCAGCAAGAAGCCACAACTGCATGTGCAGGAATGCTGTCCCCTATGGCAACAGTCTTTAACCACTTAACAACCGGCCCATAGCTGAATGACGGCTGCAGGGCGGTTGCTTAACCCTGGGAGGGCGTACTATGACGTCCTCCCAGAATTCCCCTCTCGCGCGCCCCCTGGGGCACGCACCCGAACACATCCGTGACCGCCGGGTCCTGAGGAACCAGCACATCACGGATCCCGGTAAATGGCCGCTGATCTCGGCCGTTTACCATGTGATCGCTCCGTCAAATGACGGAGCGATCACATGTAAACAAACCGGCGTCATCTTATGACGCCGGTTCCTCCCCTCCCCTCCCCTCTGTGTACCGATCGGTACACTGTGAGCGGAGAGGGGGATGGATGGATGGCTGCAGCGCTGTGGGGTGGATGTGTAGTGCCCACAGTGCTGCACAGTGACATCCAGCCATCCATCCATCCATGCTCAGCCATCCCAAATGCTCTGCAATGCCCTGCACTAATCTGCAATGCCCTGCAATACTCTGCAATGCCCCCACAATACTCTGCAATGCCCCCACAATACTCTGCAATACCCCACAATACTCTGCAATACCCTGCAATACTCTGCAATACCCCGCAGTACTCTGCAATACCCCGCAATACTCTGCAATACCCCGCAATATCCTGCATTACCCCACAGTACACTGCAATACCCCGCAATACTCTGCAATACCCCACAATACTCTGCAATACCCCGCAATACTCTGCAATACCCCGCAATACTCTGCAATACCCCACAGTACCATGCAATACCCCACAATACTCTGCAATACCCTGCAGTACTCTGCAATACCCCGCAATAGCAAAAACAAAAAGAAAAATACTGCGCTATCCCTTAAATCAAATAATCTACAAATGTGTTTAGTGAAAAATGGAAAAAGAAAAGAACTGAAAAAAACCTAGGTGCTGCTGCAGCCTTAAATGTGAGACAACTACCACCTCAATAGCTATACAAAACGATAATCTGCGCTGCTAGTAAATGAACGTGATCATAGTTAATACAACCAACCCAGTGACAATCATGTGTAAACAGAATACAAATGAATAAGAGATATTAATAACTGGGAAACTTGAATCACACAAATAGAATAATAAATGATGGTGAATAAGGATTCAGTAACCAGAAAAATTATAATGAGTCCATATAGTCAGGAAAAAGAGTCCTTATGGGTACAGAAACTTTGCTGATAAAGGGAGAAAAACACCTTTCTTCAAGTGGTGTGAGGCATGCAAAGATTGTCTCCCTAGGGAGCGTGATGTTGTAGGGAGTTCCTCCACCTCAAATAAATCAGCCCCTTACCAGATCCATAGATGTCCTGTCACAGAGATCATGCACGCAAGTGGCTGTGTCCCCCAGCCACTGGGTCTCTGTTGAGATGTATATCACAGGTCACCGCTCCAGGAAATCAACTTAGTAAAGATGTTACCGCTCCCATTCCACAGATAGACATGAAAAGAAAATGCTCCATAGCGTAATACAGTAAAAACGTTTATTGAATAAAAATAAAGAAATGCACTTACAGTGTGTGAAGGTATAAGATCGCTTATAAAATCAATGTGCGCCGGCCGGCTCTCAGCTGCTGCCCGTTCCTTCCGGGATCAGCGTGGTGTGGTGGTGACGTCAGCAATACTCTGCAATACCCCGCAGTACTCTGCAATACCCCGCAATACTCTGCAATACCCCGCAGTGCACTGCAATACCCTGCAATACTCTGCAATATCCCGCAATACCCCGCAATACCCTGCAATACCCCGCAATACCCTGCAATACCCCGCAGTACTCTGCAATACCCCGCAGTACTCTGCAATACCCGGCAATACTCTGCCATACCCAGCCATACTCTGCAGTACTCGGTGATACCCAGTCATACCCAGTCATACTCGGCGATACCCTGCAATACCCTGCCATACTCTGCAATACCCCGCAATACTCTGCAATACCCCGCCATACCCTGCAATACTCAGCCATACTCAGCCATACCCAGCCATACCCTGCCATGCTGAGCCATACTCAGCCAAACCCAGCCATGCTCAGCCATACTCTGCCATGCTCAGCCATACTCTGCCATGCTCAGCTGTACCCAGCCATGCTCAGCCATACTCGACTGTACTCGGCCTCTGTATGTGGCCAGGCTGTGGAAGTCTCACACATGTGGTATCGCTATACTCAGGAGGAGTAGGAGAATCTATTTTGGGGTGTCATTTTTGGTATGTACATGCTATGTGTTAGAAATAATGTATAAATGGACAACTTTGTGTTAAAAAAAAAAAAATGCGTTTTAACCACTTCCCGCCCGCCGGCTGTCATACAACGTCCTTGACTTTGTGGGGGGATATCTGAATTATGGGTGCAGCTACAGGCATCATTCAGATATCAGCTTTTTCAGCCGGCGATTCCCTACACCATAAGAATGATCATAGCGGCTGTTCCACTGCTTGGTCATTCTTACGGGAGGCGAGAGGGGATGTCCCCCCCTCCCGCCGCCCTCCGGTGCTTCTACCGACTCACCGCTACGATTGAAGCCAGGATCTTTTTTTTTTCTTTAGGCTTTCCAGCCTAGAGGTGAGATGTGGGGTCTTATTGAGCCCATATCTCACTGTAAAGAGGACCTGTCATGCCATATTCCTATTACAAGGGATGTTTACATTCCATGTAATAGTAATAAAAGTGGTCAAAAAATTTTTTTTTTTGGAAAAAAGCATCAAACTAAAATAAATAAAGTAAAATGAACAATAAAAAAAATAAAAAATTTAAAGCGCCCCTGTCCCTGTGTGCTTGCATGCAGAAGCAAACGCATACATAAGTCCCGCCCACATATGAAAACGGTGTTCAAACCAGACATGTGAGGTATCGCTGCGATCGGCAGAGCGAGAGTAATAATTTTGGCCCTAGATCTCCTCTGTAACTCAAAACATGTAACCAGTAAAATTTTAAAGCATCGCCTTTGGGGATTTTTGAGTAGCAAAGTTTGGCGCCATTCCACAAGCGCGTGCAATTTTGAAAGGTGACATGTTGGGTATCTATTTACTCAGCATAACTTCATCTTTCACATTATGCAAAAACATTGGGCTAACTTTACTGTTTTGTTTTTTTTTAAAGCACAAAACTGTTTTTTTGTTTTTTTTTAAAACGCGTTAAAAAAATTGCTGCGCAAATACTGTGCGAGATAAAAAGTTGCAATGACCACCATTGTATTCTCTAGGGTCTTTGCTGAAAAAAAACATATATAATGTTTTGGGGTTTTATGTAATTTTCTAGCAAATAAATGATGATTTTTACATGTAGGAGAGAAATGTCAGAATTGGCCTGGGCACTCCAGAACGCCTGAAGGTGCTCCCCTGCATGTTGGGCCTCTGTATGTGGCCACGCTGTGTAAAAGTCTCACACATGTGGTATCGCCATACTCGGGAGTAATAGCAGAATGTGTTTTGGGGTGTAAATTGTGGTATGCATATGCGGTGTGTGAGAAATAACCTGCAAATATGACAATTTTGTGGAAAAAAAAAGTAAAAAAAAAAACTTGATTTTGCAAAGAATTGTGGGAAAAAATGACAACTTCAAAAAACTCACCATGCATCTTTCTAAATACCTTGGAATGTTTTCTTTCCAAAAAGGGGTCATTTGGGGGGTATTTGTACTTTTCTGGCATGTTAGGGTCTCAAGAAATTAGATAGGCCGTCAGTACTTCAGGTGTGATCAATTTTCAGATATTGGCAACATAGCTTTTGGACTCTATAACTTTCACAAAGACCAAATAATATCCACCGATTTAGGTTATTTTTACCAAAGATATGTAGCGGTATAAATTTTGGCCAAAATATATGAAGAAAAATTACTAATTTGCAAAATTTTATAACAGAAATGAAGAAAAATGCATTTTTTTTACAGATTTTTCGGTCTTTTTTCTTTTATAGCGCAAAAAATAAAGAACCCAGCGGTGATTAAATACCACCAAAAGAAAGATCTATTTGTGTGAAAAAAAGGACAAACATTTCATATAGATACAGTGTTGCATGACTGAGTAATTGTCATTCAAAATGTGAGAGCACCAAAAGCTGAAAATTGGTCTGGTTATTAAGGGGGTTTAAGTGCCCAGTGGTCAAGTGGTTAAGAGTTCCTAACACAAACGTAACAGTTCTTTCACCTTCACTACAACTTTTCTTTGTAGTTCTTCAGCACACTGAGCTCCCGGTCTCTCACTAGACCCACTGATTCACTGCCACTGAATCCCTTGAGCTACAATCTTCACGGTGGTATCTTCCTCAAGCATCACCCCTGCCTCTCTGCTGGGTCCCTAGCTTGGCACTCCTGATACTTCTCAAGCCTCACCATTGCTGGCCTGCTCGGTCCCTGGCTTGACACACAAGGCTGCTCTGCAAGCATCACCTCTGCTGGCTGGGTCCCTGACTTGATCACCACCTGAATTTTCCCAATTCTCCACGTGCCCGTTCGGTGAGAATACTGCTCCGGCACTTGCTTCAGTTACTCACTGTGGTCCCTGGTAATAAGGTGGTCGGTTCCTTAGTGGCGACAGCTTCCCCTCTACCTCCGACCATGACAGGTTCTCCAGTCGGCAAAACCGTCACTTTTGGTTGGACTGGAAGCCGCAATCCCAACCCTGTGCTGCTCTCTTGCTTCTGGATAGGCCCACAGACAGCCTAGCAGCCAGATGCCCCCGGGATAGGCCCAATGTTCAGCCTAGCACCCAATCTTTGGCCTACCAGCCCGGAACAACATGACACACGTCCACCCAGACAGCCGTCCAGGTGGCACAGAACATAGATCACCTGACTTTACCCAAATGTATAGGTGCTCCCAGCAGGCCAAGGGATTCAAAAAAACCCCTGCCCATAGGCTGAGATGCCCAATATACCCATAACCTGACCTCGAGCTGCCCTTCTCATATCTAGTACCACCAAGTACCTGGCCACCTAGTGGTAGTAGAGAAAAGTGCAACAAGGCCAAGCTTAGGGAGAAGGGAGACCTCGAGTTGCCCTTCTCATATCTAGTGCCACCAAGTACCCGGCCACCTAGTGGTAGTAGAGAAAAGTGCAACAAGGCCAAGCTTAGGAAGAAATCAATAGATCTCTAACAATTGACCAGGATAACTACTCCTGGCAAGTAAATTTGTGGCGAGCTTCCTGCCTAAACTCCAGGGTGCTACATTATGTATTAAGACTTCTTGTCTCTGGGAAGGGAAGTGAAGAGAGAGACAGAAAATAGAGAGACAGAGAACTGAACTGATATTATTAATATTATTATTAGTAGTATTATTATATCTTATACACACAGGGGCTGCTACTGCTGCTGTATTTTCAGCCACATCAGAAGCAAAGACCATTATACAAGTATTCCTATGTTCTTATAGTTTAACCAGTTGCCAACCGGCCCATAGCCAAATGACGGCTGCAGGGCGGTTGGATAACTCTGGGATCACGTCATATGACGTGATTCCAGAAAACCGCTCCCGCGCGCCCCCTGGGGCGTGCACACGGGAACATCCGTGACCGCCGGGTCCAGAGGACCCGGCGCATCACGGATCACGGCAAACGGCCGCTGATCGCGGCCGTTTACCATGTGATCGCTCCGATCACATGTAAACAAACCTGTCATGATGCCCGTTCCTCCCTCTCCTCTCTGTACCGATCGGTACAGAGGGGGAGAGATCGGATAGGAGCTGCACTGTGGGCTGGATGTGTAGTGTCCACAGCGCTCCTCAGTGACATGTGCAGTCACATCCATCCATCCATCCCTCCATGCTCAGCCATCCCTCCCATGCTCTGCAATTCCCTGTGCAATACTCTGCAATTCCCTGTGCAATACTCTGCAATACCCCGCAATACTCTTCAATGACCCGCAATACTCTGCAATGACCCGCAATACTCTGCAACGCCCCGCAATACTCTGCAATGCCCCGCAATGCCCCGCAATACTCCGCAATGCCCCGCAATACTCTGCAATGCCCCGCAATACTCTGCAATGCCCCGCAATGCCCCGCAATACTCTGCAATGCCCCACAATACTCTGCAATGCCCCGCAATGCCCCGCAATACTCTGCAATGCCCCGCAATACTCTGCAATGCCCCGCAATACTCTGCAATGACCCTCAATATTCTGCAATGCCCCTCAATACGCTGCAATGCCCCGCAATACTCTGCAATGCCCCGCAATACTCTGCAATGCTCCGCAATAGTCTGCAATGCCCCGCAATAGTCTGCAATGCCCGGCAATAGTCTGCAATACTCTGCAATGCCCCGCAATACTCCGCAATGCCCCGCAATACTCTGCAATGCCCTGCAATACTCCGCAATACCCCACAATACCCCGCAATACTCTGCAATGCCCCGCAATACTCTGCAATACCCCACAATACCCCGCAATACTCTGCAATGCCCCGCAATACCCCACAATACCCCACAATACTCTGCAATACCCTGCAACACTCTGCAATACCCCGCCATACCAAGCCATACTCTGCCATACCCAGCCATACTCTGCAATACTCGGTGATACCCAGCCATGCTCGGCTATACTCAGCCATACTCTGCCATACTCGGCTGTACTCGGCCTCTGAATGTAGCCAGGCTGTGGAGAATCTATTTTGGTGTGTCATGTTTGATATGTACATGCTATGTGTTAGAAACATTGTATAAATGGACAACTTTGTGTTAAAAAAAAATGTGCTTTAACCACTTCCCGCCCGCCGGCCGTCATATGACGTCCTTGACTTTGTGCGGGGATATCTGAATGATGGGTGCAGCTACAGGCATGATTCAGATATCAGTTTTTTCAGCCGGCGATTCCCTACACCATGAGAATGATCATAGCGGCTGTTCCACTGCTTGATTGTTCTTACAGGAGGCGAGAGGGGATGTCCCCCCCTCCCGCCGCCCTCAGGTGCTTCTACCGACTCACCGCTACGATTGAAGCCAGGATCTTTTTTTTTTTTTATTTCAGGCTTCCCAGCCTAGAGGTGAGATGTGGGGACTTATTGACCCCATATCTCACTGTAAAGAGGACCTGTCATGCCATATTCCTATTACAGGGGATGTTTACATTCCTTGTAATAGAAATAAAAGTGATCAAAAAATTTATTTTTCGGAAAAAAGCATCAAACTAAAATAAATAAAGTAAAATGAACAATAAAAAAAAAAAAAATTTGTCCCCGTGTCCCCGTGTGCTCGCATGCAGAAGCGAACGCATACGTAAGTTGTGCCCACATATGAAAATGGTGTTCAAACCACACATGTGAGGTATCGCTGCGATCGGTAGAGCAAGAGCAATAATTTTGGCCCTAGACCTCCTCTGTAACTCACAACATGTAACCAGTAAAAAATTTTAAAACATCTCCTATGGGGATTTTTAAGTAGCGAAGTTTGGCGCCATTCCACGAGCGTGTGCAATTTTGAAGGGTGACATATTAGGTATCTATTTACTCGGCATAACTTCATCTTTCACATTATGCAAAAACATTGGGCTAACTTTACTGTTTTTTTTTTTTTTTTAAAGCACAAAACTGTTTTGTTTTTTTTTTAAAAACGCGTTCGAAAAATTGCTGCGCAAATACCGTGCGAGATAAAAAGTTGCAACAACTGCCATTGTATTCTCTAGGGTCTTTGCTAAAAATATATATATAATGTTTTGGGGTTCTATGTAATTTTCTAGCAAATAAATTATGATTTTTACATGTAGGAGAGAAATGGCAGAATTGGGCTGGGTGCTCCTAGAATGCCTGATGGTGCTCCCTGCATGTTGGGCCTCTGTATGTGGCCACGCTGTGTAAAAGTCTCACACATGTGGTATCACCGTACTCGGGAGTAATAGCAGAATGTGTTTTGGGGTGTAATTTGTGGTATGCATATGCTGTGTGTGAGAAATAACCTGCTAATATGACAATTTTGTGAAAAAAAAAAGAAAAAAAAATCTTGATTTTGCAAAGAATTGTGGGAAAAAATGACAACTTCAAAAAACTCACCATGCATCTTTCTAAACACCTTGGAATGTCTTCTTTCCAAAAAGGGGTCATTTGGGGGATATTTGTACTTTTCTGGCATGTTAGGGTCTCAAGAAATTAGATAGGCCGTCAGTAATTCAGGTGTGATCAATTTTCAGAAATTGGCACCATAGTTTATGGACCCTTTAACTTTCACAAAGACCAAATAATATACACCGATTTGGGTTATTTTTACCAACGATATGTAGCGGTATAAATTTTGGCCAAAATATATGAAGAAAAAATTACTAATTTGCAAAATTTTATAACAGAAACAAAGAAAAATGCATTTTTTACAGAATTTTCGGTCTTTTTTCTTTTATAGCGCAAAAAATAAAGAACCCAGCGGTGATTAAATACCACCAAGAGAAAGCTCTATTTGTGTGAAAAAAAGGACAAAAATTTTATTAGGGTACAGTGTTGCATGCCTGAGTAATTGTCATTCAAAGTGTGAGAGCACCGAAAGCTGAAAGTTGGTCTGGTTATTAAGGGGGTTTAAGTGCCCAGTGGTCAAGTGGTTAACTGCAGCTGCCCATAGCTTCTTGAGTGTATTTCTGAATTCATGTGGCAGACATACTTCTGTTCTATTGCTATTATCTCATATGCACAGTGCCTGGTAGCTAGGTCTGCACTA
The DNA here is from genome assembly GCA_037952835.1 of Lithobates septentrionalis. NCBI lineage: Eukaryota > Metazoa > Chordata > Amphibia > Anura > Ranidae > Lithobates > Lithobates septentrionalis. Next base: position 152,921 of record JBBDGP010000945.1, on the reverse strand, counting down.
CTGTATGTGTAGTAGTGGTCATCTTGATGCATGTTAGTAGATGAACCTGTTTATTGCAATATAATTTGTATGCAGCTCCTGTTATTCTAGTTTACCCTGTCCCTTCTGGTCTGGGATTCTATATCTGATTTTAATTTTAGGCTCAATAACCAGCATAGGCTAAAGCCAGGTTAGGCTTCCGTGGCCACGTTGGGATTATAGCCTTAGAGGTCTGTTTGTATTTCATATTAGAAACTATAAGGGAGGGACTAAAGCGCAGAGGTGATAGGCTCACTCTGAGTTCCAGTGCTACAGTTACAGTGATGCAATACAGTTCCTGCCAGTGAAAAGCTCTATTCTAGGCTGGTTTGACAACAGCTGAAAGATTCCTGTGACCACTGATCTTGTCTTCAGGTTTCCAATACAAAGACAGATGCCACATCATCCTCATGGGCCCCTTTAACCACTTACAGACCGGAAGATTTGCCCCTTTAATGACCAGGCCATTTTTTGCGAAACGGCACTGCGCCACTTTAACTGACAATTGCACGGTCATGCTACGTTGTACCCAAACAAAATTAACGTCCTTTTTTTCCAATAAATAGAGCTTTCTTTTGGTGGTATTTGATCAACTCTGCACCTCTTTATTTTTTGCGCTATGAACAAAAAAGAGAGACAATTTTGAAAAAAAATCCCCCAAGATTTCTTACTTTTTGCTATAATAATTATCCCCAAAAATGTTTTTAAAAAACAAAATTTCTTAATCAGTTTAGGCCAATATGTATTCTTCTACGTATGTTTGGTAAAAAAGATCCCTATAAGCATATATTGATTGGTTTGCGCAAAAGTTATAGCAACTACAAACTATGGAAAAGATTTATGGCATTTTTATGGCATTTTATTTAATTATTTTCTTACTAGTAATGGCGGTGATCTGCGATTTTTAGCGGTACTGCGACATTGGGGCGGACATATCGGACACTTTTGACATATTTTTGGGACCACTGACATTTATACAGCGATCAGAGCTATAAAAATGCACTGATTACTGTGTAAATGTCACTGTCAAGGAAGGCGTTAACACTAGGGGGCGATCAAGGGCTTTAATATGTTCCCTCGTGAGTGTTTCTTACTGTGAGGGGATGGGACTGACTGGGAAAGGAGACATATCGCTGTTCCTACTTACTAGGAACAAACGATCTGTCTTCTCTCCCCTGTCAGAACAGGGATTTGTGTGTTCACACACACAAATCCCCGTTCTGGCTCTCGTGCCCGCGACCGTGGGTGGCCAGTGGCGATCGCGCTCACTGGCCATGCGCATCGGGTCCCCTGCCATGCAGCGGGCGTGCGCGCCTGCTATGGCTCTTAAAGGGGAAGACGTATCCATACGTCATTTTGCGGGAACGTGCCAATTTGCCAACGTGTATCGGCGTGAGTCGGTCGGCAAGTGGTTAAATGTACTTTGCTGCAGCATTAATCTGGAGGTATAGTAATAACTATATATATACCCGGGTATACTGTGTGTGTACAGTTCCACAAGGACAACTATCGGCCACTTTGCTGATAATACCTCTCTGTACATTGGATGTAGGTGCTGGTATTAATCCTATCTGTTATTAATGCTGGCTTTGGTAGTCTTTTCTGCTCTCAATTACTTTGTTTAGATTCATTTCCTAGCAAAGGAATCCCCTCTGATCACAGAGGCCAAGTCCTGGGTGGAGGCACTGCCAACTTTATTAACAAACACACTCTTCCACTTAGCGAAGGTTCTGGTTCTCTTATTTTTCTACAGGTTTAGCACAATATCCTGTTTTGGGAGGGCCATTTCTCATACCAAAAGAGGGCTAAAACTCAAATGTAAAAAAAATAGACTTTCTAAAATGTAGTAAATTGCCTTAGCTTAATCTTCAAATATAACTGAGCAAATTTTTGAAGAAAGATGAACAATTTAAAATAATGTGTAGCCCGCGCCCTCCTGCACTGGCTGCTAGAATGTTAGGTAAATTTAGTTTTTTATGTGTGAGTTCTTTGTAGTTATTGGAGCAGCGATTGATATTAGGCTGTTCTGGGTTTCATAGACTGCAGGTTTGACTATTTCCCCCTGCCTTCTTGAACATGAAGAGAGGAGAGTTAAATTTGGAGCCTAATATTTATTGAGTACCAGCCAATCTTTGCTTCTGAGGTTAGTAGCATAGGGAAGAGTGTCCTCTTATTGCACCTTGTAGCCTATACCCTCAACCCTCCCCAATTGTTAAAGTTTCTAGAAATAAGCCCTGGTTCACACTGAGTGCTGGAGTTAAATCGTGTGAGTTCAGCTGAACTCGCACAATTTCATTCCCGCATGTCAGTCCCGATTTCGGGGACGATTTCAGACATCTGTACGGGTTTCTGCACAGATGTCAATGGAAATCGCATCCCAAAATCGCCAAAAGTATTAGAGAAACTACTTTTGGAAATTGATGCGGCGCCGCAATGATTAGGACGGTGCCATTGCCGCCAATTTGGCATGCGATTTCACATGTCAAATCGCATGCCAAATCTCACCAATGTGAACCAGGGCTCAATCATAAAAAAAGACATTCCCCTAGATTGCTCCTTGCGTCAGTGTGCTTGCACTGTGGTCTGTTTGTGCTGGTAGCCTCTGCACTAGTAGGGGAGAAGTTTTATCATCATCATCAACCAGCGACCCCTTTAGGGGTATCGCTACAAATGCAAAAGCTGTTGCTAATGTTTTTGGAAGATTCTATCTAAAGGTGATGATCCAAGAAATGTTTCTTATGTATTATTTTTTTTCTCTTCTTCTTCCTTCTCTAGTTGACGGTCATCCAACTCTATTGCTAAGACCTTGACGTCTATATTTGAACAAATTTGAACTACTGTTTTTGAACTTGTTAAAGCCTCTTTACAAGGTAATGTAGTGGATTAATATAGTGTTTGATCTCTGGGCATGGGCTACCACTTTTCATCCATTGTTGTACGATATTATATGTTTATGTGTTCACTTTTTTATAAAAGCTTTTCTCATTTTAGTGAAGGAATTTGTAGATAGGGGCAAGTGGCGCTACCTGTGTTGGATACGTAATTAGATATATACTCTCATCTATATGGGTGAAAAAATGCACTCAACTCAAAAATAAATTATAAAGTAAATGTGTGCCCAATGGGATTAATATCCCGTGCTAGTATGTGCAAACAAGTCAATCCTTATTATATACAGAGGTGTAAAATACATCCACATCAGTGACAGTTAATTCAAAAATATATAAATGATTCAGTAAACCTCCCCCCTATTGCTTGTAGGGGACGGATTAGATATAATTCAAATCCTCCTTCCAGCTATTGTATTAGCTGATCATAGACCATTGATCAGTATACAACTAATAACATAAATACTAATTACGTGTTACCGCATTATCTCCACAATACACAATTAGGCAGGTGAAAAAATCATAACTCAGTTCATTAGCGTTGAAAAAAGTGCAATAATAATAAAGACCAAATGTAAAAAAATGTGGAAAAAAATTGTGATGGATATGAATATAAATTAGATATAAAAAGTGAAAAATTAGTTGTGAAAGTCCCATCTTGAAAACAATTCATTCAAAGTTCCTGTGTGAAGTGACTTTAGTGACAGCAACAGTTTATATCCAGTGACTGCGGTGCTCCCCCTCAAGGATCCCCACTCACCAGCTCCCTACACCCCCGCAGGGGTAATAGGCATCTAGTATCCGGCACTCGGTGGCGTCTTGGATTCCAATGAAGTTGTCCCTGGGGGCTTCCGCTCCAAGTATGAAGTATCCTTCAATGCTCCGGTTTATCCTCATATGAAAGAAACAGGGCTCCCATAGTGTGATAACGTATTGAATTTTATTAAAAAGTGCTATATAACAGCAACCAAATTGGTTAAGTAAATAGTAAGGTAATTAAAAAAGGTAATTAAAAAAGGTTAACACTCCTGCAAGGGAGTGAAAATATCACACTGCATAATGGGAGATCAAGCCCGGAGAGGAGCTCGTGGATGCAAGCTCTCAGCTGAGCGGCGTGCGCCTCAGCTGCGTTCCACACTCTCTCCGACTTCCGCGTGTGACGTAGGTACGTAGCTCCAACTTACGCGTTTCGTCATCTACGTTGTCAAAGACGTGACTGACGTACCTCATCATTTGACGAGGTACGTCAGTCAAGCCTTTGACAACGTCGATGACGAAACGCGTAAGATGGAGCTACGTACCTACGTCACACGCGGAAGTCGGAGAGAGTGTGGAACGCAGCTGAGGCGCACGCCGCTCAGCTGAGAGCTTGCATCCATGAGCTCCTCTCCGGGCTTGATCTCCCATTACGCAGTGTGATATTTTCACTCCCTTGCAGGAGTGTTAACCTTTTTTAATTACCTTTTTTAATTACCTTACTATTTACTTAACCAATTTGGTTGCTTTTATATAGCACTTTTTAATAAAATTCAATACGTTATCACACTATGGGAGCCCTGTTTCTTTCATATGAGGATAAACCGGAGCATTAAAGGATACTTCATACTTGGAGCGGAAACCCCCAGGGACAACTTCATTGGAATCCAAGTCGCCACCGAGTGCCGGATACTAGATGCCTATTACCCCTGCGGGGGTGTGAGCTGGTGAGTGGGGATCCTTGAGGGGGAGCACCGCAGTCACTGGATATAAACTGTTGCTGTCACTAAAGTCACTTCACACAGGAACTTTGAATTAATTGTTTTCAAGATGGGATTTTCACAACTAATTTTTCACTTTTTATATCTAATTTATATTCATATCCATCACAATTTTTTTCCACATTTTTTTACATTTGGTCTTTATTATTATTGCACTTTTTTCAACGCTAATGAACTGAGTTATGATTTTTTCACCTGCCTAATTGTGTATTGTGGAGATAATGTGGTAACACGTAATCAGTATTTATGTTATTAGTTGTATACTGATCAATGGTCTATGATCAGCTAATACAATAGCTGGAAGGAGGATTTGATTTATATCTAATCCGTCCCCTAAAAGCAATAGGGGGGAGGTTTACTGAATCATTTATATATTTTTGAATTAACTGTCACTGATGTGAATGTATTTTACACCTCTGTATATAATAAGGATTCACTTGTTTGCACATACTAGCATGGGACATTAATCCCATTGGGCACACATTTACTTTATAATTTATTTTTGAGTTGAGTGCATTTTTTCACCCATATAGATGAGAGTATATATCTAATTACGTATCCAACACAGGTAGCGCCACTTGCCCCTATCTACAAATTCCTTTACTTATCCCACCCCTCTGGGGGTGCGTAAGGGGAGGCTGCAAGCCTCGGTCCGTGAGCGCGGAAACCTCTCTTTTACACTCCTTTCTCATTTTAGTGAAACCCTCTTGTGTATTAACTGAAACCTGAATGTGTCCTGAAGAAGTTCTATAGGAAACGCGTAGACACATCGGGGCTTGTATCATGTATATTTCTATATAGATTTTTTATTATCTTTTGTCAATGTCTTTGTATTGTATGTATTTATATTTAATAAAATTGATTATATTGTTATTTTGATTATGCTTTCTCAGGTTTGTTGTGCCTCTAAAGTTCGCTCAGGTGGTCCTTGTTGAACCCCCTTTTTTCTTTTCTATGACATACAATTTATATGGATGTGGCCATAGGAGTGTCCTTTTTTTCTATTTTGTGTACTATAATTATGTAATCCAACAATTCAGTTCTGCATAAATATTGTAAGCCTTGCAGTGTTCCAGCTACAGAAAGAATCACTAGTGGTACATGTCCCACACTTAGGGAAACAACTGGAGGACATTTCTTTGATGCATATTGACTTAGGCTGGTTTCACATGGACATTTCCTCTTTTTGTTCAGTTCAGTCACATTTTTTTTGTTAAAAAACAGATAAAAATGGATAAGCATGTAAATTTTTACATCCGTTTTCATATCCGCTTACATCCGTTTTTTACACACACAAAAAAGTGACTGAACTGAACGTCAAACACTATATATAGCTGGTTGCTAAGGAGGGGGCAGAGAAGCCAGCTGCTGCATCCTTAACAACTAATGAGTTATCAGCTGTCAGCGAGATTCCCTGCTGACAGCTGAATGTAAAAAAAAAAAATTGCTGGCAAAAAAACGTGAGAAAACACGGGTCTAGTATGGATTCGGAGGGGACCCCCAATGCCAACATTTAAAAAAAATGGTGTGGGGTCCCCCCAAAATCCATATCAGACCCTTATCCGAGCATGCAGCCTGGCAGATCAGGAAAGGGAGGGGTTGAGCGAGCGCCCCCCCTCCTAAACCATACCAGGCCGCATGCCCTCAACATGGGGGGTGGGTGTTGATGGGGACAAGGGCCTCTTCCTGACAACCCTGGCCGGTGGTTGTCAGGGTCTGTGGGTGGGGGGGCTTATCGGCCCCCAGATCACGGCCCCCCTCCGTGTGAATGGTTATGGGGTACATACTACCCCTATCCATTCACAAAAAAAGGCAGTGAAATGTAAAAAACAAAACAAAAACAAGACGGTTTTTGACAATTCCTTTATTAAAAGCGGCTGTTCTTCTGTTGCTGACTTCCTCCGTTGTGTTGTCGTCCGCTGTCTAGCAACTGTTATATAGCCATGGGGCATGGCTATCTGATATCGTCACCTGCAGAGCCCGCCCGCTGTGGTGTCACAAGGTGACGTCATCTGATGGCCACGCCCCATGGCTATATAACAGAAGTGGGTAACTGTGGCAAGGAAGAAGACGGCAGTGGGAGAGAAGGCATTGAGGCAGACAGCGGCGGAAGAAGACGGTGGCAGGAGAGAAGGCACTGGGAGAGATGGCAGAAGATGGCGGCAGGAAAAGATGGCGGAGAGGACGGCATCGGGAGAAGACTATTAATAAAGGACAAGTCAAAAACCTGCTGTTTTTTTTTTTTACTTTTTACTGCCTTTTTAGTGAATGGGTGGGGTAGTATGTACCCGATACGCATTCACATAGGGGGGCCTGGGATCTGGGGGCCCCCAGATTCCAATAAGCCCCCCGCCCGCTAACCCTGACAACCACCGGCCAAGGTTGTTAGGAAGATGCCCTTGTCCCCATCAACATGGGGCACGGTGCTTTGGGGTGGGGGGACGCCGAGCCCCCCCGCCCCAAAGCACCTACCCCCCATGTTGAGGGCATGTGGCCTGGTATGGTTCAGGAGGGGGGCATTCGCTTGTTCCCTCTCTTTTCTAACCTGATGGGCTGCATGCTCAGATAAGGGCCTGGTATGGATTTTGGTGTGGGGGGTCCCCTCCCAATCCATACTAGACCCCGAAGGGCCTGGTATGGACCTGTGGGGGGGACCCCACTTTTTCATGTTTTTTTTACATTCAGCTGTCAGCGGGGAACCCCGCTGACAGCTGATTACCCCAGCCCCCTCCTTAGCAACCAGCTATATACAGTGCGTTTAATGAGAGGGGAAAAAAAGGGTTTAAAAATGGATCGGATGTAAGCGGATCGTCCGCTAACATCCATTTTTCGTCCGTTACGTTTTTTTACAGATGAAAATTAAGGTTTTCTTTCGTCATAAAAAACTGAGCTTAGCGGAGGCGGATGTTAGTGGATGTCAGGGGATGATCACCTGCTAACGTCCGCTATCCCGTAGAGATACATGTATGTCCATTTTTTATCTGTCAATAGATGGATGAAAAATGGACATACGGAACGGCCGTGTGAAAGGGGCCTTAGGTGATAAGATAGATGTAATGGTGAGACCAGGTCCTTTAGAACCCAAGGTAAAGACTGCAAAGTATGCCCCGTCCCCTCTTCCCCTTGAGGTGAGACTGATTGTGCTTGCACACACTTTGGCTGGACCAGGCAATGTGCAGAAATACAGCAAGGATTTCAGCCTTGTGGTTTATGGAACATTGGACAGGTTTGGGGAAAGAGGGTGTTACAATATGGTTAAACCAATGTGAATGGGCACAGTGAAACCAGACCAGGTCTTCATTACCATTATGATAACCAACATTTATTCCCCTATTTTAGTGCTACTCATACTGCTCATCAAACCTGCATGTGATTCGTCACTTTAAATTACGTTTCTGATACAAAGCAGTTTTTTTACATTTTGTGTATCTTTGTAAATAAATAAAATAGAAAAATAAAATAGTTTAAATTCAAAAAGAAAGCAAAAAAATAGATACAGGAGTTTAAAAAGAATTAAAAAAGCTTTAGAAATGACTAATGCCGCATACACTCGACCGGACTTTTCGGCATCAAAGGTCCGACGGAACAAATCCGTTGGACAATTCGATTGTGTGTGGGCTTCATCTGACCTTTTCTGTCTAAAAATCTGACAGACCTTAGAAATAGAACAAGTTTCAAATCTTTCCGATGGACTCGATTCCTATAGAAAAATCTGTTCGTCTGTATGCTAGTCCGACGGACCAAAAACGACGCAAGGGCAGGTATTGGCTACTGGCTATGAACTTCCTTATTCTAGTCCGGTCGTACGTCATCACGTTCAAAACGATCAGACTTTGGTGTCATCGTGTGTAGGCAAGTCCGTTTCGTTGGAACTCCGTCGAAAAGTCCTTTGGGGTTCAGTCCAACGAGAAGTCCGCTCGTGTGTACGTTAGAGTTCAAAAGGGTTAGCTAAAATGTATTTTTTTTAATACAATTGATGGCCTATTGGAAGTGACTGTGCAGAAATAGATCAAAGGACAAGTATTAATTTATGAAGGCTGCAAACAGGTTGCCAACTAAACCTGCTCAGTGTTTTGGGGGCCACTGTCAGCAGACCAGCCCTCAAACTGATGCAGAAGTCTGTAGATTATATTAAGAAATCTGTTCTTGTGTCCTGTGGGACAGGGCTGTAAGTTTGATAACCAAGTCCTCAAGGACATTGACAGCGGAAAAGGCTGCTGTTAGAGCTGCCCTTCCAATATCAAATGACCCAAGGTGGAAGCCCCTAAATAGGTGCACTCACTTTGCCTGCAAGCATTTAAACAAAGTGGCTGCCTACATTTTCATTTACAATTTCAGAATCTACATAAATGAGCTGAAGACCCATAAACTCCCAAAGGATGCACAAACCATATGCATTCAGTAAATGATCTCCTACATGATCAAAATGTTTGTTGTCCATGTGACATAATAATAACAAGGATAAAATGAAATCATGAGAATCAAACGTTCATCAAAATAAATATGCGTAATGAGGGACAAATGATGTGCATCAATGTAAAGAGGTCTGAGCAAAAGCCCACAGGGACAATTTTGTAAAAATAGATGAACAATAACAACAGAGACAAATAAAGAAGATGAGGAGACAAATCAACAATAATGAGTCACTTGTAGTGGATAATGAGACTTATATGAAGGCTAATGGTTGACAAGGGCTGGATTATGAAAGGTGGATAATAATGAAAGAATTGTAAATACAATTTGTTGTTTTTATGTGTTAACATTTTTCATTTTTATCACTGGCTAAATTGTGCCCTAAAAGTCAATTCTACGTAGCATATTAAAGTGCTAACCAGTTTTTTTCAGCACAATAAAGAGGTTTTTCATTTTTATTTTGCTAACTGAAGGGCATTTGGGCCATCAGCATACCTCTTTGCTTAACTGCAAACCCCTTACAACCTACTGCGACTGATTGGCTCCATTCGCTGTCCCACCTCTTCCAGTCTGTGCTGCTGTGCAGGTGAATACAGGAGGCTGATGAAGACAAATGCAGGCAATTGCATTCAAAAATACAGTTCATTAATTTTTAAACAAACACCCAACTTTATTAATTTATATACTATCTAAGGTGTCCCCTAAAGGTGAACTCCCGGCTAACAGCTAAATGCACAGATGAGAAGAAAATTTGTATTGCTGTCCATCCAGTCCCAAAATGTACACAACTCAGCCACATAGCGCAGCCATGTCTATCTGGAAAGGAGTCCTGATATTTCTCTGCTGCAGTTTAAGCAGAACTAATTTGCCGACTGCAAGAGCTTTTGTCATAACCGGCGCTATGCACAGCATACTTGCATATTATGGCAAACTTGCCTGCAAGCCAGCAATCCTTTTTCCTACTTCAGCCTGTACCAGGACAGTGAGAGGATACGCAGCATACTGATGAGCTCATCTCTCTGATACTCTGTTCTCTCCTCCTATCAGCATTTTCCTCATAGGCGTGTGCATAGGGTATGCCAGGTCACCCCATTTAGCGCAAATATCCCCTGTTTAGACCCCTGGTATTTCTCCAAAGCCCCCTAACTGGGCTTATAAAAGAATTGTAAAAAAAAAATAATAAAAAATAACATTGTAAAAAAAAAATAAAAAAAAATTATAAAAATAAAAACTACTGACACTGTTCGCTGCCCTACTGACACCGTCCATTGCTCTACTGACAGTGTCAGTATATATACACATGCAAACACACGCATATGTGTTTGAGCTTTGGGGTGAACACCCTAATGAAATAGGCTGTGCACACCTATGATGTCCCTTGTTAGCATTTGAGCTCTGCTGCACACCTGACAGGTTTATTTTGCTGCTTCTCTCTCTCATCCTAAACTCTGCTGTACAGTGGATTGTAAAGGTTGATATCAAGTAAAATTCAGGTATTTACACTGTTTGCATTTAAAAAATATATTTATTGATGTAATAATAAATACAGAACTGAATTTGTTTGTGTCTTTTATATCTGCATGTACTCTCTTCACAGCTAAAGTATATGTATTCCCTAACAATGAACTTCTCATACGTATTCTGGTTTGGCCTGTTAAATATATACAATTGAAAGCATTGAGTTATATCTGTTTGATACCTGCAAAAAATCTGTGGTTCATGTCAGAAATTCAGGGCTCTCCTGTGTCCTCTGCATGCTTCCCGTCTTATCTCAAAGAATCTAGTTAGCCATCCTCATTCTTATTGTGGACTACAAAATGATTAGTCTTTATGTTGTATGGATCTGAGAGTGAGATTGGTTAAAGAGGAACTCCAGTCCCCTTTTGTGTGGCTCTATCCACACTGCTATTATGGCATGTGCGCAGATGTGCCAAAGGATTCCACCCGGCCTTTGGGTCTTAGCAGAGCCCTTTAGCACATCTGCGCAGAAGATTTCCTGAGCTTCAACAAAGGTGGAGAAGTTTTACTGCTTCCATAATAGCTGCCTTTGTAAATGCATGGAGAAAACCACATGTGCACAAATATGCTGGGAAATCTGTGTGTGCACAGATGTGCGGCAGTGCTCAGTCAGGAGCCGATGCTCTGTGACAAGTTTGCGCATGTTAAGAATCTGGGCTTGGAGGGGGGAGGAAACATAATTTTCACCTAGGCGAGAAATGCAGAAGTGCTGCTTTGGAGCAGAAAAAATTATTTTCATTTTACAATGATTTTTATTGAGGGTTTTAAATACAGTGTGGTAAAAAAGCATTCAGAACAGGTACTTGAGCAAGAAAGTGTATGACACCAAAGGGAGTGAAGCTCCTCACAGTTTGGATCAGAAAGAGTGCAAGTACAAAGGTTGACAAGGCTTTCCATGGGAAGGTTTATAAGTATACTGCATAACACAATAATGAGAGGTTTGTAAACCCATCAGTAGTCTGCTGCCAGCCAGCAGATAAACACCGCCATTTAAACAGGGAAGGGGGAGCCTGCAAACTATCCATTTGGTGAGGTTTCATAGGCAGAGTATAGAGAAGGTAGGCAGAGAAGAGAGAAAGGTGGAGTAAAAGGAACGAGAGAGGAAAAGGGCTAGCCGAGTAGGAGGAAGGGGAGGGGTCCCATCGGGTCCAGCATAAATCAGCTAGCTCATGGCCTGAGATCACAAGGACAGAAGACAGCGGTCAATGCTCAAATGTTCAGTATAATCTAACCATGGGCCCCAGACCCTGAGATAGTTTGCATGAGTATCGTTAAGTATGAAGCTTAACTTTTCATGTATCATGGTCCCCAGGAGCCTTTGTTTGATCTCAGTAAAATGTATTGATGGCCGTTTCCAGACTCTAGCCAGGATCTGCTGAGCTGCTAGGAATACAAACCCCGGCATCTTCCTCTGGTGTCTATTTAGATGTGGGATGGGTTTATGCAGTAAGGCCCATGGGTCTCGAGTAAGGTTAGTGTCCAAGAGCGAATGGAGCATGTTATATACCCGTATCCAGAAACAGGTCCACCAGATATGCAGTAAGGTACTCCGGTCAGTACAGCCCTGAAGGCAGCGCGGAGAGACAATAGGGACGAATTTAGACACACGATCAGGGGTCATATGCCAGCGGAATATCAGTTTATAAGTGTTTTCCTGGGCAACTACATTAAGCAAGCATTTAGAGGAAGCCAGCCAGATGGCGTTCTAGTCCCGTGTGTCAAGAGTGGTGCCTAAATCCTTTTCTCAATTTTCCATATACTTGTTAGGAACCAGGGAGTCCACAAGGGATGCGTAAAGAGTGGACACTAGGCCTTTGGAATACAGGTCCTTCCTACAGCAGTCAGTGCCGGAGTCAGGTGCTGGGGAGTTTTGGTGCGGTGTGACTGGATCCGAAAGGTAATGCTGTATTTACGCATAACTGAAGTGTTCTCCATTCGGCAAGTCCCAGTGTTTGCAGATGTGGGTGAAGGACTTTATGCCATCCATAGAAAATAGCTGTATCTGAGCGCCACCATCAGAACGCAAGGGGATTACCGTAGGCTGGGATGAAGAAGGGGGTATCGAGAATCCACTATAATGGGAGGTGGGAAGAGATAAGTTTGCCCGAGTATTTACCAAATTCCATTGTCTAAGAGAGTGTTGCAAGGAGGGGGCCTGAAATCTTGGGTTTCAAGGAGGGAGGGTCTAGGCAGTCAGCCTCTGAGAGGTAGGTACAGATAGGCTATTCGTGTTTGGCATGTAGCGAACCTGGTGGGGATATTTGGGCAACCAGATAAGAATATATAAGGGAAGGTACCGCTAAATCGCGCGCAAGAAGCATGCGATAAAGAGTCAAGGCTGGAAGTCTAGGTTTACGGTGGCCCCAAATAAATTGTAGCCATTTACGTTGTAAATTTTCAGAACATTATTTGGTACAAGGATGGGTTGTTTAGTACCCTGAAATAATAGAGTAGTTTAGGCAAATAGGTCATTTTATGTTGTATATTTTATAGAGCCAGGAGATGGAGAATGACCTCCATGAGGTGAGAAGGGTAGCTAAAGTCCTAAATAACGTGGGATAGTAGATCCTATACAGCGAGTCGAAAGACGAAGTCAGTCTGATACCCAGGTAGGGTAAAGAAGCGGACCAAGCTAAATTATAGTTGTCTGGTGTTTATGTGGGGATAGAGTAAGATTTAGGGCTTTAGATTTAGCTTCATTGATGACTAAATTCGAAATGGAGCCAAAGTCCACCAGAAGAGCAAAGGCATAAGGAAGTGTGGGGGGAGAAGAGCACATCAGGATGTCATCAGCGAACAGCAACAGTTTGTGGTGTGTCGCCGATGTTTGGAAACCATGTACGTTTGGGTTTCGCTCAGATAGCAGCTGCTAAAGGTTTAAGGGCCAAAACCAATAAAATGGAGGAAAGGGGGCACCCTTATGTTGTGCCTCACCGTATTGCAAAGGAGTTGGCAGTGTAACCCGTGTATCTCAGTGTAGCGGAAACCCGGGCCTACAGGGCAGAGATCAAAGAGAAAAAAACTTTTAAGTAATAAAAAAGTGTGTCCAATTGTGGAAGACAGAGAGGGGAGGAGGCAGGGCTAACACTGATCAGACCATAAAAATGCTGTGTGTTGTCAACTCACAAGGCATAACAGCTAAATGCATATCTGTTCTTGCAGGGTCTGTTAAAGGAAAAAAACACAAAGAAATATGCATGTATTGCAGAGATGTACTGTATATATATATATATATATATATATATATATATATATATATATATATATATATATATATATTTTACTTGATATGCATGTTAATGTATGTAGTATGATAGGAAATGGAGGCCAGATGCACCAAAGAGGATTTATTCAGTTTTCTTTTTTTATTTTTAATGAAAAACTGGAAATCTGAAGGTGCCCACAAGACATTTAGGCTGGTTCTGGCCTTCCCTATCAAGGCTCTACTTTTACATTGAATAATACCTGACCTTGTAACCTGGAACCACCAGCACCTTTTTGGCTATCTTACCAAGAGCTGTGATTACCACATTGTTTCCAGACTCATATTGATTCTTTCTGGTAGCTGAGAAAATTTTTATTTTATTAGGATACTGATTTGAATATTGCTATAGTTCACTTTGTTATTGCTTTAATTCAGTTTCTATTTTAGTGTATATTTCTAAACCTACCCGTGTATTAAAGAGACAACAGAAACACAAAACAATATTTCAACTGAAAAGGAAACCACTAGGTATCTATTGCTCACTGTTGAGAAACCGATGGTGGTATTATTTGTGTACAAGCTTGTGTCTGTAAAGGACTGCTGATTTTTCATTCTATACCATAACACTTAATTGGTAATATTTGCCAAAATGCAATTTCTGTTACACAGTTTCAAACTATTTCAACAGGCAACTGTCTTGCGAGTTCCCATAGTCCCTAGTACTAAGTTACCATACGTACAAGGTAACATATTCTTACAACATAATGTTGGTATAGCACAGTAGTTCTCAAACTTTTTTGGTCATAATTTCCTTTGGAAGCAGATGAGTTTTCATTCCCCCCTCACCCCCGTACACATTTATTAGAAGGGCTGGGCAGCAGACACAAAATGTCAGACTGTCTTATGTAGTCACTCTATGTAAGCTGTGAACAAAGCATCCTTATGCTATGTTCATAACAGATGGGAAAAACAAGTCTTAAAATCCTCCATGAACAATACGATGTTGGAGCTATGAAAGAGGAAAAAAATGCTATCTTAATTCTTAATACAGTACTCTGACTTGCAGAGTCTGTAACATCGTTTCTACCTTCTCTCTGATAGCATGTGAATGTAGCTTAGGATGTCAAAAGGGTTGGAGGGTTCATAACAACAAGAAATAAAAAGGTGTCTGTGGCCTTGTCACCTGGAAGCAAAGTTTTGAACTGCTCAGTTTTTTTATAGCCACAACACTGAAATACAAGATCCAATCCAACAATTCCAAAATGTGGACAGCAAAACGATGGTACAAAAGTAGCTGGATCATGCACTGTTATGAACTGCACACTGAAAAAAAATGTAATAAAGAGGTGGGTTACCATCTGAATAAATGATTTACCAGATTAAGACAGTCCCTCCAATAGCTTTGGCATCCACCACCACTGCATCCAGCATCACCACAAAACATAGTTTGGTAGGAATAATGGAGCACTGTCTTATTTAGTCATTGAAGTATACAGTGGGGAATATAATTATTTGATCCCTTGCAGATTTTGTAAGTTTGCCCACTTACAAAGAAATGAAGGGGCTATAATTTTTACCATAGGTGTAATTTAAATGATAGAGACAGAATATCAACCAAAAAAACACATGATACAGATGTTATAAATTGAGTTGTAGTTCAGTGAGTAAAATAAGTATTTGATCCCCTACCAACCAAAAATAATTCTGGCTCCCACAGACTGGCTACATGTGGTACACAGATTAGTCCTTAATTTCTTTCTTCCATTCTTCCATTCAAACCTCACCATCATGCTCAAGACCAAAGAGCTGTCAAAGGACCTCAGGGACAAGATTGTAGAGCTGCACAAGGCTGGAATGGACTACAAGACCATCAGCAAGAAGCTTGGTGAGAAGGAGACAACTGTTGGTCCGATTATTTGCAAATGGAAGAAATACAAAATAACCATAAATCACCCTTGGCCTGGAGCTCAATGCAAGATTTTGCCTCATGGGGTAAGAATGATCATGAGAAAAGTGAGGGATCAGCCCAGAACTACACAGGCAGGCAGTTGGGACCACAGTCACCAAACAAACCATTGGTAACACAATGCACTGCTATAGATTGAAATCCTGCAGTACCCGCTAGGTTCCCCTCCTCAAGAAGGCATATGTACAGGCCCATCTAAAGTTTGCCAATGAACATCTAAATGATTCAGAGAAGTATTAGGAGAAAGTAATATGGTCAGATGAGGTCAAAAATTAGCTTTTTGGCATTAACTTGACTCGCCGTGTTTGGAGGAATAAAATGCTGACTATGACCCTGAGAACACCACACCTACAGTCAAGCACAGAGGTGGAAACATTATTCTTTGGGGAGGTTTCTCTGCTAAAGGTACAGGCTGAATTTGCCACATTGAGGGGCCAATGGATAGGGCCAGGTATTGTAAAATCATGGATGAGAACCTTCTTCCCTCAGCCAGAACACTGAAGAAAGGTCATGGATGGGTCTTCCACCATGACAATGACCCAAAACATACTGTCAAGTTAACAAAGGAGTGGCTCCAGAAGAAGCACATTAAGGTCATCGAGTGGCCTAGCCAGTCTGCGGACCTTAATCCCATAGAAAATTTATGGAGGGAGGTGAAACTTCAAGTTGCCAAGCGACAGCCAAGAAACCTTAAGGATTTAGAGAAAATCTGTAAAGAAGCGTGGACCAAAATCGCTCCTGAGATGTGTGCAAACCTGGTAACAAACTACAAGAAACGTCTTACCTCTGTGCTTGCCAACATGAGTTTCTCCACCAAATACTAAGTCATGTTTTGCTTGGGGATCAAATACTTATTATACTCACTGAACTGCAACTCAATTTATATAATTTGTATCATGTGTTTTTTCTGGATTTTTGGTTGATATTCTGTCTCTATCATTTAAAATACACCTATGATGAAAATTGTAGACCCTTAATTTCTTTGTAAGTGGGCAAACTTACAAAATCTGCAGGGGATCAAATAATTATTTTCCCCAATGTATACCACTCTGATTAGTGCTCACTCCACTATCATAGGCACAGGAGGCTGGGGTAGCCATCACTGTACAGAGGGACAGTAATTATGTAGCACCAAGGGTGCTAGGGTATAGTAACAGTGAATGTCACATTCAGAGGCTTCATAAATATAGGGTATTATTTACTAAAGGCAAATCCACTTTGCACTAAGAGTGCACTGCAAGTGCATTTGAAAGTGTACTGAAAGTGCACTTGGAAGTGCAAGTCGATTTAGATCCGAGGGGGACGCGCAAGGACGCTTGCACATGATTGGATGATAAAATCAGCAGAGCTTCCCCTCATTTCAGATCTACCCCTCAGATTTACAGTGACTGCACTTCCAAATTCACTTTCATTGCACTTTCAAGTACACTTGCAGTGCAAAGTGGATTTGTCTTTAGTAAATAACCCCCATAGTGTCATTAGCCCCAGGCTGAACCAGAAGGGTGTCAACCCTACACATCCACTTCCTGTACTGAAGGGGTCTCCTCCAAAGGGGGGTATGCTCCACAATCTGAGAATCACTGGTATACCATAACACTTTCGCACTGCTTAAAGATAAATCCCAGGTATGGAAAATTTCACATTCTTACATCCAGCTTGGAACAATGCAAACATGCAAAACATGTAAAACTTGTGGGCTGTCCATGGAAGCAGAAAATCACTGTAGTCAGCACTGCTACTACAGTGATTGCTGCTAGCTTCCAGGTCCCATGCCAGGTGGCTGCACTGCTGTTCACTGAACACAGGAGATCACCAGCTTGGCATGGGCCCATTCAGAGAACACTTTACATATTCTTAATGAATGCAAAGAGTTCGCTGACTGTACAAGGTGGGGACTGCGATGTCACTATCCCTCTCTGCTCTGTCCAATCAAAGAATGCTTTTCATTCATTGAAAAAATGTAGAGTGTTCCTAGAGTGTTATTCACAATGCAGTAGGGCAGGCACTCGGCATGGGACCTGGAAGCTAGTAGAGATCACTGTAATGCCCTGTACACACGGTCGGACTTTGTTCGGACATTCCGACAACAAAATCCTAGGATTTTTTCCGACGGATGTTGGCTCAAACTTGTCTTGCATACACACGGTCACACAAAGTTGTCGGAAAATCTGATCGTTCTAAACGCGGTGACGTAAAACACGTACGTCGGGACTATAAACGGGGCAGTGGCCAATAGCTTTCATCTCTTTATTTATTCTGAGCATGCGTGGCACTTTGTCCGTCGGATTTGTGTACACACGATCGGAATTTCTGACAACTGATTTTGTTGTCGGAAAATTTTATATCCTGCTCTTAAACTTTGTGTGTCGGAAAATCCGATGGAAAAAGTCCAATGGAGCCCACACACAGTCGGAATTTCCGACAACACGCTCCGATCGGACATTTTCCATCGGAAAATCCGACCGTGTGTACGGGGCATTAGAGTGGTGCCTAGTAGAGTAATTTCCAATTTCCACGGGAATCCCACAGGTATGGTGCATACATACTTAAATTGGTCAAAGCTGGACCAATGTAACTATGGAAACATTGCCATACCTAGAATTCATCTTTAACTTTATTGAGCTGTACTCCAGGAAATTATGACACCAAATAAACACTGGCACTGTTGTCCCCGTTGTTTGGGGTATTAAATGTCCAATACATCTTTACCTGAAAAGGAAGTTGGTTAAATATGCTTGCACCTGAAATGGCTGGTATGTTATTCACTAATGCAAGTGACTAATTTCTTTGTCTATATCACTACTCACTTCACCCTCATTCTATGACAACATGCAGTACCTAATATCTGGACATACCCTCTTTAGAAGGTGTGTTGCTTAATTTTTTTTGCCCCTGTGCTCTCAGAGTGCTATCTTGCTTTGATGGTCATGGCTGGTAATTTTCTCCCCAAGCAATCAAAGACCCATTTTAAATGAGCTTAGTGACTTATAGGTCCTTGATCATTTAGGGCAGGGACATGCAATTAGCGGACCTCCAGCTGTTGCAGAACTACAAGTCCCATGAGGCATAGCAAGACTCTGACAGCCACAAGCATGACACCCAGAGGCAGAGGCATGATGGGACTTGTAGTTTTGCAACAGCTGGAGGTCCGCTAATTGCATATCCCTGATTTAGGGATCTAAGAATCTGCTCTCATTGCCAGAACAATGCAATTCTAGGAATGTTTCTGCCAACAAGACATTGGATGGAAGAACACAAAATGCAAGGGGCTTGTTCTGGAGACTGTGCAGATGCAGTTATGCAAAAGAGTCACATATATAGTGTGAGCATGGATAGTTGATCCTGTCAGTCACACAAAATCATTACACAACATTGGATACCGACTATTTCTGCTATCGTGCACCTGTTAGGTCAACATCAAGTAAAAAGCTTAAAGGAAATATACTGAGAGAAATATTGAGGTAGCCATTGCTGGCCTTGATCTATAAATTCCTGGGAGAGTGGAAAAATGGCACTGGAACCCTGAATTTTCTTATTACCATCCAATAGTATGGAGGTAGTGTTAGTATATGGAGTCTGTTTGCTGGCGACTTCTACAGTACACACCAAAGGATTTCCATCGTTACCTTGGGTTGTGGTAGGGATGAGCAAATCTAGAACCAAAGTGTAACACTGTGAAATTAAAGTCAAAATAAAAATTTGTTTCAGTGTAAGAATCAAATGAAAGAATGTATACAGAACAATTCAATTTTGGGAGCTACAGTCTTGTCCCCTTCATCAGCGCTAAATACAACATTTCTTCATAGTTCTTTGTGTTGTTTTTAGCCCTTATGAAGGGGGCAAAAATACATCCCCAATATAGTGTTGGCTTTGTGAATAGTCTTTCATATGACTTTTACATTAGAATAAACGTAGGATATTGATATCATCATGTCGCACTTAACTTTTAGATTTACTGTTCCTCTAAAAATTGTCTGGCTGTACCTGGCTTCAGTACCTTCTGAGACAGAATAGTCAGACCAGGAAAGTCAGACCCAAGTCAGACCTTATCTGTACACATTTTCCAAGTCAGAAAGTATTAAAGGCATTGAATCATTATGGCACCCAGCAACCTAGCATTTTCAGCAATGGCAGCCTCCATGCTCTGTCAGTGCACTTTTCCTTTAGGTCATATGTCAGCAGTTTACAACACTTGGGTATTGACATCTTGCACAGTCCAGGACTGGAATAGCTATTTTAAATACAAAGGTATAATACTTTTATGTGCCCAGCAATTACAGAACACTGTCATCTAAAAGACTTTTCATAAAGTTTTCCTCCCAATCACTGTTGTCCGCAGCAACCTGCCTAAATAAAGCTTGTATTGTGTGTTTCCTCTTCGTATGCCTGCGGAGGGTGTTTTTTTCTGTGAAGCGCACATAGCAGATATCACATTGATAGGGCTTTTCCCCAGTGTGCACCCTTTGGTGTCTTTGTAGTTCACCCGATTCACGGAACCCTTTGCGGCAGATGTTACATAAGAAAGGTCTTGCTCCAGTGTGAATATGCTTGTGCCGTTGCAGGTGAGAAGAGCGTTTAAAGCTTTTTCCACAAACTTTGCATTCAAAAGGTTTGCATTCTGTATGGGTAATACTATGGCGTTCCAGATCGGACACGTACAAGAATGACCTGAAGCAGACAGGGCAGTAATGAAGTCTTCTGGGATCCTCTGATGATAGATCATCTAGGTCATCACCATTTTGTAGTGATGAGATTATATCATCTTTGAAAACAGTGTAAGGAATCCCTTGATCATCTATCAACAGGAACTTGCTTTTCTCTGTACAAGATTCATCTTCACTCCCTTGAGGCTGGCATCTGAGGCCTTTGGATTTGGGAACATATTGTGAAAAGCAATTGTTGACCTTGTCACCTTCTTGCTCCTCTTCAATAGTGTCTGACATGTTCACCATGCCTGATAGATCATTATTGAGAGGTTCTAAACCAGAGCTTATCTCAGGAGAGCAAGGATCCTCAATTCTGGAATCTAGAGAGACAGGGCTAGACTGTACCCCTTCAGCTACTGTTGATACTGAGTTTGAACAATGTAAAGGTTGTGGAACCTCATTGACAATTTCACAATCATAATCTCTTACTGCCTCAGGGGCATTCTCTATTGCATTCCAAGGAGTTCTGAATAATGAATGTGAAATTGGTACTGTAGCTACTTTTATTAGCTCTGTTCCAGCCGTTATCCATTGGGAGGTTACATCTTCAGCTATTTCTTTGCTTATCCATTGGGATGTTACATCTTCAGCTATATCTTTGCGATGGGTATTATCAAAGTGATTGTATGGAATGTGAAATCTGTCTTCAAATCTAACATCTGAGCTGGCAGAAGGCAAATGTTGCAGAAAGCAACGAGCGTGAGCTTCATTACTAACACATGCTTGTAGATTACTACCATACTGATATGTCGGTAGAGGTACTGGCTTTACATGTGAGATATAGGGTGCTCTACTGACAGGTTGAAGGGCATGAGTCCAGGCCCGGTTCCATGTCATATGATGGCTTAATGGGTTTGGTAGGTTAGTCCAATCCTTAGGACACAGCTGATTAACCTTCCAAGGCTGATGAAATTGCTTGTTATAGTTCGTAGACTCCATAATTAGGTATTTTTCATACACAATCCATTAGTCTTTACTTACTGGTCTATAACTGTAAATAAAAAGGAAAACATCATTTCATTTGTATACTGCAAATAACTACAAGTAAACCTGTTCCAAAGCTGTGCAATTCTTACTTAGCATAATTAAGCATATGGAAAACAAAAAATTTAAGCAAATATTAACTTCGGTAAAAAAGTAAAAACTATGTGAAAAAGATCAGCCGATCTAGAGATACAGGCAACTGAATTTTTTATATGCAAATCTTCTCTGGTAAAAATTGTCTTTAGACACACTCACTTTCACCTCCCAAGCCTCCTTGGTAGTCAGCGAGGCTGCCGATCACTTCAAAGGCGATTAAAAGGGTTAGGAGGAGGAAAAGACAGCACCAATCATAACAGGATAGGTCAAGCTCTACATTTAACTTTAGCTGTTTATATGTCTTAATCTGTTTGTTGTTCTGACATGCAGTTTTTACTGAATGCTGTTTGTGATTACAGATTTTTTATCTCATGCTTGGTTGGAAATGCCCAGTTTTGTAACAGGTTTGGGTTAAAGCCGAACTGTAGCCATTTTCAACACAATATAGAATAAAGCACAAGGAGCTTTTTTAATGTTGTCCTTGTGTTGTTTACCTTTTGTTGGCTTAAATTTCTGTTCAAGAATTATCTCCTTCCAAGTTGTGTGGTTACAGAGTGGTAATTAAGGCGCTGGATGGGATAGAGTTTCAGGAGAATATGCTCCATTCACTCAGTAACACCAAATACATGATCTGTAAATGTAATGTTGTTATGTTCAATGAAGACATGTCAGTGGCTGCACTGTTATATCCAACTGGGGCGTCAACCGACAAAGTGATAGATATTCCCTGCTACTCTGCATGGCTGTCAATAGGAAACAAATCAAGTGATTTCAAATAAAAATTCACAAACAATATATACAAATATTTCTAAACATAATTTGGTAGCAGAAACATAAATATATTCCACTGGGGTGGCTACAGCTCTACTTTATAGCACAGCTATCAATTGACAACATACAGCAAATTAATTTGTAAATTGAATGAAAAGGCAAGCACATTTTTCCATTGCCTGACTCTGCATTCTAATTTGTCCACTCTGCAGAGAATTCAATAATTCATGATTTATGATTGCCCAGATTCCTTATAACTTCATGAATCAAAAGGCAGGTCAATTAAATGAAAGTTAAATATACTTTCCACATTTTAAAAACATTAGTTTTGTTAAAAAAAAGTAGTCAGGAAAACATGAAATATTGCATAATAATAAAAATACAGTAAATACTAAACCTGCGCTTCTACCTTACCCAAACAATGTGAATTTTTTATTATAAACAGCTGCATAAGTTAAATATGGCATGTGTAACTAAATGTGTCAAAATTCAAACAGCACTACAAGTGTCCCTTACTTATATTATATTATTAAATCAATTGTGCAACAAATCATTTAGGGATATAAATAGATCCATATGTAACAGTAATGTAATACAAAGGTAAAAAAAAAAAAAAACAAGATTAAGAAGGCATCTTATGTGAATGGTCAATTATAGTCCCATTAACCCCTTTTAGGTGGATCCCACAGTTCTTTAAAACCCCACCAGTAATCTCACTAACTGAAAGTGAGAACATATTGACATTCCATGCATCCATTCAACGTGTTTCATCCCATAAAAACTTTTTCAAGAGCGGCAACTCAAGGGATGGATTGAGATCTGTGAAGGCTTAAAGGGGTTGTAAACCTTTTGTTTTTCACCTTAATGCATTCTATGCATTAAGTTGAAAAAACACCTGGCAGTGACCGGCCCCCCAGCCCCCCCCGTTTTACTTACCTGAGCCCTGGAACTTGACCCGGTGGGGACATGCTGTCTTTCTGCCCGGGGGTACTCAGTGTCAGAAACCATGAATCAGACTGAGACAGAAGTACAGTTAAATCATACTTGTTTAATAATATAAAAAAAAGGTAAACAGAGTAAACGTAGTCAAAACATAGTCAGAGATAGTCAGACAAGCCAAACGTCAGGGAGCAGGAGATGAGCGTAGTAAAACAGCAAGCAGGATGTGGAGCCAGAAGGGATGTCAGCCAAGCAAGTCTTTAATAGGAATGCAGGAGATAGTCTCTGTGATGTTGACCAAGGCGAAGGCAGAGATCCTCTGGGCTGGATGGCTTAAGTAGGCAGGACTGACGAGCAGGATATCATCAACAGCTGAGTAACTGTGGAGAGATGGGATCTGGCAATTAGGTGACAGCTGAGCGGCCAGCTCAGATAAGGAAGGGCAGAGCCCAGCCCTGACAGTACCTCCTCCTCAATGACCCCTCCCCCTCGGAGGACCACCAGGCTTGAGGGGAAATGTCTATGGAAATCACAGAGTAGGACAGGGGCATGTACGTCCGAGAATGAGACCCAAGAGCGTTCTTCTGGACTGTACCCTTTCCAATGCACCAGGTACTGTATGCGCCCATGGAACCTACGGAAGTCAACAATGGACTGTACTTCATACTCTTCATGGCTCTCAACCTGTACAGGGTGAGGACGTGGCACCGAGGTGGTAAAGCGGTTACAGACCAAAGGTTTTAATAAGGAGACAAATACATTCGAAATACCCATATTAGAAGGCAGGTCTAATGCGTAAGTCACTGGGTAATCCTGCGAAGAATACGGAAAGGCCCAATAAACCGAGGTGCGAACTTCAGTGAGGGGACACAAACTCGGAGGTTTTAAGATGACAGCCAGACTCTGTCCCCAACCTAGTTTGAAGGCGCAGGCAGGAGTCTGCGGTCATTATGGAGTCTGTACCTATCATTAGCATGTCGCAAAGCCTCCTGGACTTGCAGAACAAATGAGTCAGGCAATATGAAAGGTAGGAGACCATAATTCGCCATAAACGGGGACAATCGGGAAGCAGAATTCAAGGCACTGTGAGCAAACTCTGCCCACGGTAATAGGTCTGATCAGTTGTTATGATGGTCAGAAATATAGCAACGTAGGAATTGCTCCAAGGACTGATTGGCTCGTTCTGTGGCTCCATTAGACTGCGGGTGATAAGCAGAGGAGAAAGCAAGCTGAATTCCCAACTGTGCACAAAAGGCTCGCCAGAACCCGGACACAAACTGACTACCCCTGTCCGAGACAATCACCTTGGGTAACCCATGTAAGCGAAAGATCTCCCAAGCAAAAATGGAAGCCAGTTCCTTAGAATTGGGCAACTTCTTAAGTGGAATACAATGACACATTTTTGAGAACCATTCAACCACCATAAGGATAACTGTGTTGCCCTGGGAGTTGGGTAACTCCACAATGAAATCCAAAGACAGGTGGGTCCAGGGCCTCTTTCTATTAGGTATGGGTTGTAGGAAGCCCACTGGAAGATGTCGTTGAGTCTTACTCTGAGCACAGACGGAACAGGCAGCTACGAAGGCGGTTACAACAGCACGTAAACTAGGACACAAGAATTGTTGGGAAATGGCCCAAAAGAGTTGATTCTTCCCAGGGTGGCCAGCAGCCTTAGGAGAATGGTAAGTCTGGAGCATGGCAGTAGGGAGACTCTCTGGAACAAAGCAGCGGTCACAAGGTTTCTCAGGAGGAGCATGGACCTGAGCAGCAAGAATTTTGTCACCCAAAGGAGAAGTGAGACTGGTGCAAACCGTAGCCAGAATACAATCAGGAGGAATCACAGGAACCGGAACCAACTCCATTTTGGAAGTGGAGGAAAATTGTCGTAACAAAGCGTCAGCCCTTACATTCTTAGTACCGGGTAAGAATGAGACAATGTAAATGAAACTTGACAAGAAAAGAGCCCATCGCGGCCTTCTGGGAGAGAAGCATTTAGCCTCAGACAAGAATGTGAGATTCTAACGGTCAGTAAGAATGAGAACCGGCACAGGGTTCCTTTGAGGAGATGTCTCCATTCTTTCAGGGCTAAAATGATCGCCAGCAGCTCTCTGTCACCAATCTCGTAATTGCACTCTGCAGGTGACAATTTCTTGGAAAAGTAGCCACAAGGATGCATAGCGCTCTCAGAGATAGGACGCTGAGACAGAAGGGCGCCAACACCAGTCTCAGAAGCATCAACCTCAAGGATAAAAGGTAACATGCGATCAGGATGTGCCAACACAGGAGCAGAAACAAAGGCAGCCTTGAGACTCTCAAAGGCCTTAACGGACTCTGGAGAGCAACTCTGTGGGTTACTGTCCTTTCTGGTCATATTAGTCAGGGGCTTGACCAGAGACGAGAAGTTACAAATAAACTTCCAATAATAGTTGGCAAAGCCCAGGAAATGCTGCAGAGGACGTAAGCCCACGGGTCGGGGCTACTGTAGGACTGCTGAAAGTTTCTCTGGGTCAATCGAAAAACCAGCAGTGGAAATGACATAACCCAGGAATTTAACCTGTTCACAATGGAACTTGCACTTCTCCAGTTTACAATAGAGATTGTTCTTAGTTTCTGAAGCACATGACAGACATCTGTGTGGTGGCTCTCCAGGGACTTGGAAAATATGAGGATATCATCGAGATAAACAATCACACATAACTGCAACAAATCGGAGGAGATCATTAATAAATTCCTGGTAAACTGCCGAGGCGTTACAAAAGGCCAAAAGGCATTACGAGGTACTCATAATGGCCTGTTCTGGTACTAAACTCAAGTTTTCCACCCGTCACCCTCCTTAAAGTGGATGTAAACCCGAAAAAAACATTTTTGTTTGATATCATACTGTAGAGTATAAGATTTCCTATCATTTGAGCCCAGTCTTGCCACACAGAGTTAATCCATCTCTGAGCAATCCTCTTTTATTGTTCAGTGAGAGAAATCTTGACAAACTGACAAAAACTTTGTCAAATACTCCCCCTTGCTGTGAGTGACAGCCTAAGACACATGCATTTTTTTTTAATTCCCACTCCCACTCCTTTCTTCAGCAGCTCTGCAAGGATTGGCTGTTCCACACCTCAGCATGATTTGGCATGCTGAAGTCATGTGGTTACTTTCCTGTCTTTTCACTGGATGTTAGAGATCATAGCAGAAGTTCAGTTAGAAATATACAGGAGAAAATGCATATTGACAAGGGGAGTGTAGACATGGGCGGGTAGTCTACTGACATCACGACTCCACCCACCGAGCTCCAGACAACAGACCCACCCACAGAATCTGCAGTTTTTCAGCTCTCATAACAGACAGAGGGGAGACATTTGACAGGTAAAGATACATGCAGGAGGCATGTATATCCTTATAGATAACCCCTATGGCAGTAGTTTAGAAAGGATGACATTGGGTTTACATCCAATTTAATCCTCACAAGATTGTATGCCCCTCTCAAATCAAGCTTTGTGAAAACCGTTACTCCCTTGAGGCAGTCAAATAACTCTGTAATCAACGGATTCGGATAGGCATTCTTAGTCATGAAACTATTGAGGCCCCTATAATCAATACAAGGTCTCAGTTCACCACTCTTCTTCACAAAGAAGAAATCAGCACCAGCAGGAGACAAGGATTTGTGGATGAAATCTCGAGAAAGTGCATCTGCAACATACTCCGCCATGGCCTTATCCTCCAAGACTGACAAAGGGTAAACCCGGCCACAAGTGGGTATGGAACCAGGTTGAAGGTCAATTGCGCAATCATACGCCCGGTGTGGAGGCAAACTATCGGCTTGACCTTTGTCAAAGATATCGCTAAAATCTTAAAAAAGAAAACTGCGCTATTATCTAAAAAGGACCAAGCTACAACTCAAGGCGTTATACGACGCCAAAACAGAAATAAAACAAGTTAAATCTGCGCTAAGGATTGATCTTAAAAAAAACAATCTTTTGGAATTGGGCCAATGCAATTTACCAATAGCAAATAGTAAGTGCAACATAAAAATAAAAAGGCAGATGAAATTCAATACAAATACCGTGTAAATGTGAGCACAAAAATTATATATAAAAAAATGTAAAAATATTATATTTCAAACATTAAAAATGCAAAAACACTGAGTGTATATATGGATGGGTTGGTGAAACCCAATCTCAAAGAAATACAGTGATGGCAAAAGGTATAGCGAGAAAGTGATTAATAAAAAACACTAGTGACAAAATTTAATAATAGACAAGTGAATCTTGATTGGCAAAAAGAACAAAAAAGTGAGTCCATATAGCATGTGATATCTGATGTAAAAAAACAAATAAAGAAAAAAGATCCAAAATAAGTCCATACACAATATGTGAAAAACTTGATCACGGCGAAAAAATCCAAAACACCACAGAAACCGTGCAGAGAGTAATAAAGATGCCTCCACCTACAGACACACTGCCGCTTACCAGAATGAAATGGTCCCTTATGACAGGGGACCCAGAAGTGGCTAATAACTCAGCCTGGGGTCTCAATGGCAGGCACAAAACTCCTCAATCCCAGCAACGATAATCATCGTCTCAATGCAGCCAGATGGTTGAATCCTCAATGTGGAGTCCCTCTAAAGAGTGGGCTGCCGTGCCCACACCAACGTGGCATGAAGAGCCACAGTTGGCCTTACAAAGCAATTTCCACATGTAGCTCTCTCTCTGGTAGTTTTCCTGAGTCGCAGGCCAGTTGCAAAAATTGCAGTACTCCTCCGGCAGGGAGGAGTAAAGAGGTGCACAGGACCTTGGCCACCTTCTGAAAGCATGTCTTACTGCATTGTGGCGACCAGGAGAGAACCTAGGCATGGAGCCAATCAAAAGAGGGGTTGTGCCTCTGTAACCAAGGATAACCAATAATCAGCGGAAACTTAGGTGAGGAAATAACTTGGAATTGGATTATTTTCATGGTGAAGCGCCCCTACGGCCTTGGACAATGGGACAGTCTCATGAGTCACATGGGCAGGCTGTAGAGGTCTTCCGTCAAGAGCCTAAATGGCAAGTGGAGTGTCACGCAGCTGCAGCGGAATTGAATGCTTCAATGCAAAGGCAGCATCAATAAACAGGCCTGCAGCCCCAGAGTTGATTAGAGCCTGTATCTCAGTGGATGACATAGCCCAAGAAAGGGTGACCGAAATCAGGAGCTTATCCTTCTGGATAACTGGGGACGAAACAACCCCACCTAAGGTCTGTCCATGACAGGACCTCAAGGTTCAGGCGTCCCCTGGACGGGTAGGACAAGACTTCAAAAAGTGACCTGCCTGGCCACAATAAAGGCACAATCTCTCCCTCCTCCTAAAGGTTCTCTCATCTGCAGAGAGACGCGTGAAATCCAAGTGCATGGGTTCACCTTTACTGACCGACTCAGTACCAGTAGGCATAGGAGGTGAGGGAGGCACGGGTGGGACTGCAAAGCTTGGAGACAAATGTACAGGAGGTTTCCGCAAGCGCTCCTTAAAAGAGAGTCTTTCTCTGAGTCTGGAGTCAATGAGGATGGCAAACGTGATCAACTTTTCCAGCTCAGTGGGTATATCTCAAGCTGCTATCTCATCTTTGATGGTATCCGAGAGACCATGAGAAAAAGCAGCCACACACTTCATAGATCACAAAGGGATCAAGCAACAGGCCTATTTTCGAGAGACATTACAGATGCCACAGACGGAATCTTTCCGTCTATATCAAATCACTCACTTCATCAAATCCCTAGCTACTGATCTGATAGATATAACTACTAGGACCTTGTTTGAGAATAAATGCTTACGCAGAACGGAGTCACGGGGAGGGATCTCTGAGCTCTATGCCCTCTTCAATACCCAACAGACCAAACTTTCATACCAAATAGCATGGGAATCTGATCTAGGAGAGACTATAGAGGAGGAGATATGGGGGAAATGGTCGACCATGGTGCATAAGGGAATACTTAATACTTCCCTGGTGGAGGGAAACTACAAGGTGTTGTCCAGGTGGTACCTTGTCCCGGCGAGGCTGGCGAGGATGTACCCCGGAACTTCACCCCTTTGCTTTAGGGGATGCGGGCAGGAGGGTACCATGTTACATGTTTGGTGGTCCTGTCCCAAGATCCAGCGCTTCTGGATCAGAGTATTCACCTTGGCCTACTCAGTGACAGGACAAAATCTACCTAAAAATCCCAAGACGGCGCTATTTGCAGACTTGCCGGATGGGACCCCTAGATATCTCCGAACTCTCATCTTCTTTATTTTTTCAGCAGCTAAAATCACAATAGCACGAGCATGGAAAACTCCAGTGGTCAACCTTGCACTGGTAAAGAATAAAATATCTTGGATCATGGTCAACGAAAAATTGGCCAGTATCCTTAAAGACAGACAGGCCAGATTTGACAGGGTGTGGTCCCCCTGGATCAAATACCTCCAAGCCCCATAGTCTCTAGAAATGTATGGTGGGGGACCCAGGCCGAGGGAAACGGCTTCTTCTTTGGATTCTGGACCTTTATCTTTTTTTCTCTTTCTCTCCTTTCCATTCTCCTCCTTCATCTTAACCTTACTTTATATCACTTCTCTTCTCCCCTCCCTTTCTTCTTTTTTTATGTTTAAAAAACTCTACTTATGGATACATGTGGAGAGTTATGAAGCCTCTCTTGGCCCCGAGGGAGGAACAAGGTAAACTCATTTTAAAGGCCTAACCTCCTTTGACGTCAAGGGCTCTGATACTGAGATGTACTAAAGGTACTACAACTTGATTTAATATTACCAAGAAGTTAAGAGTACTCCACTTACGGGGCAAATTTATCTTCTTTATCCCCCCCCTCTTTTTTTTTCCTTCGTGTTCTGTACAACACTTTTGTGTCATTTAACAGAAAACATGTTTGCTGACTGATTGTTCATGCCATTTTGTATAATTTGCAAAACCTTTAATAAAGAAAATTGAAAAGAAAAAGCAGCCACGAGGGCCTCATTGTTCCACACAACCTCTGCTGCCAGAGTATGAAATTCAATGGCGTAGTCGGCAACAGTTCTTGTACTCTGTTTGATGACATGAGGCACTTGGCAGGAGAAGCGGAGCGTGCAGGAACGTCACATACCCTTTTAAAACTAAGCCACAAACTCAGGGTAGCTCAAGACAACAGTTTTTTGCGCCTCCCATAGAGGGTTTGCCCAGGCCAAGGCTTTCTCAGAAAGCAAAGATATCACGAAACCTACTTTGCTTCTGTCCGTGGGAAATGCAAATCCAATGACGCGGGCGCCGGGGTGCGGGGCCGAGTCATACATTCGGCGGCTATGGATGCCGAATGCAGGACTCGGGAGCGCGCCCGCAAGGTAACCCCCTCGGGATAGCGCTTCGCCTAGGGGGTTATCTGATGTGGGGAGGAGCCACGAGAACCGCCGGGGGACCCCAGAAGACGGTGTTCGGGGCCACCCTGTGCAAAACGAGCTGCACGGTGGAGGTAAGTATATGTTTGTTATTTAAAAAAAAAAAAAAAAAGAACCCTTACAATCACTTTAAGCAGAAGGCTTTGCCTGGCTTGCTCATTTGTGGATTCACAACAGGATATGTGAATTTAACCTTTGTTTATTAAGGGTCCAGTGAGATTCCTTAAAGTAGAACTATAGGCAAAACTTTTTTTTTTCCATTTTGGATAGAGTAAGGGAGGGTTATAACAGATTTTTTTTTCTTTTGTCAGATTTTTTATTTTTTTGCCATCTGTGTCCTATTGCAGATATTTCCCTTCAATTCCTGTCCCATAGCCAAACAGGAAGTGAGAGGAAATCCCTGCAAATTCAGGGAATTCCTTGGGGACCCCCAAGTCACCAGAACTAGTGTCCCCATTGGAATATTTCCACTCTATGACTTTTCTGGGGACAGCTCAAAATTTGGGATTTTCTTTTACTTTCACTTTCATGAGAAGTTTGAATATCCTAAAAGATGAAGAAAACTCCTCTGTTTTGTTTGTACCTATGGGTAAGCCTATAAAAAGGCTTACCTATGGGTATTGTAAATATCTCCTAAACTTGCATCATTTAGGAGATATTTACTGTATATATATTTTTACTGTATACTGCTCAGATTATGTCATTGGCTCATGCACTCTAAAGAAACGGCCGCCCGTGCCGTTCCTTCAGGGCCTGTGCCGGGACCGGCGGCTACCACGCACATGTGCGGGAGTGACGTCATCGCAGCTTTGGCCTATCACAGCACCAGAGACTGCAAACCCGGAAGAAAGACCGGGGAAGATGTGGGCTGTGTCAGCGGTGTGCGGGCACCGCTGCAAGGCTTCGTTCTAAGGTAAGTGTTTCATAATGAGCTAGTATGCGATATTCACAGGGAGGTCTATTGGAAAGTCTATTGGATGGAAGATTAGTTACAATTGGAATTCTGTGCCCAAAGAGATACATCTAATTGGGACTATAATTGACTATTCATATGTTTATTTTTGCTACATTTGTATTATTGTTACTTATGAATGTGTTTATATCCTTAATTGATTTGTTACACATTTCACATATCGAGTATGTGTAGAGACACTTGCAGCATTTTTTGAATTTTGACACATTATGTTGCATATCAAAATTTTGTATTCTTCTATTGAGCCAGAGGTTTAACCACTTCAGCCCCGGAAGGATTTGCCCCCTTCCTAACCAGAGCACTTTTTACAATTTGGCACTGCGCTGCTTTAACTGGTAATTGCACGGTCATGCAATGCTGTACCAAAACAAAATTTTCATCCTTTTTCCCCACAAATAGAGCTTTATTTTGGTGTTATTTGATCACCTCTGCAGTTTTATTTTTTGCACTATAAACAAAAGAAGACCGGAAATTTTGAAAAAAATTATATTTTCTATTTTGTGATTTAAAAAAATACAATAAACTAAATTTTAGTCACACATTTAGGCCAAATTCAGCATTCAGCCACATGTCTTGGGTAAAAAAAAATTCAATAAGCGTATATTTATTGGTTTGCGCAAAAGTTATAGCGTCTACAAACTAGGGTACATTTTCTGGAATTTACGCAACTTTTAGTTTATGACTGCCTATCTCATTTCTTGAGGTGCTATAATGGCAGGGCAGTACAACCCCCCCTCCTTCCAAAATGACCTCATTTTGGCAAGTAGACACCCCAATGAATTTGCTGAGAGGCATGTTAAGCACAATGAATATTTTATTTTTTTTGTCACAAGCGATTGAAAAATGACAACAAAATAAAAAAAATTTACACAAAGTTGTCACTGAAATTATATATTGCTCAAATATGCCATGGGCATATGTGAATTTACACCCCAAAATACATTCTACTGCTTCTCCTGAGTACGGGGATACAACATGTGTGGGTCTTTTTGGGAGCCTAGCCATGTACAGGACCCCGAAAACCAAGCACTGCCTTCAGGCTTTCTAAGGACGTAAAATGGTGATTTCACTCCTCACTACCTATCACAGTTTCGGAGGCCATGAAATGTCAAGATAGCACAACCCCCCCCCCCCAAATGACCCAATTTTGGAAAGTAGACACCTCAAGGTATTTGCTGAGAGGCATGTTGAGTCCATGGAATATTTTATATGTTGCCACAAGTTACGGGAAAATGACAAAAACATTTATTTTTTTCACAAAGTTGTCACAAAATGATATATTGCTCAAACATGCCATGGACATATGTGACATGACACCCCAAAATACATTCTGATGCTTCTCCTGAGTACAGGGATACCACATGTGTGAGACTTTTTGGAAGCCTAGCCGTGTTCAGGACCCCGAAAACCATTCACCGCCTTCAGGCTTTCTAAGGGCGTAAAATGGTGATTTCACTCCTCACTACCTATCACAGTTTCGGAGGCCATGAAATGCCAAGATAGCACAACCCCCCCCCCCAAATGACCCCATTTTGGAAAATAAACACCCCAAGCTATTTGCTGAGAGGCATGTTGAGTATTTTGCAGATCTCACTTTTTGTCACAAAGTTTTGAAAATTGAAAAAAGAAAAAAAAAATTCCTTCTCTTTCTTCATTTTCAAAAACAAATGAGAGCTGCAAAATACTCACCATGCCTCTTAGCAAATACATTGGGGTGTCTAGTTTCCAAAATTGGGGTAATTTGGGGGGGGGGGTTTGTGCTATTTTGACATTTCAGGGCCTCTGAAACTGTGATAGGTAGTGAGGAGTAAAATCACCATTTTACGCCCTTAGAAATTCTGAAGGCGGTGATTGGTTTTCGGGGTCCTGTACGCGGCTAGGATCCCAAAAAGTCCCACACATGTGGTATCCCCATACTCAGGAGAAGCAGCAGAATGTATTTTGGGGTGCAATTCCACATATACCCATGTCATGTGTGAGCAATATATCATTTTGTGACAACTTTGTGAAAAAAATAAAATAATATTCCCGAAACTTGTGGCAAAATATAAAATATTCCATGGACTCAACATGCCTCTCAGCAAATAGCTTAGGGTGTCTACCTTCCAAAATGGGGTCATTTGGGGGGGGGGGGTTGAACTGTTCTAGTATTTTATGCACAACATTAGAAGCTTATGCCACACATCACCCACTCTTCTAACCGCTTGAAGACAAAGCCCTTCCTGACACTCTTTGTTTACATGAAAAAAATATTTTTTTGCTAGAAAATTACTTTGAACCCCCAAACATTATATTTTTTTTAAAGCAAAGGCCCTACAGATTAAAATGGTGGGTGTTGCAATTTTTTTTCACACAGTATTTGCGCAGCGATTTTTCAAACGCAATTTTTTTTGAATTTTTATGCACTAAAACACACTATATTGCCCAAATGACAGTAAAATATAAAAGCTGATCTTATGCTGAGTACATAGATACCAAACACGACATGCTTTACAATTGCGCAAAACCGTGCAGCCGCAACAAACTACATACATTTTTAAAATCCTTTAAAAGCCTTTACAGGTTACCACTTTAGATTTACAGAGGAGGTCTACTGCTAAAATTACTGCCCTCGATCTGGCATTCACGGTGATACTTCACATGCATGGTGCAATTGCTGTTTAAATATGACAGGAGACCGACGCTTGCGTTCGTCTTTGCGCACGAGCATGGGGGGGACAGGGGTGCATTTTTTTTTAATTAATATTATTATTTATTTTGCCTTTTTATTTTATTTTTACACTGTTCCTTTCTTTTTTTATTATAATTTTTATTGTTATCACAAGGAATGTAAATATCCATAGTACGTTGCTGGTCCTTGTTGGGCATATATTGTAATGTTCTTTTTTTTCATGCAGCCTGTGTGCTGAACGAAAAAAGAGATTGATTGGTGGGTATGCCCACCATTAGAATACCGCCCTGCATCCACCCACTTCTAATGATGGGCATACATGCACCGTTTTTTTTTAGCTGTGGTGGTAAAATCACCTCCTACAGCGCTGGAGTCGCTGGTTTACGTATCGTGAGAGCAAACGCTGTTGCTGTCAAGATAAATAAATCAGTGCTGCAGCTGAATGGCGTACCTGAAAAGCAAACAATGGTAACAATAAAACATTAACCCAATAAAACAACTTTTTTTTATTGCAATCTGTGCCAAAAAAAGTAAAATATATGCCGAAGCATGGACACAATCCGCCCCTAATGTTAGGGGTAAAACGCCCCTCCACCCCTGCCCCCATGCTTCGGCATATATGCTCTTTTTTTTCAACTGTGGTGATGAAATCACCTCCTACAGCGCTGGAGTCACTGATTTATGTATCATGAGAGCAAACGCAGTTGCTGTCAAGATGGATAAATCAGTGCTGCAGCTGAATGGCGAACCTACAAAGAAAATAATGATTAACAATAAAACACAGTAAACGGTAAAGTATAAAAGAATTACATACCTGCAAAGCAAACATGATACAACATAGTAACAATAAAACATTGCAGTTAAGCATAAAATGCAGTAAAACAGAGCAGAACAAGAGAGAGAGAAGAACAAGAAAAACACAACTATTTTTGGCTTTTTTATTTTATATATATATATATATATATATATATATATATATATACACTACCGTTCAAAAGTTTGGGGTCACCCAAACAATTTTGTGTTTTCCATGAAAAGTCACACTTATTCACCACCATACGTTGTGAAATGAATAGAGAATAGAGTCAAGACATTGACAAGGTTAGAAATAATGATTTGTATTTGAAATAACATTGTTTTTACATCAAACTTTGCTTTCATCAAAGAATCCTCCTTTTGCAGCAATTACAGCATTGCACACCTTTGGCATTCTAGCTGTTAATTTATTGAGGTAAGCTGGAGAAATTGCACCCCACGCTTCTAGAAGCAGCTCCCACAAGTTGGATTGGTTGGATGGGCACTTCTGGCGTACCATACGGTCAAGCTGCTCCCACAACAGCTCAATGGGGTTCAGATCTGGTGACTGTGCTGGCCACTCCATTACCGATAGAATACCAGCTGCCTGCTTCTGCTGTAAATAGTTCTTGCACAATTTGGAGGTGTGTTTAGGGTCATTGTCCTGTTGTAGGATGAAATTGGCTCCAATCAAGCGCTGTCCACTGGGTATGGCATGGCGTTGCAAAATGGAGTGATAGCCTTCCTTATTCAGAATCCCTTTTACCCTGTACAAAGCTCCCACCTTACCAGCACCAAAGCAACCCCAGACCATCACATTACCTCCACCATGCTTAACAGATGGCGTCAGGCATTCTTCCAGCATCTTTTCATTTGTTCTGCGTCTCACAAACATTCTTCTTTGTGATCCAAACACCTCAAACTTGGATTCATCCGTCCACAACACTTTTTTCCAGTCTTCCTCTGTCCAATGTCTGTGTTCTTTTGCCCATCTTAATCTTTTTCTTTTATTGGCCAGTCTCAGATATGGCTTTTTCTTTGCCACTCTGCCCTGAAGCCCAAAATCCCGCAGCCGCCTCTTCACTGTAGATGTTGACACTGGTGTTTTGCGGGTACTATTTAATGAAGATGCCAGTTGGGGACCTGTGAGGCGTCTGTTTCTCAAACTAGAGACTCTAATGTGCTTATCTTCTTGCTTAGTTGTGCAACGCAGCCTCCCACTTCTTTTTCTACTCTGGTTAGAGCCTGTTTGTGCTGTCCTCTGAAGGGAGTAGTACACACCGTTGTAGGAAATCTTCAATTTCTTTGCAATTTCTCGCATGGAATAGCCTTCATTTCTAAGAACAAGAATAGACTGTCGAGTTTCAGATGAAAGTTCTCTTTTTCTGGCCATTTTGAGCGTTTAATTGACCCCACAAATGTGATGCTCCAGAAACTCAATCTGCTCACAGGAAGGTCAATTTTGTAGCTTCTGGAAGGAGCTAGACTGTTTTTAGATGTGTGAACATGATTGCACAAGGGTTTGCTAATCATCAATTAGCCTTCTGAGCCAATGAGCAAACACATTGTACCATTAGAACACTGGAGTGATAGTTGCTGGAAATGGGCCTCTATACACCTATGTAGATATTGCACCAAAAACTAGACATTTGCAGTTAGAATAGTCATTTACCACATTAGCAATGTATAGAGTATATTTGTTTAAAGTTAGGACTAGTTTAAAGTTAGCTTCATTTAAAAGTACAGTGCTTTTCCTTCAAAAATAAGGACATTTCAATGTGACCCCAAACTTTTGAACGGTAGTGTATATATATATATATATATATATTACACTTTTTTTGTAACTGTAACGGTTCCAGGCTTGGGTCTCTCAAAAGGCAATGGCATCTTTGGGGACCCTGTGAAAGTGTGTCTTATGACTGTGCAGTGCCGTACCCTACGCTAATACTCCACTAGTGTGTGGTAGCGTTAGAAACATTCACTGATGCAGAGACCAGGTTGGTCAGGACAGGAGGGACAATAAAAGTGGGTGTCACGCCTGTGTCTGCGTTTCCTACAGACACATCTTCTTTGGGGGGTTCGTTGGGTAGGGTTACCACGGAGGACATACAGAAAATGCCTCTCATGCAGCTGGCTCACTGCATTTGCATTGGGAAGTTGGGGCACAGCACAGTCTGGAAACAGAAGGGCTGTGATGACCTCTTCCTGGAATTTAAGGAAGGATCCAGTTCAATCCTGAGCCAATTGAAATAGGTATATAGACACTTTTTTGTACCAGCGTCTGGCTCTATGGGCAATTATGTACGGCGCCATCAACTGGTCGTTGAGGTCCACCCCTCCCATGTTAAGGTTGTATTCATGGACATAGAGGGGTTTCTCCACAAGACCAGTCACAGTTGCAATTTGGACTGTCGTATCTGCATGAAGGGAGGACAGAACGAAAACATTCCGTAAATCCCTCCACCTCACTGCGAGCAAATTATTACATCTCAAGCAGGTTCTCTCCCCCAGTCTAAGACGGGAATCTACAAGCCGCCGGGGTAAGCCCCGGCTATTAGATCGCACAGTGCCACATGCGCCAATTTCACAATCAAAAAGGTGACTAAAAAGTGGCACACTTGTGTAATAATTGTCCACGTACAAGTGGTACCCCTTTCCGAATAAGGGTGACACCAAGTCCCACACAATCTTACCAGCGCTCCCTATGTAGTCTGGGAAGTTCTCAGGCTCCACGTGACTATCTTTTCCCTCGCAAACTATAAAACTATATGTATAGCCTGTTGCCCCGTCACAGAGCTTATACAACTTGACCCCATATCTGGCACGCTTGCTGGGAAGATACTGTTTGAAAGACAAGTGGCCAGAAAACGTAATCAGGGACTCATCAACGCAGACAACTTGATCGTGAGTAAACAAGGCTGCAAACTGTTGGTTGAAGTGGTTTACGAGTGGCTGAATTTTGTAGAGCCAATCAAATCCAGGGTCACCCCGAGGACGACAGCGTGCATTGTCGTTGAAGTGCATAAATCGCAAGATCTGCTCATATCTAGCCCTGGTCATGGATGCAGAGAACACGGGCATATAGTGAATAGGGTCAGTGGACCAATTTGACCGCAACTCATTCTAAATTCAGAAACCTAAATAGGTATACAATTTCTGGCAAGGGTCAACTGGGGATTAGCGGCCAGAATTGGCCAGCATACAAATTGCTTGACGTGACGTAAAATCAACTGTTTCCACCTGAATTCTGGGTTTGCCAGTGAATGGGGGAAGTACGGGTGCTGCAGAAGTGGTGGGCTCCCAATTGGGATTGGCAAATGCAGCAGGAAGGGCACTATGGGCTCGACGGGCCTGTGTTTGTCTTCTTGGTGGCTGCAGGACACTAATTGTGCTAGCCACGTCACCAGCTTGAACGGCACTTATGGGACTCGCCACGTCACCAAATGTTACTGCAGTGCTTGTTTGACTATGACCAGGGTGTACTAGGCCTCTGGTGCTTGCCAGTTCACCAGAAAGAAGAGCGGCACCAGTACTGGCTCTCTGCTTCATATGAGAGCCCTGCGGTTCTTGCACCTCAACAACAGAAGAAGAATGGGGTCAGGTACGCCTGACCTTGGCAGGGACCACTACTCTGTCATCAGTGCTATCTGTCAGGGTGCCGTTGCTGTCTACAGGATCATATTCTGAGCCTGAATCTGACAGATGGGTGACTTCCTCTTCATTTTCATCTGTCATGCTCAGAAACGTGTAGGCCTCTTCACCAGTGTACCTTAAATTGGATATTGTGGCCTCTAAATTTACTGGTACAACTAGTGAGACTCACAGGCAAAAAGAGCACCCGATTGTCAGCGACTGCTTCAAACGTCACCAAAAAAACTGTTAGCATTCATAGGGATCAGGCCTGACTCTGCAAACACTGCATTTATGTGTTTAGTGTTTTGTAAGTGACAGTGATCGATTCATACTGCACTTGGGTGGGCTGGGCAAAGGGGCTAAAGGCAGGTGCTAGCGGGTATCTGGGCTTATCCCGCTAACGCTGCATTTTTGGGAACCCTAAACTACTGGGGACGCTAATATAGTTCTGATCAGATCAAAGATATTGATCCGTTCAGAGACTATACTACTAAGGGAGGTGTATGGTGCGTGCATGTGTGCGCTACTAGCACTAATCTGACGCTGCCTGGGGCGACGTGGACCCTCACGCTAAAACTTAACTGATGTCACCCGCCGGGTGATCACGGGGTTAAACCTTTATTAGGTAATATATGGCAGGTGCCCTTGCGCTATAAAAAATAACTAACCAGCGTCACCTGTGACACTAATACGGTGATCACTGGTGACAGGGGGTGAAAAGGTTAACTGGGGGATGATCAAGGGATTAAAACTTTTATTTGGTAATATATGGGGGTACCCTGACGCTATAAAAGACTGACGGTGAAACTAACCAACTAACTGGCTAATCCGTGACACTAATACGGCGATCAGAATATAGAGCTATACACTGTATTAGTGACACTGGTGACGGGGTGAAAGGGTTAACTGGGGGGGATCAAGAAGTTAAACCTTTATTAGGGGGGTTTAGGGGGGATAATCTAGACCTACCGGGGCCTATTACTAACTGCCCTAACACTTATTAGTCACAAATGACACCAATGCAGTGATCAGTGAAAACTGCACTTGGTGACACTGTGACAGGGAGTGAAGGATTTAACTGGGGGGGGGGGCGATCGGGGGTGACAAGTGTACCTATGTGTACTGATGTTAGTGTAGTGTTGTGCAACTCACAGTTAAATGTCCTCTCTCCTCTCTCTGGAATGGAAAAGAGTTCCACAAGGGGAGATGACATAATTTCCTCTGCCTGTCTTTACACTTACAGGCAGAGGACAGTCTCTCATTCGCCAGAACCGATCACCAGGTCCAGGCCAATGATGAAGAAATCACTGGCCTGGAGACTGATCGGTTCTGAAGTGAATCTGATTGCCGCGGGTGCGCGCTCGCGCTCCCCCTAGGTGGCCACGCGCCCGACGTATACCTATGGTGATTTGCCCAGGAGAGCCGACCTGCCGCGGTATAATGACGGCGGCTGGTTAAAGTGGTTCTAAAGCTAAAACATTTTTTACCTTAAAGCAGAGTTCCACCATAATTTCATCTTTATATAAATCAGTTCCTTTCTGCTCACATAACAACATTTGGGCAAAAAAATAGTTTTCCTTACTGTATTTACTTGTTGCTAGGGTGTCCCTTTTAATCTGCCAATACCGGGCCGCAGCGACGTATGTCATATCCTGCGGCACCTGTGCTCCTGGGAGATGTTTCATCGTTCCCAGAAGTCAGTGGGCCCCCGCCACAGGATTCGTTGCCAAAACAACGGGGAGGGCCCTTCCTCCATCGCCGCCCGTTGTGATGGCAACCAGACACACGGTCTACGCTATGACCTGTCTAGATTGCACATGACTGGGATTGGGAGGGGCATGCTAGGTAGCTAGCAGCACCTTATCCAAATAGAGAGTCCTAGTGGGCTTCACATGCCCACAATCAAGATAGAAGCACTCAGGAAGATGAAACTAAGGTAAGTAAATTCTAAAAAAGATGTACTCAAACCGGGATTGCATTATAGAGATAATTTACTGTATATTATTAATAGAAGCAGAGGGGATGCGGGAAAAAAAATGTGGGCAGAACTCCACTTTAATGCATTTTTCTGCCAATTGTGGTTCTATACCTAATTGTGGTTTCTCTTTAGCTAGCCCACAATTTCTGAGAATCCTTTGTCGTGTCTTAAATGTTTAATTGTAAAAAAAAGATTGTATACATATAGATACATAACAGATATATAAAAATAGTTTAAAACTAAAAAAAAAAATGAAATGCCCTAAAACCATTTTAGTTTCCATTTAATGAAAAGCAGTAGGATATTATTAGTGTAAACTCCAAATGCTATGAACACTAGTGTATATGTTTCCTGTTATTCAGTGCATAGGCTCTATACTATATGCCTATATTAACTTATTTTTAAACGGGGCCATAGAAGAACTGATTCATTCTACAAGGTTGAATGTTTAGCATTAATTTAATAATGTCTTTTCTATTTAAACAAGATTGTGCCAGATTATTTTATTGAAGTCTTTTTCCCTTTGTTGTTCTAATATAATTCTGGGTTTATACAAATTATACAGTTAGGTCCATATATATTTGGACACAGGCACAATTTTCATACTTTTGGCTCTGTATGCCACCGGAATAAAATTAAAATGAAACCACCCAAATGAATTTGAAGTGCAGACTTTCAACTTTATTTCAAGGGGTTGAACATAAATATTGGTAGAAATTTTAGGAACTGCAACCATTTTAATACACAGTCCCCCAAATTTCAGGGGCTCAAATGTAATTGGACAAATGAATATATTCATAAATAAAATGTTCATTTTTAATATTTTGCTGGGAATCCTTTACTGACAATGACTGCCTGAAGTCTGGAACCGGGGATATTACCAAAAATTGGGTTTCCTTCTTTCTGATGTTTTGCCAGGCTCTAACTGCAGCCGTCTTCAGTTGTTCTTTGTTTGTGGGTCTTTCTGCCTTTAGTTTTGTCTTCAGCAAGTGAAATGTATGCTCATTTGGGTTAAGATCAGGTTATTGACTCGGCCATTGCAGAATATTCCACTTCTTTTCCTTCAAAAGCTGTTGCTTTTGCAGGGTGTTTTGGATCATTGTCCATCTGTACCGTGAAGCGTCCTCCAATCAACTTGGCTGCATTTAGCTAAATCTGGGCTGACAGTATACAGTACCTTGAAAAAGTATTCACACCCCTTGAAATGTTCCACATTTTGTCATGTTACAACCAAAAACATAAATGTATTTGATTGGGATTTTATGTGATAGATCAACACAAAGTGGCACATAATTGTGCAGTGGAAGGAACATGATAAATGGTTTTCCAATTTTTTTACAAATAGATATCTGAGAAGTGTGGCGTGCATTTGTATTCAGCTCCCTTTACTCTTATACCCCTATATAAAATCTAGTGGAACCAATTGCCTTCAGAAGTCACCTAATTAGTAAATAGAGTCCACCTGTGTGCGATTTAATCTCAGTATAAATACAGCTGTTCTGTGAAGCCCTCAGTGGTTTGTTAAAGAACCTTAGTGAACAAACAGCATCATGAAGGCCAAGGAACACACCAGACAGGTCAGGGATAAAGTTGTGGAGAATTTTAAAGAAGGGTTAGGTTATAAAAAAAACATCCCAAGCTTTGAACATCTCACAGAGCACTGTTCAATCCATCATCCGGAAATGGAAAGAGTATGGCACGACTGCAAACCTACCAAGATATGGTTGTCCACCTAAACTGACAGGCTAGGCAAGGAGAGCAATAATCAGAGAAGCAGCCAAGAGGCCCATAGTAACTCTGGAAGAGCTGCAGAGATCCATAGCTCAGGTGGGAGAATCTGTCCACAGGACAACTATTAGTCGTGCACTCCACAAATCTGGCCTTTATGGAAGTGTCAAGAAGAAAGCCATTGTTGAAAGAAAGCTAAAAGAAGTCCTGTTTGCAAAAGCCATGTGGGGGACACAGCAAACATGTGGGAGAAGGTGTTCTGGTGAGATAAGACCAAAATTTAACTTTTTGGCCCAAAAGCAAAACGCTATGTGTGGCTAAAAACTAACACTGCACATCACCCTGAACACACAATCCCCACCATGAAACATGGTGGTGGAAGCATCATTTTGTGGGGATGCTTTTCTTTAGCAGGGACAGGAAAGCTGGTCAGAGTTGATGGGAAGATGGATGGAGCCAAATATAGGGCAATTATAGAATAAACCTGTTAGAGTCTGCAAAAAACTTGAGACTGGGGCGGAGGTTCAGCTTCCAGCAGGACAAGGACCCTA
This sequence comes from Lithobates septentrionalis, assembly GCA_037952835.1. Classification (NCBI taxonomy): domain Eukaryota; kingdom Metazoa; phylum Chordata; class Amphibia; order Anura; family Ranidae; genus Lithobates; species Lithobates septentrionalis. The sequence goes on along the minus strand of JBBDGP010000945.1, from coordinate 109,944 downwards.
AACATACAGCCAGAGCTACAATGAGCTACAATTAGATAAAAGCATATTCATGTATTAGAATGGCCCAGCCAAAGTCCACACCTAAATCCATTTTAGAATCTGTGGCAAGACTTGAAAATTGCTGTTCATAGACACTCTCCATCCAATCTGACAGAGCTTGAGCTATTTTGCAAAGAAGAATGGGCAAAATTTCACTCTCTAGTTGTGCAAAGCTAGTAGAGACATCTCCAAAAATACTTGCAGCTGTAATTGCTGCGAAATGTGTGTTCAGCCCACTGAGTCAGTAGTTCTGACTCAGTGGGGCTGAATACAAATGCTTTTTAGATATTTATTTGTAAAAAAAATTGAAAACCATTTATCATTTTCCTTCCACTTCACATTTATGTGCCACTTTGTGTTGATCAATCACATAAAATCCCAAAAATATGCAATTACGTTTCTTGCTGTAGCATGGCAAAATGTGGAAAATTTTAAGGGGTATGAATACTTTTTCAAGGCACTGTATCTCTAAACACTGTAGAATTCATCCGGCTGCTTCTGTGTTCTGTCATATCATCAATAAACACCAATGATCCAGTGCCACTGGAAGCCATGCATGCCTATGCCATCATACTGTCTCCACCATGTTTTACAGATTATGTTGTGTGCTTTGGAGCATGAGCTGTTCCAAGCCTTCGCCACACTTTTTTTCTTCCTGTCATTCTGGTACAGATTAATCTTAGTTTCATCCGTCCAAAGAATGCTTTTCCAGGACTGGTCTGGCTTTTTTAGATGTTTTTTGGCAAAGTCTGGCTTTTCTATTCTTCATGCTTATAATTAGTTTTCACCTTGTGGTGAACCCTCTGTATTTGCTCTCATGAAGTCTTCTCTTGAGTGTAGACTTTGACAATGATACGCCCACCTCCTGGAGAGTGTCCTTCACTTGTCTGGATGTTGTGAATGGGTTTTTCTTCACTATAGAGAGGATCCTGCGATCATCCACCACTGATGTCTTCCATAGATGTCCAGGCCTTTTTATGTTGCTGAGCTCACCAGTGCGTTCTTCTTTCCTCAGAATGTACCAAACTGTTGATTTGGCCACTCCTAATGTTGCTTCTATCTCTCTGATGGATGTTTTGTTTTTGAAGCCTTACAATGGCCTTTTTCACTTGCATGGACAGCTCCTCTGAGCGCATGATGTGGGTTCACAGCAATAGATTGCAAATGCAAATACCACACTTAGAATCAACTCCAGACCTTTTACTTTCTTAATTGATAAAGAAATAATGAAGGAATAGCCCACACCTGGCCATGAAACTTTAAGCTTTAAATTCAATTGTCCAATTACTTTTGGCCTCTTGAAAAAGCTATTCTAAAGAGCTGTAATTCCTAAACCATTCCTCCGATTTGGATGTACAATATAAATTAAACCTGAGAGTGTGCACTTTCAGCCCATATCCATTATATAACTATAGCTTAAATATGTTTTGGTAAATACCTGAAAAAAACTAAAATTGTGCCTGTGTCTTAATATATATGGACCTAACTGTATATTCAAAACAAGTAACACATTCATTGTCACTTAGAAAGTATGTGACACTTTAATTGTTTATAGACATAGATCCGCTTATATACTGTTAAAATGTAGACTTTCCAAAAAAAATTAAAACATCGGATCATTGTCAAAGTTAGGCATTATCTGTGAAGAAAGGTCAGCAAGGTCAGTAATTAAAGAGGAAGTAAACTTCCTCTGCAGACATTTACCTATAGGTAAGCCTTTAACCACTTCAGCCCCGGAAGGATTTACCCCCTTCCTGACCAGAGCACTTTTTACAATTTGGTACTGCGTCGCTTTAACTGCTAATTACGCGGTCATGCAATGCTGTACCCAAACGAAATTTGTGTCCTTTTCTTCCCACAAATAGAGCTTTCTTTTGATGGTATTTGATCACCTCTGCCGTTTTTATTTTTTGCGCTATACACGGAAAAAGACCGAAAATTTTGAAAAAAAAAGGAAAATTTATTATCAAATACTTACCGTAATTTTCCTTTCCTAATGGACTCCATGGCAGCCTACGTGCGGGTTAACCCCGCCTCCTCCTCTCCAATGCTATAGGACCCCATTCCCATAAATGAGTACTCACCACTAGCTACTGCGTTCCGTAACTAGCCTACTCGTTGACTAATGGGTGGGAACTCCGTCTGCCATGGAGTCCATCAGGAAAGGAAAATTACGGTAAGTATTTGATAATAAATTTTCCTTTTTCCTGACAGACTCCATGGCAGCCTACGTGTGGGAAATAACTAGCCAACCACACGGGTGGGTATGCATGATCAAACATAAATTTTAATTTGTCCTATCGGTCGATAGGATTTGTAACCCAAAGTTTACAGAGGATAGTGAGGCAGGCTCTATACAATAATGCAACATGAAGGTATTAATAGAAGCCCATGAAGCTGCCTTGCAGATGGTATCTGGAGCCACATGTCGAGCCGCTGCCCACGAGGCTGCCATTCCTCTGGTGGAATGGGCTGTCACCGCCTTTGGAGGAGCCAAGCCCTTAGCCCTATATGCCTGTTGTATGGTCTGTACGATCCAGGACGCGATAGTCCTGGTTGAGGCTTTTTTCCCTATATTGCTGCCTGAGTGAAGCACGAAGAGATGACTAGAACGTCTAAAGGGAGAAGTAACTTTGAGATATTCCTTAATAGCTTCGCCCACATCTAGAGGGTGATTCTCAGTGGACCCTGGGGTCCTAAATGTAGGTAAAACGATCTCTTGATTGACGTGGAATACTGAAGACACTTTTGGGTTGGAACCCAGCATAGGAATGAGGACTACCCGGTCCGGGAAAAACGTTAGGAAGGGTTCTTCGTGACCAAGTGATGCAATTTCAGAGACCCTTTTGGCTGAGGTAATGGCCACTAAGAAGGCCACCTTTGCTGAAAAGACCTTGATAGGGAGCGGGGAGGGCCCCGAAGTACTGAGTCTAGAGATTGAGTCAAGGACTAATGGAAGGTCCCATTTGGGGAACCTAGGCTTTCTCTGGGGCTTGAGTCTCGAAGCACCTCGGAAAAATTGTCTAACCAGAGGATGAACTGCCCATGAAGTGCCGGAGAAGGCCGAAAGTGCCGAAACTTGGACTCTCAGAGACCTGACAGATAGATGTAAATCTAGGCCCGATTGGAGGAAACTGAGAACGTCCTGGACTTTTGGATGTCTAAAAGACCTGCCCTGAGGAGAGCAGAACTCCACAAATTTGGACCAGATCCTTCCATAGACTTTATTTCTACTGGATCTTCTCGAGCTCATGAGAGTGGATATTACTTCTGAGGCACAACCTAGGGATTCCAGCCTCTCCCTCTCAAGAACCAGACCATCAGTCTCAGCACCGCAGGACAAGGGTGCAGGACTGACCCTTGAGAAAGAAGGTCCGGTCTGAGAGGGAGAGGCACTGGGTCCCGACAGCTGAGCTGGACCAGGAGAGGGAACCAAGGCCTGTTCGGCCAGTAGGGAGCTATTGTCACCACCTCCACTGGCTCTGCTCGGAGCCTCTGCAGGAATCTCAGCATAACTGGCAGTGGCGGAAAGGCATATGCCCGCTTGAACCTCCACTGATCCGTCTGGGCATCTGTCCCAATGGCTTGACTGCAGAGCCCCCGGGTGTAGAACTTCTTCAGCTTGCGATTGCAGGGGGAAGCAGACAGATCTACTTCGGGATCGGTCTTCAGTGACAAGATCCACCTGAACGTCTCTATGTGGAGAGACCACTCGTTGTTGTCCAACTCGGTCCGTGACAGGAAGTCTGCTTGAGTGTTTTGGACGCCTGGGACAAAGACTGCCGAGATGTTGGCAAGGTTTTTCTGCGCCCACGATAGGATGGGCTCGACTTCCCGAAGGAGTGTGGGACTCCGAGTACCCCCTTGCCTCTTCACATACGATACTGCTGTGGTGTTGTCCATTCTCAACAGCACTGACTCCCCCATCAGGAGATGAGATAAGAACTGTAGGGCACACCAGGCCGCACGAAGTTCCAAGACATTCGACCCTGGGTTGGGGAGACATGTATCCCACTTGCCTTGGGCCAGGTTCGACCCACAAAGGGCTCCCCAACCGGTACCGCTGGCATCGGTCGTGACCGTCACCCAGGAGATGGGAGCGATGGAGTGGCAAGTCAGGAGGTTCTTGCGCTGAAGCCACCAGAAGAGGCTGTTTCTCATTGTAGATGTTATGCGGATGACCTGATTCTTGTCCCCTGACTTCCATTGCCGTAGGAGGCCTGACTGGAAGGGACGCAATCTCCATAAGGCCCATTTGACCATGGGAGTCGTAGAAACCATCGTGCCAACGACTTTCAGGCACTGAGAGGCTTTCATTTGCCGGGCATGTAGAGCCCGGGAGACTCTGTCTCGAACTGTAGGAATTTTCTGTAGAGGAAGGGAGATAGTGTTTGCCACTGTATCGAACTGGGCTCCCAGATATATTAGACGCTGAGTTGGGCTCAGTTGACTCTTTTCTATGTTTAGGAGCCACCCGAAGTTGGACAGAGTGGAGATTACTTGATCCCGGTGGACCAGCAATTGCTCCCTGCTCTGGGACAGCACCAGCAGGTCGTCCAGGTAGTGGTAAAGACGTACCCCTTTGGATCTTATTAGTGCCACCGTAGCTAGGAGGACCTTTGAAAAGACCCGGGGGGACGTTGTCAGCCCGAAGGGGAGGCAAATAAATTGAAGATGATCTGACCCAATGTGGAAGCGGAGGTATTTGTGAAATTCTTTTTCCACTGGAACGTGGAAATAAGCGTCCTTCAGGTCGATTGATATCATCCAGTCGCCTGGTTGTATGGCTCTCTGAATGGTCACCAAGGTTTCCATCTTGAACCTTCCATTCTCTATGAATCCGTTGAGATATGTGAGGTCTATGACTGGGCGCCAAGAGCCCCCCTTTTTTTGAACTAGGAAGAGAGGGGAGTATATCCCCTGGAACCATTCGTCCCGTGGTACATGTACCACTGCTCCTTGAATTTTCAGGAGGTCCACATAGGACAGCAAAATTTGTTTCTGATCCTCTGCCCGAGGGAGAAGAGTGGAGACGAACCTTGGGTGCGGAGTCCTGGAAAAGGCCCATCTGTGGCCTGAAGAGACCGTCCTTATGACCCAGAAGTCTGAGATCGAGGCCACCCAGACGTGCCGGAAGAGGAGCAGACGAGCCCCCACCCGGCCCGCCTGGGCGGGCGTAATCTCAAAAAGATTTAGCCTGATCACGAGCACTGGACGTTTGATTTTTAACAGGTTTGCGGAAGGATGACTGCCCTCTGCTCCAATTCTTCCTAAAGTCCCGGCCAGGCTTGTAGGAGCGTGCTTCCCTGGAGCGCTCCGGACTTCGTCCTCTGAACTGGGGCTTCTTTCGACCCAGCATGCGCCTGTCCTGGGGGAGAAAACCCGATTTGCCACCTGTGGCTCGCGTAATGGCATCGTCAAGCTTATTGCCAAACAGTGAGGACCCCTCAAACGGAATTTTACACCACGCTTGCTTAGAACCTGGGTCAGCAAGCCAGGGACGCAACCAGAGGGCTCTCTTGGCCGTAACTGAGGACAGCATAATACGAGCCAGAAGGCGGATCAGGTCGATGGACGCCTCCCCCAGGAAGACCGCTGCAAGCTTCAGCTCTGCGGCTGCTGAACTTCCAGCCAGCTCTTCTGACACGCCTTTAAGGAAGGATTCCACGTTCTCCGTCCAGGCCTCCATGGCCTTGGACATGGCCGCTAATGCCAGGGCTGGTTTACAGGCCATACCCGCAAGCCCATAGATTCTTTTTAGATCTAGGTCTATCTTCCTCTCGAGCCCATCTTTAAAAGATACTGCGTCTTCTAGAGGAAGAGTCACATGTTTGGCCAGACGCATAAGAGCTGCGTCCACAAGGGGAGTATTCTCCAAATTCTTTACTTCTTCTGACTTGAAGGGGTACAATCTGGAGGTTTTATTAGACATGGAGGATTTTTTCTCTGTTTTACTCCATTCTTCCTCAATGATTTCCTTTAGCTCTGGAAGGAGCGGAAAGTTTGCGCGTTCTCTCCCCAGGTGCTTGAAGAATTTTTTCTGCTTGGCTGGGGGAGTGGAAGGGTCTTCCCACTTCAAGGCTTCCTTGATCGCTTTGATTAAAGGGGAAACCATCGCGAAGTCGAACCCTCCAATGACCTCCTCATTAATAGACTCATCCTCTGAGGAGTCAGGAGAGGTAATATAGGGCTGAGAAGTACCCGGATCATCACGGGCCTCTTCCGCCGGCGGGCCAGACGCGGTGGTAGACTGGCTCAATGTGCGAGGTGCTTCCCTCTCCATTAGGGATTGCTGTACCACTCGTTTCACAAGAGACTCTAAACGCTGGTTTTCCGTCTCTTTTTCCCCAACCGCACGGGCAAAACAACGGTCACATAAGGACTTGCCCTCCGGAACTCGTGTCCTACATCCCCAGCAGGCTCTGTGGTCTGAGCGGCTGTCATGGCGGTGGGAGCGGTGTCTTGAGGAGGAACGAGAGCGTCTCCTCTGGTGGGATCCGGACTGTGAGTCTCGTCTGGATGAAGATGAATTGTATTGTGGCTTGGCAAGGTCATTGGCATTCTGGACCGCATTTAGTGGGTCCGACCTAGAAGGGCTGGAAAGAGAAAAAATAGGGGAAGGGGAGAGAAGAAAGGCAGGACATGGTATCAGCACGACAATAAATGTGCATAAATCTCATCCCCTCCCCTCACGAGCACATACCTTGTGCGTGAGGGCTGGCCACTTAAAGGCGGTGAATTGTCCATAACCTAGGACGCGAAATGTCACTTTAATAGTCTGCAGGGATAATGGTCTAAGAAAACCTAGGCATCAAATATGAGAAGGTTTTAGAGAAAGAAAAAACTCTGCTTCTCTTTTTTTTTTTTTATATGTGCACAAAAGCATGTATCAACGCATATTCAAGGCAAAGGAAACAACTTCCTGCCGCATGTATATATATATATCTAAATAAATACATATATAATGATAAAAAGAACATTTTCCATTATTTTCCTTTTTTTTTTTTTTTTTATTTATAAGAGTTGCAGGTTTCAACCACTCACCTGGAGACCAGCAGGGATTCGCTCCTCCTTTCCCTACCAAGGGAGATCCCAACTCAGCAGGACAGGAGGGCGGAATTTAAATTCCCCGCTCGTGACGTCATTATCCCCTACTGCGCACGCGCAATGGGGGACCACCGTACGGCGCCTGCGCGGACGACGAACGAACCGCCGTACTGCGCATGCGCGAGCCAAACCTCGCTCTCAGGGTGGCTACAGCGCAGGTGCCAGCGGCGGAGACTGCCGCAACCCGGAAGTGCCGTGGCGGGCTGGAACGCACGCGAACCAGCCGCCATGAGGGGGACAGGACACACTGGACCACCAGGGAAACACAGACTACACATAAAAATACTGCCATGGAGTATGAAATGCAGCCACAGACCTTGCCAGCCGTTGATGAGAACTGTCCGCCGGGCATACAGAGGTGACCACCCATCCACCAAGGGGAAACATTCAAGCCTCTTTAAGCTACTCGCCCGCTCATAGCTGGGCTTTTTGAGCTGCACCGCACAGGTATGCCAATCTTGGATCCAATCAATCTTGATGCGAACAGCATGTGTAGGTCCATAGAGGAGGACAAAAAAGGAACGCAGTAGCTAGTGGTGAGTACTCATTTATGGGAATGGGGTCCTATAGCATTGGAGAGGAGGCGGGGTTAACCCGCACGTAGGCTGCCATGGAGTCTGTCAGGAAAATTATATTTTCTACTTTTTGTTCTAAAAAAAATCCAATAAACTCAATTTTAGTCATACATTTAGGCCAAAATGTATTCGGCCACATGTCTTTGGTAAAAAAAAATGTCAATAAGTGTATATTTATTGGTTTGCGCAAAAGTTATAGCGCCTACAAACTAGGGTACATTTTCTGGAATTTACACAGCCTTTAATTTATGACTGCCTATGTCGTTTCTTGAGGTGCTAAAATGCCAGGGCAGTACAAAACCCCCCCAAATGACCCCATTTTGGAAAGTAGACACCTCAAGGAAATTGCTGAGAGGCATGTTGATTCCATTGAATATTCATTTTTTTTGTCCCAAGTGATTGAATAATGACAAAAAAAAAAAAAAATTACAAAAAGTTGTCACTAAATGATATATTGCTCACACAGACCATGGGCATATGTGGAATTGCACCCTAAAATACATTTAGCTGGGTATGGGAATAGCACATGTGTGGGACTTTTTGGGAGCCTAGCCGCGTACGGGGCCCCGAAATCCAATCACTGCCTTCAGGATTTCTAAGGGCGTACATTTTTGATTTTACTCCTCACTACCTATCACAGTTTTGAAGGCCAGAAACCCCATTTTGGAAAGTAGACACCCCAAGCTATTTGCTTTGAGGCATGTTGAGTCCATGGAATGTTTTATATTTTGACACAAGTTGCGGGAAAGTGACAAATTTTTTTTTGCACAAAGTTGTCACTAAATGATATATTGCTCACACAGGCCATGGGTATATGTGGAATTGCACCCCAAAATACATTTAGCTACTTCTCCTGAGTACGGGGATACCACATGTGTGGGACTTTTTGGGAGCCTAGCTGCGTACGGGGCCCCGAAAACCAATCACCGCCTTCAGGATTTCTAAGGGTGTAAATTTTTGATTTCACTCTTCACTGCCTATCACAGTTTCGGAGGCCATGGAATGCCCAGGTGGCACAACCCCCCCCCCCCCCCCATGACCCCATTTTGGAAAATAGACACCCCAAGCTATTTGCTGAGAGGCATGGTGAGTATTTTGCAGCTCTCATTTGTTTTTGAAAATAAAGAAAGACAAGAAAAAATTTTTTTTTACTTTTTTCAATTTTTAAAACTTTGTGGCAAAAAGTGAGGTCTGCAAAATACTCACTATACCTCTCAGCAAATAGCTTGGGATGTCTACTTTCCAAAATGGGGTCATTTGGGGGGGGGGGGGGTTTGCCACCTGGGCATTACATGGCCCCTGAAACTGTGATAGGCAGTGAAGAGTGAAATCAAAAATTTACGGCCTTAGAAAGCCTGAAGGCGGTGCCTGGTTTTCGGGGTCCCGTACGTGGCTAGGCTCCCAAAAAGTCTCACACATGTGGTATCCCCGTACTCAGGAGAAGCAACAGAATGTATTTTGGGGTGTAATTCCACATATTCCCACGGCATGTTTGAGCAATATATCATTTAGTGACAACTTTGTGCAAAAAAAAAAAATTGTCTCTTTCCCGCAACTTGTGTCACAATATAAAATATTCCATGGACTCGACATGACTCTCAGCAAATAGCTTGGGGTGTCTACTTTCCAAAATGGGGTCATTTGGGGGGGTTTTGAACTGTCCTGGCATTTTATGCAAAACATTTAGAAGCTTATGTCACACATCACCCACTCTTCTAACCACTTAAAGACAAAGCCCTTTCTGACACTTTTTGATTACATGAAAAAAAAATTTTTTTTTTGCAAGAAAATTACTTTGAACCCCCACACATTATATATATTTTTTAAAGCAAATGTCCTACAGATTAAAATGGTGGGTGTTTCATTTTTTCTTTTCACACAGTATTTGCGCAGCGATTTTTCAAACGCATTTTTAGGGGAAAAAACACACTTTTTTAAATTTTAATGCACTAAAACACACTATATTGCCCAAATGTTTGATGAAATAAAAAAGATGATCTTAGGCCGAGTACATGGATACCAAACATGACATGCTTTAAAATTGCGCACAAACGTGCAGTGGCGACAAACTAAATACATTTTTAAAAGCCTTTAAAAGCCTTTACAGGTTATCCACTTTAGATTTACAGAGGAGGTCTACTGCTAAAATTACTGCCCTCGATCTGACCTTCGTGGTGATACCTCACATGCATGGTGCAATTGCTGTTTACATTTGACGCCAGACCGACGCTTGCGTTCGCCTTAGCGCGAGAGCAGGGGGGACAGGGGTGCTTTTTTATTTTTTTTTATTTATTTTTTTTCTTTATTATTTTTTTGCTTTTTTATCTTATTTTTAAACTGTTCCTTTCATTTTTTTTTTTTAAATCATTTTTATTGTTATCTCAGGGAATGTAAATATCCCCTATCATAGCAATAGGTAGTGACAGGTACTCTTTTTTGAAAAAATTGGGGTCTATTAGACCCTAGATTTCTCCTCTGCCCTCAAAGCATCTGACCACACCAAGATCGGTGTGATAAAATGCTTCCCCAATTTCCCAATGGCGCTGTTTACATCCGGCGAAATCTAAGTCATAAAATGCTCGTAGCTTCCGGTTTCTTAGGCCATAAAGATGTTTGGAGCCACTCTGGTCTCTGATCAGCTGTCAGCTGGCTGAATGACCGGCTGCATTCTCAGGTTCCCTGTTGAGACAGGAGAGCCAGAGAAAAACACGGAAGACGTGGGGGGGCATTCCCTCCCACTGCTTGTAAAAGCAGTCTAGAGGCTAATTAGCCGCTAGGATTGCTTTTACATGAAAGCCGACCGCTGGCTGAAAAGAATGATACCAAGATGATACCTAAACCTGCAGGCATCATTCTGGTATAACCATTCAAAGTCGTGAATTGCGTACCTGAAGACAAAAAAATGGTTAACAATAAAGCACAGTAAACGGTAAAGTATAAAAAATTGCATACCTGAAAAGCAAACATGATAAAACATAATAACAATAAAACATTGCAGAATAGAATACAGTAAAAAAGAGCAGAACAATAGAGAGAGAATAGAGAGAGAGAGAACAATAAAAGGACAACTATTATTTTTTTTTTATATTTTTGTATGTGTTTTGGTTTTTTTTTGGTTTTTTACACTTTTTTTGTAACTGTAACTTTTATAACTGTAACCGGTTCCAGGTTCGGGTCTCTCAAAATGCGATGGCATCTTGGGAGACCCTGTGAAAGTGTGCCTAGTCTGTGCAATGCTGTACCCTACGCTAATACTCAACTAGTGAATGGTAGCGTTCAAAACATTCACCAATGCAAAGACCAGGATTGCCAGGACAGGAGGGACAATAATAGCGGGTGTCACGCCTATATCCGCGCTTGCTGCAGACACAACATCTTTTTTGGGGGGGTTCGTTGGGTAGGGGTACTCGGGAGGACATAAAGAAAATGCCTCTCATGCAGCCGACTGCATTTGGTTGGGGATGTGAATGGGGGAAGTATGGGCGCTGCAGAAGCGGTGGGTTCCCAATTAGGATTGGCAAATGCAGCAGAAAGGGCATTATGGGCACGACGGGCCTGTGTTTGTCTTTTTGGTGGCAGCGGGACACTACTTGTGCTTGCCACCTTGCCAGCTTGAACTGCATTTATGGGACTCGCCACGTCACCAAGTGTTACTGCAGTGCTGGTTTGACTACGACCGGGGTGTACTAGCCCGCTGGTGCTTGCCAGTTCACCAAAACGCTACCAAAAAAACTGTCAGCGATCGCAGGGATCAGGCCTGACTCTGCGAATGCTGCAGTTATGCGTTTAGTGTTTAGTAAGTGACAGTGATCGATCGATACTGCACTTGGGTGGGCTGGGCTGGGCCAGGCGGAGGGGCAAAACGCAGGTGCTAGCAGGTATCTGGGCTGATCCCGCTAACATTGCGTTTGTGGGAACCCTAAACTGCTGGGGACGCTAGTATAGATCTGATCGGATCAGGTATTGATCCGATCAGATACTATACCACTAAGGGAGGTGTGCGGTGCGTGCATGGGTGTTAGCGGTACTGGCGCTAACCTGACGCTGCCTGGGGCTGGTGCTTGCCAGTTCACCAAAACGCTACCAAGAAAACTGTTAGCGATCGCAGGGATCAGGCCTGACTCTGCGAACGCTGCAGTTATGCGTTTAGTGTTTTGTAAGTGACAGTGATCGATCGATACTGCACTTGGGTGGGCTGGGCCGGGCCGGGCGGAGGGGAAAAACGCAGGTGCTAGCAGGTATCTGGGCTGATCCCGCTAACACTGCATTTTTGGGAACCCTAAACTGCTGGGGACGCTAGTATAGATCTGATCGGATCAGATATTGATCCGTTCAGATACTATACCACTAACTGAGGCGTATGCTGCGTGCATGGGTGTTAGCGGTACTGGCACTAATCTGACGCTGCCTGGGGCGACGCATATCACCGCCGGGCGATCAGGGGGCTAAACCTTTATTCGGTAATAAACGGCGGGTGCCCTGACACTATAAAAAATAAACGAACTAACCAGCGTCACCCGTAACGGTTATACGGTGATCAGTGGTGAAAGGATTAACTAGGTGGCAATCAAGGGGTTAAAACATTTATTAGATAGTATATGGGGTCCCTGTCGCTATAAAACGCTGACGGCGAACCTAAATATTTACGTCCCTAACTAGCGTCACCAGTGACACTAATACAGCGATCAGAAAAATGATCGCTTAGTGACATTGGCGACAGGGGGTGATCAAGGGGTTAAAACTTTATTAGGGGGGTTAGGGGGGTATCCTAGACCTACAGGGGGCTAACACTCACTGCCCTACCACTTCTAACTGTCACAAACTGACACCAATGCAGTAATCAGAAAAAAAAAATACTGCTTGGTGTCAGTGTGACAGGGAGGGGTGATTGGGGGGTGATCGGGGGGGGGGGGGGTCAGGGGTGTAATGTATGCTTGGCATGTTCTACTGAGTGTGTCTGTGTGAGTGTTGTGCACTCACATGTCTTCTCTCCTCGGCGCCGGAACGGAAACTGCCGAGCCGAGGAGAGATGACATCACATCCTCTGCCTGTGTGTACTACACACAGGCAGGGGAGGATTCCCATTGGCTGGGAGCGATCGCGAGGGGGGGCCACGATCGGATGGCCTCCCCCTCGCCTCTCAACGCTCCCAGACAAATGCCGACCGCCGCTGGCACCGGGGGGGGGGCCCGCGGGAGGCAGATCACGTACGGGTACGTGATTCTGCCTGCCCGTGCCATTCTGCCGACGTATATCGTCGTTAGGCGGTCGGCAAGTGGTTAATAAGGCTTACCTATAGATAGTGTAAATACAGTGGCTTGCGAAAGTATTCGGCCCCCTTGAACTTTTCAACCTTTTGCCACATTTCAGGCTTCAAACATAAAGATATAAAATTTTAATTTTTTGTGAAGAATCACCAACAAGTGGGACACAATTGTGAAGTGGAACGAAATCTATTGGATATTTTAAACTTTTATAGCAATTAAAAAACTGAAAAGTGGTGCGTGCAAAATTATTCGGCCCCTTCACTTTCAGTGCAGCAAACTCACTCCAGAAGTTCAGCGAGGATCTCTGAATGATCCAATGTTGTCCTAAATGACTGATGGTGATAAATAGAATCCACCTGTGCGTAATCAAGTCTCTGTATAAATGCACCTGCTCTGTGATAGTCTCAGGGTTCTGTTGAAAGCGCAGAGAGCATCATGAAGACCAAGGAACACACCAGGCAGGTCCGTAATACTGTTGTGGAGAAGTTTAAAGCCGGATTTGGATACAAAAAGATTTCCCAAGCTTTAAACATCCCAAGGAGCACTGTGCAAGCGATCATTTTGAAATGGAAGGAGTATCAGACCACTGCAAATCTACCAAGACCTGGCTGTCCCTCTAAACTTTCAGCTCAGACAAGGAGAAGACTGATCAGAGATGCAGCCAAGAGGCCCATGATCACTCTGGATGAACTGCAGAGAACTACAGCTGAGGTGGGAGAGTCTGTCCATAGGACAACAATCAGTCGTACACTGCACAAATCTGGCCTTTATGGAAGAGTGGCAAGAAGAAAGCCATTTCTCAAAGATATCCATAAAAAGTCTTGTCTAAAGTTTGCCACAAGCCACCTGGGAGACACACCAAACATGTGGAAGAAGGTGCTCTGGTCCGATGAAACCAAAATCGAACTTTTTGGCCACAATGCAAAACGATATGTTTGGCGTAAAAGCAACACAGCTCATCACATTCAACACACCATCCCCACTGTCAAACATGGTGGTAGCAGCATCATGGTTTGGGCCTGCTTTTCTTCAGCAGGGACAGGGAAGATGGTTAAAATTGAGGGGAAGATGGATGCAGCCAAATACAGGACCATTCTGGATGAAAACCTGTTGGAGTCTGCAAAAGACCTGAAACTGGGACGGAGATTTATCTTCCAACAAGACAATGATCCCAAACATACAGCAAAATCTACAAAGGAATGGTTCACAAATAAACGTATCCAGGTGTTAGAATGGCCAAGTCAAAGTCCAGACCTGAATCCAATCGAGAATCTGTGGAAAGAGCTGAAAACTGCTGTTCACAAACGCTCTCCATCCAACCTCACTGAGCTCGAGCTGTTTTGCAAGGAAGAATGGGCAAGAATTTCAGTCTCTCAATGTGCAAAACTGATAGAGACATACCCCAAGCGACTTGCAGCTGTAATCGCAGCAAAAGGTGGCTCTACAAAGTATTAACGCAAGGGGGCCGAATAATTTTGCACGCCCCACTTTTCATTTTTTTATTAGTTAAAAAAGTTTCAAAAATCCAAAAGATTTCGTTCCACTTAACAATTGTGTCCCACTTGTTGGTGATTCTTCACAAAAGATAAAAAATTTATATTTTTATGTTTGAAGCCTGAAATGTGGCAAAAGTTTGAAAAGTTCAAGGGGGCCGAATACTTTCGCAAGCCACTGTATCTCCTAAACATTTACTCTTTAGGAGATATTTACATTACATGCAGCCAGTGACATCACTGGCGCATGCGCTCTGAAGGAACAGCCACGGGTGCCGCGGGAGTGACGTCATCGCGGCTCCGGCCACTGGAGCCTGCGAACCTGGAAGAAACTCCGGGAAAGATGCCAGCCACCTCAGCAGTGTTCGGACGCCGCTGGAAGGCTTTGTTCTAACGCAAGTATTTCATGAGCTAGTATGTGATGGATACTAGTTCATTATGCCTTTGCCTTAGGGCTCTTTCACATGGATGATCCGTATGTCCGTTTTTCATCCTTCCGTTTTTGGATGAAAAACGGACATACATGTATCCCTATGGAGGGTCGGATGTCAGCAGTGACATGTCCGCTGACATCCGACCCGCTCCGAAAAGTGTAACTGAGGAAAACCCTACTTTTTCATCCGTTTTCGGATCGGATCGGGTGACGACGGACTCTACGGTCCGTCATCATCCGATCCCCCATGGGGGAGAGCGGCGCTCTGACAGGTCCGTCGCTGCACAGTGTGCAGCGACAGACCTGTCATGTTCCTGCGCCGATCCCCGCTGAGCAAGCGGGTGTTCACGGGGCAGATCAGTGTTGAAAGAGCCCTTACAGTTTTTTTTAAAGAGGTTACAACCTCTTTAAAGCCTACACATTTCTTAGGTTTCTTCAAAACTCAGTAGGATAGTGACATATTACCGAAGGATCTTGAAAAAAGGACAACAAAGAAATGTACAAAGAACAAGGGTAAATGAGCTGCTTTTGGAGGAAAGAGGTCGGATAGGGTTCTTTACAAAAAGGGTGGTTAAGCTGTGGAATGCCCTATAACATAAAGTAGTTACAGAAAGTACAGTTTTTGTGGCTTTGCTACAAATTTGACTCCAATCCAAATCAGTCAACTATGAAGATTTTGCAAAAACAAATTCATCATTGGACTTTTGGTAGTTTTCTACCTAAAAAACACTCTACTTAAAAAAAAATGGTACTGGGGTGCACTCACTCTGCCTCTTGTACATACCTTTGGTCCATCACTATAAGGGGCTGCACCACTAACCAATAGGAATGTGTAAGACATGCAAGCTTTGACACTAGCAGAAAGTGACAATGTTTTGCATGATCAGAATGTCCTGAGGTTCTGGCTTGGTGATGGTCGCTAGAGGCTGCTCCAGGTATGTGAAGTCGTCTCTAGGTGCCCACACTTTCTACTGGAAACATTATTACAGCCCTGTAACAAAATGCTTCTGGGTTACTATTCTGTGAATGGGGAACAATCTTGTTAGTCATACGGCTAAAATGACTTGATAGAATCAGGCTGCTGCAGCCACCAGTTCCTTGCTTTGTGCATACTTTACTTTCATATATTGCCACACCGAGAAGGATGCATGTTGATAGTTGAGAGATCCGTCATTTTACCACTCCTAGAAAATTCCCACATGAGATCAGGGTCTCAAATTCGTTTGTCAGCAATGTTACAGGTCTGCATTATAAAATTCCTGAGATATTAAAATATGCAGCAACCATATAAATTTCAAAAATCTTCTACATTTTATCTTTAAAAAGCTGTCCTTGAACCCCAGTCAAGTGACTTTGGCTAGGCTCAGAAAATGTCTCAGTTTGCTGCAGGCAGGACAAAACATTTTTTTGGTTTCCTCTCTCCCTGTGATCAGACTAACATTGTAACAAGTCATAAAGGGAGAGGCTGCAGTAGGGGCTTATCTGTGTCAGGTATTTGTGAACACAGGCAAGAACCATGCAGCTACTGGGATTTAATGTTTGTGCCACCTTCTCAGCCCAAGAAGTATAGTGGATACTGATCCTGGATGATGCCTCAACAAAGATGGTTCCATCCTTCTGGGGAGAAAAGCAAATAAAAGCATTGTAATGAATCTCTGGTAGGGATAATAGATATCAGAAAGTGTTTACTTTGTATTCAAATACCTTAAAAGAAACTGTTAGGCAGTGTAATAGAAATGTAATTGTAAGCTTAAAAAGACATGCAGGGTATTTTACAAGTTTTATATAAATACAAATTAGCAGATAAATATATTAATAAGGTCATGTACCTAAAAAGGTGAGCCCTGGAAGTACTGCCCCGGTCACACAGTAGTTCTTGACCGCTCTCACATCTTGCATATAATAACACCAACTGGCTGCATTCTGTTGCAAGCTACACATAAAATATAAAGTTGATGAAAGTGTGCCTTGCCATTCTATGTGTCCAGCTCCCATGGATCCTCTGTGGCACATTTTCCATTATCTGCATGATCCACAATCAATATGGAATCTGGAGGATACACTTCAGCAAACAAGATACACCTGTGATGGTGCAAAAAAATAAAACTCAATGTTAGGCATTGTGAGTGAAGCAGTACAGAGGAAAAACATCAGTTACTTTAGGCTTATTCATATAAAAGCATTGTTTATGCATGGACAAAAAATAGTTAGTCTCTACTGGGGAAATTCACCCTCTCTAGATCCAAAATGTTATAGTTGTTAGAGAAACAGAATTGGAATAGAAATAGGATTTTCCTTAACTTTGGAGAGGTTTCAGCTCACTTCCTTTTATGTCTCTGGGACTGGAGGTAAATAAAAATCTGGGGCACAGACAGCAAAGGAAAAAAAAAAACTGTCAGATGAATATCAAAAATTGCACATAAATACTTCACATTTACTATCTGTGGACAGCAGGTGGAGTGCTAGAGTCTAGAAATTTGCTGCCTGCAGAATTGCTATAGTGTTTTAATTCCATGCTATTACATTCTCATAGGGCCTCATATAGATTTTCGATTAGAAAAAAATCACTCAACAAGTAAGCAGCCACTTCTAGGATTTGTCAGTAGACATTTTGCATGCTTAAAACCTCTTATGGAAACACCCTGTGTTAAATATGTATTAGTGGAAAAATAACATTTATTACAAGTTACAGAAAAGGTTATTCACAGAATCAATTTCTAAATTTAAAAAATAAATATACAGTGGTACCTTGGATTACGAGCATAATTAGTTCCACGTTACTTGCAATCCGAGGTATTATTGTATACTGTACATAGATAGAATGAACTAATACAATTTCCCACAAAATATTCCCTTACTTTCTCATATTACTGTATGTGATTTTAGGACCAGTTCACACCAGATGCAGTTCCGTGCTTTCTGCACCAATACAGTTAGTTCCGGTCAGTTTCTGCACCAGAAACTGACTGCATGGTGTGAACTAGAGCCATTGGAATACATGGAAAACACTGTGCATGCATTTTTAGTGCAGAAAAAAAGCGCACGGAACTGGATGGAACTGCGTCTGGTGTGAACTGGCCCATAATGTGATTATCCAAGAAATTGAGTCTGGGTCTCTCCGCTTTTTCAGTTTTTTTTTAGAAAGTTTAAATTTGACCAATGATTGTTTCACGTTAAAGACTCAAAATTTGTCAAGGAGGCCAGATTTTACATTTCGGTAACCTTACTATGTGAAGCTGTAAATAAAGAGAAGAAAAAGAGTTGTCACCAGAGCAAGAAGTGAGGGTAAACCCTTCAATGGGAACACTTGTTCCTATGACAATCTAAAAGGTTTATATAGTACCCTTAAAAAAACAAACAAAAAAAAAAAAAACAGTCCAATTTTATAGTCATCTCATGTCCCCTTCATCTAATATGCCATCTTATACAGGGCAGTGGTCCAGAGACCTTGACCTAGATCTGGAGTCAGAGGATTGGGATACTATTTGGACAACCACTAAATCCTCCTCTCAAAATATTTTAGCGCTTGAAACTTATTATAATGCGCTGGTATTTGGTCCAGGTAAGGATTGCCAAATTTTTACCTGGTTACCCCACCTTGTGTTTCTGTGCGTCTGGTCAAGAGGGTACTCATTTACATATCTGGTGGGCGTGCCCCATCGTGCAGTAACTTTGGACTGAAGTTTTCCAAATGGTCTCCTTGATGACATCACGCTTGATCCTGAACCATCACTTACGTTACTCAATCATAACACCTTAGACTGTAATAGAGCTCAGTTCCGCCTCATACTGTAATTCATGATGGCAGCTAAACAAACTATAACGTGTGCCTGGAAGTCCCCCTCCCTTTGTACCATTGAAACTAAACATAGGGTCACCCAGGTTATGATACACAGCAAAATTGAAGCAACTATTCAGGATAAAATTCCCAAACACCTCAAAATTTGGTAACCCTGGGTGGATCACTTTCTTCCTCCAGGCTTTGATGAGTCCCTCCTGGAACCCTGAGGCATGATCCTTCATGACTACCATGGCTAGGGCCTTGGGCTGGTCCGGAGCAGTAGACCTGCCTTCTTTCTTCCTCTTCTTTTCCCTGCTCTTTTCTCTTCCCTCTTTACCTTTTTTCCTCCCTTTATCTTCTCAAAACACTAAGGCTGGGTTCACACTATGGTGAATTGGATGCAGGTTTCTCCGCATCCAATTTACATGTCAGGAGATTGTGCCCTGCTCTCTATGGAGCCGTTTCACACATCTCCGGAGCAGTTCCATTGCGAATTGCACAGGAGTCCTGTGTGTCTTCTGGTCCATTTCAGGTCTGAATCCAGCCAAGAATTCGGGCTGAAATCGGACCTGAAATGGCGAACAGGGACGCACCGGACGCCTGCTGTGAGCCGCTCCGTGCTGCGGTGTGAACCCAGCCTAAAGGAATGTGATTTTTTTTTTTTTAGGTTTCCTGTTTATACACTTCCTGTCCACCAGTTCTGAATACGTTAGTAATTGTTCCAATGTTGGTTCTTCTGTTGTTTGATTTGATTTGCTTGGAAGGCACTGTGCTTCTTTTCTGTTATGTACGATGCATAGTTATTGTGTGTCTAGAACTGACATACTGTTGAGCTTTGTACCTGCATGTATGCATTTTGCTCCCTTTATATTGAAATCTGATTTGTACTTTTTTCTAGACATGCAATTTGTTTAGTTAGTTTGTTTTTTAACAAATTTAGACAAGTTCTTTAATTCGGAAATATCCAAATTTTCGAATTTCCAAACATATTCGAAAAATTGAAAATTTGGAAATTCGAAAATTCAGAAATTCAAAAATTCTAAATTTCGGAAATTCAAAAATTCTAAATTTCGGAAATTTGAAATTCGGAAATTGGAAAATTCTAAATTTCGGAGATTCGGAATTTGAAAATTCAGAAATTTGGAGATTGGGAAATTCGAAAATACGGAAATCCAAATTGAAGATTGATAGGGTCCATAGGTTAAGGAAACCCCCAAGCGTCAGTGAAGATAAACCTAGAGACGTCATTATTAGGTTCCACAACTATGAAGATAAAGCAAGAATTTGGAGTAATCTCAGAAAAGTACAGCCTGTAAAATTTGATGGGGCAGAGATTCAGTTCTTTGCCGATATTTCGGCAGGGACTCTGGCCAGGAGAAGGCAGCTAAGACCCCTCCTGGAAGAACTGAGGAAGGCAAATAGGAAATACAGCTGGGGTTTCCCCACTTCATTGAATGTAGTGAAAGCGGGTAGAACAGTCAGATTGAAACACATAGAGAACTTGCAAGATTTTTGTAGCGAGCTTGACATTCCTGTCCAAATCTTGTCTAACTAGCAGGAAGACGTTCCAGTTTGCTGTCAGGCTCCCAAAGACATTAGACGATGGAATTGGAACAGTGATTTTGAAATAGTGAGGGGGGACGGGGGGGTGGGGGAGGTTTTGGGAGGAGGGGTGGCGCCCTGTGTGGGAGGGATTGGCGGCCGCCCGCTCGCTTTGTTCCCTCCCCCCTCTCTACTAAATGGGGGGGGAGCAGGGCGACCGTGGAGATCCGTCGTTAGAGTTGCACCCCAATGGTTTGGCTGGTCGTAAGCTGAGAAATATGGTATTTCTCTGCTGCGGACTTGTTGCCAGGTATAGGCAGGCAGGGAGAGAGAGGATGGTGGGTAGGGCATGGAGTGGGTGCTGGGGGGGAGGTTTGGGGGGGGGAGGGAGGTGGGTTTGGGATGTGGGGGGGTTTGGGGGGGTGGGATCTGGTCCTGCAGAGGCTTCGTAGATGGGTCCAAAGTGCTTCAGGCGTCATTGCAATGAAGTTCTACCCTAAGAATGAATGACAGAGTTTACTTGTTTGACTTACAATGTAAAAGGGCTGAATTCCCCACATAAGAGACACAAGGTTCTAAGAGAATTGGAGAACCTCAATGCAGATGTGGTGTTTCTACAAGAGACCCACCTTTCACAGGACACACACATTAGATTGTTTTCAAACTGCTTCCCAAATTGGTTCTATAGTGATTCTCCGATAAAGAGGGCCAAAGGGCTGGCAATTGGATTCTCCAAAAAGACCAAGTTTGCGCTCTTGGAGAGGAGCGTAGATCTGGAGGGTCGCTACCTCTTTTTGAAGGTGAGGGTTGGAGAAAGGATCTTTACTCTGGCAAATATATATTGCCCTAATAGAAATCCAAATGAATACCTGTCCCCGGTCCTGAACAACTTGATGGATTTTAGGGCAGGCGAGGTGATTCTGGCAGGAGATCTCAATTTCTGCATAGATCCAATATTGGATAGTACAAACAGAGTACAGGGAGTGAGTAGGAAGCTATTAAAAAAAATTGGGCACAAGCTGCATAACTGCCAAATGATCGATGCATGGAGAGTACAGCACGCGAAGGACAGGGACTACACTTTTTTTTCTTCAGTCCACGGGTCCTACTCTCGGCTTGATTATTTTATGGTTGATCATAGATTGTTAGAATATGTCAAGGATACAAAGATCGAAATCATCACATTGTCTGACCATGCCCCAGTCTTGATGAGGGTGGGGATCCCGGGTTTCCGGAGGTCCCCATTTTCATGGCATTTGGATGATAAGCTCATCGATAATCCAAACATCAGTCGCAAAATTCAGGAAGAAATCGATGGGTTTTTCTCGATAAATGACAATGGTGAGATTTCTGGATCAGTATTGTGGGAGGCGTTCAAAGCTTACATAAGGGGTATTCTGATCTCAGTAGGGGCAAATGAGAAAAAAGCAAGCGCAAAAAGGAAAATAGATCTCATAGAAGAAATACAGCACCTTGAACAGATACATAAGGCCGCTTGAGGGAGTCATAATTCGCTCTTACATCAACTAATAATAAAAAGAGAAGAACTAAAAGACCTAATGGAGATAGAATCTAAGAGTATTTTAAACAAAAATTTAAAAGAGAGATTCAGATGGAGTAATAAGGCGGGGAAGCACTTGGCATCAGTCTTGAAGAGGAAAGGATGGGCCAATTATATACTGTAGATAGGATACAAAACAAAAAGGGTGTACTGAAATATACTTCCAGGGAGATAGCCGAAGAGTTTAGGTAAGGCAAGGCAAGATAGGTATCATGGAAAGAGAGGATAAGATGGATGAGTTTATAAAGGAGGCAGGTTTACCAAGTCTCCCGTACAGTGTTGCAAAAGAACTAGATGGGCCGATCACTGTTGAAGAGATCGAGAGGGCCTTGAAAGCTTCTTCCTCTGGTAAGAGTCCAGGGCCAGACGGCTTCACAACCTATTTTTATAAAAAATTCAAGGAGTCTTTGATTCCTAAGCTTTGCCAGATTTGGAATGGGTTGGGGGTCAGGAAGTTATGTGAGGGGGCACTGACTGCGTCAGTAACTCTAATACCTAAGGTAGGGAAAGATAGCTCGCTGTGCTCGAGCTATAGGCCGATAGCACTGCTGAACGCTGATATTAAATTATACGCCAAGGTATTGGACAAAATGCCGTATTGGATCCACCCAGATCAGACGGGTTTTGTGCCTGGGAGAGGGGAGAGTCAATGGCGTCAGGTCGCTCCTGGTTATGGATGCGATGAAAGCAAATGGGACCCCCGGTCTGCTTCTATCGATTGATGCTGAGAAAGCCTTCGACAGAGTAGACTGGGGATTCATGCTGAGGACGTTGAGGGCAGTCGGTCTGGGTGGTTCTATGCTGAACTGGATTAATGTACTGTATAAATCTCCCTCGGCATTTGTTAGAGTAAATGGGACACCGTCGGCGGAGTTTAAAATGGAAAACGGGACCAGGCAGGGATGTCCTTTGTCCCCCCTCCTGTTTGTCCTGACCCTGGAACCTCTACTGGCCTTGATCCGTAAAAACCCGGACATAGGCGGTTGCGTAGTGGGGAGTGACGAACACAAGCTTTCGGCTTTTGCCGATGATATATTGTTCCACATTGTCAAGCCGAAAATCTCGATCCACAATTTACTTGCTACCCTAAGGAGATACGGTGAGCTATCAAATTATAAGGTTAACCTTAGTAAGTCAGTAGTTTTAAATATCAACGTTGATAGACAAGAAGTATTTAAACTTAAGGAAATATTCCATTTTCCGTGGAGGAAAAAATTACCGTATTTATTGGCGTATAACACGCACTTTTTTCCCCTTAAAATCAGGGGGAAATCGCGGGTGCGTGTTATACGCCGATCCTCTGCGATCCCGAGCTGTCAGATCTTCAAAATCGCCGACCGCGATTTGAAAATGGCGCCGCCGGCGCCGAAATACACAGTGCCGGTCCTCGGCTCTTCTCGGCCACTTTCGGCTTCACTCGAGCGCCGCCCAAACCTAGCCGAGTGTACTCGGCTAGGTCCCGATAGCTCCGCTCACAGTCACGCTCATCCTGGGCGGGACTACGAGTGGAGCCGAAAGTGAATGAGAGCCGCCGAGAAGAGCCGAGGACCGGCTCTGTGTATTTTGGCGCCGGCAGCGCCATTTTCAAATCGCGGTCGGCGATTTTGAAGCCCAGGATGGCAGGGAATCACAGGATCGAAGGCTGCACTGGGGAAGGCTGCACTGGGGAAAGCTGCACTAACAAGGCTGCACTGACAAGGCTGCACTGGGGAAAGCTGCACTAACAAGGCTGCACTGACATGGCTGCACTGACATGGCTGCACTGACATGGCTGCACTGACAAGGCTGCACTAACAAGGCTTCACTGACATGGCTGCACTGACAAGGCTGCACTAACAAGGCTGCACTGACAAAGCTGCACTGACAAGGCTGCACTGGGGCAAGGCTGCACTGAGAAGGCTGCACTGAGAAGGCTGCATTGATGGGCATTTAAATGTAAGTTTTTTTCCCTTCAACTTCCCTCCTAAAAGTTTTTTTTCCTTAAAATTCCTTCCTAAACTTGGGGTGCGTGTTATACGCCGGCGCGTGTTATACGCCGATAAATATGGTAGTTATCTGGGAGTTACTTTAGCAAATTCCCAAAGGAAAATGTATCTCTTAAACTTTATCCCACTCCTTGACGAGATCCAGCAGGAAACTAAAAAAAGTATGCATCTACCGATCTCATGGATCGGTCGAGTAAATACGGTTAAAATGACCCTGGCCCTGAAGATCCTGTATAAAATGCAGCTACTCCCAATCCCATTAGTGCAGACCTTTTTCAGGGTTTTAAACAATATTATCACTAGATTTATATGGAAAAATAAGAAGCCACTGATTACTTTCAAAGTCCTGACCAGGGGTAAAGCACAGGGTGGTCTGGCTCTTCCAGACTTTAAAAAATATCACAGAGCGATAGTATTATCATGGGTGATAGATTGGGGAAAAGAATCGATAGATAAAAGATGGGTAAATTTAGAAAAAGATTTGAGTAATGCAAAATTACACCAATTAATTTGGAATCCCCCACACTTTAGGAAGTTAGGCCCCAAGGCACACAATATTACAAGATACACTTTGAAGTTATGGGATCAGTTACACAAACAAAATGCATGGGATTTTAACTAGCCATTTATTTATTTAAAAGATAATGAGTTTTTTCAGCCAGGGATGAGGGAAGTGGGGGGGAATTGGATAAAAAATAAGGATACACAATTGATAGATATTATGAAAAAGGGTAAAATTGTCACTTTTCAGGAATTAGACCTGCTCAAGGACTTAATGAAAATAAACACGTGGCGATATAACCAGCTTGCGTACTTTATTAAAAGTCTCCCTGGTCCCATTAGAGATAAGAAGAACCTCAGGCCATTTGAGAAATTATTCCTGAAGAATAGAACAATAAGGAACATAACAGAACTATATAAATTGTTACAAGATGAGGGGCAAGCAGTGTATCCGTCATATTGCATTAAATGGGAATCCGAACTGGGATCTGCACCTAGCGGAGTGACTTGGGGATGGGGTTGTGACACCACGAAGCATACTACGGGATAGTTTTTGGTGGTGTGTTTGGTTAATTTTGTAAAGAATAAATATAGTTTTTTTTTAAAAATGTATAAAAACTAAATAAAAGTGAAGACCATGCTACTATGATAATGAGAGGGGACAAAAATGAGCTAAATGGTGATTTTTAATACCTCTCAAGGAATTCGCTGAAGTAGCAAAAAAAAAAAATCGGGCTGAAATCGGACCTGAAATGGTGAACAGGGACGCACCGGACGTTTGCTGTGAGCCGCTCCGTGCTGCGGTGTGAACCCAGCTTAAAGGAGTGTGATTTTTTAGGTTTCCTCTTTATACACTTCCTGTCCACCAGTTCTGAATACGTTAGTAATTGTTCCAATGTTGGTTCCTCTGTTGTTTGATTTGATTTGCTTGGAAGGCACTGTGCCTCTTTTCTGTTATGTACGATGCATAGTTAATGTGTGTCTAGAACTGACATACTGTTGAGCTTTGTACCTGCATGTATGCATTTTGCTCCCTTTATATTGAAATCTGATTTGTACTTTTTTGTAGACATGCAATTCGTTTAGTTAGTTTGTTTTTTAACGAATTTAGAAATCCAAAAATAAGAATGAAAATCCAAAAATTCAAAAGAACGAAAACTCGAAAATCTGAAATAATAACTAACTAATAATAACTTAACTATTAAAGTATAGGTATTGAATTTTCCTTTCAAATCTGGCTGTTAGTGAACGTAACGAATAAAAATTTATCTGAAGTTATGAATTATCCTTAATAGCGAATGCCATATCTAAACAAATGGAATGTAACAAATTAATAATAAATAACAATAATAATAATAACTTATTATTATTTATTATTATTTAGTTTCATTCCATTTGTTTAAATAGAGCATTCTTTATTTTGGATAATTCGTAACTTCAGATAAATATGTATTCGTTACATTCACTAACAGCCAAATTTGAAAGGAAATTCCAATACCTATAATTTAATAGTTAGTTATTATTAGTTAGTTAGTTATTATTTAGAATTTTTGGATTTTCATTCTTTCTGATTTTCGGATTTTCCTTTTTCATTTTCGGATTTTTGAATTTTCGGATTTTCGAATTTCGAATTTTCGAATTTACGAATTTTCGAATTTACGAATTTTTGAATTTCTGGATTTTCGAATTTACGAATTTCTAATTTTTGAATTTACAAATTTTCGAATTCAGAAATTTAGAATTTTCAAAAAAAAAACAAAAACCAAATTGAATGAAACAAAAACAAACAATTTTTTCCACAGCGCATGTCTACTTTTTTCTATAACAATAAAAAGTTTGAAAAGAAAACATTCCAAGCTTAGGTGAGCTGCAGGCCTAGGCTTTAGCCATTGCTGTAGAGTCATGTAGCCTTTGTCATCATCCAGTAATGATGTTCAGGCAGAACCACTGATTGGCTTGCTCTGATTTAGTGGTTTTGATGATAACCATCATCACAAAAATATCCCGCTATGGGGTAGTGGGGTGTTTTTGTGACTCTGGTTCTCCTTTAAAAGTGTAGTGGTAAACTCTTAAATATGCTAACAAAATATATGGCATGATGAGAGTGTAATAAAAATCAGTTTTAAAAACTTGCAATGTGTTTTAGAAATTCTTGATGTCTATTAGGGTTGTTTTTTAATTTTCTACAGTCTATTATAATTTTATAGTTTAAGTAAAGTGTTTTTTTTTCTAAATACCAGCAGTCCATGTGTCATTCCTCTTTTCTGCCCTGGGTAATAGTTTGGACTAATAATATATTCCCTACAACTGTGCTATCCAACAAACCAACAATTTTCCTAAACACTAAAGCTTCATTCTCTTGAGGCGGATCCGCTACCACGGAGTCCGCCTCTGTCCGCCAGCTCAGCGCGAGATCTCTCCGTTGATCTCCGCTGAGCCGGCGAATGACAGGTCCCTCTCTGCTCACTGAGCGGGGAGGGGCTTGTCGAGCGCCGCTAGTTACTATGGAGGGATCGGACGAAAATGGACAGCATGTCTGTTTTCATCAGATCTCACCCGATCCGACCCATCAGGGACAGAAGCGAATGTAGTGGGAACCGTCTGATTTTAGCGGATCGGACCAGGTCGGATGTCAGCGGACATGTCACTGCTGACATCCGTCGCTCCACAGACTAGCATGGAGTGCCCGTTCAGGTCCGCTGACAAAACTGACAGGTGGACCTGAACGGTCCGACAGTGTGAAAGGGGCCTTATGCGAAAAGTAACTGTGATTAAATTAATTAAGCTAAAGTTAAAATATGTGCTACAAAATAATAAAAATACAATGTTGCAAAGTCTACAATCTTTTTATGTAACTTTGTTTCATTCAACACACAAAGAATGTCCTTAGAAATGGATCCATCGCCTTTAACCAGATGAATTTCCCCAGCACTGCATGTGTTCTTAACTACACTTCTGATGTGCCTCAGCTATGATATTATTAAAATTATTTATCTTGTATGTGTCTCCCATGCTTGTTGATGTAAACTGAAATTTTCTTTCATTTGGCCTTCTCGCTTTCAGGCATGCAAAGCACCTCTTGCATGGAAAGAAGCCTTTACCCGTAAAGAAAGTGTAGGTCCTCTTGGGTGGATCTATTACATTCTTCACCACTCTATCGCGAATAGTTGGTGCTCTTTTGTATATAAAATGCGGGAACACGGGTAAGGATCCTTGCAGTTGTTTATCTGCTAAAAGAATGTGCCAGTGGCGTTTAATGATCTTTTCAATTTTCTTGTGCTGTGCGCTAAAATCCAAAATCAAAGGTGCTCCCCCTAGTGGCTGTTTGGGTTTGTTGGTATCCTTGATTAGTACATTCCGATCCAGCACAGAGACCTCTTTCACTTTCTTCTCAATAAATTGCCGATCGTATCCTTTGTTGGAAAATCTAAGTGCTATCTTTTCTGCTTGGTCCAGAAAGGTATTCAAATGCATGCAGTTCCGTCTAAGCCGTACAAATTGGCCCTTTGGTACATTAAAGAGCCAATTCTTGTGATGACAACTCTCAATCGGGAGGTAGCTATTTCTATCGACGTTTTTGAAATGCGTTTGCGATCTTAGTATGGAGTTTTCTTGTATAATTTCTAGATCCAAAAATGTTACTTTACTATTGCTGATGTCCCAGGTCAGTGTGATATTTTTATTATTGGTATTGAGTCTTTCTAGAAAACAGGTAAGTCGGTCTATGTCCCCTTTCCATAGGATGAAGATATCATCAATATATCTTTTATAGATCACCAGTTCACCTGGTGCATCTATAAAGACATTATCCTCCTCCCACTGGGCCATGAATAATCCGGCTATGCTAGGGGCAAATTTAGCTCCCATTGCAACTCCGGTATGTTGATGATAATACCTACTATTGTACCAGAAATAGTTATTCTTTAAATTAAAGTCGATGCACTTAATTAGAAATTTCCTCTGCATACAGGGTAATTGGGTATATTTCCTCAGACCCCATTTCGCTGCTTCACATGCTAGATGATGCGGTATTATAGTATATAATGAGGCGACATCTGCAGTAGCCATAATCCATGGGCCTTCTTCTTTTGGGATATTTTCTAGGATCTGCAGCATTTGTTTTGTGTCCCTCAAATATGCTTGTGTGTTTTGTACAGCAGGTTGCAGAAATCCATCGATGTATTGACCTAATCTGGATATTAGTGAATCTATACCATTCACTATTGGTCTCGGTGGTGGGTTAGTGTTGTCTTTATGAATCTTTGGTAATGTATAGATGATGGGTGTACGGCAGGACTCTGGAACTGGGAATCTAGCTTCCTTTTTATTAAGTATATTTTTCTTCACTCCAAGACATACGATCTGTTCAAGTGCCTTCCTGCACTTGTACATGGGGTTACTTAGTAGCCTAGTATAAGTATTCTCATCACTTAGCATCTCCACCATCGTCTGGTGGTATTGTTCTTTTGAAAGCACAACAATACCACCTCCTTTATCGGCTGGCCGGATGACACAATCCTTGCTCCTTGTTTCCGAATGCCACTTTTTATATAGTCGGGGTCCTCCTTTTTCTTAATTTTGAGATTTTTAATGTCTTCTAAAACCACTTTTTTAAAAACATCGATATATTTATTATCCTTTATGGGCGGATTAAAAACAGATTTGTTCCTCAATGTACTGTGTATAACACCATTATCCTCAACAATCGGGTATTTTGATCTGGTGGGATTACTTGTAATATATTTCTGGATATTCAGTTTTCTTGTAAATTTTTGAATTCCGATATAAGTCTGAAATTTGTCCAGATTTTTCATGGGTGCATACTTGAGGCCTTTGTCCACCACACCTATCTCTTCATGTGTCAATTCATGCCCACTTAAATTAAAAATACCTTCTCCCTCCATTCCCTTTTTCTTTTGTTCTCTCTTTCCTGATCTCCGTCCTCTCTTCTTACTGGACTTTTTCTGGAATTTCTGGTCTCGTCTATCAATCTCGGTGGGTGGTCTTCCCTGCCCCTGTCTAAAAAAGGCCTGTTAGAGACTTGGTCTCCATACTGTGGGGGATAGTTTCTCTCTTGTCTCTCCTCTTCACCTCTATACATTAGTGGGGCATAGTAATTGTATGTCGGTATCTGGCTCCGTTCATTTTGATATTGGTTTCTTTGTTGGGGGCCTCTTTCCCTGTAACCATATTCATGCGTCGGACTTCTCCCTCTTGGCCAGTGTTGTTCATATGGTGGTTTCCTATTCTCCCTATATTCATAGACAGGTCTTCTTGGGTCTCTGGGTCCTTGAGGTGGTCCTCTATACTCTCTCTGATCATAGGGTGGTTTATGCCAGTTGTTATGGGGCTTCCTGTTGTTTTTCCAGTAGGGTTTTCTACCTCCATTTTGGGGTGTACGGTTCGAATGGGGTCTTCTATCACCTCGATGGGGGGTAGAGGGTTGGTAGTATGTGTTCCTCCCATCAGAGTCTTGATATCTAGGGGTAGTTGCTATATTCCCTTCTCTTGGGTCCTGATAACTCCTGGTTTGGGTATTGGATGGTTCACTGATCTGATGTGGACCATTTTCTCTGGTGTGGAGTAGGTGGATGCGTTGTCTCCCCTACCTAATTGGCTCTGCCATTTAAATACCTGATCGTTTCTAAAATCTTTTAAGTCTCTAGTGTACTTCTTGCTCTTCCTCTGCTGGACTTCTTTGTCTTTTTTAGTAAGGTCTTTATTCAGCTGTGTGGTTAGAGTTTTGAATTCCGTTGTTTCTTTATACACTTTGAGTTCTTCTTTGAGTTGGGTAATGTTTTGGTCTATGATTTTAATTTTTCTTTGTTTCCTTTCTAATAAAAGTCTTAGTAGTTCCAATCCTTTATCGTTGAAGAATTTGAACCATTCCTCATTAGACTCTTGGTCTGTGAGGCCATCATTCGGGGGTACGTCCCATCTCAATCTCCTTGTCCAACCTGGCCCCTAATGGAAAAGTAAACTAGCAAGTGGGTGTGGTGCTGCGCTAATCCAGGTATAAAAACAAATGCATAAGTGCAGCCGTGCTATCATGTGGAAGGGTCAGAGACTAATCGCCTAGCGTGAGCATGGAGTGTGTGTCATAATCAAACACTAAATCTAAAGTATTTACAAGAAAGAATAAATAGTATAATATGCCCCGTCTATACAGATAAATAAATTAGGTCAAACTATCCGGACTAAAAAAAATGGCAACAATATCAGCATAAACAATACATGCAGTGTCAGACTAAACAAATAGTGCATAAATAAACATATGAGTGACTAAAACATTAATAGCACAATATGCAAATTTCAGAAAATAAAACTAAAGAGTGCAATGTTACACTGTACGTCCAGGGAGATCACAAAACCTGTGACAATGCAATAAAGTGTTCAGTGCAAACAATAAGTGCTCACAGTTGCCTAAAGGCATATATACAGTCCAGAAAAAAAGTGGCTTGTGCAACAGCAAAATCTCCGATGGTTCATTAATCCTCAAGCTTACTCACCATAAGAAATGGACCTCAAATTATAAAAGTCAGATGTGCACGTTCACCGTTATCTCCAGATCTCTCATAGGAAAAGACATTCAGATAGAAATAACCAATTATTTATTTATTATTAATTATTTATTAAAATATCTCTTTTCCATCATTCCAGCTGCAACACCCATTCCACAAAATCTTTCAATGTGGGAAGGATATAAATAAAAAATACAGTCCTACACTGTTTTATTAAAAAATAATAATAAATACAAAACACATTGTTGTACTTACACTACATAAGTGCACGGAGCACATAGATTAAAAGCATGCAAGTATGGAAAAACATGGAAAGTCATCTGCATAAGGTCCAATCACAGCATGAAAGCTCTGGCCACCTTGAACTCTATTAGTGGTAGATCCCGGGCTCATCCTCCTTACAACTCAGGGTAGGAACCATGAACCAACGCAATGATGTCACCTGCTTAAGAACAAAAAAAACCCCAAAAAAACGAGGAGACTTGATAGACTACTCTGCCTTTTTTCTGCTGTCATTTTCTATGCTTCTATTTTGTCTAATGACTTTATTAAGAGCACCAGGATGCTGTTTATCAAGCACTGCTGTACAGTATTTTTTTTTCTTTAATAGAACAATATTACATGTTTACATTCACCCCACATTGATGGACTTTATGGAGTTGGATTTGTAATTACGGAAAAGAGATCCTTTAGAAATTAATTGAGAGATCTGGAGATAATGGTGAAAATGGGCATATGACCTTCAAAATTTTGGATCCATCCCATCTGGTAAGTGGGCCTTTCTGAAGGTGGAGGTGGAAGACCATTGGAGCACATTTGATGTGGCATTCTAAACTCATGCAGTACGGGGATATTTCACCTGGCTAAAGGTCCCTTTCCAAGGACTTTTTTTTTGTGTGGTGAATAGAACACAGTTACACAGAAACATTGTAGACCTTGCAACATGATGTTAATTATCTGTAGCACACATTTGAACTTTAGTGCTGGTTGTGTATGTGGATATAATAATAGTTTGGACTACACTTCCTTCCCACTTACACTTCGTGACAGTAAGACGTGGAATTATTTAGCGTTTTGGGATTGTTTGGCCCTCCCAAGTGCATTGAAAGTTGCTATATTGTCAATGCAGCATAACTTCCATAGGAATTATCTCTGCTGAGATAATTACAGACTTTGCCAGGGACATGTAATGTGTAGATAAACACTACTTGCCTCACCTGCCATCTAAACACTGACTGTTTTGCTATATAACATTTGCATAATTCACTGCAGATTATCTATTCATGTTAGGGTGTCTTGGAATGTGAACAACTTGATAAGTCAACAATATCAAACATTTAACACTTTACCCTGTGTTTTTAAATCTGACTGTACAGCAATAGCCCATTATACAGGTTTGCTTCATTACCCTCAATCTCCAGCAACATACTGTATACTTACATTTTCTTTGCTACCCCACCGCTCTATTCAACACTGGGAGTCAATGGAAATATCCAGTACCTTTGGACATGGGGGTGCATAGGGCTTTAATACACTGTACTGAACAACAAATGACACCACTACAGGT
This sequence comes from Lithobates septentrionalis, assembly GCA_037952835.1. Taxonomy (NCBI): domain Eukaryota; kingdom Metazoa; phylum Chordata; class Amphibia; order Anura; family Ranidae; genus Lithobates; species Lithobates septentrionalis. Next base: position 77,572 of record JBBDGP010000945.1, on the reverse strand, counting down.
TTATGTGTTAGTTATGTTGAGAATTAAAATAAATAACAAAGGGCAAACAATATCAGTTCTCTTAAGATGTTGCCACTGTCTTTACTGATTTACCCAACAAAATTTTAATGTGAGCCTTGGTCTATGGAAAAAAAGATAAGTCTTGCACTGACCCTGTAGAGATGGTACTTCCAAGTGCCCAAAGGCGTAGTTAGACTTTCCATAGCATGTCCCATAAACCCACAATACTACAGATCACTGATATTCATACATCAATCATCATATGTGGCCTCAAACTCTGCCTGCCTCCAATTACTTACTGTTGGTTCATAACTTGATGGTTTACTTCAATAACCAGCAGTAAGGCTTGGGAGGTGGAAGTGATTGGCTAGAGCTGAAAACCTGTATTAGTTGGTTGCAAACCAGTGCACTACAATTGGTGTCTAATGCACAAGCCTTCTGGTTCAAGAGATGCGAATGTGTGAACAAGTAGTTAGGTTTACATAAGGGAGGATCTGTAAGGGTTACAGTAATGCTGCGTACACGCGGTCAGATTTTCCGACGGGAAATGTTCGATGGGAGCTTGTTGTCAGAAATTCCGACTGTGTGTAGGCTACATCGGACATTTTCCGTCGGAATTTCGGACAAACAAAATTTGAGATCTGGATCTCAAATTTATCAACAACAAAATCCATTGTCGTAAATTCCCATAGTGTATACACAATTCTGACGCACAAAGTTCCACGCATGCTCGGAATCAAGCAGAAGAGCCGCACTGGCTATTGAACTTCATTCATTCATTCTCGGCTCGTCATACGCGTTGTACGTCACCGCGCTCTTGGCGATCGGAATTTCCGACAAGATTTGTGTGACCGTGTGTATGCAAGACAAATTTTAGCCAACATCCGTCAGAAAAAAAAACATGGATTTTGTTGTCAGAATGTCCGATCGTGTGTACGCGGCATTAGTGTTAGATGCGCTTTTGGTAGGGTAATCCTTTCAGTGGTAGTGATGCCAGTGCTGATCTGCTTGTGCTGAAAGCTAATTTATCTTTTCAGAAGCATTTCTAAAAGAGGGAGAATCTCTGCCCAGTAGGCATTGGTCCATTTAGTATCCTTAGTGCCCGGGAGGGGGAGCCTGCATTAAGTGGGACTTTATGTGCAACCTAACTACATTAAGGTTGTACGCAAGCATTGTTACACCTTGGCCAAGATCCATTAAACCTATTTTTAGCGCCGCTTTACCGTTGTTTTAGCTGCGCTATTCGGCCACTTGCTAGACGGTTTTAACCCCCACTAGCAGCCTAAAAAGAGTTAAAACGCTGATGCAGCGGCGCTTTACCGGCAGTTCAGCGGCGCTGCCCATTGATTTCAATGGGCAGGAGCAGTGGAGAAGCGGTGTATTCACCGCTCCTACACAGCTGCAAAGAAGCTGCTGGCAGGAATTTTTGTGACTCCCTGCAGCTGAGGCTTTTTGCAGGCGCTATGCAGGCCCTATTTTTAGCGCTGTAGTGCCTGAAAAACGCCTCCAGTCTGAAAGGAGTCTTAATTATTGAAAAGAGAGAATAATAAAAATAGCAGCAAGGGCTTCCCATACCTTCTGTCTCCACCCAATAGAATCCTGAGATTATGTTTGCTAAGGAAGGGAATTAGGTCCAATAGTGTTACTGTAACCTGACATTTCATTCACTCAGACTTCCAGATTGCGTACAGCCCTTAGTTCACAAATAAACATTAAATACAGGATGCACCCATGATACCAGTGTGACAAAGGGTTAACAGTAGGGACGAGCTTCGAGTTTGAGTCAAACTCATGCTCGACTCGAACATCGGCTGTTCGCCAGTTCGCTGAACAGCGAACAATTTGGGGTGTTCACGGCAAATTCGAAAGCCGCGGAACACCCTTTAAAAGTCTATGGGAGAAATCAAAAGTGCTCATTTTAAAGGCTTGTATGCAAGTTATTGTCATAAAAAGTGTTTGGGGACCTGGGTCCTGCCCCAGGGGCCATGGATCAATGCAAAAAAAAGTTTTAAAAACGGCCGTTTTTTCAGGAGCAGTGATTTTAGTAATGCTTAAAGTGAAACAATAAAAGTGTAATATCCCTTTAAATTTCATACCTGGGGGGTGTCTATAGTATGCCTGTAAAGGGGCGCATGTTTCCTGTGTTTAGAACAGTCTGACAGCAAAATGACATTTCAAAGGAAAAAAGTTATTAAAAACTACTCGCGCCCTATCAGGACTAGTGGTGAACTGGAGGAAGTCGGCACTCCTGCCAATAGATATCCCTAATAATTCTTTGACACTGGGAATCCCCCAATTAAAAGTAGTTGCAACAATACGATATCTGGGTATAAACATGACAAAGGATCCCAATTAGTATATTGAAAATAACCTAGCTCCATTACTGGTTAAATTTAAGCGCAAAATAGATATTTGGAACCGGCTCCCCCTAACAGCAGCAGGGAGAGGCAACTTAATTAAGATGGTCTGGCTGCCTCAGCTACTGTATTTGTTACATAACTCACCGGTATGGGTGAATAAAAAATGGTTTAAGAAAACTGACACACTATTTAGGGAGTTGGTATGGAGGAGGGGTAAGGCTTGGATTAGCCTCCAGAGTCTGCAATTGCCAGTCAAGGAGGGAGGAATGGCACTCCCGCACCCAAGATGTTACTTTCTGGCGGCACAGCTGCAGCATATAAGAGGCGGAAGTGCAGATAGGGGGTTGTTGACTCTGGAGGCGCCACATAAAGACAGTGGTGGAGGCATTGGAGGCAGACTCTTTCCCTGGCAGCGGCCCCACAATTAGGATGATAACAAAGGTCTGGAAGGCAACAATTAGTTTAATGGGATATGTTGGGTTCACCGAATATGCCCCTTTGTGGCATAATAAGAATTTACAGGAAGTGGTGGCCATGGGGGAGTTTAAAGAATGGGAGAGATGGGGCATAAATAGACTATCCCAGCTATACAAAGGGAACGTATTAAAATCTTTTGAGGAACTTCAAACTGAAAATGGAATCTCGAGGCAAACTTTCTTTAGATACCTACAAATGAGATCGGCTTTGAATGTCCAGTTTAGGATACGCCCCTTAGTATGGAACGAAGCAGCATTGCTCCAAAAGGTGGTTAAATCTGGGAAAATAAAAGGTTTTATATCAGAAATATATGCGCAACTGTGTAGCAAAAGTATCACAAGGCCAGAACATCTTGGTTGTAGGAAAGGATGGGAGGCGGATGTTGGGAAATTAACAGATGAACAGTGGAGAAAAATATTGGAGACCGGGCAGGTAGTCTCAGTATCCCCTGCACAGAGAGTCTCTCATCTAATGCTGGTATATAGAGCATATTACACCCCAAAAAAATTATTTAGATTTGGACTAAGATTAGATGCTAAATGCCCCAGATGTGGTGAGGAGGGGGACTTGATACATATGATCTGCAGATGTCCCAAGCTAGTTAGATACTGGACGGAGGTAGTTGAAGCCATTAATGGCAGGTGGGGGTTATCTTTGGAAATAGAGGTCAGATTATGCATCCTGGGATATAGAGTATGGGGATCAGAGGAGTCAGTACTAAAAACAGCAGTCTTGAGGTGTCTGTATCAAGCCCGGAAGATGATCATGCAAAGATGGCAAACAGTTGTACCCCCGACAGTTGAGGAGTGGGCAAGTAAACAGTAAATGAGACAGTTTGGAAGGAGAGAGCCCTATATATTAGAAGAGGGAACCTAAAAACATTCAAAAATATGTGGAACCCCTGGTTGATAAGCATTGGTTGTAAGGAATAGCTGAAAGAATGTGAGATCCTGGATAAGGTGGGAGGGGGGCGGGAGGGAGGGGGGAAGGGTTAGAAGGTAGGGCTAGGATAAATTGGATATTGTATATAAAATGGCCATGTTATGGTAATTTGGGGATAGGGTAGGTTTGTTGGTATGGAAGTACTCTATATACGGATATGGGGTTAGTTGCCCCCTCCCCAGAGAGCTCTGTTTAAATGAATTCTGTGTTGTTATTACATGTCTGTTGGAAGGTATGTAAATTTTAAGAAATGTTAATAAAGAATATTTAAAGGAAAAAAAAAAAAAGAAAAGAAAAAAAAAAAAAAAAACTACTCGCGGCTATTAATGAATTGCCGGTCCGACAATACACATAAAAGTTAATTGATAAAAACGGCATGGGAATTCCCCACAGGGGAACCCCGAACCAAAATTTAAAAAAAATGACGTTGGGATCCCCCTAAATTCCATACCAGGCCCTTCAGGTCTGGTATGGATATTAAGGGGAACCCCGGCCAAAATTAAAAAAAAAAAAAAAGGCGTGTGGTCTCTCTCAAAATCTATACCAGACCCTTCAGATCTGGTATGGATTTTAAGGGGAACCCCGTGCCAACATTTAAAAAAAATGGCGTGGGGTCTCCCCAAAAATCCATACCAGACCCTTATCCAAGCACCCAACCTGGCAGGCCACAGGAAAAGAGGGGGGGACGAGAGAGCGCCCCCCCCTGAACCGTACCAGGCCACATGCCCTCAACATTGGGAGGGTGCTTTGGGGTAGCCCCCCAAAACACCTTGTCCCCATGTTGATGGGGACAAGGGCCTCATCCCCACAACCCTTGCCCGAAGGTTGTAGGGGTCTGCGGGCGGGGGGCTTATCGGAATCTGGAAGCCCCCTTTAACAAGGGGACCCCCAGATCCCGGGCCCTCCCCTCGTGTGAAATGGTAAGGGGGTACAAAAGTACCCCTACCATTTCACAAAAAAAGTGTCAAAAATGTTACCCCAAAGCACCCTCCCAATGTTGAGGGCATGTGGCCTGGTACGGTTCAGGAGGGGGGGGTGCTCTCTCGTCCCCTCCCTCTTTTCCTGCGGCCTGGCAGGTTGCCTGCTCGGATAAGGGTCTGGTATGGATTTTTGGGGAGACACCATGCAATTTTTTTTTTACATTTTGGCACGGGGTTCCCCTTAAAATCCATACCAGACCTGAAGGGTCTGGTATAGATTTTGAGGGGGACCTCACGCCATTTTTTTAAAAATTTTGGCCGGGGTTCCCCTTAACCACTTGACCACTGGGCACTTAAACCCCCTTAACCAGACCAATTTTCAGCTTTTGGTGCTCTCACATTTTGAATGACAATTACTCAGTCATGCAACACTGTATCTATATGAAATTTTTGTCCTTTTTTTCACACAAATAGAGCTTTCTTTTAGTGGTATTTAATCACCGCTGGGTTCTTTATTTTTTGCGCTATAAAAGAAAAAAGACCAAAAAATCTGTAAAAAATGCATTTTTCTTCGTTTCTGTTATAAAATTTTGAAAATTAGTATTTTTTCTTCATATATTTTGGCCAAAATTTATATCGTTACATATCTTTGGTAAAAATAACCCAAATTAGTATATATTATTTGGTCTTTGTGAAAGTTATAGCGTCCACAAGCTATGGTGCCAATATCTGAAAATTGATCACACCTGAATTACTGATGGCCTATCTCATTTCTTGAGACCCTAACATGCCAGAAAAGTACAAATACCCCCAAATGACCCCTTTTTGGAAAGAAGACATTCCAAGGTATTTAGAAAGATGCATGGTGAGTTTTTTGAAGTTGTCATTTTTTCCCACAATTCTTTGCAAAATCAAGTTTTTTCTTTTCTTTTTTTTTTTCACAAAATTGTCATTTTAGCAGGTTATTTCTCACATACAGCATATGCATACAACAAATTACACCCCAAAACACATTCTGCTATTACTCCAGAGTATGGCGATACCACATGTGTGAGACTTTTACACAGCGTGGCCACATACAGAGGCCCATCATGCAGGGGAGCACCTTCAGGTGTTCTGGAGCACCCAGGCCAATTCTGACATTTCTCTCCTACATATAAAAATCATCATTTATTTGCTAGAAAATTACATAGAACCCCAAAACATTATATATGTTTTTTTAGCAAAGACCCTAGAGAATACAATAGCGGTCATTGCAACTTTTTATCTCGCACGATATTTGCGCAGCAATTTTTCTAACGCGTTTTTTTTTGGAAAAAAAACTGTTTTGTGCTTTAAAAAAAAAAGAAAACAGTAAGGTTAGCCCAATGTTTTTGCACAATATGAAAGATGAAGTAAATAGATACCTAACATGTCACCTTTCAAAATTGCACACGCTTGTGGAATGGCGCCAAACTTCGCTACTTAAAAATCCCCATAGGCGACGCTTCAAAATTTTTTACTGGTTACAAATTTTGAGTTACAGAGGAGGTCTAGGGCCAAAATTATTGCTCTCGCTCTACCGATCGCAGTGATACCTCACATGTGTGGTTTGAACACTGTTTTCATATGTGGGCAGGACTTACGTATGCGTTCGCTTCTGCATGCGAGCACACGGTCAGGAGCGCTTTAAAAAAAAATTTTTTTATTGTTCATTTTACTTTATTTATTTTAGTTTGACACTTTTTTCCCCAAAAATTTTTTTTAATCACTTTTATTCCTATTACAAGGAATGTAAACATCCCTTGTAATAGGAATATGGCATGACAGGTCCTCTTTACAGTGAGATATGGGGTCAATAAGACCCCACATCTCACCTCTAGGCTGTGCCTGAAATTAAAAAAAAAAAAAAAAAAACGATCCTGGCTTCGATCGTAGCGGTGAGTCGGTAGAAGCACCGGAGGGCGGCGGGAGGGGGGACGTCCCGTAAGAACGATCAAGCAGTGTAACAGCCGCTATGATCATTCTTATGGTGTAGGGAATCGCCAGGTGAAAAAGCTGATATCTGAATGATGCCTGTAGCTTCACCCATCATTCAGATATCCCCGCACAAAGTCAAGGACGTCGTATGACGGCAGGCGGGAAGTGGTTAAAACGCTTTTTTTTTTTAACACAAAGTTGTCCATTTATACAATATTTCTAACACATAGCATGTACATACCAAAAATGACACCCCAAAATAGATTCTCCTACTCCTCCTGAGTACGGCGATACCACATGTGTGAGACTTCCACAGCCTGGCCACATACAGAGGCAGAGTATGGCTGGGTATTGCGGGGTATTGCAGAGTATGGCTGGGTATGGCAGAGTATTGCGGGTTATGGCAGAGTATTGCAGATTTTTGCGGGGTATTGCAGAGCATGGCTGGGTATGGCAGAGTATGGCAGAGTATGGCTGGGTATCACCGAGTATTGCAGAGTATGGCTGGGTATTGCGGGGTATTGCAGAGTATTGCGGGATATTTCGGGGGTATTGCAGGGTATGGCAGAGTATTGCGGGGTATTGCAGGGTATGGCAGAGTATTGCGGGGTATTTTGGGGTATTGCAGGGTATGGCAGAGTATTGCAGAGTATTGCGGGGCATTGCAGGGTATGGCAGAGTATTGCGGGGTATTGCAGAGTATTGTGGGGTATTTTGGGGTATTGCAGGGTATGGCAGAGTATTGCGGGGTATTTCGGGGTATTGCAGGGTATGGCAGAGTATTGCGGGGTATTTCGGGGTATTGCAGGGTATGGCAGAGTATTTCGGGGTATTGCAGGGTATGGCAGAGTATTGCGGAGTATTGCGGGGTATTGCGGAGTATTGCAGAGTGTTGCGGGGTATTGCAGAGTATTGCGGGGTATTTCGGGGTATTGCAGGGTATTTTGGGGTATTGCAGAGTATTGCGGGGTATTTCGGGGTATGGCAGAGTATTGCGGAGTATTGCGGGGTATTTCGGGGTATTGCAGGGTATGGCAGAGTATTGCGGGGTATTGCAGGGTATGGCAGAGTATTGCGGGTTATTGCAGGGTATGGCAGAGTATTGCGGGGTATTGCAGGGTATGGCAGAGTATTGCGGGGTATTTCGGGGTATTGCAGGGTATGGCAGAGTATGGCAGGGTATGGCAGAGTATTGCGGGGTATTTAGGGGTATTGCAGGGTATGGCAGAGTATTGCGGGGTATTGCAGGGTATGGCAGAGTATTGCGGGGTATTGCAGGGTATGGCAGAGTATTGCGGGGTATTGCAGGGTATGGCAGAGTATTGCGGGGTATTGCAGGGTATTGCAGAGTATTGTGGGGCATTGCAGAGTATTGTGGGGTATTGTGGGGCATTGCAGAGTATTGTGGGGCATTGCAGAGTAGTGAGGGATGGCTGAGCATGGATGGATGGATGGCTGGATGTCTCTGTGCAGCGCTGTGGGCACTACAGATGCAGCCCACAGCGCTGCTACCATCCATCCATCCCCCTCTCCGCTCACAGTGTACCGATCGGTACACAGGAGGGGAGGAGAGGAACCGGCGTCATGAGATGACGCCGGTTTGTTTACATGTGATCGCTCCGTCATTTGACGGAGCGATCACATGGTAAACGGCCGCGATCAGCGGCCATTTACAGAGATCCGAGAGGACCCGGCGGTCACGGATGCTCTCGAGTGCGCGCCCTAGGGGGCGCAGGAGAGCGGAATTCTGGGAGGACATCCCTGGACGCCCTCCCAGAGTTAAGCAACCGCCCTGTAGCCGTCATTTGGCTATGGGCCGGTTGTTAAGTGGTTAATATCCATACCAGACCTGAATGGCCTGGTATGGAATTTAGGGGGACGCCCCCCACGTCATTTTTTTTTAAATTTTGGTTCAGGGTTCCCCTGTGGGGAATTCCCATGCCGTTGTTATCAATGAACTTTTATGTGTATTGTCGGACCGGCAGTTCATTAATAGCCGCGAGTAGTTTTAAATGACTTTTTTTCCTTTTAAATGTCATTTTGCTGTCAGACTGTTCTAAACACGGAAAACATGCGCCCCTTTACAGGCATGCTATAGACACCCCCCAGGAACGAAATTTAAAGGTATATTACACTTTTATTGTTTCACTTTAAGGATTATTAAAATCACTGCTCCTGAAAAAACGGCCGTTTTTAAAACTTTTTTTTGCATTGATCCATGTCCCCTGGGGCAGGACCCAGGTCCCCAAACACTTTTTATGACAATAACTTGCATATAAGCCTTTAAAATTAGCACTTTTGAATATTCATGGTCGTGTCCCATAGACTTTAACGGTGTTCGCGTGTTCGAACAAATTTTTTGCCTGTTCGCATGTTCTGGTGCAAACCGAACAGGGGGGTGTTCGGCTCATCCCTAGTTAACAGTTTCTAGAGAAAGAACACAGCAAACAATGGTTACTTTCAGACTGTCTCTCTCTAATTGAACATTACATTGTAGTAGGGAGGAGGAGCACTGGGGTTCTAGATGAACTAGTATATACAGTAGATATTCAATGGTTTGTGGGGGATTTTAGGCAGCTTTCTAATATTAAACACCCTCTTGGTCAGTCCTTATAGAAGCATTAGGCGAGGGTAGAAGATTCAATTGCTAATCCAGCACAGCCAACATATTTCAGGACTTCAGAAGTCCCTCTTTGTGAAAACTTTAAACACATACATGTATATTGAACAAATATAATCAACATACAGTATTTCATACTAACAACAAAAATCCATATGTATTCATTCATAATACTTAGTATCTAATGGAATTATTTAATATATAGACATACTAAGAGCATTAGGAATGAATACATATAGTTTTTTTTTGTGTGCCCTTACTGGGCAGTCGCATTGTTTGTGTCACTTGGGCACAGTGATTACGGATACAACTGTACATTGTTCAGGTTCCTCTTGATATATGTGTTTATAGTCCTGATGAAGAGGGACCTCTGAAGCCCCTGAAACGCATTGGAAAAATCTTACTGATGATAACATGTAATATAGTGAATTACTTTACCCTTGCCTCCTATCATTGTCTTTCTGTGTTAGTATAGTGTGTAGCGTAGTACCCATTCCTCTCTCAGTCTGCTGTACATTAAACTGCAGGAGGCTAAAATTAAAACAAACTGAGATACTATTTTTGCATTTGCAGCCATTGGGCATACAAAGTACTTCCTAAAAAACTTACGTCAACTACATTGGGTAAACATCATACGTCCTGCTCTTCCTACCCACCTTGGCCACTTAACCAACAAAATCACATTGTCTCTGCTGCAGGAGCGCAAACAGCAAACACCGGTTGCCAGCTTAATTAATAAACACATCTTAATAATACTAATACAACTTATTTAAATTAGTTCTTTTATGAGCAGATCAAAAGCATGTCCTGAGGTTTTTACATAACATCTTTTAAAAAGAAGAGATGAAAAAAAGAAGAGATCATTTAAAAGCATTAGGGATGAAAAGATAAGATCTATTTTCTAATAAAAAATAGTTCCCATATATTTTTATATGTAAACTTTATATTTAGACTTTTGTTGATTTATTTTTTGTGTGTCGTGTTAAAAAAAAATAATAATAAATAAAAATTTATATGTCTATTTAGCTTGTAAATAACTTCATGCTTTGTACGAAAAATGTCATTTTACTTTCATTATAAAAACAGATAAAATGTGATTTTTTTTTTTTTTCTACAATAATACTAGTTGTTCTAAAACTCACACTGGTAAAGCTAGAGGAAAAAAGAATTTATTTACCTTGCTGCATTTAAATTTCACAGAAGTTAAATAATTATTGCAAAACAAAAAAAAGCCTTGCCTGTGATTAAATAAATTATAATAAATTACCTTGCTCTCAGTAGGAAATGGTTAAGACCCCTTACAATTTTTTTTGTTACTGTGATCTTTAACCACTTCAGCCCCGGAAGATTTTACCCCCTTCCTGACCCGAGCACTTTTTACAATTTGGCACTGCGCTGTTTTAACTGACAATCGACACTGTACCCAAAAATAATTTGTGTCCTTTTTTCCCCACAAGTAGAGCTTTATTTTGGTGGTATTTAATCACCTGTGCAGTTTTTAGCGACAATTTTGAAAAAAAAATATATATTTTTAACTTTTTGCTATAATAAATTTCCCCAAATGTTTTTTTAAAAAAAAACAAATTTCTTCATCAGTTTAGGCCAATATATATTCTTCTACATATTTTTGGTAAAAAAAAAATTGCAATAAGAGTATAATGATTGGTTTGCGCAAAAGTTATAGCATCTACAAACTATGGGAAAGATTTATGTCATTTTTATGGCATTTTTATTATTTTTTTTTTACTAGTAATGGCAGTGATCTGCAATTTTTAGCGGTACTGCGACACTGCGACAGACAGATCGGAGACTTTTGACACTTTTTTGGGACTATTGGCATTAATACAGCGATCAGTGCTATAAAAATGCACTGATTACTGTGTAAATGTCACTGGCAGGGAAGGAGTTAACACTAGGGGGAGAGCAAGGGGTTAAGTGTGTGTTTCCTCAGTGTGTTCTAACTGTATGGGGATAGGATTGACTAGGAGAGGAGACATATCATTTTTTCTACTTAGTAGGATCAAACGATATGGCTCCTCTCCTCTGACAGCACAGGAATTTGTGTGTTTACACAAATCTGACGTACCCGTATGGTATTTTGCCCAGGGGAGCCATTCTGTCACAGTATATCTGCGTGACATGGTCGGGAACCAGTTAAAGAAATTTACTTTTACTTCCTTTCCAAGTGACACAATAGGAAGTAAGAAGAAGTCTCTCCACAGAGAGAAGGGGAAAGCCCTGATAAGGAAGTCATAGATCATACATTTTTCTTTCCATCCACCACGAGTGGAAGGAAAGAAATGTGCTTGATTCTCCCATTAACACAGTCAGTGTTGATGGGGGAATCACTCCTTCAGTACTCTTGTATTCGGCTGTAGCGGCTAGAGCTGCCGGTAGCAATCGCATGCAAAAAATCTGACAGGCTGGTTGTACTGAAGTTGATCAATAAATCAATGGCTGGAACCGGCAGAGATTCGACCCATCTATAGCTGGAGTCTACACCTCCAATAAAAATAAAAAAAGCTTTAAAACTCTATTTATCTATTTAAATTTTTAAATAGCTTATTGTGCTTGTAGAAAAGTTAATTTAGTTTCACTGAAAAATCGCATAATAAAATTTGAATTTTTTCATCTACTGTAATATAAGTTGTATAAAAACTAACAATGGCAAAAAGTATTTTAAAATTTTACATTGCATGAACTCACTATCAAATTTGACTACCTTAGAAAAGTAAATTCCTTAACCTAGCCCCTTTCCTTCTTGCACATTGTAGCCCTCTACTTTTCAAGGAGTGTCTAATAATTTGTCGTGACCCAGCTCCTCAATTCCTCCATCCCTACATGACCTTTTATGTAGCACCTGAGAGAGGAGTGAAGTTGAATACTAAAGAACAGCCATTCTCAAGCAGGGTTTCATGAAACCCTAGTGTTCCTCAACAGGTTGCAGCACTTTTGTTTTCATTCCTCAAGAGGTTGCTCGGGGTTCCTTGAGCAGTGGCTCACTGACATCCCGTCTGATGATGCCTCATAGTTCTGGGGTCAATTCTACTTTAAAGAGCCAGCGACATGGCACCAATGATCTTAATAGCTTTCTATAAGGGGTGAATTCTTCCCACTGACCACCAATGTAAATGCATTCTTCCCACTGACCCTAAATGAACTGTTTACTTACAACTGCTGTTTTTCCACTTCTGTTGAGTGAGGAAATGGTGATGTAGCTTTGGCCTCACAGCTGCATCCTGGGAAGGCTACATCACCAGTTCCTCCCCCTTCAGATGGCACACACTGTCACATGTTTTAGGCAGTAAATGGAGATGGATTCTTTTGCCCTTAGTGAAAATGGCCACTGTGAGATGAACGGGGGGGGGGGGCAAAAGAAAATTAGGTATGCAAAGAATAAAAAGCCTGCAGTTATCTATAGGTATATTCTTGTAGATTGCCATTTCTAAAGGTGCCTTTGTCATAATTTTTAAGATAAGGGAGAAGTTCCTCTTTACTAATCCTTGTCTGTTCATTACTATTTCCTCTTGGAAGCCGGCACCAGGAATATTCGGGTATGTCAGTAACACTTTCTTCCTGCATATATACCCTCAGGGCTTTCTTCTCATTATGTTAACAAGTGTAGACATGATTTTTTGGCTGCCGTGGTTGGAATGGGTTTGCACAATTTACCATTCCCATATGTCTATGGCCACATTTAAAGTGAACCTGTGTTTTGCCAATTCATGGATAGCAAAGCAAGAGGTGCACTTTAAAGCCAAACCCCACAACAGCACATACAGTATTTGCCTTCTCCTTTCACCACCCCACTTCTTCATTTGCTGGAAAGTACAAAGGGAAAACACTGGTATGTCCAGGTATGGAAAAGCGCGCGACTCGCTCCCAATCCTCCTACATTACAGTGCTCATGCTTAACTCCTGTATGACACGGTAACACATATATGTGGCATCCAGGGAGTGGGATTTAATCCTGGGCATCGCATATATGTGTGCCTGCACCCAAGGAGGGGGGAGAATGAAATAGAGAAGAAGAAGAGGATCAACCGTAGCTCATTGCAGGGACATGCGGCGAGGTCAGCCGCTGGTGAGGCACTGGCTAGTATCAGAGCCAGATACACACAGGTTACATACGCCGCAAACATTAGAGCGAGAGCAATAATTCTAGCACTAGACTCTAAACATGTAACCTGTAAAGAAAATTGAAATCATCGCCTATGGAGATTTTTAAGTACTGAAGTTTGGCGCCAATCCACAAGTGTGCGCAATTTTAAAGCATGACATGAAAGTTAGGTATCTATTTACTCGGCGTAACATCATCTTTCATAGTATACAAAAAAAATCGGGCTAACTTTAGTGGGTTTTTTTTTCGTTTTTGTATCCATGAAACAACACATTCCAAAAAAAATGTGTTCGAAAAATTCCTACACAAATGCTGTGTAACATAAAAAGTTGCAACGACCACCATTTTATTCCCTGGGGTGTCTGCTAAAACAATATATATAATGTTTGGGGGTTCTGAGTAATTTTCTAGAAAAAACATGTAGGAGAGAAGTCTCAGAATTGGCCTGGGTGGCAAGGGGTTAATTACCATAAGTAAGTAATATACAAATAATTATAATATATTGTTTTTAAGGAAATTGACTATATTTTTAAAAGCTGTACTCAAGCAGGTGGCTTAACAGACACATTACTGAAGTTTGAAGTTATAACTTCAAACCAGTAGTTTCACAGTAATTAGATAAATAATAAATTATCTTATAACATATAGCATAATAATATATGATTTAGCTTGTACCTTTTCAGCAGAAGCAGATTCTCATTCTCCCTCTTAACTGTGTGAGAAAAACATGGGATTGTGGGTAAATCTTATACTCATAAACACATTTTTTCTCTTGTAGTTAAAGGGGTTGTAAATGTATTTTTTTTTCTTTTACATAACAAACATGTTATACTTACCTCCACTGTGCAGCTCGTTTTGCACAGAGTGGCCCCGAACCTTGTCTTCTGGGGTCCCTCGGTGGCTGTCTCAGCTCCTCCCCACAAGAACTAAACACCTTCATGCGAGCTCTCTCGCATGGTGCCTAGTTCTTGCGGGCGCACTCCCGTGATATTATAGCTATAGCCGCCGACTGTATCACTCGGCCCCGCCCCCGCGTCATTGGATGTGATTGACAGCAGCGCGAGCCAATGGCTGCGCTGCTTTCATACCATCCACTCTAGCCAATCAACAGCCAGGCTGAGCGACGAAGAGGATGTCGGGAGCGAGCGCAGGACTTTCGAGGGGTCAGGTTAGTAAAACGGGGGTCTGGGGGGGCCGGCATTGTTGGATATTTTTTCACCTTAATGCATAGGATGCATTAAGGTAAAAAAACCTGAACCTTTACAACCCCTTTACAGGGCTTGGCTGGAAGGGAGCATTTGTCTTTTAGACACATTCCCCCTTCTATGACACTACAGTGAGAGGCGTGCCTCCACTGCAGCATTTTTATTGGACAGTTTGGGCCAATGGTACTTTACCATTGGTCCAAGACTCCAAGCTGTCTATTGAGCTCAGTGCCTCTGACAGGAAGTGAGAGGCACTGTGAGCTCATCCTCTCAGTCTGCTGCAAACTGAGTGTACCAGCTTGTATTTAAACTGGCTGCTCTGTATGCAGCTTCTGACAGGCTGTGCAAGGAGCCCCGTATCTCTGGAACCATAGCTGATAGGATCCCCACATTTTGACCAGTGTTGGGGTAGGCCTTCAGATATCAGTTTCTGTGACCCCAGATCGCCCAGCTACAACCCTTGAAGTCGATCATTCATTTAAATTATTTTTTTCTTTATGTTAATTGCAGGGGAGTCTCTGCCTCCCCTGACTGCACGTCTCTGGCTCATTGGGGAGCCGAGATATAACAAATCCACAGATCCCATATCTAATCGAACTTTTTAGAATTGTTATGACGTATATGAGTGAGCTAGTCATTAGCCATGATCCAATTGAGTTTACTCTTGACATAATCGAAGGGAATAACCAACTGTTTCCAATGCCTAGCAATTGTGATCCTTGCTGCCAGCAATATATAAGTGACCAATTTCACCGGCTTCCTGGGCACATCTTAAAAATAATTTTAAAAATAAATAATTAAGGGTTTGCTCACATTTTGGTCTGTGAAGAGTGACCAGCATTTGAATTGCCCTTCAAAGAGCATTTGACAGGTGTTAACCTCCCTGGCGGTATGATTATTTCGGATTTTAGGTGCTAAAAGCGGTACAATTATTTTGCATGGAAATTTGGCGTTTTATATTGCAGGTCTGTAATTCTTAACAATAACACACTTAAATCTGTCCAAACAAGAGTCTAGTAGATATCCTGGGTATGATAAAGTTTGAAACACAAAAACATAAATTTTAATATAATAAATAAAAATAAATAATTAAAAAAAATAAAAAAAATAAATAATAAAATAAAGTTCCCCACGATTCACTATCGCTCAATTCTGCAAGTGTTCTAATTTACTATCGCTGTTTTCTAGCTGGTCTAAAGCCACTTTTGACGTAAAGGGACACTTTTTGGTTGCTATGGACAATCTCCAGTTTCCAGGCAGAAAGAACAGTATATGTAATAAAAAACTGCATGCAGGGCATGGGCCAAAGCACTGGGGACAAAAGGGATGTGAAATCATTTCATACAGTACTGTAATCTGTAAGATTACAGTACTGTATGTGTTATGATTTTTACATTTTTTTGAATTTGCCGCCAGGCTCCGACCCCGTG
The DNA here is from genome assembly GCA_037952835.1 of Lithobates septentrionalis. Classification (NCBI taxonomy): domain Eukaryota; kingdom Metazoa; phylum Chordata; class Amphibia; order Anura; family Ranidae; genus Lithobates; species Lithobates septentrionalis. The sequence goes on along the minus strand of JBBDGP010000945.1, from coordinate 61,539 downwards.
CGTCGTGACGCTCGCAGGGAACGGAGCCTGGCACGGAGAGGCTTCGGGAGGAGGGACGGAGCCCACGGACACTGCAGGGGACATTGCAGGATCCCGGGGACAAGGTAAGTATACCGCTCCAGGATCCTGCAATGTAATCCCGAGTGTGGCTCGGGGTTACCGCTAATGGTGCTGAATTTTAACCCCGAGCCACACTCGGGAAAACCGCCAGGGAGGCTACGGAGACATTGTATCACCTCCTCACTGCCTGCTTTAACCCCTTCAACCAGCGGCTGTGAAGCAAAGAATAGGGGCCGCAGCATGTGTACACCCCCAAGGCGGCAAAATCCTTGCACCAGCCCCGATTACAGTGATTATTAATCTGTGGCCCACCCCTGTGTTGTTCTTTTCCTGTAAAGAGGATAAATAGCTCACTTTCCCTCTAGCAAACGAGGAGAAGATACATTGTATATTTTCCTCCTGGCTAGAGGACATGTCTGCAAAAATAGTCTGTCATTTAAAAAAAATAATAATAATAACTAGTTCAGGGCTTGATCTAGTCTAATACATTGTAGTGGAGTTTAGGTGCCAGTGTTAGTGTCAATGTAAATATCAGTTAATGGCAGCTAGTGTCACTGTGTCTGTTAATGACAGTATAAGGGCTAGTTTACACTTGCTTCAAAACATGGCTTCGGACACGCTTTGTTAAAGCTCTCTGAAAGCCAGTCAAAACCCCTGTTAGTAAAAAAAATGGTTAGCTTACAGTCCTGTTTACACCTTGCTTTTGCTTGGTGCTTTGATGAGGCTTCGGTGGGGCTTCGATCAGGCTTTGGTGGAGCTTCGATAAGCCTTTGGTGGGGCTTCAATGAAGCTTCGATGAGGCTTTGGTGGGGCTTCAAGCGAACTTTGCCATAGACTTCTATGGAGGCTTTGAAGATGCTTTAAAGCACCAAGGCTGGGTTCACATATGAGCCGCATCCGTCACACAGCAGGGGTCCGGTGTGTACTGGTTCACCATTTCAGGTCCGATTTCAGCCCAAATTTTGGGCTGAATTTGGACCTGAAACGGACCAAAAAAGGCACATGTTTTTCCTGCAAAATGCTCCAGACATGCTGCGGAGATATGTGAACCGGCTCCATAGAGAGCCAGTCACATTCTCTTGCTATGCGAATTGGATGCGGGTTTCGCATAGGTGTGAACCCAGCCTAAAGCTACATGGGGTATAATTCTTGAAGCAAAGCCGAAAGCAAAGCAAAGCATAAGCAAGGTGTAAACAGAACTGTAAGCTAACCATTTTATTTAGTGACAGGGGCTTTGACTAGTGTTCAAAGAGCTTTAACAAAGCCTGTCCGAAGCCTTGTTTTGAAGCAAGTGTAAACTAGCCAATAATGTGTGTTGAAGCCGAAGCAAGTGTAAATGAGCCCTTAGTGTCAGTTAATTTCAGTGTCAGTTAGGGTTAGTTTACACTTGCTTCAAAACATGACTTCGGACAGGGTTTGTTAACCACTTAAGGACTGAGCCTCTTTTTGAGATTTGTTGTTTACAAGTTAATAACAGGGTTTTTTTGCTAGAAAATTACTTAGAACCCCCAAACATTATACATTTTTTTTCTAACACCTTAGAGAATAAAATGGCGGTCATTGCAATACTTTCTGTCACATCGTATTTGCGCAGCGTTCGTACAAGCGCACTTTTTTTGGAAGAAATATATTTTTTTGAATTAAAAAATAAGACAAGAGTAAAGTTAGCCCAATTTTTTTTATATTGTGAAAGATAATGTTACGCAGACTAAATTGATACCCAACATGTCACACTTCAAAATTGCTCCCGCTCGTGGAATGGCGACAAACGTTTACCCTTAAAAATCTCCATGGGCGAGGAGGAGGAGCCAATCGATTTGTTTCTCTGTAAATTGCACTTCCAGCTCACGCTCCCATTTGGCAACATAGGGAGGTCTAAAGTCTGGAGGTTGAGCTATCAGTAATTGATAAGTCTGGGAAATCGCATGCCTCAATGGAGACTGCTCCAGGCTTAATAATTCAAAGGAGGTCAGTTGCCTCCTGAAGGCCACCGGAGAGGGCAAAGAGCCAATAAAATGAGCTAACTGTATTTTTTGCAAAAAAGAGAGCCCCGCCGAGGCCTGGTCGTCCATAATTTGTTGCCTATTCTTCCACTGACCATTAATAAGGAAGTGTCGGACCTGTGACCTTTCGACCATTTTCAATTCCAGAAGTCTAGGGTTGTTGAGTCCCGGACTGAAAGCTGGATTGCCAATAATGGGAGTGAGTGGAGGTGGGAACAATGTAACCGAGAAGTTGCGGAAGGCCTTCCAGGGTAGTCTGCCACGTTTCCCCCACCGTGGGATGATTCAATATCCGATTTGGCAAGGGCCTCTGGCACCAGGGCAGCGACTCCAACTCGACCCCCGTTAGGGTTTGCTCTACTTGTACCCATTGTTTCAGAGCTCCGTGCCGACACCAGTCCAGAGTACGGGTTAGGTGGCACCCCATGTGTTAAAGGTTGGCATCCAGCAGATCGATGCTGCCCCTCAATTTTGGAAGCCGAAGGACGGTTTGCGCCAAGGGGGAGTTTCTGGGCCCAGACAAAATTGACAAACGCTCTGTTCACCGCCCTAAGGAAAGAGGAAGGGACTCGAACATGGAGTGCTTGAAAGTGATACAGCAACTGAGGCATGATGTTCATTTTCACTATGCCACCGTGCCCAAACCAGGAGAACAGACCATGCTGCCAATCCTGAAGGTCCTTCTTTATGGCTGTCAAGAGGGGGGGAAGTTGAGGGGAAAAACCTTCCCCACCCTACTGGGCAAAAGTATGCCCAGATACTTAATGTAGAACGAGGCCCATTTAAAGGGAAAGTCCACACGGATCAGTGCAGCTAAGGAGGGCGGCAGGGCAATCTCCAACGCCTCCGATTTCTGATAATTGATGCAGAAAAGCGACAACTCTTCATATATCTTCAGTTCCGCAAGCAGATTTGAGATAGATACCAGGGGATTGGTCAAAAAAAGTAGTAAGACGTCTGCGAACGCCGCAATTTTCAGGGAAAGGGTGGCATCCAATCGCAGGCCTGAGATGTTCAGATTATCCCTGACTAATCTCAGAAAGGGTTCAAGGGTCAGGATAAATATCAGAGGTGACAAGGGGCATCTCTGTCTCGTCCCATTCGTTATCTGAAATGATGATGAAAAGTGGCAGTTAACCTTGACCTGTGCCGATGGGCAAGAATAGATAGCTTGAACCCAATTCATCATTTGTTCCCTCAGGCCTATGCACCGAAGAGTCTCCAACAGAAAAGGCCAACTCACCCTGTCGAACGCCTTCTCGGCATCAGTCGAGAGGAGCAACATTGGTGTCTTCTGTGACCGCGCAGCGTGAATCACATTAATTGCCTTTGTCAGAACATTTGGGGTTAAAAAAATTTATATTCATATATATATAGGCCTTTATATTGTATATTTTTCAAATGAACATGAGAGGAGCCATTTTGGCTCTAAAGTTGAATCAGAGTTCATAGCCCATGAATAGCCATTGTTGCAAAAGTTGCTTTATGTCTTGAGACTGTGTAAAAATACCAGTATCCCAGGTTATATATCTTTTGTCTTTGACACTTATAGATAAGGGGAGTTGGTACAAACTTACATAGCCTGCAAAACTAAATAGTATTTTCAGAATAAACCACGTAACAAAAAAGGGCTTATCCACAAATGATATATTTTAAATAATAATGTTTCTTTTATACATCTTTACAATGTATCTTTATTAGGTAACATTATATAAACCTGTTTACTACATATATATTAATAATAGGGTGCAAATATGGTACCTTATTTAGGAAACCATTCATGAAAAACTGGTAGGCTTATCGTAAGAATCCTGACTACACTTTCATGGCATTTACAACCCCAGTTAATTGTGTGGGGTATATTTTCTCATACACATATATTTTAAGAAGCGCCAGGAAGGCTGGGGATATTGACACTTGATTGTCAACCATTAGACAATTAGTGATGTTTTGCTAAGCCAAGGTCAGAAGGTCATGCCAATCACATTTAAAGTAATTTCTGATCCAACACCGCCCCTAAGAGGCTGAAATTGGTAATTATTCAAAATGGCGTTGGTCTTGGTTGTCAAGGTAACATAGGTAACTCCATCGTCATATGACATCATCCATTACATAGTAATGAGACCCACACCCACTTTTGGGGTGAGATAAAAAGGAGAGACAGATAGCAAAGAAAGGAGCTATGGGAAGATCTGGAGGAGCTCTGAGAGAGCTATAGGAAGATCTGGAGGAGCTCTGAGGATGACTTGCAGGGTCTGTCTCTAAAGGTGGAAAGAAGTCTCTTTTGGGACTTTGCTTCTCAAACTGACAGAATTCTTAAAGACCTGGTAAAGTATTAATCTTTCCAATGTATACCTTTTTAGGTAATTGAAGTTTGGTTGAGCATATTCTTGACTAATCCAATCCATTGTTAGTTCTGCTTTGAAGTGAAGTGAATTCTAACTGCAGTATGAATTTGTTTTGCTTCTAAACCAAGGGAGATACATATATATTGTTATATCTCATAATACTGATTTCAAAGTTTTAGAATTGGATTGGTTATAGTATGTGTTAAACCATTGATTCATTCTAAATCTAAAATAGAAGCTTTGATCAAATTATCAAGCTGTGCACAATATAACAATTTTTGTTTGTGCATTTAACAGTGTAATAAGAAGGTCTGTTGGTTTTGAGAAGAGATCACATCATAGTATTTAGGTAAACAATATTTGTTTACACAAGTCCGTGAATTCACGGAAGGCTATTCACAAGTTACCAGGTTTAAAATGTAAAAAACAAGAAAAAATACTGCGCTACCACTAAATTGATAAACCCCCCAAAAAGCAGCAGTTAAACAGTGAGATGTGCACCAAAATGACAAGAAAAAGAAATAACCGCGCTAAAATATATATGAATAAGATATGTGAAATATTCTTATATCGATGTCCCAAAAACCTCTGTTAGAAAGTTCATGTATGTATGTGAAACATTGCGATAATCAGAAAAATATATATAAGTCCATACATATAACTGTGAATCAAAAGGTGATGTCCATATGTGATAGATGGGAATCCTTATATATGATAATTGACCAGAATCAATCCCAGAGAGAAACCCATGAATGGACACAACCAGACTTGGTGGAAAAAAAGGTGAGAGAGACACCACACTCAGTGATCCGCCACCACACAAATATTGCGCTTACCACAAATCAAGCAAAAACCAGCCTATGTTCCGTCCTGGTATGGGAAAATCCAGCTGGTGTGACTTGACTGCATACAGCGTGGCTAAGAGGATGTAGCAAGGACCCCAAACTCTCGTCTCACAGGCATGTGAATGAAAAGAAACTGACCATAGTGTAATACTGGCAGGATAGTTTAACCACTTCCCACCCGCCCTATGGCGGATTGACGTCCGGGAAGTGGTTCTGTTATCCTGACTGGACGTCATATGACGTCCAGCAGGATAACATGCCGCCGCGCTGCCCACGGGGGCGCGCATCGCGGGGATCGGTGGATCGGTGTGTCAGTCTGACACACCGCTACACCGATCCTGGTAAAGAGCCTCCAGGCTCCGGCAGAGGGACTTTACCACGTGATCAGCCGTGTCCAATCACGGCTGATCACGCTGTCAATAGGAAGAGCCGTTGATCGCGAGTAGAGGAGAGCCGTTCGGCGGCTCTCCTGGCAGGGGGGGTCTGCGCTGATTGTTTATCAGCGCAGCCCCCCCTCAGATCACCACACTGGACCACCAGGGATCGCCACTAGGACCACCAGGGAAGGGGCAACATGTGGATGGCCAGGTATGTACCCCATGGCCATCCACATGTGCCCAGTGTGCCCAATCTGTGCCAATCAGTGCCCACAAATGGGCACTGATTGGCACCATTATGTTGCAGTGATGCCCATCAATGCCACCCTTAGGGGCATCACTGCAAATAACCAGTGTCATGAGTGCCACCCATCAGTGTCCATCGGTGCCACCTGTCAATGCCCATCCGTGCCCATAAGTGGCCACCTATCAGTGCCCATCCGTGCCCATCTGTGCCAACTATCAGTGCCACCCATAAGTAACCATCAATGCCACCTACGAGTGCCCATCAATGCCACCTATGAGTGCCCATCAGTGCCGCCTATGAGTGCCCATCAGTGCCGCCTATGAGTGCCCATCGGTGCCACCTATGAGTGCCCATCAGTGCCGCATACCAGTGCCACCTATCAGTGCCCATCAGTGCCGCCTATCAGTGCCCGTCAGTGCCACCTCATCAGTGCCACCTCATTGGTGCCACTTAATCGGTGCCCATCAGTGCCGACGTATCAGTGCCCGTCAGTGCAGCCATATCAGTGCCCGTCATTGAAGAAGAAAACGTACTTATTTACAAAAAGTTTTAACAGAAACAAAGAAAAACTTGTTTTTTTTCAAAATTTTCGGTCTTTTTTATTTGTTGCGCAAAAAATAAAAAACGCAGACGTGATCAAATACCACCAAAAGAAAGCTCTATTTGTGGGAACAAAATGATAAAAAAATTGTTTGGGTAAAGTGTAGCATGACCGCGCAATTGTCATTCAAATTGCGACAGCGCTGAAAGCTGAAAATTGGCCTGGGCGGGAAGGTGTCTAAGTGCCTGGTATTAAAGTGGTTAATAAAAAAAGGTAGAAAACTTACATGAGTAGATTAAAAACAGCAAATAGCCAGCGGGCATAGCGAGCACCCGTCCACACTAGGATGGCGATGACGTCAGAGCGTCAACCTCCCGACGTACGTTTCACCACAAATGGCATCGTCTGGGGAACGGGCGACGCTCTGAGTCATCACCTTAGATAGAGTAAAGATAACCAAGCCTCGTTCTGAGATCTCAGCAGTGGAAGAGAAAATAGCCACTCAAATCGCGGCTCATATTAGAAGGGGAAAAAGGATCAGAACTGAATCTTATACTTAAAACAAATTGCTTAGTATGAAAATGCAAATATGTGAAACAAACAAATGAAAAAATATATAAAAAAGTGTCCAATCAAGAAGTCCTTCCTCTGACGAAAGGTCAGGCTGGCTCAATATTCCTTGAAACTAATGAGCAAAAGGATTGTGAGATTCGACACTCTGCCATCTTGTGGTGATAAAGGAAATGGCTATAAAAATACAAAAAACCGAGCGAATGACCTCAAATAATAATTAAACAGTCTCCATGAATTAAAATTAAAAATAAATAAAATGTGATAAATTCCTTGTGGACACATATTAACCAAGAGGCTAAGGCGTCACATGGTATTAATTGTTGTTAAGAGCCAATACTGCGCAAAGTAATAATAAAAACAAATTTTATTGAAAATAAAATTAGTTTGCATATCTTTGCCTAAAAAAGGCACAAAAAAATATTAAATATTTTAGGAAATATTGTATTATATTATATTGTAAAAAATATTATTGAAAACATTATATTTTAAGCAAATCGAGAAAAACATGGAGAAAAATATTTTAAGAAAAAAAAATTTTTGTAAAGAAATAAAATTTTTTATATATATAAAAAATTTTGAAAATTTTATTGGGAAGAAAAAGGGGAATTAAAATCTTCCATTAACGCTGAGATGTCACATCAAGTTAACATTAGAACCAACTTTAAGCATTATCGATAAAAGCGTTCAGGTCTACTTCCACGTTCAACCCAAATGGTGTGTAACATATAATTCTAAAAATCCATGCCATTTCTAGACGGGAAATCCTTCGCACCAAAGATCCACCTCTCCAGGGGCGTGTATATTTATCAATACCTAGGAAGACAGTTTTATCCGGATTTTTATTGTGAACCTCCAAATAATGTCTGGACACTGGGTGTTTGGGGAAACCATTGAGGATATTGGTCACATGCTCATTTAATATAACTCTGAGGGGGCGTTTGGTCCTGCCCACATACTGAAGCCCACAAGGACATTGGAGAAGGTAAACAACCCCCTCAGTGGAGCACGTGATTAAGGGTCTAATGGCAAACTCTTCCTGAGTGCTGGAAGACCTAAAGTTCAAAGTTCTCCTGTGTGTACAGCCATTTAGTGAACATACCCTGCATCTCCTGCATTGGTAAAATCCAGAGAGATCATTGAAAAAACTACTTTTGATGATAGGAGGGTCAATAATGTTATTGGCAATGGTGCCCCTTAAAGAGGGTACACCTCTATAAACCACTTGGGGTTTAGCAGGGAGGAAAGTGTTAAGGGTGGCATCATTGGTAAGGATATGCCAGTGTCTATTAATCATATTTCTTACTGATTTATGCTGAATAGAATAGGTCGTAATGAACGGAATGGAAGGCGTCCTACTAGGTTTAAAATGTACAAGTATCATTTATGGTATTGAAATGTTGTATTTTGTTATAAGAAATTGACTAAGAGAACTGTGAATATTATCTGAACCATCATTGATCTTTGATATGTAGAAGTATATCCATTTATTTGTTTTATCACAAAATATACCTGATATTATTTTGCACTGTATTTTAGTAAATAAATATATATTTTTAAGCAACATCATTTGTATCACTTGTCTTCAAAATAGGACGGATCAACGAACTTGAATTTCTTGTTGGTATTGGTAGAAAGTTGTAAATCTCCCAAATCAAAGATTTGCATATGGTCATCATTACAATACTGTTTTATTATTTCAGTATAAACATTCTGACACCTTGGTTGTGTTGTCGCACGCCTCCCTCGTAGGCACAAACCCCACTTGATCGGAGTGGATCAGTTGTGAAATCAGGTCCATCAGCCGTATGGAAAGAATTTTGGTGAATATTTCTAGATCCACATTTAAAAAGGGAAATCGGCTGGTAGTTTTGGCAATATAGGGGATCCTTACCCTCCTTTGGAATCACTGCAATGTACGCAGGCAAGGCGTCTCCTGCGAGGACAGTCCCCTCTCCTGCCGCATTATATGCAGAAAGAAAGTGTGGGGTCAGAAGCTCCCCAAAGGTCTTGTATAGAAGGGAGTAGCTGTCCAGGCCTTGCCCAGTTGCATTTGTGCCAGGGCCACTTCATCTGCTGAGATGGGTTTCTCCAGATCGGATAGTTCCTCCTCTGAGAAATGAGGGAATCCCAATCTTTTGCAAGTAATCCTATATGGTCCTCCATTCGGAGGATTTCTCCCGCTCAGACGTTGGGCGCAGAAGATTATACAGAAAAGTATAATACCTCTGAAACAGGTCAGCTATATCCTCTGTAGCATGGACCTTATTGTGGATATCATTAAGAAGTTCGGGGGTAAACGCTCGAGCTTGCTGGGCTCTCAGAGCCGCGCCAGCAGTTTTGCACATTTGTTGCTATGCTCATAGCACATTCGTCTACACTTGGCAATCACAGCTTTAGCCCTGAACAGGGCCAGGGATCGCAGTTGGTTCCGCAAGGCCGTCAGATCTGCAAGAGCCCAGGCAGCTAGTGATTTTTTATGAACAGCCTCTAGGGATCTGATTTTTTCCAAAAGACTGAAAATCTGTTGCTCTCTAGCTTTCTTGAGCCGGGATCCTATCTTAATCAAGAGACCCCTGATGTATCCTTTGTGCGCCTCCCAAACCATCATTGGGGCGACCTCTGGTTTACATTAGTGAAAAAAAACTGTCTCAGTTGCCTTGACACTTCCTCTGCGACCTCAGGCATTTGGATCAGGGAATCATTAAGCTTCCACATCCATCGTTTGGGAGCGGGCTGCAATAAATCAATGTCTACAAAAACCAGGGCATGGTCTGAAAACGTTATGGAGCCAATCGAGGCCGAGGTAACCCTGGACAAAAGTGATTAAGTCATCATCATAAAAAGATCAATTCTGGTGTAAGAGTCATGTGGGTGCGAGTAGGATGTGTAGTCTCTATGGCTCGGGTGAAGAACCCGCCACACATCCATGAGGTAGAAAGCATAGAAGTTTCTCTTTAGGCGTTTCAACGCTGCATAAGAGAGCTGAGAGGCATTCCTGGAGGAATCCAGGGCCGAATCCATGACGAAGTTCATGTCACCCCCCCAGGATCACCGCACCTTCAGCAAAATCACCCAATTTGGTCAAAATCTGATCCAAGAAAGCGACCTGATTTGAACTGGAGAGGTATAGGTTTACCAGGGTGACCAAGGAACCACCAATTGTTCCCTTTACAAAGAGAGCTCTGCCCTCCACATCACTCTATTGATTCTTCACCAACCACTGGGTTGTCCCACGGACCATGGTACTCACCCCTTTTGACTTAGAATCAGAAGAACACCCATGGTATGCCGTCAGGAAAAAACGATCTTGGAATCTTGGTATTTTATCAGCATGAAAATGCGTCTCCTAAATGAAAAAGACGTGAGCCTTCAAATGTTTCAGGTTAGCTAGCACCATAGAGCGTTTCTCCGGGGTGTTTAGCCCCTGCCCATTGATAGAGACAAGACGAACAGGCTCTGTTTTACCCATGCTCATGGTTTGAGCTGGTGGAGGCATAAGGCCGATATAATAAAAAAAAAAGGAGGGGGGGAAACGAAAAATTGGGGTAGAGAGAAAGGAGAGCTGAGATAGAGACTGAGAAGAAACAGAGAGACCTAGTCTCAATGCACCCTAGTAGCCCCGACAAAGGAGTCCCTGAGCGGGTGCAACCCTATGTGGGGGGAAGCGGTTGTTCACAGCAGGGGTCAGAAGTTCCCTATCCTGACCCACACTGTATATACAAAGAAAAGAAAGAGACATGAGTAGCTGAAAAGCCAGGTGATGCCAATACCGGTGCTCTGCCCATAGTTGTCCAGGCATCTGGTAACTGTTACAATTTAATGTAGGAGGATTTGTTTTATCTCTGTGTATCACCTGAGGCTAGTTACTTCACTGTGTACGTGGAAGGGTTTACAACCACTTTAAAGTGGATGTAAACCCTCACATATACCCAGTGAAGTGAACAGCCTCAGATGATACACAGAGATGAAAAAAATCTCCCTACATAAGTTCTACATGTATATCTGCTGTCTTCAGCTTTATATATTCCTTAGAAAGTTCAAATCGTGTTAGGAGATTTTCTCTTCCCGTTAAGCACTGGAAGTGAATTCTGGGCACACAGCCAAGACAGTGGATTGGAGGAAAAGCACACCCCCCCTCTTTCATAGGCAGAGACTTGTAAAGCTGTGCTGTGAATAGTTTAGCTCTAAGCTAACCTATTTATATCAACCTGCCCCACACAAAATTCAGCCTGGTTTTATTACAGTTGACAGAGAACTTGTCAGAAGTTATAATGCTGATAACAGAATGGAGCAGGATAAAGGCACGGGACTTAGTGCTTTGAAGAGAAATAAGAAAACACTACAGATTTATGTGCCCAGCTCAAATCTCATGACTCAGGTTTACATCCACTTTAATACAGTGGTAGGAGATTTGCAGTAATCGCCAACTCTGTCTTATTCACTGGACCCACTACAATGTTAGTTGCAGAAGATAAAAACAGATACAAGGAGGCAGACACATATTTATTAAGGCAGCCTTACTCAACCTTTTTATCCCAGGGGAACCCTTAATATAATTTAAAAAAATAAAAAAAGTTAGGTTTGCAAGATGAAACTCTGCTGACTTCCATCATCCAAACACACCCTGGATTAAGTAGTGGAATCCATACCCGGGTTCTCTGGCTCCAAAGTGTCCTCTGTCCACTGGATATGATACAAAGTAAATAACAAAAGCCAGCAAATCAAAAATCCTTTAGAAGACTTTATTCATGGCACAGGAGTGACATAAAAGCAAGCTAATGCATTTCGGCACGTAGCCTTAATGGCATCATGCTGAAACGCGTTAGCTTGCTTTTATGTCACTCCTATGCCATGAATGAAGTCTTCTAAAGGATTTTTGAGTTGCCAGATCTTGCTATTCTCTATTTACTTTGTTGAAAATAGGCAATTGGGTCAAGTTTTTACTGCTTCCTAACAAGCAACAACACCCACAATTAAAAAGGAGCTAATAGAGGTGTACATAGGTGTATGTTAGTGTTATCCTACGTCTTGGCTAAAACAACACAGCCTGAAGAGTTCAGCAGGTGCCCCTGCTTTACAACTGCCTTCACTCACTTCTATTAAAATGTGGAGCAAATGAACCTACGGCTTTTGGTTGCAAAGCATCAAAAGTAGGTATGCACCGATATATTGGCTGCCAAAAATCTACTCTATCAGCGTTTTGCCAATAGAAAAAAGGTGCCATAATGGCCACAGAAAATTATTGACAGAAAATAGAAAAAAGGTGCTGATATTTATTTAAATTCATGATAATAATTGAAAAGTCAAATATAATACAATTATATATAATATGTGTATATATTTTTTAATAAACTGTCCATTTCAGGTTTCAGTTTTGGTTTTCGGCCAAGTGCATCCTGAATTTTTTGTTTCGGTCCAGAATTTTCATTTCGGTGTACCACTAATCAAAAGTGACCATTTCCCATTTAGGCATTGGAAAATAAAAAAATAAAATTATATAAATATTATATATATATATACATATATATATATATATATATATATATATATATATATATATACACACACACACATACAGTCCTGTGAAAAAGTATTTGCCCCCTTCCTGATGTTGTATTCTTTTGCATATTTGTCACACTTCAATGATTCAGATCATCAAACTAATTTTAATATTACACAAAGATAACCTTGAGTAAATCTAAAATGCAGTTTTTATTTATTTTATCAAGGGCAAAAAATCTGTCCAAAGCTGCCTGGCCCTATGTGAAAAAGTAATTGCCCCCCTTTGCTAAATCATGAATGAACTGTGATTAACCACATTTTAGAGTTAAATTTCACTTGCCACACCCAGGCCTGATTACTGCCAGAACTGTTGAATCAAGAAATCACTTAAACAGAAGCTGTCTAATAAAGTGAAGCACACTAAATGATCTCAAAAAGCAACACATCATGCCACGATCTAAAGAAATTCAAGAAAAGATGAGAAACAAAGTAACTGACATGTATCAGTCTACAAAGGGTTACAAAGCCATTGCTAAGGCTTTAGGACTCCAGCCAATCATGGTGAGAGCCATTATCCAAAAATGGAGAAAACTTGGAACAGTGGTGACCCTTCCCAGGAGTGGCTGGCCTACCAAAATTACTCCAAAAGTATAACGACGACTCATCCAGGAGGTCATAAAAGAATCCAGAACAACATCTAAAGAACTGCAGGCCTCACTTGCCTCAGTTAGGGTCAGTGTTCATGATTCAACAATAAGAAAGAGACTGGGCAAAAATGGCATCTATGGGAGAGTTCCAAGGCCAAAGCCACTGCTGACCAAAAAGAACACAAAAGCTTGTCACACATTGGCCACAAAACATCTTGATTTATCCCTAAGACTTTTGGGCAAATATTCTGTGGACTGATGAGACAAAAGTTTAACTTTTTGGAAGGGGTACATCCCGTTACATCTGGTGAAAAACGAACACAGTATTTCATAAAAAAGAACATCATACCAACAGTCACACAAAGAAGTGGTAGTGAGATGGTCTGGGGCTGCTCTGCAGCTTCAGGACCTGGACAACTTGCCATAACTGATGGAACCATGAATTCTGCACTCTACCAGAAAATCCTGAAGGACAATGTCTGGCCATCAGTTCGTGACCTCAAGCTCAACCGCACTTGGGTTATGCAGCAGGACAATGATCCCAAACACACTAGCAAGTCTACCCCTGAATGGCGCAAAAAAAACAAAACAAAATGAAGGTTATGGAGTGGCCTAGTCAAAGTCTGGACTTAAAGCAGGGGTCCACCTATCTATCGTTTTTATTTTTTGGAGTTCATTTACAAACTTTTCTTCTCATGATTATCTACTCACATGTTCTGTGTAATAAGTCCGCCTGTGTCCGATTTCGTTGTAAAGAATAACTTTTAAAATTCACTGAAGGCGGTTTCCATCTTCATTGCGGGCATTTGAAGCCCACAAGCATGTATTTCCTGGATGTGGTGAATGCTGTGCTCCCAGCATTCACCGAGATGTTGTGATGACGCTGTCGCACAATGCATGCTGGGAAGCCTGAGACTAGCTCCCAGGGGACTGTGGGAGGTCTGGGAGAAGCTATAAACACGCCTACTCCCATGGGAGGAAAACCAGGAAATGCTAAGAAGATTAGAAAAAAAAAGGTAATTACGGCGATTTAAATTTTTTTACACAGCATGTCAGCATCTAGGCAAGGAAGAGAATGCATAGAGATAATGTTCAAAATTTGGGTGGAACCCCGCTTTAAATCCTATTCAGATGCTGTGGCATGACCTTAAACATGCTGGAAAAGCCTCCAATGTGGCTGAATTAAAACAATTCTGCAAAGAAGAGTGGGCCAAAATTCCTCCACAGCGATGTGGAAGACTTATTGCCAGTTATCACAAATGCTTGAATGCGGTTGTTGCCGTCAAGGGTGGCACAACCAGTTATTAGGTTTAGGGCGCAATTACTTTTTCACATAGGGCCAGGCAGGTTTGGACAGCTTTTTTCCCTTTAATAAATGCAATCACCATTTAAAAACTGCATCTTATATTTACTCAGGTTATCTTTGTTTAATATTAAAATTTGTTTGATGATCTGAATCATTTATGTGTAACAAATATGCAAAAGAATACAAAATCAGGAAGGGGACAAATACTTTTTCACAGCAATATATATATATATATATATATATATATATATATATTATATTATATTGTCAAAAATATACTATATTGTCAAAAGTATTGGGACACCTGCATTTACACGCATGTGAACTTTCATGGCACCCCAGTCTGTAGGGTCCAATATTGAGTTGGCCCACCCTTTGTAGCTATAACAGCTTCAACTCTTCTGGGAAGGTTGTCCACAAGGCTTATGTGTGTCTATGGGAATGTTTGACCATTCTTCCAGAAGCACATTTGTTAGGCCAGGCACTGATGTTGGAGAGAAGACCTGGCTCGCAGTCTCCGATCTAATACATCCCAAAGGTGTTCTATCAGGTTGAGAGGTTAGGACTCTGTGCAGGCCAGTCAAGTTCATCCACCCCAAACTTGCTCATCCATGTCTTTATGGACCTTGCTTTGTGCACTGGTGAGCAGTCATGTAGGAACAGGAAGGCGACACCCCCAAACTGTTCCTCCAAAGCTGGGAGCATGAAATTGTCCAAAATGTTTTAGCATGCTGACACCTTAAGAGTTCCCTTCACTGGAACTAAAGGGCCAAACCCAACCCCTGAAACACAACCCCACAACATAATCCCCCCTCCACCAATGATTTGGACCAGGGCACAAAGCAAGGTCCATAAAGACATGGATGAGCGAATTTGGAGTGGATGAACTTGACTGGCCTGCACAGAGTCCTGACCTCAACCCAATAGAACACCATTGGGATGAATTAGCACAGAGACTGCAAGCCAGGCCTTCTCTTCCAACGTTAGTGCATGACTTCACAAATGCGCTTCTGGAAGAATGGTCAAAGATTCCCATAGACATACTCCTAAACCTTGTGGACGGCCTTCCCAGAAGAGTTGAAGCTGTTATAGCTGTAAAGGGTGGGCCAACTCAATACTGAACCCAACGGACTAAGCCTGGGATGCCATTAAAGTTCATGTGCTTGTAAAGGGATCCATCCCAATCCTTTTAGTAATATAGTGTGTATATATATATTAATATCACAGGGCATTTGAGGAGCATTGCTTGACACAACTTGAACGCCTGTGCAAAACCTGCATAAATTCTACAGGCACGTTAATGTCGGC
Organism: Lithobates septentrionalis; assembly: GCA_037952835.1. Lineage (NCBI taxonomy): Eukaryota > Metazoa > Chordata > Amphibia > Anura > Ranidae > Lithobates > Lithobates septentrionalis. The sequence continues at coordinate 45,782 of JBBDGP010000945.1, read as the reverse complement.
CTTAAAATTCAGGGCTGTGAGCTTTGTAAATATGTGAAAATTGACTAATGGCGCACCAGAGCAGGGCGATTTTCAGGTGTATTTTTTCGGAGCTTTTTTTGCATGCATATATGACCATTGTAGAAGTGTATTCCAAGCGTTTTCCATGTGTATTCAAGTTTCAGACGTCTTCGTTTTAGCCAATGAATAGCATTAGTGGGAGGAGACTAGTTTTCCCAACAAAACAAAAAAAAGCGCAAAATCACTTGATTTTGTGCGTGTTCGGGCAATCTCTCATTTAAGCTAATGGGTCCAAAAATGCCCAGTTCTACCCAAAAAGTAGCTAACGTAAGTTTTGTAGCGTCGAGCTTCAGGCTCATACGTGAACGACCACCGTGGGAATATTGGGGGTTTTGGATGTTGAGCGTACTTAAGCTACAAAACGCTGAGGTGTGAACAGGGCTCGCTCCTTTAGTAAATCAGCCCCATGGCGTATCTGTGACGTTTACACGCGTGTAGATATGGGTGAGACGACTACCCAGTTCTGGTCTTTGTCGCAATGCTGGTGAAGATGTGAGGAATGACACTTGTTCTATCCAATGTATGTGATGAATGTCAGGCAGACAAGTGTGATGAGGGAGGTGAGAGAGGGATGAGGAGGCCACCATGTCTCTGTCATTGTCCTGCAGAGGTAGGTCATCCAATGTTCCATCATACATACCTGTGTGATCAGGACATTCCGATGGTGGGGTGGCAGTGTGGACACCCCCGGCCGGCCGGCCAGCCGATCATTGTGCGGTGGATCATGTCCTTCTCCCATAGAACAATGGACAGAGAGGATCCAGCACTGGAGCACTAGGACCCGCAGGCGTCTGCAGAGGAGGGGGAGAGGGGAGCGGAGGACGGCCGGTCCTAGTGCCTGCGAACTGCTGTGTACAGGAGGGGACAGGAGGAGCCGCTCTGCACCTCTTCTCTATACACACCGCCGACCCAAAGGAGGACTTCTGACCCTCCCTGCACCCGCACATCACTAGTGCCAAATATACATCCCGCTTATACCATGGCGGCTCTGCACACTGCACTATCAACTTTGTCCACTAGGGGGAGTGCGGGTGTTGTTATAGATGGCAGGCTGTGAACCGGGCTGCTGCTGATGTAGCCACACGTTGGACCACATACACAGTAAAGGCACTACAGAGACAAGAGACATTACATCCCACTGGAGGAGTAAAGGCACTACAGAGACAAGAGACATTACATCCCACTGGAGGAGTAAAGGCACTACAGAGACAAGAGACATTACATCCCACTGGAGGAGTAAAGGCACTACAGAGACAAGGTACAAGACACATCACAGCACACAAGTCACACTGGGGATGGATTCACTTTCCACATAAAAGTCACATTTAAAGTGGAACTAAACATAACTTTTAGAAAACTTTGAGTAGACAGAAGAGACATGCTTATGTGCCCTCTGCGGTAACGCACACTTACCTGCCTGATCACACCAAATGTATACTGAGCTGCTCATGCGCAGCTCAGCGTCCATTCCCGGAATACTGGCAATGCCAGAACAAAGGACATTTGTGCACATGTGCAAGAAGACATCTTCTCCCACCGGCCAATCAAAAGGTTGAAAACCTGGCACCTGTTGAGAAGAAGACAGTTGCCTGCGATAAATGGTGGAAGTGAGTATTCTGGGGAGCAGGGGCAGCCCATCCATTAAGGGCACACGGGCGCCGCCCCCCTCATCCATGCGTCTGGCCCCTTTCAAGATGCCGGATGCATGGATTCCAATTGGGGGCAGAGGGGTTGAAGCAGGAGAGGGAGTAGAGCAGGGGTAGGCAACCTTTGAGAGATGGAGATCTACCTGGACAACATGGAAGAGATCAAAGATCACCGGTGTGCAGCGCCCCCCCCCCCCCCATCCATGTATCTGGCCCCTTTCAGGATGCCGGATGCATGGATTCCAATTGGGGGGTGGGGTTTAAAGCACCTGATTAGAGCCAGAGGCTCTAATAGGCTTCAAAATAGGGTGGGCTCGGGATGCAGAGAATGCAAACCCAGCCCACCCAGGAGTGTTACAACAGCGAATGAATATGATCCTCTTCCCAGCCAATCAGGAGCGGGTCTTGAGACCCATCACCCTACTGGCTGAAAGGACAGGTGATCCTATTGGACTCCGGGGGGGGGTTAGTTCTGCTTTAAAGCCATATAACTCAAGGGAAAGCTTTTTTTTTTATTTGGACAGAATGGAGAGGGAGTAGAGCAGGGGTGGGCAACCTTTGAGAGATGGAGATCTACCTGGACAACATGGAAGAGATCAAAGATCACCGGGTGCAGCGCCCCCCCCCCCCTTTTTTTTTTTTTGTTGAAAGGAATTAACTAGCCAGCCCCCAATAAAAAGTAAAGACAGCATTAAGAAAAACCTAGAAAAATCTACTAAACCTAATGTCACTGTAAAAATCTAAACTTAGCCTACCTTAAATGTTAGCTTTGGTGAGAAACTCAGCATTCACTTTCATTCACAATTTTTTCATGTCTGGGAAGTAATTTGTTACCCCCGCAAGTCTGATGCCGGAGTTCATCATGAAAGCAGAATATCTGGTACTGCAGGCTGATTTTCTTGACTAGTTATAGACCTGGCTGTCTACTGTAGGGCTCGGTAATAGGTAGAGCAGTGTACAGAGGTCAGTAGTAGGTAGGGCAGTGTACAGAGGTCAGTAGGATGTAGGGCAGTGTACAGAGATCAGTAGTAGGTAGGTGCAGCGTACAAAGGTCAGTAGTAGGTAAAGCAGTGTATAGAGACCAACAGTATGGAGGGCATCGTATAGAGGTCAGTAGTAGGTAGGGCAGCGTGCAAAGGTCAGTAGTATGTAGGGCAGTGTACAGAGGTCAGTAGGATGTAGGGCAGCGTACAAAGGTCAGTAGTATGTAGGGCAGTGTACAGAGGTCAGTAGCAAGCAGGGCAGTGTACAGAGGTCAGTAGGATGTAGAGCAGTGTACAGAGGTCAGTAGTATGTAGGGCAGTGTACAGAGGTCAGTAGCATGCAGGGCAGTGTACAGAGGTCAGTAGGATGTAGAGCAGTGTACAGAGGTCAGTAGGATGTAGGGCAGTGTACAGAGGTCAGTAGTATGTAGAGCAGTGTACAGAGGTCAGTAGGATGTAGAGCAGTGTACAGAGGTCAGTAGTATGTAGGGCAGTGTACAGAGGTCAGTAGTATGTAGAGCAGTGTACAGAAGTCAGTAGTAGGTAGGGCAATGTACAGAGGTCAGTAATAGGTGGGGCAGTATACAGAGGTCAGTAGTTTGTAGTGCAGTGTACAGAGGTCAGTAGGATGTAGGGCAGTGTACAGAGGTCAGTAGTAGGTAGGGCAGTGTACAGAGGTCAGTAGTAGGTAGGGCAGTGTACAGAGGTCAGTAGTATTTAGGGAAATGTACAGAGGTCAGTAGTATGTAGGGCGGTGTACAGAGGTCAGTAGTATTTAGGGCAATGTACAGAGGTCAGAAGTATTTAGGGCAATGTACAGAGGTCAGTAGTATTTAGGGCAGTGTACAGAGGTCAGTAGTATTTAGGGCAGTGTACAGAGGTCAGTAGTATGTAGGGCAGTGTACAGAGGTCAGTAGTAGGTAAGGCAGTGTACAGAGGTCAGTAGTATGTAGGGCAGTGTACAGAGGTCAGTAGTATGTAGAGCAGTGTACAGAGGTCTGTAGTAGGTAGAGCAGTGTACAGAGGTCAGTAGTATGTAGAGCAGGGTACAGAGGTCAGTAGCAGGTAGAGCAGTGTACAGAGGTCAGTAGTATGTAGAGCAGTGTACAGAGGTCAGTAGTACGTAGAGCAGTGTACAGAGGTCAGTAGTATGTAGGGCAGTGTACAGAAGTCAGTAGTAGGTAGGGCAATGTACAGAGGTCAGCAGGATGTAGGGCAGTATACAGAGGTCAGTAGTATGTAGCATAGTGTACAGAGGTCAGTAGTATGTAGTGTAGTGTACAGAGGTCAGTAGGTCGTAGGGCAGTGTACAGAGGTCAGTAGATGTTTTAGTGTACCGAGGTCAGTAGGTTGTAGGGCAGGGTACAGAGGTCAGTAGTATGTAGGGCAGTGTACAGAGGTCAGTAGCATGTAGTGTAGTGTACAGAGGTCAGTAGGTTGTAGGGCAGTGTACAGAGGTCAGTAGTATGTAGTGTAGTGTACAGAGGTCAGTAGGTCATAGGGCAGTGTACAGAGGTCAGTAGATGTAGAGTAGTGTACAGAGGTCAGTAGGTTGTAGGGCAGGGTACAGAGGTCAGTAGTATGTAGGGCAGTGTACAGAGGTCAGTAGTATGTAGTGTAGTGTACAGAGGTCAGTAGGTTGTAGGGCAGTGTACAGAGGTCAGTAGGTTGTAGGGCAGGGTACAGAGGTCAGTAGGATGTAGGGCAGTGTACAGAGGTCAGTAGGTTGTAGGGTAGGGTACAGAGGTCAGTAGTATGTAGTGTAGTGTAGAGAGGTCAGTAGTAGGTAGGGCAGTGTACAGAGGCCAGTAGGTTGTAGGGCAGGGTACAGAGGTCAGTATTATGTAGGGCAGTATATAGAGGTCAGTAGTAGGTAGGGCAGTGTACAGAGGTCAGTAGTATGTAGTGTAGTGTACAGAGGTCAGTAGGATGCAGGGCAGTGTACAGAGGTCAGTAATAGGTAGGGTCGCGTGCAGAGGTCAGTAGTATGTAGGGCAATGTACAGAGGTCAGTAGTATGTAGGGCAGTGTACAGAGGTCAGTAGTATGTAGTGTAGTGTACAGAGGTCAGTAGGTTGTAGGGCAGTGTACAGAGGTCAGTAGTATGTAGTGTAGTGTACAGAGGTCAGTAGGTCGTAGGGCAGTGTACAGAGGTCAGTAGATGTAGAGTAGTGTACAGAGGTCAGTAGGTTGTAGGGCAGGGTACAGAGGTCAGTAGTATGTAGGGCAGTGTACAGAGGTCAGTAGTATGTAGTGTAGTGTACAGAGGTCAGTAGGTTGTAGGGCAGTGTACAGAGGTCAGTAGGTTGTAGGGCAGGGTACAGAGGTCAGTAGGATGTAGGGCAGTGTACAGAGGTCAGTAGGTTGTAGGGCAGGGTACAGAGGTCAGTAGTATGTAGTGTAGTGTAGAGAGGTCAGTAGTATGTAGGGCAGTGTACAGAGGCCAGTAGGTTGTAGGGCAGGGTACAGAGGTCAGTATTATGTAGGGCAGTATATAGAGGTCAGTAGTAGGTAGGGCAGTGTACAGAGGTCAGTAGTATGTAGTGTAGTGTACAGAGGTCAGTAGGATGCAGGGCAGTGTACAGAGGTCAGTAATAGGTAGGGTCGCGTGCAGAGGTCAGTAGTATGTAGGGCAATGTACAGAGGTCAGTAGTAGGTAGGGTCGCGTGCCAAGGTCAGTAGTTTGTAGGGCAGTATATAGAGGTCAGTAGTAGGTAGGGTGGCATACAGAAGTCAGTAGTACAGTAGATAGGGCGACATACAGGAGGTCAGTAGCATGTAGGGTGGCGTACAGAGGTCAGTAGTATGCATGGCAGGGGTTTAGGACATGGTACAGGGAGGTCAGGAGGGCAAGGTATAGGGGTCTCAGGGGGGCATGGAACTGGGGGAGTCGGGGGGCACAGTGCAAAGAGGTCAGGAGAGTATGGTACTGGGAGATTGGGAAGGCACAGTACAGAGGGATCAGGAGGGCTGGGGTCTCAAGTGGGCATGGCACTAGGGGGGACAGAAGGATATGGTATTGGGGGGATCAGGGGGGCTGCAATGTCAGGAGAGCATAATACTGGGGGGGGGGGGGGTCAGGAGGGTATGGTATTGGGAGGTCAGAAGGGAATGGTACTGTGGTGTCAGGAGGGCATGGTGCTGGGACATCAGGAGGGCTGTGTTGTCAGAAGGACTGGGTGTAAGAAGGGCATGGTGCTGTGGCATCAGAAGGGCTAGAGTGTTAGGAGGGCACAGTATTTTTTTAAATGCCTGTGGCACAGGGAAGGTACAGTGGTGCTGATCCCTGCCGGCAATCCTCTCTCACCTTCCCACATGGTATCCTTGGATCGGGGAGGAGGGCCGGTGGTGATCAGCATGCAAAATGCATATTAAGAGCTTGGGCGTGTTCAGAGAAGAGCCCGAACCTGCCCGAGCTATTCCAGAGGCTTCCCCTGCCCTGTAGCCGTACGTACGCAAGGGGTGGGGGTCGCCTCTGCAGCCAGAAATTGTGTGAGCCTGTGCATGCGCCTCTCTAAAGCAAAGAATGGGTCGGCACCAGTGGGACGTCTTTGTGGTCTATCCATTACCTGTCGGTGGTCAACGGGTAGCCCGCAATAGACGGGTTGCCCCTGGATTACAGCACCTGTCATGTATTTTTACTGTCTGGGAGATTCACCCTCTATTTGTCCTGTTTACTGTTATCATTGAAACTTAAAGCGGAGTTCCACCCTAAAGTGGAACTTCTGCTCATCGGATTCCTCCCCCCCTCCGGTGCCTCAATTGTCACCTTTCAGGGGGGAGGGGGGTGCAGATACCTGTATAATACAGGTATCTGCACCCACTTCTGGGAAAGGCTAGCCGCAAATGCCCCCCCCCCCCCCCCCGTGGTGTTGTGGGAAACACACAGTTCCCACAACACAACGGGGACCAGTGTAGATGCGCAGCACGACTCGCGCATGCGCAGTAGGGAACCGGGCAGTGAAGCCGCAATGCTTCACTTCTTGATTCCCTGACCGAGGATGGCGGTGGGGGCAGCCGAGAGACGATCGATCAGCTTTGGCTGCCGACATCGCTGGACCCTGGGACAGGTAAGTGTCCATTTATTAAAAGTCAGCAACTGCAGTATTTGTAGCTGCTAGCTTTTAATATTTTTTGTTTAAGGTGGAGCTCCTCTTTAAAGAAAATCCCAAATTCTGAGTTGTCCTCAGAATAATAATAAAGGAGATTTCTTCCAATGGGTGGCTCTGGTGTCAATTTGGAGGGATTTCCTCTCACCAACTTCTTACTTGTAAGGCTGGCCATACATTATACAATTTTCTTGTACAACTTTCCTTTAGATTTACCAAAACCATATAATAGGAGGTCAAATCTAAACACTTTCAATTTGGATGTAATCAGGCAGGCCCTTGTACTACATAGTTGAAGGTAAATCTAAAGAAAATTGAACAGGAAAATTGTATGGTATATGGCCAGCTTTAGTCTTTCTTTCTTTTATTTTCACCTGATGATCTGGTCAGTAAGTCTGTTGTTTTTCAAAAGAACGAGCTTCCCTGCAAATGTATCAGTTAAGAGGTTTGAGAGAAACCCTTTACCACCGACTGCTTGCAATGATCAGGTTTTATTGATTTATTTATTTAAAACCTTTATCCCAAAGGAAAAAAAAACAAACTGTTGCAGTAACTGCATGTGTAACTGCAGCATTAGCTGGAGTTCGGCTTCAATTTGTTAGTGTATTAAAAACTGCTCGTATATCTAACACTCCCCTCCCCCCACAGACTGACAATGCTGCTGTCCAAAAGGTACTTCCTGTGCTCCTTCATCCAGAGTAGAGGCACTCTATTACAGGGGGTGTGTTAGCGGGCATAGCAGCTTATTCATTTGAATGGACTGCTGCACCTACAGAAATTGCAGGTAAAAGGTCCCTACGCCTTTTCCAAAATCGCAGCTGTAAGGAAACCGCATAGTGCTATGCAGTTCTCCTCATGGGAAAACATGCACCGGTTTCCAGTGTGTGGGCGTGCTATTAAGAATTAAAGTGTTACTAAACCCAGGACCCTGCATTCACTATATCTGGTCTCCCACAGTACCCAGAACATGGAAATGCAATTATTTTAGTAAATATAAACTGCTAAATACATTTTCTCGTCAGAAGTATATAGCAGTCTTGTGACTTCTATCAGTGTCTAGTTAAAGCGTGTAGGATGAGTTTTCTTTCTCCCCTGATTGTCCTCCGAGGCTGCAGGACCCCTGACCCTCTGTCTGGACAGTGCTGATCACACGCACTCTCCCAAGAAAAACCTCTCTAGCAATGCACACCAACTGAGCATGTGCAGAGTAACTCCAAAGGCTCTGTACTATCAGGAGAAGGATTGGGGACTGTGGAAGAAGGGGAGGATCAGAGAAGACAGGATCAAACAGCCTTTTTACACAATGCGCAGGAATAACCCTTTAGGTTCCACAGTGAGTATAACAAGCATGCTTTACTTCAAATAGAGACTGATTTTACTGTTGAGGGTTTAGTAACACTGTAATGGCCCCCCGTGCCTCTGCTAACAGCAGTGCATTTTTGATTCGGGTTCAGCAAAGCATGCGATTACGCACAGGGGCGCAGTTGCGATCCCCTAATGTCAAGTACCGAAGTGAAGCCGCCTGCGTGGAGCTTACCTGTGACATCATTGCGCACGCTGGATACTCGGCAGTAGCGCCATATTTTTGGTGTAATGCCTGCCTATGTCTTCTTTTGTGAGTATAATAGCTGATTAAAAGTATATGCAATTTGTGATACTGGGCCATGGAGTTTTTATGGGTTTCGTTTGTGTTATACCAGCATGGGGATTCTGTTGGTGGTCCACTGGAGTTTTTGCGAAGCTGCTGGAGCCATTTTATAAACTGACAGGGGTTATAACCCTCCTTTATTCTATCTAAGTTAAAAAAAAAAGTTTTGCCTTTAGTTATACTTTAAGACCCTCCATAGAATGCTTGAATTTCAGCCAAAAAGTAACACCCACCTTGAGAAAAGCCAATTAAAAAATCCTCTGAGCTTAATGCAGAATTATCATCTGAACAGTGACTGCATTAGTCATTGCTCAGGAACGCTAGCAGCTGCAGCTGCCTGAATACAGTGGGGAATCCCCCATCTACACTGTTTAGCACTGAGGAACGTACTGAGTAATTATCTGTCTCTAGCAGGCAGAATGATCAAAATTTGAGACATCTATGCTTATCCTTAAGCTGGCCATTCACTGCATGAATTTAGCCCAGTTCCTGAGGAACCAGCTAAAATTCCCTTAGTAGGTGGTGCTGTAAGTCCCCTCCTGCCCAACATAACTCAAATTAAAAATCAAAGGAGCCAGGTGGAAAATTCTCTGAAGAAGCTACATGATGTGTGGCGTAACGCGTAAGGGCGGAGTCTAGAGTGACGTCACTGAATGCCAGAAGCTGGATGTGGTTTCATCTGTGCCATTCATCTATGCTTACCATTTCTGCTTGAATGTGAGTGTCATTTTTATTCAATAAAAACGGTCATTTTTATTTTGCCAAATATTTTGCAGCACTACACAATTTTTTTCTTTGTTGCTGCTTTATTTAACCACTTCCCCTCTCACACCTGTTCATCCCCTATGGACCAGAGCAATTTTTACATTTCTGCCATGGGCCTGTTTATTCGGCAATAACTTGTCATTACTAAAGATAACAAGATAATACTTGTACATATATTGTTTTTTAAGGACACACAAGGCTTTCTTTTCATGATATTGCCATGGAACAATTATTCTTTTTTTTTTCAAATTTATTGGACAATAAAACTAAACAAAATACACTTTTTCTTTCTTTTATTTGAGCAGTGTTAGTTTAAAAAATAAATATTGTTACTGCACGTAAAATGTATGCATTTTATTCTATACTGTCCTGTTTAACCACTTGCCGACCGGCTCACGCCGATATATGTCGTCAGAAGGGCACGTACAGGCATATTACAGGCATATTAAGGTACTTGTACGTTACCCTTTAAGACACGAGGTCCATGAGTGTGATCGCGGGTCCCGTGGACTCGGTGTCCGCGGGCATACCGGCGATCGTCTCACGGTGAGGAAGAACGCGGAGATCAAAAGTGCTAATTTTAAAGGCTTATATGCAAGTTATTGCCATAAAAAGTGTTTGGGGACCTGGGTCCTGTCCCAGGGAACATGTATCAATGCAAAAAAAAGTTTTAAAAACTGCTGTTTTTTCAGGAGCAGTGATTTTAATATTGCTTAACCACTTCCCGACCGCCTCACGCCAATATACGTCGGCAGAAGGTCACACACAGGCAGAATCACGTATCTGTACGTTGCCCTTTGAGAGACGGCTTGTGGACGTGCATGCCGGGAGCTTTGTGAGTGCGATCGCGGGTCCTGCGGACTCGTTGTCTCACGGAGAGGAAGAGCGGGGAAATGCTGATTGATGTAAACAAGCATTTCCCCGTTCTGCCTAGTGATCAGTTAGAATCACTCCCTAAGTGCCGTTTCACACTGATGCGAGTTCATAACGAATGTGATGCGTCAAAAACATTCTAAATTGGCATGTCATCCATAAAGTCATTGTTTTCAATGACCGTCGTTCACATACATGCGTTGCGATTCCCCTACGAATGCGATAAAAAAAAAGGGTCTTGTGCAAGTTTACAGCATTGCGTTGCGAATTTAGCCTCCATAGACATCAATGTAAATCGTTCTGGAATCGCATTGTTGGTTCAGATATGTGCAAATTCCACCACACTACTCTCCACAAAAAACAGAAAATACACAGGAAGTTAAAGCGGGGTTCCACTCAAATTTTTAACTTAATCTTACCCCCTTCAGTTAATTGCACAGATGTTCAAATGCCACATGAAACATTTTTTTATCACTGTAATTACCTTTATATTGTACTTTATTGTGGCACTTCCTGTCTCTCCTCCCATGGGAGTAGGCGTGTTTATTGCCTTTCCCCGGCGCAGCACTGTCTCCTGGGAGCTTAGTGTCAGGCTTCCCAACATTCAGTGCGGGAACAATGATCATGCACGTGAACAAGCTGTGAATGAACAGCGTTCACCGCATCCAGGAAATCAATGCTTGTGGGCTTTACATGCCCACAAGCAAGATGGAAACAGCCAGCATCACATTTTTTAAGTTATTCTTCAGTACGAAAGCAGACAGAGGCGGAAATATTACACCCAAACTGTGAGTATTATTTTGGGGTTAGCAAAGTGTCTCAATGACCTAAAAAAAAAAAAAGGATTGGTCGCCGGACTCCCGCTTTAACACCTTTTTTTTTTCCATTATGATTCCATTGGCTAGAACATCAATCGCAGCTTTGACCAACTTCTGAAATTCGCGGTAAAATCGCACCTCACACAGGACAAAAAAACGGAACAAATTCACAGCGCAGCAGTGTGAACCGGCACTTAAACACACCCCTACAGCACTTAACCCCTTCACTGCCAGTCACATTTATACAGTAATCAATGCATTTTTAATCACACTGATCGCTGTATAAATGTGAACGGTCCCAAAATAGCACCAAAAGTGTCCGATCTTTCCGCCATAATGTCACAGTCATGATAAAAATCGCTGATCGCCTTCATTACTAGTAAAAAAAAAAAAAAAATTAATAAAAATGCCATAAAACTATCCCCTATTTTGTAGACGCTATAACTTTTGCGCAAACCAATCAATAAACGCTTATTGCGATTTTTTTACCAAAAATATGTAGAAGAATACGTATCGGCCTAAACTGAGGCAAAAAAATGTTTTTTTTATATATTTTTTGGGGATATTTAATTTAGCAAAAAGTAAAACATAATGAGTTTTTTTCAAAATTGTCGCTATATTTTTTTGTTTATAGCGCAAAAAATAAAAACCGCAGAGGTGATCAAATACCACCAAAAGAAAGCTCCATTTGTGGGGAAAAAAGGACACCAATTTTGTTTGGGAGCCACGTCGCATGACCGCGCAATTGTCAGTTAAAGCGATGCAGTGCCGATTCGCAAAAAGTGCTCTGGTCTTTTGCCAGCCAAAATGGTCTGGGGCTGAAGTGGTTAAAATGACATTAAAATTATGATTCTGGTACAAAGCATTGCAAAGTTATTTACAAATAAAATAAAGTGCGTTTGTTTTTTTTTAATTTTGCACTTTTTAAAAATGGGAAATATGTAAGTATATGTCAACCACTTCCATACCGCCGAACGTCATATGATGTCCTTGGCTTTCAGTGGAGATATCTGAATGATGCCTGCAGCTACAGGCATCATCCAGATATTGTTTAATAGAGCCGGCGATTCTGAGCACAAAAAGAATGATCATAGCGGCTATTCAGCTGCTTGATTGTTCTTAGCAGGGATGGGAGGGGACGACCCCCTTCCGCCGCCCTCCGATGCTTCTCTGGGCTCTCCCGTGCGATCGGACAACAAATCGGCCAGCACCGGATTAGAGGCATTGAGATTTCCGAGGGACACATGGTCCCGGCAATCTCTATGATCCTCGGAGGCGCGGGCACAATGTTGTCACATCCGGGCCGCAGAAGTAAACAAAGCCAAGATCTCGGCTAGAAAAGCATCAGATCGTCAATTATTTTTTTGATCTGATGCTTTCCAGCCTGGAGGAGAGATGTGGGGTCTTATAGGCCCCACATCTTTCCATAAAGAGGACCTGTCATGCACCATTCTTATTACAAGGGATGTTTACATTCCTTGTAATAGGAATAAAAGTGATCAAAAAAATGTGTTAAAGGGAAAGTGTAAAAAAAATAACTAAAATAAACAATAAAAAAAAAAATTCAAGTGCCCCCCATCCCCGCGAGCACGCACGCAGAAGCGAGCGCATACGTAAGTCGCGCCTGCATATATAAACGATGTCCAAATCACACATGTGAGGTATCACCGCGAACATTGGAATGAGAGCAATAATTGTAGCACTAGTCCTCCTCTGTAACTCTAAACAGGTAACTTGTAAAAAAAAATTAAACCATCGCCTATGGAGATTTTTAAGTACCGAAGTTTGGTGCCATACCACAAGTGTGCGCAATTTTAAAGCGTGGCATGTGAGGTATCTATGTACTCAGCGTAATATCATCTGTCACATTATACAAAAAAATGGGCTAACTACTTTTTTTTTTATTCATGAAAATTTTTTTTTTCCCCAAAAAAACGCGCTTGAAAAATTACCACGCAAATACCATGTGACATAAAAAGTTGCAATGACCGCCATTTCATTCCCTAGGGTGTCTGCTAAAAAAATATATATAACGCTTGGGGGTTCTGAGTATTTTTCTAGCAAAATATTATGATTTTTACATGTAGGAGAGAAGTATCAGAATTTGCGCGGTATGGAAGTGGTTAAACATATAAAAATATTAAACAAAACCAAAACAAAAAAAGTTGGAATATTAATAGTTAATAAAATAGCAACAAACAAAACAAATCAGCAGGAAAATATTAGTTGAAGAGAGAAGGAGACTAAGGAGTTAATTAGGGTTGATTAGAGTAATTAAACAGAAGAACATTTTATTAAACAAAAACTTTTTTTACTTGTCAGGTTGCTTTAACTGACATCATCTGCAGTTCATCCCTTTGATTTTCAGATGAATGAACAGAAAGATACAAATGTAACACTATGATATGTTGAATCTTTGTATAATTGTGGTCTGAGCAGTGTTGATTAGGAACACTGAGTCAGACTGTTTTTTTTTGACAGCTAGAGCTGCCGACTTCTCCTCTGAGTATACTGTATTGTCAGGCAGGACTGCTGTTAGAAATCATGGGGCCACATACAGCCTGACAGGGGCACTCCCCCAGTACAGCCTACCTGACAACCCCCAAACCCCCCCCCCTCCCCTACCCCCCCCCCCCGGGGAAAATATAAAAAATATATTTTCATTAATATATGAAAATCATTATTAGTGGACAAAAACATTCTTTCATACATAAAAAACATGAATTCAAACAAAAATGTACATATTCCCCCAACTCCCAGTTCAAATTCCCCTCCTAGCATAAATCTTTACCCCCCTCAATCCCACCCCAGCTCAAATCCCACCCTAATTCCCCTCCCAGCACAAATGTCCCTTACCCCAAAAAAATCTCCCGTCTAGCACACATCCTCTTTCTTCTCAAGCTTTCTATCCTAGCACAAATCTTCTCCAAATCCCCCCAATCACTCCTATTAGCCCAAATTGCCCCACCCCCTCATGGCACAAACTCCCTCCCAGAGGCGGCTCTAGGCTTTGTGAGGCCTTAGGCAAAACTTACACATGAGGCCCCACAGACTGGGACGCTCCGTGATGAGGCCGCTATTCCTCAGGCTGCGGGCAGTATCTGATTTGTCCGTCAGCTCCTAAGCCACAGAGTCCCAGTGGGGGTAGGCGGAGCCGCCCGCGTCAACTTCAGTGATTGAGAACAGGCAAATTAGGCGGCCGCGAGGCCCCTGTGAGTGCGAGGCCTTAGGCGACCGCCTAATTTGCCTAATTAGAGAGCCGCCTCTGCTCCCTGCACAATCTTCTTTCTCCAATCCCCCTCCTAGGACAAATCCCTCCTCCTAGCACAACCCCCTGTAAATGACCCTTACCAGTACAATTCTTCCTTCCTACCCAAACCCCCCACCCACCTCCTAGCACAAACATTCCCCCTCCTGGCTGAATCCCCCCCCAAACCTTCTTCCTGGCACATCCCCCTCCCCATTACACTTCCCAGCACAGATAGCCGCCCCTTGCATTGTGTAATGCTCTCGCCTCCTGTCAGAAGACCGTTTGTCTATACAGCACATAAGACAGGATTGCTCTTAGATTGCATTGGACTGCACACACACACAACGCCCCCTATCTCCTCCAAGGGCTGCTCATCTCCCAGCAGCAGGAAATGTGGCTAGGGGGCGGTAATCAAACTGTGTGTGTGTACAGTCCAATGTGATCTAAGAGCGATCCTGTCTCATATGCTGTATAGACAAACGCTCTTCTGACAGGAGGCAAGAGCATGACAAAGTGTACCTCCTCCTGGCTATTTTCTCTCTGCCTTTTCTCCTCTCAGTGCTTCAGCCTTCAGGCTGCCGTCTCCTTGTCCCAGTCCTGAGTATGGGTGGGGAAAATAGCTCAGCGGCCGCCGGTTAGGCACAATATCCAAAGGAGGGCTGGTCTGGGGGGCAGAACTGAAATCTGGGTGGGCACAGCCCACCTCAGCACCACCCTAAATTCGGCCTCTCACCCAGCAGCTGAAACCCGACGGGAGGAAGAGGGGGAGAAACCAGCTTTCAATTGCTGCAGAGATCCACACAGAACATTGTTCTGTCATTGTTCGTTCTCTGCTCCAACAATCCTCCTGTTGTTTGGGCCCCCCTATGTGCCAAGGCCTCCTACAAGAGGACCAGTGGTACCCCCCAAGTGGTGTCCCTGATGCCAGGTATGAATAATCACAGCCAACAATCACTGTATTTTTGGAGGGGAGTCCGAAAAGCAGGGCAAAGAGACTGGACACACTACATATGCCCTGTGTACAATGATGATGGTTTTTTTTGGCCGTGAGTAGCATGCCCAAGACTACAACTATTAAACTGTTTACTAGCGATTACTTGACCAGGTCCTAAGCGTCTGGTGGGCGGAATCCTCTGCAACACCCAGTGCATTTGTGTTGGTGAGGTGACATCCCTGCTTAGAGAAATCCTTACCGTTACCGGCTCTCACAGGATGTGTCTAGGACCTGGAGCTGTGTGGTCATGTGATCACTATTAAACAAAAGGTATATACTCTATACTGATTGTTCTTATAAGTGGTATATCAGTAAAGGGAGAGGGCAGGCAGCAAAGCTTGTGGCAATCTTTATACACTGACTTTTTTTTTATACAAAATCCTGCAAGATTTAAAATTATAAGGTACATGCAGAAATTTCAGTTGGCTCATTGAAGACAAATTTTTTTAAGTCTAAAAAATTACATAGGTAAAATTAGCAGATAATCAAATAAAAAGATATAAAAAATAGCAGATAACATTTATAAAAAATACTGTGTGTGTTATGCTTTTTTACTAGCGATTACTTGACCAGGTCCTAAGCGTCTGTTGGGCAGAATCCTCGACAACACCCGGAGGTCACCTCACCATTTGTGTCGGTGAGGTGACATCCCTGCTTGGAGAAATCCTTACCGTTACCGGCTCTCACAGGATGTGTCTAGGACCTGGAGCTGTGTGGTCATGTGATCACTATTAAACAAAAGGTACAGTCAGGTCCATAAATATTGGGACATCGACACAATTCTAATATTTTTGGCTCTATACACCACCGCAATGGATTTGAAATGAAACGAACAAGATGTGCTTTAACTGCAGACTTTCAGCTTTAATTTGAGGGTATTTACATCCAAATCAGGTGAACGGTGTAGGAATTACAACAGTTTGTATATGTGCCTCCCACTTTTTTAAGGGACCAAAAGTAATGGGACAGATTAACAATCATCCATAAAACTTTCACTTTTTAATGCTTGGTTGCAAATCCTTTGCAGTCAATTACAGCCTGAAGTCTGGAACCCATAGACATCACCAGGTGCTGGGTTTCATCCTTGGTGATGCTCTGCCAGGCCTCTACTGCAACTGTCTTCAGTTCCTGCTTGTTCTTGGGGCATTTTCCCTTCAGTTTTGTCTTCAGCAAGTGAAATGCATGCTCAATCAGATTCAGGTCAGGTGATTGACTTGGCCATTGTATAACATTCCACTTCTTTCCCTTAAAAAACTCTTTGGTTGCTTTCGCAGTATGCTTCAGGTCATTGTCCATCTGCACTGTGAAGCGCCGTCCAATGAGTTCTGAAGCATTTTGCTGAATATGAGCAGATAATATTGCCCGAAACACTTCAGAATTCATCCTGCTGCTTTTGTCAGCAGTCACATCATCAAAAAATACAAGAGAACCAGTTCCATTGGCAGCCATACATGCCCACGCCATGACACTACCACCACCATGCTTCACTGATGAGGTGGTATGCTTTGGATCATGAGCAGTTCCTTTCCTTCTCCATACTCTTCTCTTCCCATCACTCTGGTACAAGTTGATCTTGGTCTCATCTGTCCATAGGATGTTGTTCCAGAACTGTGAAGGCTTTTTTAGATGTTGTTTGGCAAACTCTAATCTGGCCTTCCTGTTTTTGAGGCTTACCAATGGTTTACATCTTGTGGTGAACCCTCTGTATTCACTCTGATGAAGTCTTCTCTTGATTGTTGACTTTGACACACGTACACTTACCTCCTGGAGAGTGTTCTTGATCTGGCCAACTGTTGTGAAGGGTGTTTTCTTCACCAGGGAAAGAATTCTTCGGTCATCCACCACAGTTGTTTTCCGTGGTCTTCCGGGTCTTTTTGGTGTTGCTGAGCTCACCGGTGCGTTCTTTCTTTTTAAGGATGTTCCAAACAGTTGATTTGGCCACACCTAATGTTTTTGCTATCTCTCTGATGGGTTTGCTTTGTTTTTTCAGCCTAATGATGGCTTGCTTCACTGATAGTGACAGCTCTTTGGATCTCATATTGAGAGTCGACACCAACAGATTCCAAATGCAAATAGCACACTTGAAATTAACTCTGGACCTTTTATCTGCTCCTTGTAAATGGGATAATGAGGGAATAACACACACCTGGCCATGGAACAGCTGAGTAGCCAATTGTCCCATTACTTTTGGTCCCTTAAAAAGTGGGAGGCACATATACAAACTGTTGTAATTCCTACACCGTTCACCTGATTTGGATGTAAATACCCTCAAATTAAAGCTGAAAGTCTGCAGTTAAAGCACATTTGTTTAATTTCAAATCCATTGTGTTGGTGTATAGAGCCAAGAAGATTAGAATTGTGTCGATGTCCCAATATTTATGGACCTGACTGTCAATACTGTATACTGATTGTTATTATAAGTGGTATATCAGTAAAGGGAGAGGGCAGGCAGCAATTAAAGCTTGTGGCAATCTTTATACACTGACTTTTTTAGGGCTGAAACAACTAATCGATTAATCGACAACTAATCGATTATGAAAATAATCGATTACTATTTTCATAATCGATTAATCAGCGAGTAACATAATGGGGTTAAAAAAATTAAATTGAGCCTTTTTATAGTACAAAAAGAGCAAATCTTTACTGTAAATGTTACTTTCACATTTCTACAGTAAAAAAATTAACCCCTTACAATAGAGATTATCTGCTTTTTTGTACTATAAAAGGCTAATTTTAGGGGTTTTTTTTAACCCCATTATGTTACTAAACTTTTAAACCTGGTTCACATCTATGTGTTTTTTGGTGCTTTTTGCAGAAACGCACTGCAGTTAATTTACATGGTTTCCTATGGGACACATTCACATCTATGCTTTTTTTCAGCCGCTGAGTATTTGGAAAGGTTCAGGGACTTTTTTTATGCAAAACTGTGCTTTTTTGGTTCAATATACTTCAATGGAAAAGCTGCAGAAAAGCATGTAATGCGTTTTTGTAGCAATTTGTGTTTTTTAATCTGCCCAACAACAAATTGGCCAAAAAAATGCAAAAAAATGCAAATTGCAGCAAAATCACGTGTGCAAAATTCAAAACGCACAGCAAAAAGCACTGCACAAACATATCAAAAGCAAACTGCATAGGTGTGTACAGAGCCTTATGCTGGCCGCACGGATCAATTTTCAGAAGAGAATATTCAGACGAAAAATCTTTGTATATTCACTGAATGAAAGAATGTTTGAAATTTTCACTTTTTTTTTAACATTGTGTTTTTAAAATGAATGAAAACCACATACACCGTCTGAAAATTCCTTTGACCAAGAAGTTTTCTATCATTTCCAAATTGTCACTGTGGTTGAAAATGACCGTCAATTTGAGCCCACTAATGATTAGAAAATCGAACAAACGTGCTTAAAATGCCATTTTGTTTTTGAAGGAAGACATTGTTTTTTAAATTGATCTCTGAGTCTGATGATATTTACTAGATTCACCCTTTTTTAATAGTATATATCCTCTAATAGCATATACAGTCTATCTTTTCTGTCTGTTATTCTCAGAGTGGATTCGATATGTTGCTCCCTAACCATATAGTTATTTATATTTACCACTGCATAGAGATATTTAAAAATAAATTGCCTTTTTATAAAACTTTACATATTAACTAAATTATACACAACACTTTTTTTTTAAGCTTATCAACCGATTAATTGATTAATCGAAACAATAATCGGCCAACTAATCGATTATGAAAATAATCGTTAGTTGCAGCCCTAGACTTTTTTATACAAAATCCTGCAAGATTTAACGTTATAAGGTGCATGCAGAAATTTCAGTTGGTTCATTGAAGACAAATTTTTTTAAATCTAAAAAATTACATAGGTAAAATTAGCAGATAACCAAATAAAAAGATATAAAAAAAAAAACCAGCAGATAACAGTTATAAAAAATACTGTGTGTGTTATTATTATTATTATTATTATTATTATACAGTATTTATATAGCGCCAACAGTTTACGTAGCGCTTTACAACTTGAGGGTAGACAGTACAAATACAATACAATTTGATACATTAGGAATCAGAGGGCCCTGCTCCTTAGAGCTTACAATCTAAGAGGGGAGGTCAAGAGATACAAGAGGTAATAACTGTGGGTGATGTGCTGATTGAGAAGATAAATGTACAGTTGTTAGGTGGGGGCCAGATAGGCTTCTCTGAAGAGATGAGTTTTCAGGGATCGTCTGAAAGTGGATAAAGTAGGAGAAAAACGGACAGATTGGGGTAGAGCATTCCAGAGGATGGGGGAGGCTCTGGAGAAGTCCTGAAGGCGAGCATGGGATGAGGTGACAAGGGAGTTTGAGAGCAGGAGGTCTTGGGAGGAGCGAAGAGAACGATTAGGTTGGTATTTTGTGACTAGGTTAGAGATGTAGCTAGGGGCCAAGTTGTGGATGGCTTTGTAAGTTATAGTTAGTATCTTGAATTTAATTCGGTGACTGAGTGGCAGCCAATGGAGGGATTGGCAGAGGGGTGTAGCAGACGCTGAGCGGTTTGTGTGGTGGATGAGCCTGGCCGCAGCGTTCATGATGGACTGAAGTGGGGATAGCCTATTTAGAGGTAAACCAATGAGGAGGGAGTTGCAGTAGTCAAGGCGGGAGATGACCAGGGAGTGGATTAGAAGCTTTGTGGTGTCAATGGTTAGGAAGGGGCGTATCTTGGAGATGTTGCGAAGACAGAGGCGGCAAGCTTTGGATAGTGATAGAATGTGGGGTCGAAAGGTTAGTTCAGAGTCCAGGATTACACCTAGGACCTTGGCGTGGGGAGATGGGTTGATAGTTGAGCCGTTGATCTTGACAGGGAGATCAGGGGAAGTGGCACCTGAGGGAGGAAATATCATGAGCTCGGTTTTGGATAGGTTGAGTTTGAGAAAGTGATGTGACATCCAGGCTGATATGTCTGCTAATAAGTTGGTAATGCGTGAGGAGACAGATGGAGAGAGCTGGGGGGTGGAGAGATAGATTTGGGTGTCATCAGCGTAGAGATGATATTTAAAGCCGTGGGAGGCAATCAACTGACCCAAGGAGGTGGTGTAGATTGAAAAAAGGAGAGGTCCGAGAACAGAACCTTGGGGGACCCCAACGGAAAAAGGAAGAGGAGAGGAGGAAGTAGAGTTGTAAGTGACACTGAAGGAGCGGTGGGATAGGTAGGATGAGAACCAGCGAAGAGTGCAGTCACGGAGACCAAAGGAGTGGAGTTTTTTGAGGAGGAGTGGGTGGTCCACTGTGTCAAAGGCAGCAGAGAGATCCAGGAGAAGTAGTACAGAATAGTGTCCATTGGCTTTAGCCATTAGTAGGTCATTTGAGAGTTTAAGGAGAGCAGTTTCCGTGGAGTGTTGAGGGCGAAAACCGGACTGAAGGGGATCAAGAAGTTTATTCATGGTCAGATGGTCACTTAATCGGTTGTAGACCAGTCTTTCAAGAAGTTTGGAGGAGAAGGAGAGTAAGGAGATGGGACGTAAGTTGTTGAGATTGGTGGGATCCAGTGAGGGCTTTTTTAGTATGGGGGTGACTAGCGCATGTTTTAGAGAGTTTGGGAAGATGCCACAAGAGAGGGAGAGGTTGAAAATGTGAGTTAGAGAGCGTAGAATCGAGTCAGAGGGTGAGCGTAGCATTTGCGAGGGAACAGGATCCAGGGGGCAAGTGGTTAGATGAGTGCTAGATAAAAGTTTAGCAACCTCAGTAGTAGTAGCAGGGTTGAATGAGGGAAGTAATGACTGTATCTGTGGACATGGGGTGTTGCATGGGGGAGGTTTTTGCGCATTGGCGATCTCCTCATGAATTGTATCAATCTTAGTTTTGAAGTGATTGGCAATCTCCTGGGCGGTGATTGAGTTGGTGGGTGGAGGCAGTGGGGGACAGAGTAGAGTATTGAAGGTAGAGAAGAGTTGACGTGGACTGGATGAGAAGGTGGTGATGAGTGTGATAAAGTAGGTCTGTTTGGCAGTGTGAAGGCAGGAGTAGTATTTTAGGAGGGCAGATTTATATTGTGTGAAGTCTTCCTGGGTCTTAGTCTTATGCCACAGGCGCTCAAGAGCGCGGCTACGTTTTCTGAGACTTCTGGTGTCATCTGTTTGCCAGGGTTGTAGCAGTCGGGGCCTAATTCTGCGTGTAGTGAGGGGGGCCAGCTTGTCTAGGGAGGAGGACAGTGAGCTGTTGTAAATGAAAGTAGCTAGGTTGGGGCAGGACAGGGGGGAGATTTTGTCATAGAGGTGATCAGTAGCAGAGTAGAGAAGAGAAGGGTTGAGGTGGTGAAGGTTTCTGCGTGTAACTGTTGGGCGGTTGGAGGGAGAAGAGGTGGAAGACAAGGAGAGAGCAAAACTAATAAGGTGGTGATCAGAGAGTGGGAATGGATTGTTAGAAAGGTTGCACGGAGTGCACAGATAGGAGAAGGCAAGGTCAAGGGTGTTGCCGTTGGAGTGGGTAGGAGCCTGTATCCATTGCTTCAGGTCAAGCGATGAGGTTAGACTGAGAAGTTTAGAAGTAATAGTAGTGTTAGTGTTGACAGGGATGTTGAAGTCCCCAAGAATAATTGTGGGGATTTCAGAAGAGAGAAAGTAGGGTAGCCAGGCAGAGAAGTCATCAAGAAAGGCTGATACCGGTCCAGGGGGCCGGTAGATGACAGCAATTCTTAGAGAAATGGGAGAGAAAAGACGAATGCAATGTGCCTCAAAAGAGGAGAGTGTCAGAGAGGGAGGTGGGTGAAGAACCTGATAGGTGCTGCATGGGGCTAGAAGGATTCCCACTCCACCTCCCTTCCGTCCACTTGGTCTGGGGGAGTGAGTCCAGAGAAGGCCCCCATGGGAGATGGAAGCAGGAGAAGTAGTATCCGATTCATGAAGCCAGGTTTCAGTAATGGCAAGAAGGTTAAAGGAATTTGTGATGAAGAGGTCGTGGAGGGCGGCGAGTTTGTTGCAGACAGAACGTGCATTCCACAGGGCACAGGAAAAGGGGGGGCTGGTTTTGGAAAGAGGAATATGGACCAAGTTCTGTGGGTTGCGGCTCCTGCCAGAGGGTGTAGGGGGGTGGGAGCGTTGGGCAAAGACAGATGATGGTGGCCCAGGGTTTGGGGATATGTCACCAGAGATTAGGAGAAGCAGGAGGGTGAGGGAGGTAATGTGGGACTGTGATTTATGTGAAGGGGCATGTCTCAGAGTACTGGAGGTTTTATCAGTGTATGGATGTAGAATGAGCGAGAGTTGGTAAGAGCAGTAGTAGGGGGAAGACAGAAGGCAGGGTGATATGTATAAGCAGGCGGGTGGAGAGGGGGGGTGAAGGTAAGAGAGTTTGAGGAGAGAGGACAGGAGTGTCAGGAGCAGTGGTAGAGATTGCATGTTACAGAGTGGAAGTAGAGCTTATTAGAGAGATGGGTCACCTGCAGTCTGTTAGCTGCTTTCCAGTGCAGATTGCTGTATTTGTTTGCTTCGTGCAATCGCTGAAGTGCAGAGAATGAAGTGCATATCACTTGTAGAAAGAATCACTTAGAGATAGAAGCCATTGCAATGTGCTACCCCAGCAATGTGCTAGCCCCTTAAGGATGCTCAAATATATACTGTTATAAGGGTGGGGTTGAAGTTCGTTAATTAATCATGAGTGGCTATAAGAGTGCCTAGCAATCAAAGTGAACTTTTTGCTTCAAAAGTCAGAATAGCAAGAGGCCAAGACAAGATCAACACATAAAACTTAGGTAAGACAGTCCAGAAAAACAAATAAGGTCATGGTTGTTCGCACAGGGCAACAGATAGAGAAGGCCACATACCAGAGAGACACACACACACAGACAGCAAGCAGATCCCAATTGCAGTTAACGGTGGAAGATGTGGATGAGCTGACACATACCTGTAAGGAGACAGAAGTAATGATCAGGTGAGGCAGAACCCAGTGCAGAGAATGAAGTGCATATCACTTGTAGAAAGAATCACTTAGAGATAGAAGCCATTGCAATGTGCTACCCCAGCAATGTGCTAGCCCCTTAAGGATGCTCAAATATATACTGTTATAAGGGTGGGGTTGAAGTTCGTTAATTAATCATGAGTGGCTATAAGAGTGCCTAGCAATCAAAGTGAACTTTTTGCTTCAAAAGTCAGAATAGCAAGAGGCCAAGACAAGATCAACACATAAAACTTAGGTAAGACAGTCCAGAAAAACAAATAAGGTCATGGTTGTTCGCACAGGGCAACAGATAGAGAAGGCCACATACCAGAGAGACACACACACACAGACAGCAAGCAGATCCCAATTGCAGTTAACGGTGGAAGATGTGGATGAGCTGACACATACCAGAGAGACACACACACACACAGACAGCAAGCAGATCCCAATTGCAGTTAACGGTGGAAGATGTGGATGAGCTGACACATACCAGAGAGACACACACACACAGACAGCAAGCAGATCCCAATTGCAGTTAACGGTGGAAGATGTGGATGAGCTGACACATACCAGAGAGACACACACACACAGACAGCAAGCAGATCCCAATTGCAGTTAACGGTGGAAGATGTGGATGAGCTGACACATACCAGAGAGACACACACACACAGACAGCAAGCAGATCCCAATTGCAGTTAACGGTGGAAGATGTGGATGAGCTGACACATACCTGTAAGGAGACAGAAGTAATGATCAGGTGAGGCAGAACCCAGTGCAGAGAATGAAGTGCATATCACTTGTAGAAAGAATCACTTAGAGATAGAAGCCATTGCAATGTGCTACCCCAGCAATGTGCTAGCCCCTTAAGGATGCTCAAATATATACTGTTATAAGGGTGGGGTTGAAGTTCGTTAATTAATCATGAGTGGCTATAAGAGTGCCTAGCAATCAAAGTGAACTTTTTGCTTCAAAAGTCAGAATAGCAAGAGGCCAAGACAAGATCAACACATAAAACTTAGGTAAGACAGTCCAGAAAAACAAATAAGGTCATGGTTGTTCGCACAGGGCAACAGATAGAGAAGGCCACATACCAGAGAGACACACACACACAGACAGCAAGCAGATCCCAATTGCAGTTAACGGTGGAAGATGTGGATGAGCTGACACATACCAGAGAGACACACACACACACAGACAGCAAGCAGATCCCAATTGCAGTTAACGGTGGAAGATGTGGATGAGCTGACACATACCAGAGAGACACACACACACACAGACAGCAAGCAGATCCCAATTGCAGTTAACGGTGGAAGATGTGGATGAGCTGACACATACCAGAGAGACACACACACACACAGACAGCAAGCAGATCCCAATTGCAGTTAACGGTGGAAGATGTGGATGAGCTGACACATACCAGAGAGACACACACACACAGACAGCAAGCAGATCCCAATTGCAGTTAACGGTGGAAGATGTGGATGAGCTGACACATACCAGAGAGACACACACACACAGACAGCAAGCAGATCCCAATTGCAGTTAACGGTGGAAGATGTGGATGAGCTGACACATACCAGAGAGACACACACACACAGACAGCAAGCAGATCCCAATTGCAGTTAACGGTGGAAGATGTGGATGAGCTGACACATACCAGAGAGACACACACACACAGACAGCAAGCAGATCCCAATTGCAGTTAACGGTGGAAGATGTGGATGAGCTGACACATACCAGAGAGACACACACACACAGACAGCAAGCAGATCCCAATTGCAGTTAACGGTGGAAGATGTGGATGAGCTGACACATACCTGTAAGGAGACAGAAGTAATGATCAGGTGAGGCAGAACCCAGTGCAGAGAATGAAGTGCATATCACTTGTAGAAAGAATCACTTAGAGATAGAAGCCATTGCAATGTGCTACCCCAGCAATGTGCTAGCCCCTTAAGGATGCTCAAATATATACTGTTATAAGGGTGGGGTTGAAGTTCGTTAATTAATCATGAGTGGCTATAAGAGTGCCTAGCAATCAAAGTGAACTTTTTGCTTCAAAAGTCAGAATAGCAAGAGGCCAAGACAAGATCAACACATAAAACTTAGGTAAGACAGTCCAGAAAAACAAATAAGGTCATGGTTGTTCGCACAGGGCAACAGATAGAGAAGGCCACATACCAGAGAGACACACACACACAGACAGCAAGCAGATCCCAATTGCAGTTAACGGTGGAAGATGTGGATGAGCTGACACATACCAGAGAGACACACACACACACAGACAGCAAGCAGATCCCAATTGCAGTTAACGGTGGAAGATGTGGATGAGCTGACACATACCAGAGAGACACACACACACACAGACAGCAAGCAGATCCCAATTGCAGTTAACGGTGGAAGATGTGGATGAGCTGACACATACCAGAGAGACACACACACACAGACAGCAAGCAGATCCCAATTGCAGTTAACGGTGGAAGATGTGGATGAGCTGACACATACCAGAGAGACACACACACACAGACAGCAAGCAGATCCCAATTGCAGTTAACGGTGGAAGATGTGGATGAGCTGACACATACCAGAGAGACACACACACACAGACAGCAAGCAGATCCCAATTGCAGTTAACGGTGGAAGATGTGGATGAGCTGACACATACCTGTAAGGAGACAGAAGTAATGATCAGGTGAGGCAGAACCCAGTGCAGAGAATGAAGTGCATATCACTTGTAGAAAGAATCACTTAGAGATAGAAGCCATTGCAATGTGCTACCCCAGCAATGTGCTAGCCCCTTAAGGATGCTCAAATATATACTGTTATAAGGGTGGGGTTGAAGTTCGTTAATTAATCATGAGTGGCTATAAGAGTGCCTAGCAATCAAAGTGAACTTTTTGCTTCAAAAGTCAGAATAGCAAGAGGCCAAGACAAGATCAACACATAAAACTTAGGTAAGACAGTCCAGAAAAACAAATAAGGTCATGGTTGTTCGCACAGGGCAACAGATAGAGAAGGCCACATACCAGAGAGACACACACACACAGACAGCAAGCAGATCCCAATTGCAGTTAACGGTGGAAGATGTGGATGAGCTGACACATACCAGAGAGACACACACACACACAGACAGCAAGCAGATCCCAATTGCAGTTAACGGTGGAAGATGTGGATGAGCTGACACATACCAGAGAGACACACACACACAGACAGCAAGCAGATCCCAATTGCAGTTAACGGTGGAAGATGTGGATGAGCTGACACATACCAGAGAGACACACACACACACAGACAGCAAGCAGATCCCAATTGCAGTTAACGGTGGAAGATGTGGATGAGCTGACACATACCAGAGAGACACACACACACACAGACAGCAAGCAGATCCCAATTGCAGTTAACGGTGGAAGATGTGGATGAGCTGACACATACCAGAGAGACACACACACACACAGACAGCAAGCAGATCCCAATTGCAGTTAACGGTGGAAGATGTGGATGAGCTGACACATACCAGAGAGACACACACACACAGACAGCAAGCAGATCCCAATTGCAGTTAACGGTGGAAGATGTGGATGAGCTGACACATACCAGAGAGACACACACACACACAGACAGCAAGCAGATCCCAATTGCAGTTAACGGTGGAAGATGTGGATGAGCTGACACATACCAGAGAGACACACACACACACAGACAGCAAGCAGATCCCAATTGCAGTTAACGGTGGAAGATGTGGATGAGCTGACACATACCAGAGAGACACACACACACAGACAGCAAGCAGATCCCAATTGCAGTTAACGGTGGAAGATGTGGATGAGCTGACACATACCAGAGAGACACACACACACAGACAGCAAGCAGATCCCAATTGCAGTTAACGGTGGAAGATGTGGATGAGCTGACACATACCAGAGAGACACACACACACAGACAGCAAGCAGATCCCAATTGCAGTTAACGGTGGAAGATGTGGATGAGCTGACACATACCTGTAAGGAGACAGAAGTAATGATCAGGTGAGGCAGAACCCAGTGCAGAGAATGAAGTGCATATCACTTGTAGAAAGAATCACTTAGAGATAGAAGCCATTGCAATGTGCTACCCCAGCAATGTGCTAGCCCCTTAAGGATGCTCAAATATATACTGTTATAAGGGTGGGGTTGAAGTTCGTTAATTAATCATGAGTGGCTATAAGAGTGCCTAGCAATCAAAGTGAACTTTTTGCTTCAAAAGTCAGAATAGCAAGAGGCCAAGACAAGATCAACACATAAAACTTAGGTAAGACAGTCCAGAAAAACAAATAAGGTCATGGTTGTTCGCACAGGGCAACAGATAGAGAAGGCCACATACCAGAGAGACACACACACACAGACAGCAAGCAGATCCCAATTGCAGTTAACGGTGGAAGATGTGGATGAGCTGACACATACCAGAGAGACACACACACACACAGACAGCAAGCAGATCCCAATTGCAGTTAACGGTGGAAGATGTGGATGAGCTGACACATACCAGAGAGACACACACACACAGACAGCAAGCAGATCCCAATTGCAGTTAACGGTGGAAGATGTGGATGAGCTGACACATACCAGAGAGACACACACACACAGACAGCAAGCAGATCCCAATTGCAGTTAACGGTGGAAGATGTGGATGAGCTGACACATACCAGAGAGACACACACACACAGACAGCAAGCAGATCCCAATTGCAGTTAACGGTGGAAGATGTGGATGAGCTGACACATACCTGTAAGGAGACAGAAGTAATGATCAGGTGAGGCAGAACCCAGTGCAGAGAATGAAGTGCATATCACTTGTAGAAAGAATCACTTAGAGATAGAAGCCATTGCAATGTGCTACCCCAGCAATGTGCTAGCCCCTTAAGGATGCTCAAATATATACTGTTATAAGGGTGGGGTTGAAGTTCGTTAATTAATCATGAGTGGCTATAAGAGTGCCTAGCAATCAAAGTGAACTTTTTGCTTCAAAAGTCAGAATAGCAAGAGGCCAAGACAAGATCAACACATAAAACTTAGGTAAGACAGTCCAGAAAAACAAATAAGGTCATGGTTGTTCGCACAGGGCAACAGATAGAGAAGGCCACATACCAGAGAGACACACACACACAGACAGCAAGCAGATCCCAATTGCAGTTAACGGTGGAAGATGTGGATGAGCTGACACATACCAGAGAGACACACACACACACAGACAGCAAGCAGATCCCAATTGCAGTTAACGGTGGAAGATGTGGATGAGCTGACACATACCAGAGAGACACACACACACACAGACAGCAAGCAGATCCCAATTGCAGTTAACGGTGGAAGATGTGGATGAGCTGACACATACCAGAGAGACACACACACACACAGACAGCAAGCAGATCCCAATTGCAGTTAACGGTGGAAGATGTGGATGAGCTGACACATACCAGAGAGACACACACACACAGACAGCAAGCAGATCCCAATTGCAGTTAACGGTGGAAGATGTGGATGAGCTGACACATACCAGAGAGACACACACACACAGACAGCAAGCAGATCCCAATTGCAGTTAACGGTGGAAGATGTGGATGAGCTGACACATACCAGAGAGACACACACACACAGACAGCAAGCAGATCCCAATTGCAGTTAACGGTGGAAGATGTGGATGAGCTGACACATACCAGAGAGACACACACACACAGACAGCAAGCAGATCCCAATTGCAGTTAACGGTGGAAGATGTGGATGAGCTGACACATACCAGAGAGACACACACACACAGACAGCAAGCAGATCCCAATTGCAGTTAACGGTGGAAGATGTGGATGAGCTGACACATACCTGTAAGGAGACAGAAGTAATGATCAGGTGAGGCAGAACCCAGTGCAGAGAATGAAGTGCATATCACTTGTAGAAAGAATCACTTAGAGATAGAAGCCATTGCAATGTGCTACCCCAGCAATGTGCTAGCCCCTTAAGGATGCTCAAATATATACTGTTATAAGGGTGGGGTTGAAGTTCGTTAATTAATCATGAGTGGCTATAAGAGTGCCTAGCAATCAAAGTGAACTTTTTGCTTCAAAAGTCAGAATAGCAAGAGGCCAAGACAAGATCAACACATAAAACTTAGGTAAGACAGTCCAGAAAAACAAATAAGGTCATGGTTGTTCGCACAGGGCAACAGATAGAGAAGGCCACATACCAGAGAGACACACACACACAGACAGCAAGCAGATCCCAATTGCAGTTAACGGTGGAAGATGTGGATGAGCTGACACATACCAGAGAGACACACACACACACAGACAGCAAGCAGATCCCAATTGCAGTTAACGGTGGAAGATGTGGATGAGCTGACACATACCAGAGAGACACACACACACACAGACAGCAAGCAGATCCCAATTGCAGTTAACGGTGGAAGATGTGGATGAGCTGACACATACCAGAGAGACACACACACACAGACAGCAAGCAGATCCCAATTGCAGTTAACGGTGGAAGATGTGGATGAGCTGACACATACCAGAGAGACACACACACACAGACAGCAAGCAGATCCCAATTGCAGTTAACGGTGGAAGATGTGGATGAGCTGACACATACCAGAGAGACACACACACACAGACAGCAAGCAGATCCCAATTGCAGTTAACGGTGGAAGATGTGGATGAGCTGACACATACCTGTAAGGAGACAGAAGTAATGATCAGGTGAGGCAGAACCCAGTGCAGAGAATGAAGTGCATATCACTTGTAGAAAGAATCACTTAGAGATAGAAGCCATTGCAATGTGCTACCCCAGCAATGTGCTAGCCCCTTAAGGATGCTCAAATATATACTGTTATAAGGGTGGGGTTGAAGTTCGTTAATTAATCATGAGTGGCTATAAGAGTGCCTAGCAATCAAAGTGAACTTTTTGCTTCAAAAGTCAGAATAGCAAGAGGCCAAGACAAGATCAACACATAAAACTTAGGTAAGACAGTCCAGAAAAACAAATAAGGTCATGGTTGTTCGCACAGGGCAACAGATAGAGAAGGCCACATACCAGAGAGACACACACACACAGACAGCAAGCAGATCCCAATTGCAGTTAACGGTGGAAGATGTGGATGAGCTGACACATACCAGAGAGACACACACACACACAGACAGCAAGCAGATCCCAATTGCAGTTAACGGTGGAAGATGTGGATGAGCTGACACATACCAGAGAGACACACACACACAGACAGCAAGCAGATCCCAATTGCAGTTAACGGTGGAAGATGTGGATGAGCTGACACATACCTGTAAGGAGACAGAAGTAATGATCAGGTGAGGCAGAACCCAGTGCAGAGAATGAAGTGCATATCACTTGTAGAAAGAATCACTTAGAGATAGAAGCCATTGCAATGTGCTACCCCAGCAATGTGCTAGCCCCTTAAGGATGCTCAAATATATACTGTTATAAGGGTGGGGTTGAAGTTCGTTAATTAATCATGAGTGGCTATAAGAGTGCCTAGCAATCAAAGTGAACTTTTTGCTTCAAAAGTCAGAATAGCAAGAGGCCAAGACAAGATCAACACATAAAACTTAGGTAAGACAGTCCAGAAAAACAAATAAGGTCATGGTTGTTCGCACAGGGCAACAGATAGAGAAGGCCACATACCAGAGAGACACACACACACAGACAGCAAGCAGATCCCAATTGCAGTTAACGGTGGAAGATGTGGATGAGCTGACACATACCAGAGAGACACACACACACACAGACAGCAAGCAGATCCCAATTGCAGTTAACGGTGGAAGATGTGGATGAGCTGACACATACCAGAGAGACACACACACACAGACAGCAAGCAGATCCCAATTGCAGTTAACGGTGGAAGATGTGGATGAGCTGACACATACCAGAGAGACACACACACACAGACAGCAAGCAGATCCCAATTGCAGTTAACGGTGGAAGATGTGGATGAGCTGACACATACCAGAGAGACACACACACACAGACAGCAAGCAGATCCCAATTGCAGTTAACGGTGGAAGATGTGGATGAGCTGACACATACCAGAGAGACACACACACACAGACAGCAAGCAGATCCCAATTGCAGTTAACGGTGGAAGATGTGGATGAGCTGACACATACCAGAGAGACACACACACACAGACAGCAAGCAGATCCCAATTGCAGTTAACGGTGGAAGATGTGGATGAGCTGACACATACCAGAGAGACACACACACACAGACAGCAAGCAGATCCCAATTGCAGTTAACGGTGGAAGATGTGGATGAGCTGACACATACCAGAGAGACACACACACACAGACAGCAAGCAGATCCCAATTGCAGTTAACGGTGGAAGATGTGGATGAGCTGACACATACCTGTAAGGAGACAGAAGTAATGATCAGGTGAGGCAGAACCCAGTGCAGAGAATGAAGTGCATATCACTTGTAGAAAGAATCACTTAGAGATAGAAGCCATTGCAATGTGCTACCCCAGCAATGTGCTAGCCCCTTAAGGATGCTCAAATATATACTGTTATAAGGGTGGGGTTGAAGTTCGTTAATTAATCATGAGTGGCTATAAGAGTGCCTAGCAATCAAAGTGAACTTTTTGCTTCAAAAGTCAGAATAGCAAGAGGCCAAGACAAGATCAACACATAAAACTTAGGTAAGACAGTCCAGAAAAACAAATAAGGTCATGGTTGTTCGCACAGGGCAACAGATAGAGAAGGCCACATACCAGAGAGACACACACACACAGACAGCAAGCAGATCCCAATTGCAGTTAACGGTGGAAGATGTGGATGAGCTGACACATACCAGAGAGACACACACACACACAGACAGCAAGCAGATCCCAATTGCAGTTAACGGTGGAAGATGTGGATGAGCTGACACATACCAGAGAGACACACACACACAGACAGCAAGCAGATCCCAATTGCAGTTAACGGTGGAAGATGTGGATGAGCTGACACATACCAGAGAGACACAGACAGCAAGCAGATCCCAATTGCAGTTAACGGTGGAAGATGTGGATGAGCTGACACATACCAGAGAGACACACACACACAGACAGCAAGCAGATCCCAATTGCAGTTAACGGTGGAAGATGTGGATGAGCTGACACATACCAGAGAGACACACACACACAGACAGCAAGCAGATCCCAATTGCAGTTAACGGTGGAAGATGTGGATGAGCTGACACATACCAGAGAGACACACACACACAGACAGCAAGCAGATCCCAATTGCAGTTAACGGTGGAAGATGTGGATGAGCTGACACATACCTGTAAGGAGACAGAAGTAATGATCAGGTGAGGCAGAACCCAGTGCAGAGAATGAAGTGCATATCACTTGTAGAAAGAATCACTTAGAGATAGAAGCCATTGCAATGTGCTACCCCAGCAATGTGCTAGCCCCTTAAGGATGCTCAAATATATACTGTTATAAGGGTGGGGTTGAAGTTCGTTAATTAATCATGAGTGGCTATAAGAGTGCCTAGCAATCAAAGTGAACTTTTTGCTTCAAAAGTCAGAATAGCAAGAGGCCAAGACAAGATCAACACATAAAACTTAGGTAAGACAGTCCAGAAAAACAAATAAGGTCATGGTTGTTCGCACAGGGCAACAGATAGAGAAGGCCACATACCAGAGAGACACACACACACAGACAGCAAGCAGATCCCAATTGCAGTTAACGGTGGAAGATGTGGATGAGCTGACACATACCAGAGAGACACACACACACACACAGACAGCAAGCAGATCCCAATTGCAGTTAACGGTGGAAGATGTGGATGAGCTGACACATACCAGAGAGACACACACACACAGACAGCAAGCAGATCCCAATTGCAGTTAACGGTGGAAGATGTGGATGAGCTGACACATACCAGAGAGACACAGACAGCAAGCAGATCCCAATTGCAGTTAACGGTGGAAGATGTGGATGAGCTGACACATACCAGAGAGACACACACACACAGACAGCAAGCAGATCCCAATTGCAGTTAACGGTGGAAGATGTGGATGAGCTGACACATACCAGAGAGACACACACACACAGACAGCAAGCAGATCCCAATTGCAGTTAACGGTGGAAGATGTGGATGAGCTGACACATACCAGAGAGACACACACACACAGACAGCAAGCAGATCCCAATTGCAGTTAACGGTGGAAGATGTGGATGAGCTGACACATACCTGTAAGGAGACAGAAGTAATGATCAGGTGAGGCAGAACCCAGTGCAGAGAATGAAGTGCATATCACTTGTAGAAAGAATCACTTAGAGATAGAAGCCATTGCAATGTGCTACCCCAGCAATGTGCTAGCCCCTTAAGGATGCTCAAATATATACTGTTATAAGGGTGGGGTTGAAGTTCGTTAATTAATCATGAGTGGCTATAAGAGTGCCTAGCAATCAAAGTGAACTTTTTGCTTCAAAAGTCAGAATAGCAAGAGGCCAAGACAAGATCAACACATAAAACTTAGGTAAGACAGTCCAGAAAAACAAATAAGGTCATGGTTGTTCGCACAGGGCAACAGATAGAGAAGGCCACATACCAGAGAGACACACACACACAGACAGCAAGCAGATCCCAATTGCAGTTAACGGTGGAAGATGTGGATGAGCTGACACATACCAGAGAGACACACACACACACAGACAGCAAGCAGATCCCAATTGCAGTTAACGGTGGAAGATGTGGATGAGCTGACACATACCAGAGAGACACACACACACAGACAGCAAGCAGATCCCAATTGCAGTTAACGGTGGAAGATGTGGATGAGCTGACACATACCAGAGAGACACACACACACAGACAGCAAGCAGATCCCAATTGCAGTTAACGGTGGAAGATGTGGATGAGCTGACACATACCTGTAAGGAGACAGAAGTAATGATCAGGTGAGGCAGAACCCAGTGCAGAGAATGAAGTGCATATCACTTGTAGAAAGAATCACTTAGAGATAGAAGCCATTGCAATGTGCTACCCCAGCAATGTGCTAGCCCCTTAAGGATGCTCAAATATATACTGTTATAAGGGTGGGGTTGAAGTTCGTTAATTAATCATGAGTGGCTATAAGAGTGCCTAGCAATCAAAGTGAACTTTTTGCTTCAAAAGTCAGAATAGCAAGAGGCCAAGACAAGATCAACACATAAAACTTAGGTAAGACAGTCCAGAAAAACAAATAAGGTCATGGTTGTTCGCACAGGGCAACAGATAGAGAAGGCCACATACCAGAGAGACACACACACACAGACAGCAAGCAGATCCCAATTGCAGTTAACGGTGGAAGATGTGGATGAGCTGACACATACCAGAGAGACACACACACACACAGACAGCAAGCAGATCCCAATTGCAGTTAACGGTGGAAGATGTGGATGAGCTGACACATACCAGAGAGACACACACACACAGACAGCAAGCAGATCCCAATTGCAGTTAACGGTGGAAGATGTGGATGAGCTGACACATACCAGAGAGACACACACACACAGACAGCAAGCAGATCCCAATTGCAGTTAACGGTGGAAGATGTGGATGAGCTGACACATACCTGTAAGGAGACAGAAGTAATGATCAGGTGAGGCAGAACCCAGTGCAGAGAATGAAGTGCATATCACTTGTAGAAAGAATCACTTAGAGATAGAAGCCATTGCAATGTGCTACCCCAGCAATGTGCTAGCCCCTTAAGGATGCTCAAATATATACTGTTATAAGGGTGGGGTTGAAGTTCGTTAATTAATCATGAGTGGCTATAAGAGTGCCTAGCAATCAAAGTGAACTTTTTGCTTCAAAAGTCAGAATAGCAAGAGGCCAAGACAAGATCAACACATAAAACTTAGGTAAGACAGTCCAGAAAAACAAATAAGGTCATGGTTGTTCGCACAGGGCAACAGATAGAGAAGGCCACATACCAGAGAGACACACACACACAGACAGCAAGCAGATCCCAATTGCAGTTAACGGTGGAAGATGTGGATGAGCTGACACATACCAGAGAGACACACACACACACAGACAGCAAGCAGATCCCAATTGCAGTTAACGGTGGAAGATGTGGATGAGCTGACACATACCAGAGAGACACACACACACAGACAGCAAGCAGATCCCAATTGCAGTTAACGGTGGAAGATGTGGATGAGCTGACACATACCAGAGAGACACACACACACAGACAGCAAGCAGATCCCAATTGCAGTTAACGGTGGAAGATGTGGATGAGCTGACACATACCAGAGAGACACACACACACAGACAGCAAGCAGATCCCAATTGCAGTTAACGGTGGAAGATGTGGATGAGCTGACACATACCTGTAAGGAGACAGAAGTAATGATCAGGTGAGGCAGAACCCAGTGCAGAGAATGAAGTGCATATCACTTGTAGAAAGAATCACTTAGAGATAGAAGCCATTGCAATGTGCTACCCCAGCAATGTGCTAGCCCCTTAAGGATGCTCAAATATATACTGTTATAAGGGTGGGGTTGAAGTTCGTTAATTAATCATGAGTGGCTATAAGAGTGCCTAGCAATCAAAGTGAACTTTTTGCTTCAAAAGTCAGAATAGCAAGAGGCCAAGACAAGATCAACACATAAAACTTAGGTAAGACAGTCCAGAAAAACAAATAAGGTCATGGTTGTTCGCACAGGGCAACAGATAGAGAAGGCCACATACCAGAGAGACACACACACACAGACAGCAAGCAGATCCCAATTGCAGTTAACGGTGGAAGATGTGGATGAGCTGACACATACCAGAGAGACACACACACACACAGACAGCAAGCAGATCCCAATTGCAGTTAACGGTGGAAGATGTGGATGAGCTGACACATACCAGAGAGACACACACACACAGACAGCAAGCAGATCCCAATTGCAGTTAACGGTGGAAGATGTGGATGAGCTGACACATACCAGAGAGACACACACACACAGACAGCAAGCAGATCCCAATTGCAGTTAACGGTGGAAGATGTGGATGAGCTGACACATACCAGAGAGACACACACACACAGACAGCAAGCAGATCCCAATTGCAGTTAACGGTGGAAGATGTGGATGAGCTGACACATACCTGTAAGGAGACAGAAGTAATGATCAGGTGAGGCAGAACCCAGTGCAGAGAATGAAGTGCATATCACTTGTAGAAAGAATCACTTAGAGATAGAAGCCATTGCAATGTGCTACCCCAGCAATGTGCTAGCCCCTTAAGGATGCTCAAATATATACTGTTATAAGGGTGGGGTTGAAGTTCGTTAATTAATCATGAGTGGCTATAAGAGTGCCTAGCAATCAAAGTGAACTTTTTGCTTCAAAAGTCAGAATAGCAAGAGGCCAAGACAAGATCAACACATAAAACTTAGGTAAGACAGTCCAGAAAAACAAATAAGGTCATGGTTGTTCGCACAGGGCAACAGATAGAGAAGGCCACATACCAGAGAGACACACACACACAGACAGCAAGCAGATCCCAATTGCAGTTAACGGTGGAAGATGTGGATGAGCTGACACATACCAGAGAGACACACACACACACAGACAGCAAGCAGATCCCAATTGCAGTTAACGGTGGAAGATGTGGATGAGCTGACACATACCAGAGAGACACACACACACAGACAGCAAGCAGATCCCAATTGCAGTTAACGGTGGAAGATGTGGATGAGCTGACACATACCAGAGAGACACACACACACAGACAGCAAGCAGATCCCAATTGCAGTTAACGGTGGAAGATGTGGATGAGCTGACACATACCAGAGAGACACACACACACAGACAGCAAGCAGATCCCAATTGCAGTTAACGGTGGAAGATGTGGATGAGCTGACACATACCTGTAAGGAGACAGAAGTAATGATCAGGTGAGGCAGAACCCAGTGCAGAGAATGAAGTGCATATCACTTGTAGAAAGAATCACTTAGAGATAGAAGCCATTGCAATGTGCTACCCCAGCAATGTGCTAGCCCCTTAAGGATGCTCAAATATATACTGTTATAAGGGTGGGGTTGAAGTTCGTTAATTAATCATGAGTGGCTATAAGAGTGCCTAGCAATCAAAGTGAACTTTTTGCTTCAAAAGTCAGAATAGCAAGAGGCCAAGACAAGATCAACACATAAAACTTAGGTAAGACAGTCCAGAAAAACAAATAAGGTCATGGTTGTTCGCACAGGGCAACAGATAGAGAAGGCCACATACCAGAGAGACACACACACACAGACAGCAAGCAGATCCCAATTGCAGTTAACGGTGGAAGATGTGGATGAGCTGACACATACCAGAGAGACACACACACACACAGACAGCAAGCAGATCCCAATTGCAGTTAACGGTGGAAGATGTGGATGAGCTGACACATACCAGAGAGACACACACACACAGACAGCAAGCAGATCCCAATTGCAGTTAACGGTGGAAGATGTGGATGAGCTGACACATACCTGTAAGGAGACAGAAGTAATGATCAGGTGAGGCAGAACCCAGTGCAGAGAATGAAGTGCATATCACTTGTAGAAAGAATCACTTAGAGATAGAAGCCATTGCAATGTGCTACCCCAGCAATGTGCTAGCCCCTTAAGGATGCTCAAATATATACTGTTATAAGGGTGGGGTTGAAGTTCGTTAATTAATCATGAGTGGCTATAAGAGTGCCTAGCAATCAAAGTGAACTTTTTGCTTCAAAAGTCAGAATAGCAAGAGGCCAAGACAAGATCAACACATAAAACTTAGGTAAGACAGTCCAGAAAAACAAATAAGGTCATGGTTGTTCGCACAGGGCAACAGATAGAGAAGGCCACATACCAGAGAGACACACACACACAGACAGCAAGCAGATCCCAATTGCAGTTAACGGTGGAAGATGTGGATGAGCTGACACATACCAGAGAGACACACACACACACAGACAGCAAGCAGATCCCAATTGCAGTTAACGGTGGAAGATGTGGATGAGCTGACACATACCAGAGAGACACACACACACAGACAGCAAGCAGATCCCAATTGCAGTTAACGGTGGAAGATGTGGATGAGCTGACACATACCTGTAAGGAGACAGAAGTAATGATCAGGTGAGGCAGAACCCAGTGCAGAGAATGAAGTGCATATCACTTGTAGAAAGAATCACTTAGAGATAGAAGCCATTGCAATGTGCTACCCCAGCAATGTGCTAGCCCCTTAAGGATGCTCAAATATATACTGTTATAAGGGTGGGGTTGAAGTTCGTTAATTAATCATGAGTGGCTATAAGAGTGCCTAGCAATCAAAGTGAACTTTTTGCTTCAAAAGTCAGAATAGCAAGAGGCCAAGACAAGATCAACACATAAAACTTAGGTAAGACAGTCCAGAAAAACAAATAAGGTCATGGTTGTTCGCACAGGGCAACAGATAGAGAAGGCCACATACCAGAGAGACACACACACACAGACAGCAAGCAGATCCCAATTGCAGTTAACGGTGGAAGATGTGGATGAGCTGACACATACCAGAGAGACACACACACACACAGACAGCAAGCAGATCCCAATTGCAGTTAACGGTGGAAGATGTGGATGAGCTGACACATACCAGAGAGACACACACACACAGACAGCAAGCAGATCCCAATTGCAGTTAACGGTGGAAGATGTGGATGAGCTGACACATACCAGAGAGACACACACACACAGACAGCAAGCAGATCCCAATTGCAGTTAACGGTGGAAGATGTGGATGAGCTGACACATACCAGAGAGACACACACACACAGACAGCAAGCAGATCCCAATTGCAGTTAACGGTGGAAGATGTGGATGAGCTGACACATACCAGAGAGACACACACACACAGACAGCAAGCAGATCCCAATTGCAGTTAACGGTGGAAGATGTGGATGAGCTGACACATACCAGAGAGACACACACACACAGACAGCAAGCAGATCCCAATTGCAGTTAACGGTGGAAGATGTGGATGAGCTGACACATACCAGAGAGACACACACACACAGACAGCAAGCAGATCCCAATTGCAGTTAACGGTGGAAGATGTGGATGAGCTGACACATACCAGAGAGACACACACACACAGACAGCAAGCAGATCCCAATTGCAGTTAACGGTGGAAGATGTGGATGAGCTGACACATACCTGTAAGGAGACAGAAGTAATGATCAGGTGAGGCAGAACCCAGTGCAGAGAATGAAGTGCATATCACTTGTAGAAAGAATCACTTAGAGATAGAAGCCATTGCAATGTGCTACCCCAGCAATGTGCTAGCCCCTTAAGGATGCTCAAATATATACTGTTATAAGGGTGGGGTTGAAGTTCGTTAATTAATCATGAGTGGCTATAAGAGTGCCTAGCAATCAAAGTGAACTTTTTGCTTCAAAAGTCAGAATAGCAAGAGGCCAAGACAAGATCAACACATAAAACTTAGGTAAGACAGTCCAGAAAAACAAATAAGGTCATGGTTGTTCGCACAGGGCAACAGATAGAGAAGGCCACATACCAGAGAGACACACACACACAGACAGCAAGCAGATCCCAATTGCAGTTAACGGTGGAAGATGTGGATGAGCTGACACATACCAGAGAGACACACACACACACAGACAGCAAGCAGATCCCAATTGCAGTTAACGGTGGAAGATGTGGATGAGCTGACACATACCAGAGAGACACACACACACAGACAGCAAGCAGATCCCAATTGCAGTTAACGGTGGAAGATGTGGATGAGCTGACACATACCAGAGAGACACAGACAGCAAGCAGATCCCAATTGCAGTTAACGGTGGAAGATGTGGATGAGCTGACACATACCAGAGAGACACACACACACAGACAGCAAGCAGATCCCAATTGCAGTTAACGGTGGAAGATGTGGATGAGCTGACACATACCAGAGAGACACACACACACAGACAGCAAGCAGATCCCAATTGCAGTTAACGGTGGAAGATGTGGATGAGCTGACACATACCAGAGAGACACACACACACAGACAGCAAGCAGATCCCAATTGCAGTTAACGGTGGAAGATGTGGATGAGCTGACACATACCTGTAAGGAGACAGAAGTAATGATCAGGTGAGGCAGAACCCAGTGCAGAGAATGAAGTGCATATCACTTGTAGAAAGAATCACTTAGAGATAGAAGCCATTGCAATGTGCTACCCCAGCAATGTGCTAGCCCCTTAAGGATGCTCAAATATATACTGTTATAAGGGTGGGGTTGAAGTTCGTTAATTAATCATGAGTGGCTATAAGAGTGCCTAGCAATCAAAGTGAACTTTTTGCTTCAAAAGTCAGAATAGCAAGAGGCCAAGACAAGATCAACACATAAAACTTAGGTAAGACAGTCCAGAAAAACAAATAAGGTCATGGTTGTTCGCACAGGGCAACAGATAGAGAAGGCCACATACCAGAGAGACACACACACACAGACAGCAAGCAGATCCCAATTGCAGTTAACGGTGGAAGATGTGGATGAGCTGACACATACCAGAGAGACACACACACACACAGACAGCAAGCAGATCCCAATTGCAGTTAACGGTGGAAGATGTGGATGAGCTGACACATACCAGAGAGACACACACACACAGACAGCAAGCAGATCCCAATTGCAGTTAACGGTGGAAGATGTGGATGAGCTGACACATACCAGAGAGACACACACACACAGACAGCAAGCAGATCCCAATTGCAGTTAACGGTGGAAGATGTGGATGAGCTGACACATACCAGAGAGACACACACACACAGACAGCAAGCAGATCCCAATTGCAGTTAACGGTGGAAGATGTGGATGAGCTGACACATACCAGAGAGACACACACACACAGACAGCAAGCAGATCCCAATTGCAGTTAACGGTGGAAGATGTGGATGAGCTGACACATACCAGAGAGACACACACACACAGACAGCAAGCAGATCCCAATTGCAGTTAACGGTGGAAGATGTGGATGAGCTGACACATACCTGTAAGGAGACAGAAGTAATGATCAGGTGAGGCAGAACCCAGTGCAGAGAATGAAGTGCATATCACTTGTAGAAAGAATCACTTAGAGATAGAAGCCATTGCAATGTGCTACCCCAGCAATGTGCTAGCCCCTTAAGGATGCTCAAATATATACTGTTATAAGGGTGGGGTTGAAGTTCGTTAATTAATCATGAGTGGCTATAAGAGTGCCTAGCAATCAAAGTGAACTTTTTGCTTCAAAAGTCAGAATAGCAAGAGGCCAAGACAAGATCAACACATAAAACTTAGGTAAGACAGTCCAGAAAAACAAATAAGGTCATGGTTGTTCGCACAGGGCAACAGATAGAGAAGGCCACATACCAGAGAGACACACACACACAGACAGCAAGCAGATCCCAATTGCAGTTAACGGTGGAAGATGTGGATGAGCTGACACATACCAGAGAGACACACACACACACAGACAGCAAGCAGATCCCAATTGCAGTTAACGGTGGAAGATGTGGATGAGCTGACACATACCAGAGAGACACACACACACAGACAGCAAGCAGATCCCAATTGCAGTTAACGGTGGAAGATGTGGATGAGCTGACACATACCTGTAAGGAGACAGAAGTAATGATCAGGTGAGGCAGAACCCAGTGCAGAGAATGAAGTGCATATCACTTGTAGAAAGAATCACTTAGAGATAGAAGCCATTGCAATGTGCTACCCCAGCAATGTGCTAGCCCCTTAAGGATGCTCAAATATATACTGTTATAAGGGTGGGGTTGAAGTTCGTTAATTAATCATGAGTGGCTATAAGAGTGCCTAGCAATCAAAGTGAACTTTTTGCTTCAAAAGTCAGAATAGCAAGAGGCCAAGACAAGATCAACACATAAAACTTAGGTAAGACAGTCCAGAAAAACAAATAAGGTCATGGTTGTTCGCACAGGGCAACAGATAGAGAAGGCCACATACCAGAGAGACACACACACACAGACAGCAAGCAGATCCCAATTGCAGTTAACGGTGGAAGATGTGGATGAGCTGACACATACCAGAGAGACACACACACACACAGACAGCAAGCAGATCCCAATTGCAGTTAACGGTGGAAGATGTGGATGAGCTGACACATACCAGAGAGACACACACACACAGACAGCAAGCAGATCCCAATTGCAGTTAACGGTGGAAGATGTGGATGAGCTGACACATACCAGAGAGACACACACACACAGACAGCAAGCAGATCCCAATTGCAGTTAACGGTGGAAGATGTGGATGAGCTGACACATACCTGTAAGGAGACAGAAGTAATGATCAGGTGAGGCAGAACCCAGTGCAGAGAATGAAGTGCATATCACTTGTAGAAAGAATCACTTAGAGATAGAAGCCATTGCAATGTGCTACCCCAGCAATGTGCTAGCCCCTTAAGGATGCTCAAATATATACTGTTATAAGGTGGGGTTGAAGTTCGTTAATTAATCATGAGTGGCTATAAGAGTGCCTAGCAATCAAAGTGAACTTTTTGCTTCAAAAGTCAGAATAGCAAGAGGCCAAGACAAGAACTACACATAAAACTTAGGTAAGACAGTCCAGAAAAACAAATAAGGTCATGGTTGTTCGCACAGGGCAACAGATAGAGAAGGCACATACCAGAGAGACACACACACACAGACAGCAAGCAGATCCCAATTGCAGTTAACGGTGGAAGATGTGGATGAGCTGACACATACCAGAGAGACACACACACACACAGACAGCAAGCAGATCCCAATTGCAGTTAACGGTGGAAGATGTGGATGAGCTGACACATACCAGAGAGACACACACACACAGACAGCAAGCAGATCCAATTGCAGTTAACGGTGGAAGATGTGGATGAGCTGACACATACCAGAGAGACACACACACACAGACAGCAAGCAGATCCCAATTGCAGTTAACGGTGGAAGATGTGGATGAGCTGACACATACCAGAAAGACACACACACACAGACAGCAAGCAGATCCCAATTGCAGTTAACGGTGGAAGATGTGGATGAGCTGACACATACCAGAGAGACACACACACACAGACAGCAAGCAGATCCCAATTGCAGTTAACGGTGGAAGATGTGGATGAGCTGACACATACCAGAGAGACACACACACACAGACAGCAAGCAGATCCCAATGCAGTTAACGGTGGAAGATGTGGATGAGCTGACACATACCTGTAAGGAGACAGAAGTAATGATCAGGTGAGGCAGAACCCAGTGCAGAGAATGAAGTGCATATCACTTGTAGAAAGAATCACTTAGAGATAGAAGCCATTGCAATGTGCTACCCCAGCAATGTGCTAGCCCCTTAAGGATGCTCAAATATATACTGTTATAAGGGTGGGGTTGAAGTTCGTTAATTAATCATGAGTGGCTATAAGAGTGCCTAGCAATCAAAGTGAACTTTTTGCTTCAAAAGTCAGAATAGCA
Source organism: Lithobates septentrionalis (assembly GCA_037952835.1). Taxonomy (NCBI): domain Eukaryota; kingdom Metazoa; phylum Chordata; class Amphibia; order Anura; family Ranidae; genus Lithobates; species Lithobates septentrionalis. Next base: position 2,276 of record JBBDGP010000945.1, on the reverse strand, counting down.
AGAGGCCAAGACAAGATCAACACATAAAACTTAGGTAAGACAGTCCAGAAAAACAAATAAGGTCATGGTTGTTCGCACAGGGCAACAGATAGGAGAAGGCCACATACCAGAGAGACACACACACACAGACAGCAAGCAGATCCCAATTGCAGTTAACGGTGGAAGATTGGATGAGCTGACACATACCAGAGAGACACACACACACACAGACAGCAAGCAGATCCCAATTGCAGTTAACGGTGGAAGATGTGGATGAGCTGACACATACCAGAGAGACACACACACACAGACAGCAAGCAGATCCCAATTGCAGTTAACGGTGGAAGATGTGGATGAGCTGACACATACCTGTAAGGAGACAGAAGTAATGATCAGGTGAGGCCAGAACCCAGTGCAGAGAATGAAGTGCATATCACTTGTAGAAAGAATCACTTAGAGATAGAAGCCATTGCAATGTGCTACCCCAGCAATGTGCTAGCCCCTTAAGGATGCTCAAATATATACTGTTATAAGGGTGGGGTTGAAGTTCGTTAATTAATCATGAGTGGCTATAAGAGTGCCTAGCAATCAAAGTGAACTTTTTGCTTCAAAAGTCAGAATAGCAAGAGGCCAAGACAAGATCAACACATAAAACTTAGGTAAGACAGTCCCAGAAAAACAAATAAGGTCATGGTTGTTCGCACAGGGCAACAGATAGAGAAGGCCACATACCAGAGAGACACACACACACAGACAGCAAGCAGATCCCAATTGCAGTTAACGGTGGAAGATGTGGATGAGCTGACACATACCAGAGAGACACACACACACACAGACAGCAAGCAGATCCCAATTGCAGTTAACGGTGGAAGATGTGGATGAGCTGACACATACCAGAGAGACACACACACACAGACAGCAAGCAGATCCCAATTGCAGTTAACGGTGGAAGATGTGGATGAGCTGACACATACCAGAGAGACACACACACACAGACAGCAAGCAGATCCCAATTGCAGTTAACGGTGGAAGATGTGGATGAGCTGACACATACCTGTAAGGAGACAGAAGTAATGATCAGGTGAGGCAGAACCCAGTGCAGAGAATGAAGTGCATATCACTTGTAGAAAGAATCACTTAGAGATAGAAGCCATTGCAATGTGCTACCCCAGCAATGTGCTAGCCCCTTAAGGATGCTCAAATATATACTGTTATAAGGGTGGGGTTGAAGTTCGTTAATTAATCATGAGTGGCTATAAGAGTGCCTAGCAATCAAAGTGAACTTTTTGCTTCAAAAGTCAGAATAGCAAGAGGCCAAGACAAGATCAACACATAAAACTTAGGTAAGACAGTCCAGAAAAACAAATAAGGTCATGGTTGTTCGCACAGGGCAACAGATAGAGAAGGCCACATACCAGAGAGACACACACACACAGACAGCAAGCAGATCCCAATTGCAGTTAACGGTGGAAGATGTGGATGAGCTGACACATACCAGAGAGACACACACACACACAGACAGCAAGCAGATCCCAATTGCAGTTAACGGTGGAAGATGTGGATGAGCTGACACATACCAGAGAGACACACACACACAGACAGCAAGCAGATCCCAATTGCAGTTAACGGTGGAAGATGTGGATGAGCTGACACATACCAGAGAGACACCACACACAGACAGCAAGCAGATCCCAATTGCAGTTAACGGTGGAAGATGTGGATGAGCTGACACATACCAGAGAGACACACACACACAGACAGCAAGCAGATCCCAATTGCAGTTAACGGTGGAAGATGTGGATGAGCTGACACATACCAGAGAGACACACACACACAGACAGCAAGCAGATCCCAATTGCAGTTAACGGTGGAAGATGTGGATGAGCTGACACATACCAGAGAGACACACACACACAGACAGCAAGCAGATCCCAATTGCAGTTAACGGTGGAAGATGTGGATGAGCTGACACATACCTGTAAGGAGACAGAAGTAATGATCAGGTGAGGCAGAACCCAGTGCAGAGAATGAAGTGCATATCACTTGTAGAAAGAATCACTTAGAGATAGAAGCCATTGCAATGTGCTACCCCAGCAATGTGCTAGCCCCTTAAGGATGCTCAAATATATACTGTTATAAGGGTGGGGTTGAAGTTCGTTAATTAATCATGAGTGGCTATAAGAGTGCCTAGCAATCAAAGTGAACTTTTTGCTTCAAAAGTCAGAATAGCAAGAGGCCAAGACAAGATCAACACATAAAACTTAGGTAAGACAGTCCAGAAAAACAAATAAGGTCAT